>JBBMKD010000115.1:9676279-9697344 GCA_037834095.1 Argya squamiceps | reverse complement strand
GGGCCCAGAGCTGGACACAGCACTCAATGTGTGCCCTCACCAGTGCCCAGTACAGGGGAAGAATGACCTCCCTGCTCCTGCTGGCCACACCATTCCTGATCCAGGCCAGAATGCCGTTGGCCCTCTTGGCCACCTGGGCACACTGCTGGCTCATGTTCAGCTGCTGTCACCAGTGTCCCCAGGTCCCTTTGTGCCTGGGCACTGTCCAGCCACACCGTCCCCAGCCTATAACACTGCAGGGGGTTATTGTGGCCAAAATGCAGGACTTGGCACTTGGACTTTTGAACTTCAGAGTCCTATTGGACTCTGCCCATCCATCCAACTGTTCCAGGTCTCTCTGCAGAGCCCTCCTACCTTCCAACAGATCAACACACACTCCCAGCTTAGTGTTGTCCACAAATTTACTAATTTATGAGCTGCCAGCTTTTTCAGGAGTATGCTGTGGGAGACAGTGTCAAAGGCCTTGCTGAAGTCCAAATAGACAACATGGACAGCCTTTTCTACATCCACCAGTCGGGTCACCTAGTCATAAAGGGAGACCAGGTTGGTCAAACACGACCTACCCCTCCTAAACCCATGCTGGCTGGGTCTGGCCATCCTGGAAGTGCTATGTAATGGCACTCAATGCAAACTGTTCCATTACCTTACCAGGTACTGAGGTCAGACTGACTGGTCTATAATTACCAGGATCCTTCTTCCCACCCTTTTTATGAATGAGCATCCCACTGGCCAGCTTCCAGTCATCTGGAACCTCACCAGTGAGCCATGACTGATTGTAAATGATGGAGAGTGGCTTTGCAAGCTCGTCTGCCAGCTCCCTCATCACCCTGGGACGGATCCCATCTGGGCCCACAGATTTATGAATATCCAAGCAGCTCAGCAGTTCTCTGACTGCCTCCTCCTGGATAACAGGGGGAGCGTTCTGCTCCCTGACACCATCTACCAACCCAGGAGGATACTTGTCATTAGGACAAGCCATCTTCCCACTAAAGACTGAGACAAAGAAGGCCTTAAGCACTTCTGCCTTCTCCTCATCTGCAGTTACAAAGTTACCTCCCATGTCCAATAGAGACCAAAGTTGGTCTTATCCTTTCTTTTGTTGTTAATATATTTGTAAAAACATTTTTTATTATTCTTTACAGAAGTTGCCAAATCAAGTTCAAACTGAGCTTTGGCCTCCCTAATATTTTTTCCTACATGTCCTAGCAACACCCTTAAATGCTTTCTGAGAGACCTGACCCTCCTTCCAAAGATGATACATCCTCCTTTTATTCCTAAGTTTCTTCAAAACCTTATTGCCCATCCAGGCTGGATGTCTTCCTTGTCGACTCATCTTTCAGTACATAGGGTCAGTCTGTTCCTGTGCCCTCAAGATCTCTGTTTTGAAATACACCCACGTTTCCTGAACTCCTTTGTCTTTGGGGGCTGCTTCCCAAAGAACTCTGAATAAAGTCTCCTAAATAGGCCAAAGTCCACCCTCTGGAAGTCCAGTGTAAAAATTTTATTGATATTCCTTCTGATTTCACCAAATATCAAGAACTCTACAATTTCATGATCACTGTCCCCCAGGTAGCCTCCAACTACCACATCTCCCACCAGTTCATGTCTATTAGCAAACAACAGGTCTAACACAGTCCTTTCCCTGGTGGGCTCACTCACCAGCTGTGACAAAAAGTTGTCCTCCACACTCACAAAGAACTTCCTGGACTGCCTCTTTTCTGCTACAGTGGAAGTTAAGTTCCCAGCAGATGTCTGGTAGGTTAAAATCACCTACAAGAGCAAGGGCTAGTGCTCCTGAAACATTCTCCAGCTGTTTATAGAATAAGTTGTCCACCTCTTCTTCCTGGTTGGGTGGATGATAACAGACTCCCAGTAGGATGTCAGCCTTACTGGCATTCCCCTTAATGCTTACCCACAGGCATTAATTTCCTTGTCGTCAGTTTCCCTAAAAGCCTCCCTACTATAAAGGGCCACCCCTCCACCTCTTCTCCCTTTCCTGTCTCTTCTTAAGAGACAAATCTTCATTCTGAAATTATTCCCAGCCCAGTTCCATTAAAATCCATTGAACATGCCTAGGGATGATGTCAATACTTTTAATGTGGAGTTCAACACAAATACAATCACCTCATGGAGAGATAATGAAAAAAATTTAAAAATATATATACAAAATCTTATTACAGCTTTTCAAATATGAGGCTTTAGATGTACCCTTGTTTTCGAGCATAGGAATAACAATACTTGGTCTGGTGACAATCCATTGGCTGTGTTTTAGACAGTGATCAGAAGTGAATTGTTGATGAATGAGTCCAAGAAAAGGGAAAAGCACCAAGAAATGGTTGTCCCAGTGTATTTTCCCAGCTTCAAGGAGTCTCCAGTTTAAGGATCTTCCTAAATCAGAAGCTGTATCTTCCTTTAACTTTACTCCTCTTGGACAGTCCCTTCTTCAACTTTGTTCTCTGTTTCCATTCCCCAGCATTATCCATGAATAAATAGTTTTGTATGTGAAATTTTCAATCCCACCCATCCTACTTAAGGAGCAGAATGGAGGAATTACTAGACTAGAACTAAGCAAACCAGTCCTGAGTAACCACCCTCCATTTCAATCATAACATTATACAGAAAAAGGCATAATCTGCTTTCACTGCTGTCTCTATATGCTCCTGTGCCATGCTGGAAGTAAAACTATTTTGCACACTTGCTCAAGGTAGGAAATCTCTCTGAAAATCCATCAGTGGGATGTGAACCCCAGCCTGGAGACTGCACTGTGGAAAATTGCTCATAGACAGGGAGTGGAAATCTCTGTGTGAAAGAACAAGAAGAAATAGGCACAAGCCTAGATGGGATGTGTGCAATCTACGCAAACACCAGCATTAATTAATTCAATATCAGTGGCCATCTGTAACATCATTGTCCAGGAGAAAGTTGTTATTTGGGGACTATCATATCACTGAAACCATGAGATGGTCTACAGACGCCTCAAGAAGGAATGGGAGCTGTATCTCCAACCACCTCTCTGCGAAAGCACTTTAGGTAGCACTTATAAAGAAGATTTTGGAGTTACCATGAAATGGTTGAAATGGTGAAAAATCAAGCCCTGCAAAACTTTGCATAAGGGTGAGCACTTTGGTAGCAGATTCTCAAACACCCTAAAAATCAGACTTGCTGTTATCTAAGAGCTGTCCCTGGCACAGCAAACTGGGCAAGCATATTTGTGTGGCAGGAGAAGTGAGAAGAAGAAACAGGAGCCTGGGCTGGATGGTGGGGAGCAGCACGAGTTACTGCAGGACCAGAGGTCATCTGTAATCTCATTGTCAGGGTTTGTGTTCAACACCATTGCCAGGGCCTGCTAAGCACAGCCAGGGTAATCTCATTGCAGAAAATGAGGTGCTTTGAGGAAGAAAGGATTGCAGATGTCTAAAGCAGATTTGTTTTCTCCCTGCCTTCAATTTTGCATCTGTTTGTTTGGATGACGTAAGCTAGAGGCAAACCAACAGAGGAAATAAGACTTATAAATTCATGCTGTAAAATCAGGCATGTTTCATCATCAATAATAAGAAACCTTTTCATTCTAGTTGCAGAGGCATAATCTTCACATTTCCAAGCAATTTTTAAACCATTTGGACATTTTGCCTAATTTGTGGACTGACATAAATGTAAAAAGTTCAAATTAAATGTGCCCAAGTAACGTATTTACCCAGTGATTTCTCCTTATTATCTCTTGTGTAGTAACTCTTTATCTTAAAATAGTTTGTCTTTTTGTTTGTCTCTATAAAGAAGAAGAATCAGCTACTTATTTTCCTATTTTAATTTTCTTCTGAGGAGATATCAATGTATACCACAGTAGGCTAACTGTCATGTACGTTGTTTTGTTCAAATATTACTGTTCAGCTGGGGGGATTTGCTGTTGCCAGAGATAAGGGTGGAAGCACAGAACTCATCTCCTTTCTGGGGAGCTGTTTGAGCCCCATATACCCTTGATCTACGATGGAAATCTGGACTAAAAACCAATTGGTTTGTGGTGCAAAATGGTACATAATGTTTCTAGATCTAATTAAGGTTGTAAAAGAAGCCTTCAAGGCAGGTTTATAACTCTGCTGTCTTACCCTTGGTGAGGACTCTCAGGAGAACTGAAAAATTTACTTTTCCTCTGTCACTGACTTTTCCCGTCCTTCTCTGCATCTGTTCCCATAGCACTTGGTTCACCTTGGCATTGTTATCTACATGGATAGTGAGATTTTATGGGCATACATTTGTGTTTGGTGAGAAAAAGAGAAGCATTAAATGGGTTTATTTAGTGCATATCCAAAATTGTCACTGTAGGATTAAAACAAATATTACTTGCCTTAGTATCTTGCTTTTTAATGACACTGAAATAACAGATCCAGATGACAAAATCTGCCTTGAGAATCTGTATCATATCAGGAAGCTTAATTGCTGTTTAATTTTTCTTTACTTCTTTGCATCAAGTGTATTGTCATATCCCTATGTATCTGCCTTAACTAATAAAAATATCTTTTTTTTTTAATTTAATGACTAACATTGACCAGTCAGAATTGTATGCAATCACTGTAGTGATTCTATTATTTCCCAGCTGTCATGATTTCTGTTAAAAGAACCATGGATTTAATAAAAGCAGAACTATAACAATAAAATATAATACATCTTGCACTTGTTCTGCAAAATATGCATCTCAATTTAAAAGAAAACTGAAACACAACAAACTGAAAAAGCTCTTGTTACCTGTTTCCATTAATAGTTAATGGTGGATCATAGCTCTTAAATACCTAAAGAAATAATTGATAACTTCAAGAAAGGTGGGGTTTGTGTCTGAAATTTAACACTGTATGAAGGAACTGGTCTGTAACCAGTCTTTTTGTGATAAAACACTTTTAATGGAACCAGAGACGGGTCAGTCATCTGACAGTTTTCTGGAAAAACAAATTTCTTGTGAATTTAGAGAGTAATAGACCCATTAGAGTTTTTAGAAGGAGAAAGAGTGACTCGTTAATCTAGTGGAGTTTTTGGAAGAAATTAATGAGCATATGGCTAAGGCAAGTCCATTTGCTATGGTATTCAACTATCCAAAAATATGTTCAATATTTGATTTTATCTGAAAAAAGAAAGTGAACTGAAAGGTTTTCTTGTAGAAAATGATGTCTGATTAAATAAATACCTAAAGAGTGAGTGAAAGGGCAGATTTAACAGCAGAAGGGCCTCACTGACAATATCCTAATGAAACTTCTGAAATCTTGGCTGTTCAATAAATACAAAGGAAAAAAAAAACAACAAAAAAGAGAATGTTCTGATAATTTAAGAATTATAATATTGTTTAGAAACTATTAAACTATTATCCAGTCTCATGCTTTTCACACATCTGATGTTGTTATGTCTGAACTGAACAACAAAGTAGAAAGTATCTCTAATGTGGTAATTTTAACTTTAAGGAGTGGTAAATTTTTTGTTTAGCTCAGATTGAAAAGCTGAAAAACATGACAAAACCATGACTGAAACTGCAAAGAAAATAAGGAGTTTGTACAATAAAGTACCTATTCCCTGAAGGGAGCGATTTTCTTTGGATTTCAGGAATAATCCTCCTAAAGCTAAGAAAGATAAACACTGCTGAGCATGTATGGTCATAGCTGAAAAAATAGAGTTAAGTGCTGTGCTTGGTAATTAAACTTAGAAAGGAAATTGCCTTCAAGTTAGAAAGGAAAATTCAATTTTGTCTTGTAAGGATTTCACACATATTTCAAATAATATTTAATACATCTCAGAAAGTAGATGCATTAACAGACATGGCAAGTATTAACATGGCTCCAGCATGCCTCCATTTTAAGGTTCCCTCGGAAAACCTCTCTTCTGTTTTCTCACATTTCTATTTTTAAACAATTATCACTCTATGATTGCAGCTGTTAAAGATGGTTAATTTATTTCATGCATGTGTCCTGTAAGTATGGGTGTGTTAGTCAGTTACACATGCACGTAAGCATATCTGTGTGAACTTTCTTGTACATCATGAAACAGCACAGATTTTTTTTTAATAATTAGCTATAAGAAACTTTTGAAAATGTGCACTTTTCTTAGGAGAGAAGAGTCATTTACCTCTGACTTGCAAGCAGATGCAGCAGTTTACACACCAAAAGATTTCATTCTGCTTCGATGAAAATACCTCAGAAATGGCTACGATTTGAATGGGCCTTTCAATCCTCAAGTAATGCTTGATGAGAACACAATGAGGAATGACACTTTCCCAACATACGTAGGTTTTCTGAGTGTGTTCTACATTGTGCCTGCCCATGCTGGAGACAATTTATTTTCTTCTGATGCTGCCTCATGCCTGGCACAGCAACAGGAGAGAGCCGCATTTTGTCGTGTCTTGTGCAGTTATTAGTCAAGTGCTGAAGGCAAAGCTTTTATTTTTGGTTGATAAAGAGAAGTAGCATGAGGAGTTTAGGTTCCAGCTGAGCTTTGTGGCTGGTAAAAATCTGTATGAAATCATTACGTGCCACAAGTGGGTCACTAATTTGAGTGGGGCCAGGATTTCATTTGAGCATCTCCTGGAAGTTTGGGCCAAGTTTTTAAGGAGGAACACTCCCTGAAGCCCACCTGCATGGCAGCTTTCTTTACCTTTTCAGAGCACAAGGATGTGCTTGTCCATCACCATAATAAACATAAAACTTCAGTTCAGTTTATCTTTGTCTCCATCATCAGTGACACCCAACGCCTGGGGACTGTGCTACCTTATGTGGTCTCCTGTCTGAGAGAAGCAAATTACACTGGTCGCTTTTTCTTCTCTGTACCTTTAAACTAATGAGGAATTAAATTATTTATGACTTTCTGCGCATGTGATGTGAGGGTTTTGTAGCAGTGTGATCTCACAGCTCATTTTTGTGTACTGCTTGAGGTGAAACACAGCCAGGTTTCTGAGAAAACCTGAAATGTAAGTAAACATCTGTCCTGCGGTGTTCAAAATGGCCAAAGTGCAGCTGACCTGCAAAGCAAAAAATGTTTTGGGCAACAGAGTGACACTGGCTGCCAGAGAAATTTCTGTGATTACCTTCTCTCGAGATTCTGCCTCAGAACTGAGGAAAGGAAAATCTCAGATACTCAGTTGGGTGTTGAATAGTACGTAAACTGCTAAGTGTTTGTATATAATGAATTTTCATCTTTTACTCAGTTCAGATTGCTCACAATAGCTGAATGCTTTTGTTCCTGTGCCCAAATGGAGTGCCTTCAAAAAAAAAAAAAAAAGGATGCAGAAATGTCTTGATTTTTAAAAAAGATTAGGTCTAAAAGTATTTCTGGTGAATAAATTAATGATGAATACGATACATAAAATTATGAACACTGAAGCATTTCAGCTAAATACATACTTTGAGGCTTGCTGATTAAATGGATAAACCTTTAAATATTTTTAATGTAACTTAATGATAACATCTATTTTCACATTTCTAGAGATAGTTGCAATAACAATTTGTAGCGCATTGGTTAAATGCTGAATTTTGAGACAAGAGGAACAATATGGAACTTTGCAGTAATTACAGAATTTTAAATTTACATTTAACAATCATTCCAATATTTGAATGTGAGGATTTTTTCTTTCATTGTGTCCATAAAACCCAAACTCACAAGTCTTCAGCTAGAACAAGCTAAAAGAAATTGAAAGTTTAATCCATTTCATTAATTTTATAGTGACAGTACTTATTTGCAATCAATATTTATGGGGTTTTTTTTAATTTCTACAGAAAAGTGATATAGTCAAGTACTATAAATTTCTTCTAAAGCTGCATTTGTCATCACATTTTGGATCTATTTGTGTGCTATTGTAATTACAGTGACTTGGGACCCAGAACAATTGATCATTTCAGTTGAATTTTTTCTTCTTTTTTTCCATTTGCAGGGTGCTCTGGCCCACTAGGGATAGAAGGAGGGATTGTGTCAAACCAACAAATCACTGCATCGTCCACTCACCGAGCTCTTTTTGGACTCCAGAAGTGGTACCCGTACTACGCACGGCTCAATAAGAAGGGCCTTGTGAACGCCTGGACTGCTGCAGAAAATGACAGATGGCCATGGATTCAGGTAACAGATGGAGCTGAGGAGGAAAAAAATATCCTTTTTCAATTCAATTATTCAATTGCCAGTGCCACTTAAGAAACTGATGAAGACAAGTGGTTAACAAACAGCTAGATTCTTATTCAATGTCAGAGACATAGTCGAGGCTAAAAGGGACTATTTAGTTGCAAAACAGTGATAATCTTGATTTTACAAATGCATAGGCCTTTTTTTTTTTTAATTTAAAAAACTGTGTGCATATGTTCCATTGTGGTTCTAAACTGTGGAAACAGATTTATACAGGCTCCTTTCAAAGAAGCTGCTTTCCACATATGTTGCATTTAGGTCCTTAGAAACATATCACAGCATTATCTCTTGGTAGAGCTATCTTGACACATGTTGAAGGTGCTTGAAATGTGGTTTTGGCAGCACCAGACGATGCTGGAAGAGCTGGTCCTCTTTGCTGACCTGCCCTGGGCACACAGGTTTAAGTATTACTGGAGGTAACAAGAACTGTTTTAATTAAGGTTGAAACAGCTGTTAGTTCAGACATATCCACGGGGCTGAAAGTACAAATTTTCTCATCCTGTCCAAGGATGTTATTGCTAGAGTGATTCAAATGGCTTTGCCCTCACTGTGAACTGGATTTCTCTGTGCCCAAAAAATGACTTCAGTTAGAGCAGAGAGTATGAAGTCCTGTAGCAGTGTTTTAATGAAGGTAATTATCTAGTGGTTGCTGTAGCTGTTTGCTTGGATGGTGTTTTCGTGATATATGAAATGGTAAAAGCTTTGGCAGCTTCAGCTGTTGGTTAATAAAAAGTTACTGAGTTAGATACTTATGGGAAATCTCTCTGCTCTGATCAGCGTGTGTGAGGAGGATGCATCCCTTCCAGTGAACCCACTGCAGGATTTACAAAACATGGTGTTTGGGCATTTTTCTGCCAGCACTAAGTTGAACTGTCCGTAATGCCCTCAGCTGTGTCAGACACACACTTCTTGAGGCTACCTTGGTGTACATAGCACTAAATACTTGTTCAAATTCAATGTTTTTGCCCTGACTACCATTTTTATTTTTTTCTGAGAGGTTCTAAATATCTGGGGGTGAAACATATAGAATTACTGGATCATTTTTCTTGTATGGAGAGCAGACAAAAAGCACTGTTTGATGAAGTTTTCTGAAACTGGTGCAGTGGGAGCGCTGGATTTTGTCAGCTCTGAAAGATGAAAACTGGTGTTCCTGCTTGTTATTTATTGCAGAGTGAAAACACAAAGGCCCTTCAATGTGTTGTAAGTCAGTTTTCCTCCATAAAGATCAGAGGGGTTAGGAAGTCTGTAAAATTTATACATTGAAAAGAACTGGAAAGGATCACGCAGGGGGACCTGAGCAGAATTTTTTCCATGGGAGTAGAAAGCTAATGTAACTTTAATGGATAATGAAAATGTCAGCTTTTGGGCTGTGTTAGAGTGTGGGCTTTATTAAATGAGCTGGAGAAAGTTTTCAAAATCATTTAGCACTGCCCCCTAGACATGTCTTTCTAAGGAGATGAACTGGATGGGGATATCTAATGGTCTAACGCTTCCACATTTGTGATTGGCACCGTGGGGGCAGCTGCCAGGCTCCTTTGGACTTTGCTCCCTGGGAAATCTTCCCTCTGCTTTTACCTTCAAGGAACATTGGGCCAGTGGAGAAGTATCTAAACTCTCATCCCATGGCATCAAGTCTGAAGAATTTGTTCTCTTTTTTTTTGAGTTTTGAGGGTTATTCCAGTTCTGTACACGTTATCTCTGCAATTTTGACAACCATGAGGTGTCAAAAAAGAGGCTTACATCATACAGTTAATGTGATCTAAGCATTCTCTTCTTTTCCTTCTCATTTTTCTTGCCAAATAAACTTTAGTCGATAATTTTCACAAAACTTGCCAAATGCTTTTTTTTAATCCTCTCTTTTTCAACTGAGGGCAAAATTAAAAATATGCTTTGTAATTTCAGAGCAGAGGTCTTGAGGGTCTTCCTTTCCTTTGCTCTTTCTTTAAAACATCTGTAACCAGAAAATCTGAAGCTTTTTAGGGAGATGATAGTTGCAGGGAAAAAGTGCTTTTAGGTGTTCTGCAGAAACTGTTTTTAGACCTGGAAAGGTGGACACATCCACAGACTCATATTTTATGCATAGTAGTTCTTTACATCAGAGCATTGCCTTGTTCTTCAATCATTAAATAAGCTTTAAGAAACAAATACTGTCTGATCCTTGTATGGGTGAACAGTTTCTGATGAGAGGAAAAGCAGAAATCCTAGGTCTTATTTTTGCACGGGTTCTGTAATGCCCAGGGAGATGCTTCATAAATGTTTATGGAAGGGTACAAAAAGTCAGATTTGGGCTAAATTTCTGGCTACCTTTGGTTTCATGGGAGAAAAGATATCAAACCCTCCACTTGGGTTTGTACTCTGTTGTGTCATCAGCTTCTTCCCAGGCCTTACTGGGAGCAGCCTGCACATGGAACCTTTTCCATGCTGCTCTGAGTGACAAAACACCTGATCCAGAAGAAGGTACTAAAAAACGGTATGAGTGTTTGGTAGAGATTAAGTGGAAAGTTACAAAGCCAGAAAATCCATTTTTAGGACATGCAAATTAACATGTAGTGCAGTGAACTGAAGTAATCGCCTGTTGCCCTCTTGTAGCTTCTAATGCTAGATAAATTCCAAAGGAAGCTGTGTATAATGGGCAAAGTTCCTCAAAGTATGATTATGTACAGGCCTGTATCTATTTTTACCTTGTTCCATCATTATCAATTTTCTTTGTCATTTAATTTCTTTACTTACATCCAGCCTGGCAAATAAGAGGTTTGAGTGTTCTGCTTATAACTCATTTGTAATGAGTACAGAAGTTGTTTTTTTTTTCTAATCTTTAAGGTGTCTGATACACATGAACTAATTAGTATGCAGTTTCATTTTCCTGCATTCTCCAAATGATCTAAAAATTGAAATTGCCATTTTAAATTTACACTCTCAGCATGTAATTAGTGATGGCACTACAATGCTTGTAATTGGCTTGTGATTTAAAGGGTCACTGACCATGTTTTTGGAAGCAAATTAAAACCTAAGTAAGTCATATCTGCTTTTTAAAGTTCTCCTGACCTCTGTTTCTCCTCACAGGTTGGCTGTGATAAAATAGCACCTGTGTACGGCATACCACTTTATTAGTGATATTAACTTTTATTGTTTGCAAATATAATGACAAAAAAAAATCATTTATCTATTTTTCATTAATTGGCTCTGAAGTATAACCAAAATGCTCATACTGACCGTTCCAGTAATATCTTTTTTGTCAACTCTTACTTTTTTTTTTTAACTGCAGTTTCTCTTTTCTCTTGTCCTTTTACATTTATGGTTTTAAAATACGTTGGTTTGTTTTATTCTGATTTCACTTCATCTCTGCTCATTCCTTGCATCTGTATTTTTCTATTCCTATATTCCTATAAAGTTATTCTTTTTAAGGCAGTATGAATCAGAATACATATGGCCAAGGGCAAGATTATTGTTTCTGTTATCTCTCTACCATATCCAAAATCATAATGGCAGCTAATCTCTAATACAAACTGCCAGCGAGAGCATGTGAATGTTACTCCTCTCTAGTGAATTCTAACCTAGAAATCCATGCCTGTGCCCTTACTTACTCTTCTCCACTCCCAGTTTCATCAGTCCCAGGTTGGTCTCCCAGTTTTAACCATCCTCATATTGCTTAATTCATTTTTTCCCCTATTCACAACTTCTAAGTGTTTTGTGGTCTTTTGGACATGGAAATTGTTTTTGCAAGGTGTTGACCCACAGCCACCAAGTGCAGATTCGAGCATAGCTTGCACCTAGAGGATTTTGAAAAAATGCACTAATTACTGAGCATCATGACACTATGTGGGAGATATGTTTGAATACCTGACCTGTTGCTGGAGACTACTGTGTATAAGTGTAAAGTATTAAGTAGAATAATAAATTCCCTATTTTTTTATCCTTTACTAAAATGGCATAAATTGTCTCTCCAGAGACATTGGTGTGGTTATCAATTGGGTTTTATTGAATAAAATATTCAAGTATTTATTTTAG
Source organism: Argya squamiceps (assembly GCA_037834095.1). NCBI lineage: Eukaryota > Metazoa > Chordata > Aves > Passeriformes > Leiothrichidae > Argya > Argya squamiceps. Next base: position 9,685,194 of record JBBMKD010000115.1, on the reverse strand, counting down.
TATTTTGAGTAGTTGGAGGATTGAAGGATTAATCTTCAAAACAGACAGAAACTGCTGTTTGGTAGCAGATTCAAAACCTGGGAAGTAAAGTTGGTTCAGGCTGATTATTCAGCTTTTTTCCTCTAGTTTTTATTGCATGCAAGATGATTCCAAATATTTAATTCTTCAAAGACTCCATCTCTTTCCATCTATATTTCTGTGGGAAATGGATTTGTAGAGAATTCTTAAGGCTTGATAGAAAGCTACGACATGTTTCTTATGAGGCTTTTTTTGGAATCAATTTTTGAAAGTCAAGTTGTATTTTCAAAATGGAAAAGCTACAAGTCTTACTGAGAATATATGAAAAGAGAACTATAATTCTATAATTTTTCTGATTTATTCCCCAATATGCACTAAAGTTCAGATGAAACACAACAATGAGAAATACAAAAATTTTATGGAAAATATGCTCAACTTCTGATTGGCAATTCATATCTATTAGTATTCTAGTCCAAAGTAAAATACGTTTGGTTCATTTACCATTTCAGTGTGTCTATTGTAAATAATACTTTCTGCTATTTTTAAATTTAGCTTTTTAAATAACTTTGCCCAGCTTTAAGAAAATTTCTTCACTATATTTCTTAAAGCTATGAGTAAACACTTCTGCTGCAGAGGCTGTTAATAAAAAAGATGACCTGTGATGGAAAGAGACCTATCCCATGAAATTCAGGACAAAATATTTTCCTGATCTCTCTCTTATTTAGAATTAATTTAATTAGTATTTTTTTTTTCATGAAAAGCACAGAGAATGCTTTAAAAAAAAAGAAGAAAGTCTAAATATATTACAATATTATTGCTGTTAGTAGAATTTATGTTTTGATTGAGGCTTAATTTGGTTTTTACACAAGTAAACCACACCACTTTTGGTTTCAATCCCACCTCTGGCACTCAGCCTCACCTTTTTAGGACTTTCAGTGCCATGGCATAATTAGATCTGTGACTATGAATTACACAAGCCTAATCATAACTAGTATGACACACACAAAAATTACTTGTATAAAAACTCTTAAGTTCCATCATCCTTATCCCCAAGCAGAAAACCATAAAGTATTGTGTGGGTTTTTTTCCTCAAAAAAAGGCAAGGGGAAAAAAAAAGTTAACAGCTTCCTCATCAAGAGCTTCCAAAGAGCAAGTACACACCAGGTGATAGCTATTTGCTAATGAAATGATAAAACCCAAAATACACAGAGGCCTTGCAGAACATTCACTCAAACATCTGTTGGTGAGAGCTCCAAGCAAACTGCCATCTGTGAAACCATTCATTTTGTCAAAGTTCATTTCCTCATTCATGAGCACTGGTGTATGGGCTTCCAAAAATACCTGTCACTGCAGCTTAAATGTTTTATATCACTTAATGTAGCTCTCATCTCAGTGTCAGGTGAACTTTATGAAGTGCAGTCTCAGAGTCATCCTGCAAGGTGATGTGCAGCATGTAAGAATATTTAACCTGCTAAGTTATATGCTAAAAAGTTCTTAAAGTTTTGCACTTTATTTTGTCAATACTTCAAAATTTGGCTCAATATCATAGAAGGATTTCCTTGGAGGATATTGATGAGAGGCAGTAAGTACCTGAAAGCCCTTGGCTGCGGAGAACAGAAGCTAATAAGGAAAGTGCAGTTGAACAAAACAATGCCATGAAGGACCTTTGATCTGCCGGAATTAGAAGAGGTTGTCTGCTAGCCAAAATCTACCATAAATTCACTGACTTCAGTGAACTCAATACCAGTTTCTGCCCTCTGCAGACCTCCCTCAGCATCCATACATTTAGCTTACAGGCCAGAAATCTAATTTATGTACTCAGAGCAGAGAACAAAGGGACTGGGAGCCTATTTCTTAGTGTAATCATCCACAGGCTCCCTGGTGCCCCATATCTTGGTATCCATTTCATATCACACCTCCTGCTTTCATCCCCTGCACAGACACATTCAGACAACTTTGGGCTGAGGTTCTGGGTGCACAAAAGCAGTCAGTTCAGAGTCAGCATTCCCATGGCAACTGAAGCTTGATGCTGTTATGAACACCATCCATAACATGCTCTGTCAGCCCCAGTGCCAGCTTTCCTTAATTACTTAGCTAAATGTGGCTGAAGGACTGAAGCAACAGGACCTTTAAACACTTTATTTCCTGCATCTGCAACACCATCCATTTCAACTATTTTTTTTTCCTATTTGCCACTCTAATATTAAAAGCAATCCAACCTTAGGAATTGGTGACACCAAAAGGAACAAATGTGTGTCCATGTGGTTTCTTGCATCAGGAAGAAGCAAGTAGAAGGTGCCCCAGCACCTGTGTGGTCCATAATGGAATGATGTATGGGTATCATAGTGACCTTGTGAGGAGGACAGCATCCAAATCTGTGAGATGATGGCATGCTGATGTGTGATAATCAAATGAGTCATTTTTACCCTCTAACCACTCGCTTAAAATCTGGCAAAGCAAATGACTGTCACTCACCATTACTGTCCTGCTAGACTTGACTTCTAGAAAAGTGTTATTTCAAAATATTTCAATAAAGCTAAGGTTCAGAGAACAAAGTTCAATAAGAAGTAAGGTTACATGCAGGATATTAAGATATTTTTTGGTGTGGTATACAGGCATATATATGTGCACAATCCCAGGATGGGTCACCTTGGAAGGGACCACAGTGGATCACCCCCCAGTGGATGCTCCCACATCCCTGCTCCAGCAGGGCCATACCAGTCTACATGGGATTGTGTCCAGAGGGCTCTGGAATATCCCCAAGGAGGAGACTCCACAGCCTCTCTGGTCTCTGGTCAGGGCTGGGCACTGCCCAGTGCAGAAGTTGTGCCTCCTGTGCATGGGGGAATTGCTGGGTTCAATCCCTGCCCACGGCTCTGGTGCCATTGCTGGGCCTGGAGAAGAGCCTGGGCCTGCTCTGCCTCTCCCTGCACACAGGGGCACCCAGGGGCACCCAGGAACACTCAGGAACACCCAGGGCTGAGGCCCCTCTCAGCTGGGAATCCACTCCAGGCTAAACAGCCCCAGCTCCCTGAGCTTTTCTGGACAAGGAGATGCTCCAGGCCCTGAATCCCCTTTGTCCCCCACCACTGGACCTGCTCCAGGAGCTCCATGTCCCTCCTGTCCTGAGGAGGACATTGTCCTGGACACTGCACTCCAGATGTGCCCTCACAGGGCTGGGGAGAGGGGCAGGATCTCCGCCCTGACCTGCTGGCAATGCTCTTCCCAATGCCCCCCAAGTCCCATTGACCTTTCTTGCTCCCAGGACAGTCTGCTGGTCAGGGTCTGCTTGCTGCCCACCACAAACCCCAGGTCCTTCCTCACAGAGCTGCTCTAGCCTGTGCTGGTGCCTGGAGTTGTTCCTCCCAGATGCAGGACCTGCATTTCCCCGATTAAGTTTTAGACATTTCTTCCCTGCCTATCTCTCCCACCTGCGAATGTCCCTTTGAAGGGCTTCACAGCCCCTCAGGAGTTTTGGCCTCTAATCCCAGCCATGTGTGGTCAGTGAACTGCTGAGGAGCCCTCACAGTGACCTGCACCAACCCCTCGTCCAATCACTGAGGAATAAGTTAAATAATTCTTTGCTGCAGTATTGAACCCTGGGGGACACCACCAGTGGCACATCTCCAACTAGACCCCATGACACTGATTATAACCCTCTGTACCTGCTGCTCACCCATTTCTCAATCCAAGTTCATCCCTCCTCAGTTTCCATGGCCCCAGAGCAGTCCAGGCTGTTGGAGGCACAGAAAGTCACCAGCACCATGAGAACTGCCACAGACAACAAGGGTTGGAGTCAACTCAGCCTCCTTGACCTCCCCTGGAAAGGATGGCATGTGTTTGCCGTCTCAAAGACCTTCCAATTTAAGCCACACACGAATTCTGTGAACTGAAAAATGGGAGCATATTTTACTCTTGCACTCTTAGAACCTTCTTCTTCAGTGAGTGGTGAAGATAAGAAGACATTGTTCAAACCTTGACTGCCTCAATGAGACTTTTCAAAGGTTGTCTATCACAAAACCAAGCAATTTTTAATTTTTTTAACCTAATTATTTGCCTTCGAACTTCTGTGAAAGGAAAAAGTATTTTGAGGAAAAACATACAGATAAATATGGAAAATTTCATTGAAGGGTAACTTTTAGTGTTTCTATATCAACTTTTTTATTATTTATTTTGAGTCTTAATTTCAAAAGGTAATAAAAATATTTCATGAGTGTAGTTGTCAGGATTCAACAAATAGCCAAATTCTTATGGTTCAGGAGATATTAATAATTTGATATCTGTTCTGTATCAGCATCTGTGGCCTAAGAAATCATTTGAGTGCAGTCTTTTCATCAGTCACATCAATCATCTGCCCCCTGTGTGCTTCACTAGCTCTTCGCTCCCCTCGTGTCCACCTCAAACCTTTTCCTCTCACCCCACACAAGTGTCTCAACAACTAACAGGTTATCCTCAAAGATGGATTAGGATTACCTTGACCATGCAGAAATGGCATTAAGAGACATATTTTAATACAAGTTGTGCACCATTTGATGACACTATTATCACTAAATAAGTTTATTCTGGTGGAGGGACTAAATTAGCTTTAGTTTCTCACTCTGTTAAAATAAGCTGGGAATGTGCAATGGGGTCTCACAGTAGGGATCTCACAGGGCCAGGGAGGTCTGATCTGCTATGAGTTCTCAGATTTCAGATAGTTAACACTCCTTTAATCAATACATTGATTAACACTCCTTAATCAACACATTAATTCAAACCTCAAGATTCTATAATTCTGTGACTTCTCGGTCTGGGAACATGCATAGGACCTAGACGAAGCCCACTGAAGCCAGAATGGGAATTTTTCCCTGTTGTCCTTTTCAGGCTCGAGAGAAGATCATAATTTTCTTTGGAGTTTTTACCAGAGTGGATCTGCCAAAGTGCCATAAAAACAGATGGAAAGTATGTGAGAGAAAATACCTCTCAATATCTGAAGTTATTTCACAACCAGAAATTTTCCTGTGTGTATTTTCATGGTGATTTTAGTATTGCACCTTTTTGAATTCTCTTCTTTTCCCTAAGGAAGATGGTTTTCATGTAGGATGAAAAGAAAAGTATGTGTTTTTGACCTGAGTCTGACATCACATCTTCTAGATCTACGAGCTGTTGATCAAAGCTATTTTACGAGGGGAAATACATGTAGATATTTTCACTGGCATTTTTATTTACATATTCTTAGGCTGATTCTTCAGGATGTCTTCTAGACATTGTGGGGAAGTTCTTTCTGAGAGCCATTAAGATTCCAAAGGCAGGAAGAGTTTTCACAAGTTCAAAGTATATGAAGAAACTAATAATAGCAATAAATGACCTTGGTGTTTCTCAGGTAACATTCAGTTTCAGATAGTTAATGCTCATTTGATCAATACTTTGCAAATAAGATGATATTTTGCAGGGCTACAAACCTCTGAACAATGTGAGATTGATTATGGGCGCCTTCTTGAGATGACAGTCTAAACATGCCAGTGTTTGAATAATTCATATAATCCTGTTAATGGCATTCATAACAACTACCTTTGGGACTAAAATAATGACTTAATAATAAGAAGGAACAGACTAAGCAAGTTTTTAGTCTGTATAATTATGTAAACTCTCTGAGGCATAAATTGAAAGTTCTCAACAAAAGCCAAATGAAGTAGGTGCTTTTTGATAATTCTCATAACATACGTTCCTCCATATTAGAAGTACATGGGCCGAACAATCCTTGTATTTATGTTTTCCATACAAGTAGAGTCTAACCTGTATTCTGATCTTTTCACAGAGAGGCAAATTAAATTAGTGGTCCAATTTGCATCTCTGATCCTGCATGCCTAATTTAAAGCAAGTACATGAATAAGTCTCATTGAGGATGGCAAAGGTGATGAGCTGTTTTTAGAGGGTTGGCTGAGGCTGAGGTGCAGGTGAGTAGAGGGAAGTCCTGAGAGATGTCTTTTCTTACCCTGAGGTGTGATAGTCTGGAAACAGCAGGAGGGTGAGGTTGCAGAGGATTTAATAGCAAAGTTATGGGGATGCTTTGCTGGACCTGCATCCACATAAGTGAAACAAAATGGTCTGGAATCAGAAACAACCTGAATGTTTAATTGGTCTATCCTCAAGGTGCAATCCCACAATCACACTGGGAATTATTATTTTCAAAGCAACCTGTAACAAACATTTGTTCTCCTAGCCTACTACAAGACAACAATTTACACTATCATGTGAATATTTTACAATGAAACATGTTTTTCTCCATGGAGCAGACCCCCTTCCAGCGTGTCAGCAACAGCTGCTGTGCTGCCGTGGATAAATCACTGCATATCCTCACTGTGTGCTGCTTAAAACGCACATCACTGCCACTGTGCTGACTGCATTAATGCCCTGAACTAAATCCAGGGAGCTCTGCTGACAGTGCTGATTAGGAGAGTATCAAAAAGCCACAGACAGGCAAGACAGATGAGCACCTTTTGTGCAGGTGCCAGCGAGGCTTTGCAGCAGGGAAGTTAATAGTGACTGACCTGCTGTGCCCTTCCTGCTCCTCATCACCAGCCCAGCTCTGCAGCTGGTGTGGCATCAGGGTGAAACAGCAGTTTGTCCTGTTCAGATTGGAGAAAACAATCTTGGCGGCTGAAAAGGAAGCACAGGAGGGAGCTTTCAGACTCCTGTCTTTCCCAGTATTGAGGGAATTGTGTCAGGTTGTTCACTTCCCGGCTGTATTAAAAAACATTTCCATTGGCAAGTGTCCCTATTTTTCACCAGAAAATGTTTCTCTGGGTGCTTTTTATCTAGCTTTGTCAGAATTATGACTTAAAAAAAAAAAAAAGAGGAGACACAAAAAAATTAAATTTCAATCCTTGAAAACCTGATGAGATCAGCAGGGAAGGGTTGCCGTAATAAATCTTTTAATGCCAGTATAACCTTGATCTCTTATTCAACCCCATTTTTATATGAGTAATGGTGAGTAGCAGCAAAGATATATTTACTTTGTGCTAGAGAAGATGAAGAATTATTTATGACAATACTATTCCATCTCATAACTGAAACAGGTAAACACCTTTGTTCTCCATAAAATGCGTTTCTGTTTATGAATCTAAAACTACATTTAAGGTGTCAAAGACCCAAGGTTTCATGTAGGCTTTAATTTGAGCATTTCTGGAAAGCTTGGTCTGGAGGAACACTTCAGACAAGGCTGTTCTGCAGGAAGTGTTAGTGGCGTTATTGTTAACAGTGAGATAACAAATGAGGAGAATATGGTTATGGATTCTGTCCAGGAGCATCACGTAGGGATCTTCCTAAAGTCACTCTGTCTTCTCATCCCTTTTCTCCTCTCCTGCCTGGAATGATGTAGATAAGACGGATGCAACTGGATGGTTTTTTATCTTTCTTGCCCAGTTTATAGCTTCTGCAAACTGAATATGCTAACATTTGATCATAAATTGTAAGAGGAAGATGAACACCTTCCACTGGAGCTGTCCCAGTCCATGCTGTTCTGTTATGTTCACACATTACAATTCTGAATTTAATCTTCCTTTTTTCTTATGGTTCTAAGGTTTGTAAACCATGCTGAGAAGTTACTGATGGCCTTTGTTTTGTGGTGCCCTTTGGAGTTGTTTATAAAAAACAGGCTCCTACATTAACTCACAGCTAGCAGTGGAGCTGCACACACATCATGCAGACTTGCAGGACTGGTTCTGAATTGCCTCTGAAAATGGTGCACAGTACAATCACCAGGAACTCATAAAATTACCTTGTTCATATAACCACTTTCTCTTAGAGAAAAATTCTTCCTCGTATATTTCCTTTCCAATATAAACTTTTTTCAAGTTCCAGTAAAATCTAGATTGGCTATGTCTTCATTGGTGTAGACAACAATTTAGCATCCCCAAAGAGATTTGAGTGAGTCACTGGAGTCAAAAGCGTTAGTGAAAATAGTTTGATAGCTAACCACTCCTGGAGAATCAGTGCTGAGAGCAGTGAACACAGCACCCTGGTTACCTTTTCCCCTCCTGTGGAGAAAGGCCACGACTCCATAAACTGCTGTGATCATCAGAGTGCTCTGTGTAATCACGGAGTTGGGAGGACTTTGGTGGTTGAAATAAATAACATTAGAAGGAATTTCAGGGACTTCTTAAACTAAAGGAGTTGATTTTATTCCCCAGCTCTTGGGCATACACTGCTCAAGAGGGTATCTGCCTCAAGTGATTTTATTTGATTTGTTTTGGCTGCATGTATGAATTCAATGTGCAATTGTGTATCCAACAGAGGACCTGAGGTGGTGTTTCTTGTCACAGTCCCTGAACTCACATGAACTGAGCTGACTCCATGCCTGTGCTCTCCTTGTGCTTTCCTCAAAACCAGCACAATGACTTTGCACTATCCACCCTGCGTGTGGCATAATTCAGTTCTTGTAAAGTCAGATTTAAATTCATTGGTGTCCATCTACTGGCTTCACTTTACACACAGTTTTACCTGAGCAACTCAGTGTTCATCATTCATTCCAGTCCCGGAAATCCTCCTCATTGACATGCAAAGGCCATCAGACCAGATTCCATAGCCTGCAGGTGTCTAACAGAACCTTATCCAAGTTTCACAAAGATCTTCATGCCATAAGGTCTTAGGGCACTGGGTGTTCTTGGATTGCAGCCAAATCCCTGGCATATTGTGGGTGAGTCAAGTCCCTTGGAAGTCACTGGATGCAGTGAGCTGGTGCTGAACACAGGCCTTTGAGCAGAGGCCAAGTGTCAAGTCTGAATCCATTGCTCTTAAAATAAATTTAAATGGTAAATGTTAAAATGAAAAACTGATCCATTTTCTTTCTTTCTTTCTTTCTTTCTTTTCTTTCTTTCTTTCTTTCTTTCTTTCTTTCTTTCTTTCTTTCTTTCTTT
>JBBMKD010000115.1:9656550-9673291 GCA_037834095.1 Argya squamiceps | reverse complement strand
TTTTTTTCTTTTTCTTATTAAATTGTATTTCTGACTTGGAGCCTCTCGTTTGTTTTGCTTTCAAACCATTACAATATCACACTCTGAGCTGTTAAGTTCCCATGCCACAGGTGACTAGAGGAGATAGAATTAAGGCTGCTGGAGGAATGTTAAATTTCTTCACTCTGAACAAATCTTGATTTTGTACTTGAAGGTTTTTTTTTCAGCTCAGGTAAGCACAAAGGGAATGTTCATACCCACTGATTGATATTTTGCTATTGACTGCTTTAGGATTAGCATTTCAGCCTTGATCTCTAGGTATATGTATTTTCAGTGAGAGTCAAGAAAAAGTCTAATTTCTTTGCTGTCAGAACTTCCATGTAGTTTTAATTTCACATAGAAGTTTTTCTTGATGCTCACTTAGGACCTTTTGTATGGCATTGCAAATTGGCTCCTAACAGAACAGAAGATATAGTTTTTGGTAAATTATCACCGTGTTTCATTTCACTTTCAGGCAGGAAATATGTAGGAGTAACCCTATATACCAAAATTAAGCAATATCCCAGTAATATTCCGTATATCCATAATATAAGTATATATGGGTGCATACATACAGGAAATAAGTATAGTCCAAGCTCTTGGTTCAATTTTTGCATTCATTTCCTTTATACATTTGCACATGAACTTTATGAAAGATCAAAAAAATTAATGCAAGTATAGACACAGTCATTTAAATGCTACAGATATTTTTTTCCTCTCATTAAAAAAAGAAAGGGAATTAAAGGAATCAAGGATTGTATCCCCCCAGGTTAACAGTGTGCTGTTATTTCAGATAAACCTGCAGAAGAAGATGCGAGTCACTGGAGTTATAACCCAAGGTGCCAAGAGGATTGGAAGTCCAGAATATGTAAAATCTTATAAAATTGCCTACAGTAATGATGGGAAGTCATGGACAATGTACAAAGTAAAAGGCACAAAGGAAGACATGGTAAGATTAAGTCATCTGTATCTGAATGCATCTCATGGTTTAGCTGCCTTCAGAAGTATGATACGTCTCTGGTATTTAAGCCTAATTGCCTGGCAGTATGATATAGGTTTCACTGTTATCATTTTTCTCTGGGAAAAAAAAAAATCAACAAATTTGCATTTTGTCTCTGCTAAGAATTTCTTATACTTTAACTGATGGTTGTATAAACACTACTTTCCCCAAGCTAGAATAATCCTGTTTATTACACTTAACTAATTTTCATATTAATTAGTTTACCAGTAATTACTCATTGCTCTGTTTCAATTTAGTTTTATTGCATTGGCAGATTAGCGTTAACCCTTGGAAACACAGAACCCATTCATCAATGCTAATCTCTGTGCTGCACAAACAGTATCATCCGGAGGGGTGTGTGTGTTTACAGTTTATAGTTACCATTTATTTTTTATGGAGCTGTGCACCTAGAGCAGAAAAAAACCCTTTACTGTGTAAGTTTGTAAGGAACTGAGGCACTGCACAGCTGTAGATGTAGTTTCTCTATTAGGAAATTAAAATTCTGTGTGAAGAGGTGCATGATGAGGAGGGGAAGCACAGCACAGGGATATCTGGTTAGAGTGAGGGGTGAATAGAAAATTGCTGATGGGTTTAATTCATCCCCCCTGTGATCGATGGGAGGGTTACAGTGCACTTTGGTGCGAGCTGGATCAGGTTCTTGAACCAGTGGGGAAAAAATAAACGTCAATCAGAGTAAATAATTGCAGGCTAAATTGAACTGGGACTCTTTTGTACATTAATCAAGAAAAGAAGGCATTATTTAGTTGCATTAGGAGCTGCAGTTTCTCAGAGTGACAAGACAGAGACCTTCAATCAGCACAGGTGGCAAACCCAACATAGTGCGACACCAAGGCAGGACATTTTGCTGAGGAAACTTGTGTTGGGCACTGGAAGCACTAAAACAGCTGCAGTCTGGGGAAAACATTGCACAGACAGAACAACACAGGTGCTTTTGAGACACGGGAACTCGCTGGGACTGCGGGGATCCTCCTGACACCTTTCTTTGTGCAAACACTTCTTCCCGGCAGGTGTTCCGCGGGAACGTGGACAACAACACCCCATACGCCAACTCCTTCACGCCGCCCATCAAGGCTCAGTACGTCCGGCTGTACCCCCAGGTGTGCAGGAGGCACTGCACCCTCAGGATGGAGCTGCTGGGCTGCGAGCTCACAGGTGGGACCTCCACAGCCCCCAGACATCCCCTCCCACCCGGCCGGTCCCAACCATGCACATTTTGTCCCCCCCTGCGAGATGCACTTGGCCAGCCTGAGTTTATCCTGTCACTTTCATCCTTTTTTTCTGAGTTATAAAATCAGCAACACTTGGCTCAGCTAAGCAGTGATGGTCACTTGCAATAGAACAGGATTAGTAGTAAGGCTATGTGGTATTAACCCAGTAACACTTCATAATTTTTGTCTGTGTGGGGTAATCTCCAGTTGGTCAACCTAGAAAAGGTCATTTAGCAGTTTTAACATGTATTGATGGCTATGTGGACTTGTAATGTACCATCCTGAGCAGACTACAAGGCAGAGGGCCTAACCCAAAGTCTGAAAATGATTCCTGAGCCCTAGAGCTGGCTGTGCACTGCTGTGGACCCATGGCAGCAGCAATTGTCACACCTGATTTGGGTAATTCCTTCTGGTTGTGGGGTGACACCACCCCTGTGCTGTGTGACATCCTCAGAGGCTTGAGCCTGCTTCCCCTGACATAGAGGACCAGTCCAATAAGATACAATTTGGCTGGGCTTTAACCAAGATTTCAGTTTGGATTTGTTTTCTGGGTTTAGCAGAAGCAGGGGTAACATCTTGTAGCAGAAAGTAAATGAACAAGTGGACCCAATAAAAACCTTCTTCAGATTCGTATTAAAGCTCTGAAATGTAAAGCCTGACCTCTAGCCACCTTCTGCAAGAATTGTGTTCCCTTACAAATTCAGAAAAGCATGTAAAATTTTTTATCCTTTTCCAAGACACAAAACTTTTACTAGCAGGAGCAGTCCACTGATTCATTTAGGGGTGATTTTTATGTGTCTGCCTGCTTACTCTACAAACAATAGTTATCCAGTTCAAGAGTGATACATCAAAATAGCTGGTGTTAAACAATTCTCAGTCAAAACCAGATTCAGAAATGAGAAGTTAATGCATTAATCTTGGTGTAGCCCTTTTCCAATATAGACAGGTTTAAGAGTAAATAGAAAGTCCTGTCTAGCTGCTTTGTTCTATTAGATTTTTTTTTAAATGTCTTCCACTTCTGGAACCACAGTTTAGAGTAAGTCCTTGCCAGAATGACTAGGAATTGTTTTGCTCAAAGAACTGTGAAAGCTAGTGAAGTGAATTAATTTCAGTGGTCTCCTAACCGTGTCAAGGTCATCATTTCTTCAAACTGTGGACAGCCAAGGCTCAGCAGAACAATTTCAACCTTACTGAAGGAAAGGTGTAATTATACAGACTAATTCACTCTTAACTGCAGGTGGTCTGCCTTGGGTGGAAAGCACTTTGAGGGTTCTGTCTCCTTCAACATGCCCTGGTGAGGGAGAAGAGAGTAAGTGATAAACAGAGTGAGACTTGCAGCATTGGATCATCATAAAAGCTAACTCCTTCTTAGTACAAACTTCAGCAAAATGTTCAACGAAATCTTCTTTATTCTCATAAATAACTTTACTTACCAGGACCCACAGTCAGATCTTACTAAAAACCAGGATCAATGCTAGTGGAGCCAACCATCAATAAATTAGGCATTAATTTTCATGGCCCTGTGTTCCTGCCTTACTCATATTTTGCATATCTCTGTGTCCTGCCCTCCCTTCCCTTCACAGAGTATTGCCGTAAGGGCAGAAGCAGATCACAGCTACTGCTTATTAGAATGCCTTTATTCATTAAGCTGTTATTATTAGCATAATCAAAGCTGTTGTTTTTAACAGCAGATCAGTGTTCACAGAACAGTGTCACTTACACATGGAACTTACTTTTGCATTAAGCATCTGTCTTCCTGCAGGAGGCCCCTGCAATGTGCTGTTCTCAGTCATGTTTGTTGGTTTCTGTGCACAAATTCAACCAGCTCTTGGTGTTTGGGGTTTCTCAGTTCCTGCAGAGGGATGTTGGCCCCCAGAACCTAAACATCCCTGTGAGACTCACTCAGAGAAAGCTCTGGAGTGTGTAATTTGCATCTCCTTTGGGCATGTTGTTCCCTGGTAACTATTTTTTTTATCCTAGCAGTCCCTGTAGGCACCATTCATACAAAATTGACACACTGGGGGATTTTATCACACGTGCAGTTAAACATAGATTCCCCTTTCCTCATCTGTCCTCAGAACTGTGCAAGATGGAAAAGAATTCTGTATTTGTTATTTATAGGCCAGGATGGATGGGGATTTAAAGCATCAGGGTTTAGTCAAAAGTGTCCCTGCCCTTGGCAAAGGGGTTGGAACTAGATCTGCAACCAGATGATCTTTAAGATCCCTCTCAACCCAAACCATTCTGTGATTCATAAATACGAAGAAAGTTTTTTAAATCTCTCAATTTTTAGAAACAAAAAATACAACAACAGGAGTCAAAACAAAATCACTTTTGCCCTCAAATAATTGATGTACGTTGCTTTTGCCAACACTACACAAATCTTCATGCAGATTCCATGCAGATCCATTTGTGGGTTTGCCTTTGCTACATTGGATATTGAATATTCCCTTTGAGGGTTTGAGATTTCTCAAAATAAGAGGTAGATGAGGGGCATGGTATCGGAGCAGCTGAAGAGTAAAAGATTCTGCCCTCTGAAGATTCAACAGAGAAGAACCTTTGTGTTGATCCTTCCAATTTTCAGGAGCTAATCTCCACTCTTTCGTGTTATTTGCCTACTCCTGTTTCATCAACCTAAACCAAGTAAGACCTGCAAACTTATACCTAGTTAGCTTTAAACATACAGAGGTATCAGGTATAATTTATCACAGATGGAGCTATCCAAAGCATCTCTAACATTCTAACCTAAGATGCTCCACTGGGTGTAGCCATGTGTCTGCATCAGCCATCTCTGACTTTTGATGATTTTTAAAAAAGAAAATGGAAATCAGATCCTTTCACAGAGACATTGAAAAGCAAACTTAAAGGTACAGTGCAGTGAAGAGGAGATGTTTCAGGGAGACATAAGCACTGTTATAAACACACACCTGTGAGGGATGACACAAAGTCCTGTGCTGGTTTGATGATCCTGTCCTTTGTGCTGTAGGTTATGGCTCAGTCATCCAAACAGCCACTATCTCCTGTGGCAGGGGCTGGGAAGCTGCTGCTCTCTGTGACACAGCACCAAGACATCCTGACACTTGTGTGCATCACGTTTGCCTCTTCAGATTCTCTTTGTTCTCACTTTCTCCCGTTACCTTTAACAACTGTCTTGCCACCTCCTCTGGGGCCAGGGAGAAGGCAGGCGAGTGTAAAATCCCATTAATTCATGCACACATGCACAGGCACACAGGCAGGCACAGCTGTTTTTTCATAAATCAATAATAATACCCAGAAAAAATGGAACTGGTTTTGATGGATTGGGCCAGCACTGAATCGCAGCTTTGACAACCCATGGTTTTGTGTCAGGAGCCTTCTTCAGATTCCTCGGATGAAACATTCTTGCTGACAGTCCTTGTGATCCTAGAGTGATACTTCAGAATTTAATAATAAGCAAAGTCCTTCTCCAAAACAGCAGATTAGTCTCTCTTATTTCTACTATCAATTGCTCCCTCCCACTCCGAGGAAAATTGTTTTGTTGTGTTTTTGAATGAGTCCATTCTACAGACAAGGCTGTGCCATTTCCATCTGTGCACTGGCAATCAGTTAGGAAAGACTGGGTTTTTTTCAAAAGTTAGCTCTGTTTTCTCTTGATTTTTCATTTTTTTTTTTTGGGTTTTTTAATTTAACATGAAGCATGTCAGTATTCAAATTTTAAATACAGGAGATACTGCATTAAAGATCATGTTATTAGTATTACAACTGCAGATATACATGTTTTTGACTGCTGGGACAGGAAGGACATGGAAAAACAGCTTCTTTTTTTATGTTCCCATCTCCATCTTTTCCATCTTTCACTTTACCTCAACTGTCAAACTTCACTCCACCCCCCTAGCCATACATTCACCTTTCCTGTCCTCTTAGCAGCCTTCTCTCTCTCACCCATTTGCCTTTTTTTTTTTTCCTTTTTTTTTTTTTTTTTTTTTTTTTTAAACCTTAAAACCAGGCAGCTCATCTGCCTACTTTGGTTTCCAGTTCTGTTGTTTCAGTGCTGCCTCAGCTTGTTCCTTTCCTCTTCTGCATCCAAATGCACCTTCCACATTCCAAGCATAAAACAGCA
Source organism: Argya squamiceps (assembly GCA_037834095.1). NCBI lineage: Eukaryota > Metazoa > Chordata > Aves > Passeriformes > Leiothrichidae > Argya > Argya squamiceps. Next base: position 9,666,945 of record JBBMKD010000115.1, on the reverse strand, counting down.
AGGCAGGGGAAGATAGAGCTACTTATCAATTTTTATTTTTATCTTTTTTCATGCAGAACAGAGGAGGGAGAAGCCCAAGATCTATCTTTTCTACAATCAAAACAGCTCAGGGGTGTGGGATGTCCACAAACAAATAAGCCATTTACTATCGATTTCTCCTAAGTGATATCCTCCTACTGTTCTCCCTCCTTCACAATTGTTTTGCTGTGGTTTTCCCCTCCTTCAGTGGGATTTTGAGCTTTCTGGATTTTTACCTAGATGTCAAGTAATTCAAAAGTATAAAAGAGCTCAGTGATTTTTAACATTTTACTTCAGCAGTGGTTTTAAGAAAAAATAATGTTTCTTCAGTAAGAAAACACATGGTTGATGGGAGGTGGCATAAAAGCATGAGGAAAATCAAACTGAACAGGGGAAACAATATTTTCCTGCAGGACAGGAAAATAAAAATAAGATAAGCACAGACAAAAGTCATCTTTTCATTTTGTTTCACTTCGTAAATTTATGCCAGGATAAAATATGTTGAATTCTCTATCTTGATTTTGACTCACCCAAGCAATTGTTGAAACAAAGTGCCTTGAGTTGACTATTTTTCATTTATTTGTTTTCAAGTTCCTTCAGCAATAGTCTTGATTACATCTTTTTCTTCAGGTATTGCAGGTTTTCTCTGCCATAACAGAAAACCTAAACCCCTGACAGAGATAAGCAAGTAAGGCCACTGATCTTGCCCTGCTGTTCCAGGTTGCTCTGAGCCCCTGGGGATGAAATCAGGACACATCCAGGACTTCCAGATCACTGCCTCCAGCGTTTTCCGTACCCTCAACATGGACATGTTTGCCTGGGAGCCCAGGAAAGCCCGTCTGGACAAGCAAGGCAAAGTTAATGCCTGGACTTCTGGCCACAATGACCAGTCACAGTGGTTGCAGGTAGATTTTCACATGGATTTTTCCAGGTGTTTGTCTTCTTTGTGTTTCAGGCATGGGGGATGGTTGTCAGGTCCAGTTTTATGTTCAAATTCTTCTGTTTCTGAGTGTAACCATCCCAACTCTGCCACAAGCTCTGAAAGCTCAACACATCTTCATGGTTTTGTTACCACAGCTGCAGAAAAATCTACTCCGGGATGGCTCCACTATCCCCGATTTTCCTTTGTTAATGAACAAAAATGGTAGTTGCAGATCTGTTTCACTGAATTTCCCTCATTTGTTGAGAGAGATGAGTTTATTTTCCTCCTTTCTGCCCTTCCAAGGCTCCCTGGAAAAGCAAATTTACTTTCAGCTCTGTGCACCTTAGTGAATCCCGCGTGTAGAAATTATCTTTGTCTAATTGAGGCTGCCCAAAATTACCTTCTGACAGGACTCTGGAGCCAGCAAGACTGATTCAGCACCTGAATTCATTATAAACCTGTGCACAAGGGTTGTTTTCAGCCCAGGAGTGATTTATACAACTCACTAATGTGAGGGATTTCAATAAATCACCAGTGTGGAAGCTTGTTTGACCAGCCACTGACACATTTACATTTTTTGAACTGTTAAAAATAGCAGTGTTTTCAGTCAGCTGCCACTTTGCAGTGCAGTGCTCAGTGGGAAGCCTCAATAGCACCAGACGTGGCTACTAACCCCCTGCAATCTCTTCACATATAAATTATGACATATTAGACTCTTTGCCTACAGTTGCTAAGCAAGTTAGGAATGTAATTACTGGGGTTTTTTTCTCCCAAGTTTACACATTTTCCATAAAAGAGAGGAGAAATTGCCCTGTCTATTCACCTTTGGAATAGCTGGAGATCCTGGAATCTGCTGAAATTTTTTAGAGCAGCATGTTAGAAGAGCAGTTAGAAACTTCTGGAGAGGACGAACATTTCATTGATGTGTTTTATGGTGGAGAAGCAGATGAAAATGTTTCTCCACAGGAAACAGAGATGGTTGCATCATACTTTAGTCCCATCAGTCAAACCAAGGGTGTGCAGAGGCTCCACAGAAATTTTCTGTTGTGTATTCTTGCACCTGTGAATGACAGTGTATTTTTAATTAACTACAGATGGAGTAGTTAAACCTTACATTTTCAAGTTTTTCGTGCTGTGAGTTTTTCTATATTTGAATTTACCTGAACCTGCAAATTTAGTTCCACTGTCTCTGCACGTCCTTGAACTGTAAGGAATATATTTTTTTTGTCTGGTCAAAAAGAAAGTTGTGAAGAAATACTCATCTTTTAGTTAGTTAGTCATATGGTTATGTATTGAGTTCAACAATTTCATGAGAGTATGAACAATATAACTTTTGCTGAAAATCATTATACGTAATGATCCTTCAAAAATGGATCCTAATATTTCGTGTTTGGGAAAAAAGAAAAAAAACACCAAAACTAAAACCCAAAAGGCATTAAATCCACTTTTTTTTTTTAGTGCTTAAGGTGGTCATTAAGCTTTTGCTACAGGCTGGTTATTCTGAATTCAGGCCATGACTTGAGACAGTCTCATATGCTTTAGGTGTAGGTAATGATTCTGTAACAGAGACATGTCTATCATTTGAATTCATCTGTTCATTTTTGTTCTCCCTGCTGGTAGTTCTCTGTGGGTTTTTTGTGGTTTTCCTTAAAACTCAGAGTATTATACTGAACCCTAATAACGTGTTGACTGAAAGGTTTGTCATCATGCTGCTGCTTTCAGAGTTTGGTCAAAACACATTTGTAAGAAAAAGCATGTGAAAGCAAATGTGTCTCTATGCCCCTCTCCCTCAGTCATCCCAGAAAAAATTAGCCCCAGAGTGATTCCATGGTACCCTGAAATGGGTTTAAAGCCAGACATTTAGCCCAGATTTCTAGATTTTGCTGAAGTAGCTGACTTACCAATACCATATTTACCATATCAATTCTATGCTATTTGCATATTCTCCATATGCCTTTCTTGCTGTATGTTTTTTAATTTTCATTAGAAAGACTAAAAAACTGGAAAAGTCTGCTGTTTGCCTTTTAGGTTTATTGTTGGGGTATGTGGATAACTTGAACAGATCTGATCTGACTAAATGTTATTGTTGGGATATCCTTGCCTAAACACCATTGCTACCAACAGTTTAAAAGCTGGTGTGCTGACATCCATTTCAGAGCACCTGCTGTGATAATGTTTGCTGAGAGGTGATGTTTGAATCATGCATCAAATGCTACTTGCACTTTTGGATGAACTCTAGAGATAAATTCTCCTCTGTCAGGAGCTGGTACTGTTTTACTCAGTTTTTTTCCCAAAAAGGATAATTTTGAATCTCCCACATATTCTAAAATGCAGCCATTAACAATTTAGCTATTTGTTTTAAAGTGTTTTGGATTGATGCATCCATAATTTAGGAATACGAAGTATTTTGTGTCTTCAGACACAGAATGTGCATTTTTGGGGACAAAATACTCACTTTAATCATGCTGCAGTTGTTGAAAATCTGCTGTGATCTAGACTCTGCAAGCTCCAGATGCCACAAATAACATCTATTTACACCAAATACCACTGTTAATGATAAAAAAAAAATCTTTATATGGAAGGAAAGTTAAATAGATGAGATTACTAAAATGGTACTTTTCTAGCTCATGTCATAAACTTGGGGCTGAATTCCTGACATGCTTCCTCAAAGATACCTTTGTCCCTTGAAGAGGATGCTGCAAGTTTTTGGAGTGCTCAGGTTCCTTCTTGACACAATCCATGATTGCTCTTCCATTTGGTCATCCCATTTCTTCAGTTATTTGTCATTAAAGGATGGGATTGAAAACTCCCTGCCTTATGCCCAAATTGAGACACTTGAGGCTGTAAAGATTATTGGAAAGATGTTTCAGATGCTTGGAGAACGCTCTTGTAAATAGATTTTTGCCACTCCATATCTCATTTTCCTAGCTGAGGGTACAACTGAAAAGAATTAACCTTTTCCTCAAAATCCATGCCCAGTCTACTACTAATTTTCTGCTGTTATAAATTGCAAAATCAGGGTAGCTGCTTAAATTCCCTTTTCTTTATTTACCATTAGTTAAATTCTGGCATGTCACTTCATTTGGTGTCTCCAAACACCTGGAGCTTTTTCTTCCCACTCAACCATTCCTTCTGTATAAGTTGTCCTAGTCCTATCTTTGCCACCACACCAGGGTATTGTCAGTATTTTATCTTAAAACTGATGCTATGTTGGGTTTTTTTGAAGGCAACATCAATGTCAAATTACAATGTTTCTCCTGCTGATTGTGGAACCAGCTAAGCACTATTAGAGAAAAAGCAGTTGGTGATAAACAGATTGTTGGAAGATTGGCAGAGCAACTGTTATACCTACATGTTTTAAAAAATACGATGAATTCCAGTGGTATAGATTTGGGTTGGGTATTTTCCTGCCAAACTAATCACCAGTATTAGGCAATATTACCAAAATTCCTTATCAGCACCGTTAGATTGTCTCAGAGCTGCAATCAAATTATTCTTTCAGTTTAATGCATAACCATCTTTTTCTCATCAAAATGTCTCTTGTTTGAAATCAAAGGCAAAATTGCATTCCAAATAATTATCCTCTTTTCATTATACATATACGAAATGCATATCTATCATGCTATCATAAGATCTACTCATATTCATTTTCTAGCATTTGTTTACAGTGTTAAAGCTTCCAAGTGATCAAATCAAATAGTTGTTGTTTAACAGCTAAGCCAAAGCCAGCTTCTACTCTTTTTTTACAGAGTAGTTTACAGAAGTGGAAATGTGTCTTTACTCTGCCAGCCACAGAGAAAGATGGACAATTAACTTAAGTTATAAGAGAAATTTTTGAGCCAGGAAGGTTTCATGAAGTGACTCTCCTTTTTTTTAATATGAGAAGAGAACATTACTTTTCATCTACTGTTGCTTAGCTGAATTTGTTTCAATGCTGGCCTTCATCTGTCACTAAAAATTAAGGAATGTTTTTAACTCTCTCACGTGGTATTTGTTTCTTGTATTTTCTGTTATTCCACTTGACTCTTTTCCTACTTTTTTTGGTGTAATAATCTGATCATTTGAAATGAATTCTGAAGATTCTTTTGAGATAAGAAATCACTATCCCATAGCAATTCAACCACTCATCTGGAGATCTGTTCAACAGCTCATAAGGAGAAAAATGTGTGGATTGTTTAATTGTCTTTTGACAACTTGTATTGTTAGCAAAACATTAAATAATACCAGTACTAGTAAAAGTAGCCAAATAAGAGATTTATGTGTAGCCTCCAGTTTAATTGTTTTAACACCCACACTGAGTAAAAAACAACAACAACAAAAAAACCCAAACAGAAAATGCTTAACAACTTCTTAATTAAATAAGGGCTTGAAAGACACAAAATTGGAATAGGATGAAATGTTCCTTTAAGACCAATCTGGTAATTAACATAATGAGGAAATTGCATGACTTCTGGAAGGGTTGGATTGCTAAACCATGTATTGAGAGTGGGCTTGGAGAGACAGGGTGTTCTGTAGGAGCTGTAAACTAAAATATATCACATTATAAACAGAAGACACCTGTATTTCTCTGCAGCTTTAATAAACCACAGCCATCACAACTAGGCCACAAAAGGAATCAATGTTCTTTCCAGGAACAGCAACAAAAGTGGTCTCTGGTTCTCCAGATGCAAAGGTGGTGCAGGTTTTTTGCTAGAATTTCTCAGAATTCTAAAGTTCTGAGATTTCACATAGCAAAATGAAAATTCTGCAGAGCTTGGCCTTTTTAGTGCTTTCTATTGGGATAAAAAATTATATTTACAGTCATAATTAAGCATTTTATCTTTCCAATGCAAAACCATGTCTTCTCTGGCAGCTGTCACTTCTACTTGAAGGACTTAATTTGGACACAGAGTTTTGACACCTCCTTGCTCTTGTGCCTACCTTGATGTGTTGACTTCACAGAGTTTTATTCTGCTCACATAGCCTGGTAGTTCACAGGATGCAGCAGCATCTCAAGGCAGGTTGGGAAAAAGTAACACAGATCTTTCCCACTCTTTGCCAGACCCTTGCTATAGACAAATTTTCCTGAAAAAAAGCCCCAAAACAAACAGCCAGTGGTAAGATAAGGTAATAATGGACAAAGAGCTCTGAGTGATTTATTCAAAGATAAAAGCAGATAAAGACTGATGCCCACTTCTAATTTGCACACTCTTGAATTTACTGGCTTTGCATTGCCTAGGCTAGAATCTTAAACAGGTCACTTTATTATCTTCTTCAATTGCCCATAAAACATAGATTTAGCTTTGCAACTAGATGGTCACTATTTGCTTTTTTTGCACTATTTGCAACTCAAGATGATAAGATGAACTAAAAGCTTTTTTCCTTACTTTATTTGTTGCCCTTATTTTTTAATCTTTGTATGTTGCCAATCTGTTTTTAACAGTTTTAACGCATATCTTACAGAAATGGAATTAGGATCTATGCCTTGATAGGGCATAGATCCTACTCCCTACTCAGAGTTGTCTTACAGCAGTATTTGATGGTCATTCCAGGGGTCACACTCTAACTCAGTTTTTCCCTAAATCATTCCAAATTAAATGCATTATTCACATTAATTATGTTACTAAATTGTACATTTCAGCATTGCCCTTCCTAAATTGGTTTTGACTTTGCAAATCTTTCCTCTGCAATTCATTTTATGGAGATGTTTATAGTAGTAATTGAATTTAAGCCTAGAAATTAAATAAGGCAGCATAAAATCTTGGTTTATTTTGCCGTTTAAATGCTTTATTTAGGCTGTATTCTATCGTTTAGGTAGCAAAGTCTGAAGCATCCGTAGAATCATTGATTTTATTCTGACAAAATACACAGGGATTATTAGAAGGACAGACAGAGTATATAGGAGTTCTCTTGCAAGTTGTCCAGAAAATAGGCATCAGACAGACATAACACGATTCCATTCTGTAGTTAAAAATTTGTGTGATGTCACCTTCATAGAATCATAGTATCATAAAAGTTGGAAGAGAGTTTAAAGATCAGCAAGATCAATCATCAATCCAGCTCCACCACAGTAACCCCTAAACCATTAAACCATGAACAGGAACAAATACCCTGTCTGAGCTGAAAATTAGCTATGGATAAGAGTTTATATTATAAAAATGTTGTGTTTCACAAAGTCGTGCTCTGTTCCCTGAATTATATTCCCTGCTCTCTCAGTAAAAACTAAGGGGTTAAATCAGTGCTCCTGAGCCTGTCTTCGACACATAAGAAGTTCATCATCACTAACAAAAATTACTTGGGAAGTTTCCCTGAACAGTGGAATCCTCTACAGCTCTAAAGCGCTGCAAGAGAGTACTGTCAGCTCCGTCACTGATGCACAGCTTTTCTGTGAGTATCACTCCCCTGCAGATGAGAGTTAAATTGAGTAATGACCCATTTCCTATTACAATAACAGGTTTTGATCTTGCCTCAGAAAATCTGGAGTGTAAGCGAAAACCGCCCGGTTGTGGTGAATTTTGATGTGCGCTAGATCTGAGTCTGAAGCTGTTTTTTGTTGCTGTGTGTTTGCAGTGGGAATGTTGGTGTTACTTGAATAGCAGCACCTTCTGACAATGCAATGCATAAAATTTTAATGGAAAGATGTTAGTTTTTCATTGTTTTAAATTCCTGCCTGTTTTACCAAGCTATCATTTCGACTGTCTTGAAATAATGTTTTGTCTCAATTTGTGAAGCAGAGGCATATTTTCCTTGCCCTCCTTTAAAGAAAGAAAACAGCTACACAACTGTCTAGGTAAGAATACAGAAAGAAAGACTCCAAATGTGTTTCTTATTCGTGCCCTCTTGTTCTACGGTGGTGCTTCAAAATAACATCCACTTTTTCCTAATAAAAGTGTTTGTTGTTTTCACAGCTACCCTTGAATTAGTTTTTGACTCAAGCAGAGTTGGTCACAGTTGTTGCCCTACAATACTTTGAGTCTTGATAAGAAAAAAAGGATGACAAAGAAAATACAGATGATAGAGAGAAGCAAAATGACCTTGTCAAGGTCAATCATATTTAAGTAGCAAAAAATATCTGATGTAAACACAGATGAGGCAAAAGCCAGAGCACGATGAGGGTGAAAGAATGGAATGGAACTGTATCTTGTTCTGTTTTCCAAGAACTTGATGTTTATTTACTGGGATGTGATATTTTTATTAGCCCTGCATATATTTTCGCAAATATTACTTTTTTTTACTTTACTTTTTTCCCCAAATATTACTTGCTTGAATATTAAGCAAGATACTTAATATTTTCTTCATGTATCTGGCAGTATCTCATAAGTAAAATATACAAGAGTCAAGGAAACCTATTCTTCTCTGAATAGGACTCAATTTTGCATTCTTTTTGTGCCACTTTGAAAACACAGTGAAGCTTTATTGTGAGATTCTAGTTGACTTCAGAAAATTTTTACTCAAAATCTGCTACTCATTTTTATATTTCATTTCCTGCACAAAGAACACAGAAACAGATTGATTCCTATCTTGTCAAATGAGGAACAGAGATGGTATCTTTTTAGCTAAGTCAATAATGAAATTGAGACACAGACATAAAGGAGTGGTGGAAAAAGAACTTCAAGTTAATGTAAATTTAAAGGCAGCAAAACATCTTGCATCTTTCTTTAGAGGAGGAGGAAATGTGCTTAAAACCAGGCTGACATTTACCTAGCAGTAAGCAGAAAATGAAATAGTCATATCTCAGCATGTTAAAGCATCACGTAAAGTAGATACTAGAGCATTTCCCTGTCAGTTGCTGAGTCTTAACCTATTCATTGGTTTCATTGTGTATTTTTCCCTAACAACACCCTACTCAGAGTCAAGTGTTGATCCAAGCAGAATATCTGGCTTTGTTTTTTTTTTTTCTTTTTTTTTTTTGATTTCTATGTTAAGTCAGGCGTGTCTCTACAACAATGTGCTGTGCAAGACCCTCTTTGCACTCCGCTTAATAACATTCGTCCTGATCGTTCCTCAAGTAAAGCAAGAACAGTTTCCCACTCAGAAAACATGACAGAAAAGAAAAATCTCAGCAGAGAAGAGACTTTAAAGGGGAAATCACTGTAGACACAGAAATACTGCAACCAAGCATTTCCCCAGTTATCTGGGTCTTGTAGAAGGGCACCTTGAGACTTGTAATATGAAGTATCACAATAGACTTTCATCAGAATTTCCTCACTGATTTTTGGTTTTGTTTTTGGTTTTTTTTGGCTTATGTTCTGTACATCTACTCACTCAATAGGTGTAAAGACATAAAAAGAGACCTTTTTTTTTCAGAACAGAGCTTTATTTTTTAATGCTATAATTCATTTATGACATTAGGACAGAGCTGAGAAGATACCCGAGTTGACAGTGCTCATACTTATATTTGATAGTTTTCCCTAAAATAAGCCAGAAAATAAGGTTTTTTTAAAGCAATACAAGCTTTGAAAGTTAGTCCTTGGGATTACAAGAAATTCCTACTTAATTATGTACTATACATAACCAAGCCTTAATTGCTTTTGTTGCTGGAGTGATCTTCTTAGAAGCTTCATGTTTAATTAACTACAAGATATATTAATCCTATTTCAGGCCATTCTTTCTTTGTTGTATAATTAAGCAGAAAAGTATTTTCACAATTAGAAATTAATTCTATATATAGCTAGTGAAAAGAAAACACCTCTGTAAAGAAGACACAAATCTGTTTTTTCCAATGACAAAAATAAAAATATTTAGACTCATCTTAATGGGTTATCTTTATTAAGAGGTAATGAGAGTTACAACAAACCAATAGTATTTTCCGCTAAGAATTATTAAGAATGACACTTAATGACCTCACTGCAGATGGTTAATGACCTCTCTTTGGCAGCATCAGAAATTTAAAGGCTTGATATGTTATTTATAAATATTGGAACAGACACTCCCTGCACATTCCTTTATCTGAATTTATTTTTCTTGACTTTGAGATGGTTTTCCATTTGTCTCTATACTTTGGCTGTGCTACCTCAAACACTCCTGCTATAACTCAAGATTAAAAAAACGTTGCGTGTTCAAGTTTGTACTTTGCTACAGAATCCTGAGCATCCTCTACTTTTAGAAGCCTCAATAGCATGTTGGAGGAGAAGTTCAGATTTTTGTGGTTTTTTGAGAGAGAGAGGCCACAGACAGCTTCAACTGATGCAGTTTAACAGAACAAAAGAATAAAAGGAAGATTTTTAGGGGATGTTTATTTGACTCGCTGCCTTACATGATGATGCTGAGACTACAAATCTTACTGGTCAGCTGAATTTGTGTAGGTGCCTCCATGAGGGCCCACGTGGAATGCTGAGTCCACCACAGCCTGGGCTGAGCCCCAGTGTGGGCAGCAGGGCAGGGGGATTCTGCCCCTCCGCCCCCTCAGCTCAGAGCCCACCTGCAGAGCTGCCCCAGCCCTGGGCCCAGCACAGCAAGGAGCTGGAGCTGCTGGA
>JBBMKD010000115.1:9643155-9655680 GCA_037834095.1 Argya squamiceps | reverse complement strand
GTGGCTGCCCCTGGATCCCTGGCAGTGTCCAAGGCCAGGTTGGACACTGGGGCTTGGAGCAGCCTGGGATAGTGGAAAGTGTCCCTGCTTATGGCAGGGGTGGCACTGATGGAATTAGGCGATTTTTGAGGCTCCTTCCAGCCCAAACTGTTCCATGCTTCAGTGAAGAAAGCCTTGTTGTTTTCAGCACCTGTCACTGAGGTTCCTCAATCACCCCAAGAGGGCCTCTGGAAACACCACAATTTTCTCCTATGTATGAGTTGCATCCTCACACTTGCACAGCAATTGGGGTAAGCCTCAGCCAGAGGTGAGGAATTCTGCACCTCAGCAGGAACTCACAAGTTGGGTCACATGTAAGGACAACGTGAGCCAGGCCCAGAGGTAATGATGGAAGCCGGAGTGGTGTGGTGACTGAAAAATGAAAATGACACATTCATCCTTCTCCTTAGACAAGCCTGGCTGTGCCTTCCATGCAGGTCTGCCTCTACTTGGAGGACCACTTGACTCAAAAAAACCCTCAGTGCTGCCTTAAAACATCTGCTTCTTTACTTACTAGTGCTGAACTGTTTTTCAGAGCATCTGCTGCCAAACCATTTATTCTTTTCCCTTGCCCAAATACACACACACACATAAATTGCAGGACCACAGTAGGATCTGCTCTGCTTTCCACAACACATCAGGAGGGTTGTTTTTTATTTGAGGAGCTTAGAAGTCTTGTTTTTCGAGGTTCACAGCAATAATTCACAGTCCTAGAAAGTCTTTTGATATTAAAAATTAAGTTTCTGTTTTATGAGAATTTAAGAGGTATTTGGGGGTTGTTATTATTTCAGAGTCTTAACAGGATTCCAATTATTTCCTTTATTCCCCATCCTACTGTATGTAATTTTGTGTTGCTAAGGGAATATGACCCTGTAAATATGAGCAACACGATTTTTATTTTTTTAAATAATTCTAATGTAATTTCCCATTTAAAATATGCATCATGGACAAAATACAAGAGAATGAATGAAGGGTCTTATGAGAATTTTGCATGTCTGAGTTACTTTCTATCTTTGCAAATGCACCTTTTTTTTCCACTACAATTTTTTCAATTTTCTGATTACGTTGCACTCCAATGGAAAAATGTCATAAAAAGCTATCTGATTTTAGTTTTAATGAAACAATAATGACACCTTCTAGAGCAAGAGAGGATGGTTACTGAAGGACCACAGCGCTGTAATTTTCTGACCCTCTGAAAAGTTAAATTTCAAGTGGAATAATGGCATTCTGGGGTAAATGGAGCAATTGTAAATAAGTGCTGTCATGCTAAGTAGCATCTAGCTCTGTGATTTTTAAAAAAAAAGAAAAATCTGTCATCTATTATGGTATCTCACTCAGAAGGTGGAAATTGTGGCTAATCAATTTGCATTGCAGTCCTCCCACACTGCAAGAGCCTTTCCATTTCATTTTGGTTGAAATGAGAACTGAACCCTGGGAATTTGATTTTATTTCTTGCATATAAAAAATATAAGCAAGTTAAACTTTAATGCAGAAGAAAATAAATGAAAACATTAAAATTAATTATTCAAATTTAATCTGTTCCTCAGTTTTCCAGAGACCTGTAAATCTCATTTTAGCAAAAAGAAAGTGGCATTTTATGCCATTTAGGCAATGTGGTCTTTAAAACTGAAATAGGGACTCTGTGAGGAGCTTTCTGGACAATTTGATCATCTGTCACTTTGTGTTGTGTCGTTGCATTATTTCACAGATTAAAGGGAAGAGCCTAAAAAGAAGCTCAATGCCATGGCTCTAAAAAAGCACTGCTGTTAAAACACAGTGTAACTCCTCACTGACCTGCACTTGGTTTTAATTGTCACGTAGCAGGGATTAAAATGAAAAAGCAGGCAGTTCTGTTTGTTATATCAATTAGTTTATCACACCAGCTTAAGGACCACATTGCTGTAGGAGCTATTTAGGAGGTTTTTTACAGCTCAAGAACTACCATTAACTAACACATTATACAAAAATGTTGGGGGCGGGGAGGGGGGGCGGGGGCTGGGTTTTGGGGGTTTTTATACAGGAAGGTCAATATCCAGGAGAAACAATGCCCACTTGAACCAGAGGTAAAAGTAGCTAGCTAGTGTACGTTCAGATGCAGGGTTTTTTCAATTTGATTAAAATCTTCTAAGTTCTCTCTAGGTACCATAACCAAAAAAAAAGTACTGGCAAAAAGCAGGTTTGTTACGAGGTATTAAGCATTTTTCACAATATAAGAATTAAATGGGGTTGCAGGAGAGTAGCAGGTGGCAGGTTTATACAAATTAAAGAAACGTATTCACACTAAGAGCTTGGTCTAGTAGTGATAGTCCATATCAGCAGCCACCTATAGACTCTATGAATGTAGGATTTTTATGCTTTCTGCACCTTCTTTTCACCTCTGTACTCCCAATAGGGAATAATAAGACACTGCCTGTTGTGCATAAAGGATGTGAACCAGGAACCAGAGGGTATCAACAGTCAGGTTTTAGGGGGTGGTTTTACGCAGAGCAGGACAGGCCAGAGAAAATCTGGCAAATGAGTTTGTGGCTGTGAGAAGAATGTTTGTGTCCAAGAGGAGACAGCACATGATGTCATCCAGTACATACAGGAAGAAAACCATTGGAAATTAATGGACAGAACACACCAGGCTCACGGAATTTCCTTATCTGAATATGAATGAAAAATCCCTCTATGTGTGCCTGTATACATATATATATATATATATATGAATATATTTTGCTTTCTGGATGTGGGGCTTTTTTGTTTGTTTTGGGGATTTGTCTGAGTTTTGGGTGGGGTTTCATTTTGGTTTTTTTTTAGATTTCTGTGCATATGTGTAGCCTGGCAGTCAAAGTAGTTTTCCCCACTGAGCTTGCATAACTCCATTCACTCAGGAATAAAGTCAAAAAGACTGATTTATGGATGCTACTCTAGGTTTATAGGGCTTTCAGGTTTATTTCTGCAGAATCATGTCCTGCAGCTCTTGTTCTGGTTTATCATGAGATGTTTCCTGTAAAAAGATAACTTTGATATGATTCTTTACTGTGCACAGGTGTGTCTGCATTTTTCCTAAACCCCTTTAGGCAAACATAAGCAAGTCAACTATCCAACAGGATTTGTTTTCCAGTATTATTGGGCTAATAATCTAAAATGTATCCCTCCACAACAATTTCAGTTCTACAAATGGCTTCATGCCAGCATCCCCTGAAGCTGACACACTCGTTTTCCAGTCAGCCCTTAGGACACGGAGAAAATCCTAGGAGCTGACAGTGAAGGCACCCTGATTGTGTGGACAGATAATACGAAGCATGTGGGCTTTGCTTCTAGCAGATCTGCTGGTTTCATCCATATACTGAGCTGAAAATTTCCCTCAGGCACTGGCAGCTGGACAAGGAGGGTGATAAGTACCTGGTGTCTGCCAAGGAGCTTCCTCACATCTTATAAATCCTCTGTGTGCATGTATTCCTCCTTTGATTCCAGAATTCTTCATCTCAAGCACTCTGCAGTATTTCCCATTATATGGCTGACATACTTTCACCATGAAATGAATCACCTACATGACAATTAAGCAGGTAGCCAGGAGAATGACACATTTTATGTTATTACCTAATAATTGCTTCATTATCAGTATTTCTAACCCCTTAAATTACAATTATATGTGTTAGTGTCAAGTAATCCTCACAATATTCTTTCTGCTATGCAGTAAAATTGCACAGAGAAGCTTACACTTCATGAAGGAATTGAAAATTACTGTGTAGATAGAAAATAGTTTTTCACAGAAGAATTTCAGGGAGTTACTAATAATCAGATTTTAAAGGTACTGACAGCTGCATTGATTTACACAAATGACAATAGTTTTCAGCCTGGTTTAAATACATAATTGGAAAATAGAGAAGATGTTGATAGCAAAATATGTACAAAAAGCTTTATTTACTGTAACATCCAAACAGTTTTGGTGCACCGATGAGTAAGTAACCAAGGCATAGACCATAATTAACTCTGTCCACTATAAACGTTAGCAGGGTGAAAAAATAGAGATTTAAAATGTGAGTGCAAACAAGAGCCTCAATTTTTGCTGTCAGAACTCTCAGGAGTCTCTTACTTGTAACAGAGGGTGAAAGATTTTGCACCCTGATCGAGGTGAAAGCACTTTGTGTTAGCTAAAGCTTTCAGCAAGTAACAAAAATGAGTGATTTAGGCTAAGAAGTGGTGAGAGAATGAATACTTGGCACTGCATCATAGCAATACAAACTGCTGCAGTTGCGGTGAGAGGACATTACAGAGAGCATGAGAAGCACCAGGAAACTGGCATGGAAATGAGAACTTGTCTGCCCATAAAAGAAAAACCAGGTGTTTCTCTGTTGTCAGTTCTTGTAATCACCTGAAGGAGGAGGAGTGTTACCTGCAAGATGTACTTTTTTAAGTCTGGTTTTTATTTTTCCCCCTGCGATGGTTTAATTTGTACAACAGATCAAAGGATATTGCATTGGTGCTGCAAGTTAGTACTTGAACACCTGTTTAGATACTCTACATTAGAACTCAATGTTTTTTGTCATATTTAATTTTTGTCAATTATTGTGCAGGTTTACAAATTAGTATATATGTGTCAAAATACACATTCCTACCAATTTCACAGAATCCCAGTCTGGTTTGGGCTGGAAGGGGCCTTAAAGCCCATCCAGTGCCACCCCTGCCATGGGCAGGGACACTTTTCCACTATCCGAGGCTGTTCCAAGCCCCAGTGTCCAACCTGGCCTTGGACACTGCCAGGGATGGGGTAGTCACAGTTTGTCTGGGCAAAACCAATAACTTCAATTATAAATCACATATATACATAGATAAATAACTTTAAATATTTCAACAAATACCAAAATACTTGTAAAAATATTTAACCTTTCATAGTGAGACTGTCAGCACATTTGCATTTTATTTTTACTGAGTTTTTCTGCACACTTAAAAAGAAGTATGCTGCAAGACCTAATGAGCTGTTCTTGATTAGCTGCATCACAAGGGGTGAAGTGGTGACTTGTTTTTGCAGGATCCATCTGAAGCCTCACATGATGTTCAAACCCATTGATCTGAAGCAGCACGTTAGATTAGATGTTCTATTACAGTCATGCACTGGTCACCCTGCCAGAATAAAAATTAAATCAGAATTACCCAGGGGTGGTAATGTTGTCACTAATGGTGTCTGTATTTCTTTTCAAATTCATGGGGAGATTTTGCTCAATAGCTGTAATCCACACCTTTGCACTGCTGTCTACCATGCCAAAATTGTGGGATTTAGCGAGCTGATAAGGGTATCCTGAGGTACATATTGATTTTACAATATAAGCGTGCCACTTCCCAGACAAAAAAGGGCAGAATCTTTTAAACATGTTTCCAATTAAAAGTAACACCAGTACCAGACTCTGTTCACTTAAAAGTTCTGTCAGTCACACTACAGAAATATCCAGCATAGTCTACCTGGAAAAATAATTCATATAAAGATAACTGTGCTGTCTTGAAACAGCAGCAGTCTGAGTTGTGTTATCAACATCCTGATTTAGTTATCTTGTGGATGTTTCATCCCCTTAAAACAAACAGATGTTTGCATTTACATGTCTTTACCGCCTGTCCTCCTGCGTCCTCCCATGCTTTCGTCCACCTTAGTGATGCCACACTTGGAGGTGCAGGATTTGTCAAAACTCTAAATTGACAGAGGAGGTATGACTGACACCAAAGAAGGCTTCAAGCACCAGCTGCTTGTTATCTAGAAGTCTCTCATATCTTTTCTATGTAGCCTCCCATGGGCAGCTCTACACACAGCTCTGGCTTTTTCTCCCATTCTCTCTTCCTTCCGCAGTTCCAGCTCACACCTTCCTGTCCCCAGCACGAACACCTCACCCTGTCTGTCTCTGGAATGGCATCTGACCCTTTCTGTCCCTCACACAACCTCCTGTCCCTTCCCCCTCACAGCACAGGCAGCAGGCTCCAACTGACCCTCTACCACTTAACTCACTCTTTATCACACCCACGGCTGTGAGGGCAAGGCTGTTCCCACTCTTTGGTAGTCAACACAGCTGCAATATTTTGGGGGAAGGATTGCCTTCAGCACTACCTCTATCTGTCCTCCCACTAAATATTCTGCATCCATTGCATTTAGCATTTATACATCAAAAGAGGACCAGATTATGAGACTAGAGAAGCTCGAGCATTAACTAATCCAACACAGGTAAATTTAATAGCAAGGAAACCAATTACAGAATGTTGCATGATAACTGCTCTCTCATTGTATTTGTTACTTTAATGACAAAATGCAGTTATATGTATTTAATCTCTGGCTGTGTCAACACATTTCTAACCTGTATTTAAATTCAGGTGGGTGCTTGAAGTAATCAGCTGTGTGTGGGATTGTTTATAGTGGTGAACATGCCATGAGTTACATTTTAAGCAGTAAGTCAAAAATAATGAACCACACTTTTTAAATACTTTCCTTAAGGAAATACTTAGCTGGTTTTATGTTTTAGTGGAGTAAAAAAATATCACAGAGTTTAATTTTAAAATAACCAAGCAGATAATAAGATGGATGAAGAGGGCTAGGTGACTGCATAGCTACCTTTCAGTGGTAAAACAGTTTTGGAAGCAAATTATGAAACAAATAGACAGTCTGATAGAATACCTCTAACTGAGCAGCTGTGGGAAGTTTAACCTTTATATTTTTTGCCTAAGACTGGTGGTGTAGCTGTTGTAACAGCTCCCAGTATTGTTTCAGGCAGTGGAACAAGAGACAAGAAAGGCTAATCTGTGTGCTCCTGGGAACAGAGAGAATAAGACACAACATATTCCCCTCTGGAGCCCATGAAAACCACACTAATTTAAGATCAAAGGCAGAAGAACATTCGTGTCTCACGGTTCCTTGCATCAGAGTCAATCTGAAACATAGGTGATATAGGCATAATTTTTTCAGTGCTGCTATTTCTATTTAGCCATGGATTAAATTGCAATTTCTTGGGGTGGTCTGGCAACACATCAGCTGTGTACCTAGCTATGAATTGTTTGTATTCATGCAGAGATACCCTTCGAACAACAGGGGGATAATTTAGTGTAGATAAAATGATCAGCTTTTAGGAAGGAAAAAAAACCATATGTTGTATTGCTTCATATTGATTTGACATTCTGTTTAGAAAAGTCTTGGCTCCTGAAGGAGTTTGTGCAGATAAAAATATATATTGCAGAGCTCTACATTAAGTGGTACATAAAAAATACTGGCAAGTCCCATCTCATTTATTTTAATTCAGCGTTTTCTCCGCAGAAAGGTTAGTCTCATATTTCTCCAGGATCATTACATTTCATCTGCTGTGCAGAAGTAAGCCTGACTTTCTCTGATATGCTGCTTGAAAACCACAAACAAATAAAACACAGTATTCCATGTGCAGAACCCTCCTTTCTGTCACAGTGGCAAATTCAAGATACACAGGACGTGACTTAAGTGTAGCAAAGAACTTGCCAACAGCTTAAAGGCATTTTCAGTGCCCAGTAAAACTTTGTCTTACTTTGATCTAAAATATTTTTGTGGATTTTCAGAAAAGCCAGGATAATGGTTAGTAAGGGTAAGTGTGTGTAAAAATGGTGCAGGATGCAATGATAAAAGGAGGCTATTCCTACAATATTAAAAAATATATATTTGAGGGAGAATTGATGTGTATAATAAATAACATATCACCTGCATGCATCAGTGAGGATGTAGCTGAGACAAGGTTTGCAGAGAAAATGGATATTCCTTATGGGGCCAGCTGATAGGCTTGCTGCCATCAATAGGAAGATCATATTCTTAATTTCCCCTACTTTCAGGGAATACTGAAACATTCCTTGTTGCCAATGGGGTAGTGCAGGCCTACAGAAAGAAAGATCAACCTCAGAGTAAATAAACAAATGTAAATAAAAGTTTTACTATTTCACATGGGGTTTTTTTGAAAATTATTGGGGAATTAATATCATCCAGTATGTCCTTGGCACCAAAATGAAAGTTCTCAAGCTGTGGGTGTGAGCTCTTTGTTATAGATGCTTCAGATATAACAGCCACAGCATCCCCCACAATTTTATTTTCATTTCATTATTTTATCACCTGCATTTCATCTCCAGATCTTTGAATTCCTTTACTCCAAGAAATTCACTTTTCCTGCTTGCATTCAACAATGATTTTCTTTTTGAAATTTGCTTCTACTTCCACCTAATTACAATTGAATTTGTTGAAAATGCATTTATACCTCTCTACAGAGCATAAAAATCTCTATATATTTCTTCCTGGCATGGTGGAGCAGAGTGCTATGGTAAGGGCTGGTTTCAACATACAAATAATTTAGAATTTTAAAGGAAAATAAAATTAAGGAGTACTTTGGGGAGAACGCACATGTAAACTGACAGATCACAAAAACTAGGCAGAAATTATTAGGCAGAAATTACCTGTATTTTAAATATGTATGTCTGAATATGTGTAAATATAAATTCCTTTGTGTTTGTGTGCATGTACATCTATAGATGATATAGAAATACATAATATAGATATAAATGATACAGATGATGATAGAGATAGATGAGATAGAGATAGAATAGGTAGAGATAAAAATAGAGATTATAATAGACGCCGAGACATAGAGGTAAAGGTAGAAATAGAGACAGATGATACAGATTAGGAATAAACATTAGTATTTCTATAATAAAATATTTTTTTTTTAAAACAAAGGACTTCCAGACAACAAGGGAGAGCCCTCCAAATGTACTGAAAGAGTTCTCTCATTCAAATCTGTGTTTTTCTTCCAAAACTTTGTACAAGAATTTCTGCCTGGGTTTTCCATCCACCCTGCATGAGTCATTTGTGTAGCACCAGGGATGAATTGTGTTCCTTGGTACCATGCAAACCTGTGACGTTTCACCCTGCTCTGCTGAGCTGCAGCCACTTAAAGAGTCTCCACAGGGTGCTCCTTCCACCCGCCGTCCCAAGCTGGTGCCACCTTACAATGTTCTGAAATAAAAGCTGTTTCAGGACTCTGCAGGTGTTAAGACTCCTCTTGGCTCCCAGGCAATCAAAATACAGCCAGGCTGCTCACAGATAATTTCACTGCCAACCCCAGACAGTAGGGCTCTCTGTGAGGCCTCCCAGGAAAATGAAGGGGATTATGTGGGGTTGGTTGTTTTGTTTCATTTCTAGAAAGACTTTGTCAGTTTCAAACATGTGTTGCTTGGACAAGCGAAATTCATCTGCTTTTTCTTCAAGGTTCTCTTTGGCAATAGAATGTAAAATCGAAAAATGGAAGTAAGAATGCAGGAAATATAACTCTAAAAGCATGAATGCATGTCTCTGATTTAGCCTCTGATATTTATGATCTTGTGTACCAGCAGGACACAGAATCATGGAATCATAGAATGATTTAGATTGGATGGGACCCCAAAGCCCATCCAGTGCCACCCCCCACCATAAGCAGGGTTACTTTCCACTATCCCAGGCTGCTCCAAGCCCCAGTGCCCAACCTGGCCTTGGACTGCCAGGGATCCAGGGACAGCCACAGCTTCTCTGGGCACCCTGTGCCAGGGCCTTCCCACCCTCCCAGGGGACAATTCCTGCCCAAGATCCCATCCAGCCCTGCCCTCTGGCACTGGGAAGCCATTCCCCCCGTCCTGGTACTACTGATCCTTGCAAAAAGTCCCTTTCCTGCCTTCCAAGTACCTCGTTCAAACAAAAATTCAAAATTTGCAGCCATCATATGATCATCATCTCAACTTCTACAAGAAATTACTGAATGTAAAAGATAATATCAACATCCATACAGCCTGATTGCATTTGTAATTTTGGGAATACGGGTAAATTATTGTCATGTATATGTTTGTTGTGAATTTAGAAGTTATTTATTTGAGCCACAGTGCCACAAATAAACCCACTGCTGAGAGCAAGCCATCCATGTTCTACTAAGAAAATCAATGCTTTTTGTAGTAGATTTTTTCCCCAGTCTTCCCTGTTGCTCTTGTTCCTAATATGGGCCATTTTCAACGGAGAGGCACAAGGTACTTCTAAACTGGGGAATCCTTGAGTGTTTATAGAATCAGGGAATCACTTAGGTTGGAAAAGAGCTCTAAGATCGTTGAGTCCAGCTGCTCCCCCAGCACTGCCAAGGCCACCACTGGCCCACAACCCCAAGAGGCATATCCAAATGACTTTTAAATCCCTCCAGGAGTGGGGGCTCCACTAGAGCAGCCCTTTCAGTGAAGAAATCTGTTCTCATATCCGATATAAACCTCCCCTGCCGTAAAATCAAAAGCAGCTGAAGAAAAAGCTTCCTCTGCAACTTCCTTTGCCTCGTGAGTGGCTTTGCAGTTTAAAGGGACTGGAGTCTCAGTCAGAAGTCTTGGGGGATGATCTGTACCTTGGGATGAGACCTATGATATAGGAAGGTCAAGTCCACTGAGCTTGTAACTCCTTGTGAACTCAGGATCTCTGATACCTGGACCTGTGTGTCTAAAGCCAAGTTTGTTTTATTTATTTTTTTGGTGGAGCTTGTGGGAATAACTACACTGGTACTTGTTCAGAAGGTTGATCAGCCCTTTTTGTGTGTGTTTTTGTGGCTAAAATGAAGGCACTTTTGTCCCAGCTGAAATGCAGCACAGGGCTGGCTCTGAGCAGAATATTCTCACTCAGTTCCACAAAGCCTTTAAGTCTGGTTAGTTTAATGTGACATTTTGGGGAAAACACAGCAGTTATATTCCCTGTGGGTGTACCCTGGGCAGGTGGTTAAAGGCAAGGCTGGTGGCAAGACATTTCTGCAAAGACTTGCTGGGAATCAGTCAGTGAAGAAAAATATTAAAGATGATGTTGCTCAAAATATTTAAATTTTCTATTAATCCCTGTGCTTTTTTAAAATGCAGGTTTTTTATGAGAAAAGCAAACATTTTCGCTATTGGATACCACAGCAAATTTGAAAAATATGGTCTTTCACAGAGTCATCTGGCATAAGCACAATAATCTGCTGCAAGATACAAATTACTCCTGATTTGTGTTATAGTAATAGGGGTATATTTTCTGCTGCCTACAGAGCAAATCCTTAGGGAACAGTCCACTTCATGGAACTGCAATGCATGAGTGAGAAACATCTACTTACAGGCAGTGGAGAAAATATAACTTTTTATTTGAATTCTTGATGGAAAATGCATCTGCAAAAAGAAGCCAAAGATATTTTATTTCTGTCTGCCTGACAGTGTCATTCCTTGCTTTCTGGTAGAAGCTAATCTACATTGACACATGGTTTCATGTAGAATTTTTGCTGCAACATGCAATTGATTGATACACAATTTTATTTCTCTGATTTATACTCCTAAAACAATTTTTTAACCCCCCTAGTAAGATAGTGGCTGTGTAACAACACCTCCCATGTGCTCAGAGTTGACTGAAAAATTCTGGATTTCAAAACTGTGCTTGACGGTGAAATTTGCTATCCAAAACTTCAGATGGTAAACACTGGGTTTCAGTAAACCAGACTTATACTCACCTGACAGAGCAAGGGCTGCAGGAGCTGTTTAAAAGATTAATCTTTGTGAAAGGAACACTGGGAACACAAGGGAAAAACAAAACAAAACAACAAAAAAGGCAAGAAATATCTAATGGATCTACAAGGAAAACACATTGCCCAGAACTGAAAATACTTTTTTTCAGATTTCTTAATGCTGTGGTTTGATTTCACAGACTCCTTTGTGTGCTGGCATTCAAAACTTTTTAGATTTTGACTTTGTTAATAATTTATCATCTCGTGTCTCTGTGGTGTTTCATGGCAGAGCAGAGTTCCCACTCTTGTGCTCTGTGCACTTCTTTGTTAGCTGGACCAGGTGTCAGCAGGGGTTGTGTGGGTATATGCAAATATAGAATTTGCAAATATTTTGCTTCAGATATTACTTTCTTTGGGATCCAGCCTTGTTGACTCTAAGAAACCATCATGTTTTTGAGAGGGAGTTTCACACTTTCCCAGCCATAGCTATACATTTCTCTTTTACTTTTTCTTTGGTTCAACAAAACCCTTTTGTTTTCTTCTTTTTCAAAAATATTGGTTGCAATTAGTTGTGGTCTAAGTACTCCTAGAGAATTTTGGAATATACGTTTAAAACAAAATATTTTTACTAACCTGCTCAGCAACAAAAGGGCCTATAATTTGTTTCTATCTAAATCTTTAGTCAGTTGCAGAGGTCAGCAAGCTTGATGCTGGGAACCTATGCATAGTTACTTATACTGGAAATAGTGGTATTATTTAATACTTTTTAACCTATCCACAAGAGGACTTTCAAATATCAACTCAAAGATTAGGCCTTTAACAGTCATTGAGTCCATTCTGTGTGTTCCAGAAGGGCTTATAGTGGTTTTGTGTGCAGGAACCTACCCAAGGTTGTGTTTGAGTTGTGAAAAACACAATTTCCTTTCCCTTTCCTTTCCCTTTCCTTTCCCTTTCCTTTCCCTTTCCTTTCCCTTTCCTTTCCCTTTCCTTTCCC
>JBBMKD010000115.1:9581818-9643055 GCA_037834095.1 Argya squamiceps | reverse complement strand
TTCCCTTTCCTTTCCCTTTCCTTTCCCTTTCCTTTCCCTTTCCTTTCCCTTTCCTTTCCCTTTCCTTTCCCTTTCCTTTCCCTTTCCCTTTCCTTTCCCTTTCCTTTCCCTTTCCTTTCCCTTTCCTTTCCCTTTCCTTTCCCTTTCCTTTCCCCCCATAACCCAGGAAGTGGTTAGTCCAGTGTTCCTTTTGGGGCAACCATCACTTTTGACATTTTTTTCAGCCTCAGTCAGCCAGATCTTAACTTTCTCAGCCTTATAAGAAATTTTTTAAGATTTTGATCTATGTTGAATGAAAGGCTGAAATGGTATATTTATGCGTCTGCATTTTTCTTTCATTCTTCCACCTGGGTTAGGGTGCAAACAGAGTGAATTATTTTTAAAAACTGAAGAAAAAAAATTTAAAAAAAATAACTATTGATATGAGTTTTAGGTGTCATTCACAGAAATTCTGTCATTTCCCTAAGGAAGGGGCCTCTGCTGAGGCATAGGGAGAGATCCTTAATTCCAAAACAGACAAAACTTCAACCACCACACTCCCTGCCCACCTCCAGTCTCCTGTGTCAATTTCTTTTTCTAACGTAGAAGAGTACAGATAAGTGCAGGAAATAATTTGTCTACATTGATCTACACTGTTGCTTATGCAGTAGAACATCAGATCTCCTTTGATTACTATTTAACAGTACAAAGGATGGACTAGCTGTCATTTTTTAATTTAAAAAATCTTGTAACAATTGAGGTGCTCTTCTAATTTATTTAAAAAGGTATAGAAAGCATTCTAGGTGCAAATCTAGCATTTTCAAAATTTCTACTAAATTCAAAATATTTTGACAGTCATATTTTTACTTTTGGCATTCATATTTCAACTTTTGGACCTGTTCTTCTGAAAATTAAAGAACTTTCTATATGGTTTTGAAATCTCTTCTGTAGAAATTCATTCCACTATTAAAAGAGTCAACCTTTTAATTACATGAAAAGTGACATTCACATTGCAGAGACAAATCAGTTTTCTTAACACTTCTGAATACTAAAGATCTGGTTGCAGACCAGCTTTAGTTAATATTTAATTTAATATAGTGCATTTTGAATTGGCTGCTACTGCATCTGTGGGTTCTAATTTAAAATTTGGGTTTCAACTGTTTGAAAGTTGATTTAATCCAAGTTTCTTGTTGAAAATTTTTATGATATGTCCCAGTCAATCAGTTTCTGTGGAACTTCCATCATGTAGGCTTTAGAATGGAATACACTGATGTTAACCCTGCTAAAATTACTCAATTGTTACTTTTCTCTGGAATTTTGAAATCCATTCTAATGGCCCTTCTTTTCGATAGCTGGAACCAAAAGTGAACCTGAGCCAAGCAGACCTAATGGACAGCTCTCAGCAGATCAGCTCTTTCAAAAGCAAAATTCTGCACTTTTTATCTCTCAGAATATTTATGGGCTTTGTTATATCTGGGGGTTTTGTTTGTTTATTTTGGGAGGAGTTGGTGGATTTGGTTAGTTTTGGTTTGGCTGGTTTGTTTGTTGCATTTTTGGGGCTTTTTTTCACTTCTGACAGCAGATAGAGATTTGTTGGGTTTTTTTTTTTAACTTTGAGGAGCAAGAAAATATTTTCCCACCTAGCTCCAGGTCTAAACAAACAAAAACAACAACTAGGTTGTTTTTTAATAAACTTCCATATTACTGTCATCACTTTTCATTTTAAAAACAAAATGAGCTGCTTGTGTGTAGATGAGCATGCTTATGATCCCAACACTTTTTACAAAGACATTTGTCAGTCCAACCATAAAAGCCGTTGTCTCATCCTCTCTACTGAAAACCAAGCAGAAGTTGTGATATTTCATTTGTAGGGAAGGGTTTTTGTCTTTCCAGGCCTTGCATCACCAGCCTTTGATTTCTGTTTAAAACCTATAACACGCCAAAAACCCAAGAAATGCAAGCAAAGACACCTGTATTTCTCCTGGCTGCCTTTGGAAGTGTTGCTATGAAATGTTATCTCCCCCCAGTCCTCACATTTCTATCAAGTGCCATTCTGAAATTTATGGTTAAATACACCCTTCTTCCTGGTCAAGGCTTTCAGCAGAGCATTAATCCCTAAAATCAGCCCTGCCTGGTCCTCCATGTGTGCCTTGTGGATGCTGCAGAGACAGTAGCACCTCACAGGGCATTTGGAAAGCCAAGGAAATAAATCTGTGTCAGATCAAAGGCAGAGCTGAGTCCCAGGGTTGGGTCTGTCCTGCTTGTTTAGACCAGAGCTCTATTTACCAAGCTCTGCAATAGGGGCTCCAGGGTGTCCTTTTGACTAATAACAGATAATCTTCCTTGTGTCCTGCAGAATGAAAATTAATAAACCTCTTAATTGCATTCAAGAAAGTATATTATGAGATTGCTGCCTTGAAGTGACAAGACATTGAGTCCAAAAGGGAAAAGAAATCTGATTTCTTCTGTAAACTTGGAAAAATACTACTCTGGCTAGGAAAGCCAAAGCTGTTTTCTACACTATAGAGGGCCCATTTTATATTTTCGTGCTGGTTATTAACAGAGTATCACTGGGAAAAGAAAAATGCCCTAACATTTCAGAGGGTAGGACACACACCAAAAAAAACCCAAGCAAAAAACCAAAAAAAACCAAAAAAACCCAAAAAAACACCAAAAAAACAACAACAAAAAAAAAACCCAAAAGCCCCACAAAAAAACCACCAACATCAATAACAACAGCAGTTTGCTGTTGTTTTCAAAGTCTAGTATCACAATTTTGACATTTTTGGTTTATAGCTACAGCAGCATAGCTGTATGGAACAGGTTATGCATAACAATCCCTGGTGACAGATGGGCAAAGTCATTCTTAGAAACAACGGTTGAGTGATGCTGTCTTGGCTACATTTCCTATGAAAATAAAAATTATGCAGTCAGAGCTTTTAAACACAAGGAGAAACTTCCAGCCTTAACCCCACTTATCTTCTAGGCAGACTTACCTTTGCTTACAGGCAGGTTTTCGTTAGTGTTTCAACAGTTCAGTAGTTATATTAATTATTAGTCAATTTGCAGTATCTGGTGTGCAAGCTTATCTTCACTCTGCTCGTTGATCTGTAGCCAAGATACTCATACATTATTGAGACATTTTTATGTGCTACAGAAAATATTTGCAACATTATTAATTACCCGAGGAAAAAAAAGCAACCAGGTAAATAATGAACTTCCATATTACTGCCATTACTTTTAATTTTAAAAACAAAATGAGCTGCTTGTGTGTAGATGAGCATGTTTATGATCCCAACACTTTCTGCAAAGACATTTATCAGTCCCGCCATAAAAGCTGTTGTCTCATCCTCTCTACTGAAAGCCAAGCAGAAGTTGTGATATTTCATTCATAGGGAAGGGTTTTTATCTTCCCAGGCCTTGCATCACCAGCCTTTGATTTCTGTTTAAAACCTATAACACGCCAAAAACCCAAGAAAAATGCAAGCAAAGACACCTGCATTTCTCCTGGCTGCCTTTGGAAGTGTTGCTGTGAAATGTTAACTCCCCCAGTCCTCACATTTCTATCGAGTGCCTTTCTGAAATTTATGGTTAAATACACCTTTCTTCCTCTGCTTATACTTCAAATTTTCTTCTCTGTATTTTGGCCAGTATTTTGCTGCTGTTTTACTCACTCCAGTACCTAAGATTCCCAGTAATGGTCTTTAACAGAAAACTAAGGAATCTCCACTGGGACAGAGCACTGGCATGCATGAAGTCTTACTGATGCATTTCCTTTATGAACTAAAGACATATTAGTAAAATAAAGAGAAGCAACAGAAATCCTGTCTTATTCTTCTCTATATCTGAAGAGAGTGGAACAATCCTATCATCTTAACATTTGTTCTTTACCTATAAGTTAAAAGTATGACAAGCAAAAATGCAAATAGTCACTATTTTAATTTTTTTGACAGCATAATTGTTGTTTTCTGTGCTATATTTTCATCCTTAGTCATAGCTAACAAATTTGATCAAAAGTTCTCAGTATCATTATTGTAAGTTCAGCAAGAACTACTCCAGATTATGTCTTCTAGAAATAAAGCTACTTCTTATTATCATACAGGATGATATTTTTTGCAAATTTTCCCTTCTTGGCTACTCTATAAGGAACTGAATGTAAATTAAATTTCTTTTCTCATTTCCTTGTCTATTTCTGTCCATAAATAGGTGCTGGGATCAGTGCACTGCATAGCCACTGCTGGCAGTAGTGTTCAGCTGAGGAGTTTCACAGAAAAGCAGCATAACACACAGTCAGTGTGTTGTGTCATGATCACATGAATTTGTTTATTCTCTCTACTTTATTTTAATGGCTAATTTTTGTTCTCCCCTTGGCTTTCCCACAAGAATTCCAAGTGATTGACCTCACACAGGACAGTGCCCCAGATTTTATCAGCTCTTGGAGTGCACTAAAGCTGCTCAAAGGCTTCTCCGAGCTCCTCCAGATGTCTAAGCCTGCTTAATCACTGGCAATTTAATGGGCTATTTTTAAATCGCCTGGCATCCTCAAGGGCTGATGGGCTCTGAGTGTTCCACAGCAGAGAGACAGACGTTTTATGAGTGGTTCCTTGACTGTTGGTAACCAATGCAGCCAACTGTGTCATCTCTGCAAAAATCCTCTAATCACGATTACAGCCAGAATATCCCATGCACAGATGTGAAATACCCAGTGGTAGGAGAAAAGGTTATGGACTTAATCATCACTGATGTTATCATCTCAAAACTATAAAGGTTCTTTTACTTCAGACCTTAAAATACTTGGCATTACCATTTTCCTTATGAGTACTCCCTGATAGTATCTCCCTGAGGTACCCCTGTCAGAGATATCTAGATCCATGGGATTCATACTGGTTTGCAGGATCAAGACGAAAACAGCACTGTGTGTGCTGTGGGCAGGATTTACCAGAGTGCTGATACAACCACAGCACATCATTTGCCTCAAAGGTCCCAGAGAAAATGGGTAACCATCTCCCTCTGGTGCTTTTAAAAATCCAGAACTCATGGCTAAAATTTCCTCTTTTTCTAATATAATTTTTGAAATACCAATGAAATGAGATTATTCATGGCTTAGTAAAGTGTGGTTATGAAAAGCTGGTTTGCAATAAATGGATACTGTTCTGAAAATGGCCACACAGTTGATCATATATATCTGTTTTATCTGAATTTTTACTGAAATGTTGAAAAAATATTACAGTAATTTAGCTGGGTTTTTTCCTCCTTTTCCAGTAATAGCTATATAACAGGGATTATTAAGTATGTAAATAAGGAAGGATTCACACAATCTGCACTTTTTAAGAAGTAATGTCTTAAGAAGTTGCTTGTGGAAATAAGTTAACTTTTCAGCCTGGTTGTGGATTTCACTCCAACCTTTTCAACATAATGGCCTGAGAGGTATTTTTGATGGCCCGTGGAGATTTCAAACAACAGGCTTCACCCTCCAATTTATCACTTTTAAATTGTACTGGAGACAGCTGATGGTACATGGAATTCTTCCTTACCTATTTCTTTAGTGCAGTTAATGCAGCCATAAAGTCATTCAGAGAGAAAAGCAATTAAGAGCAATAAGAAAATAAGACCAGTATTTATTATCTTAGCCTAGAAGACTACAGGCATTAAAAATATAGCAACGCAGTGTTAAAATCATGTTGAAGGTCTAAGATTAAGTGAAAAAGAAGCCAGCAAAAAAAAAAAAAATTACACATTTTTAAGGAGAAAAGGAATGTCCAGTCTTATTTTATTTGAAAACAACGCACCTCTACCTAGGTTTGAGAAGTTTAATTTTAAACATATAACAGCTGATATAGCTAATACATACCCAACAAAATAAAAACTCTCTTCCTCTTCCTCTTCCTCTTCCTCTTCCTCTTCCTCTTCCTCTTCCTCTTCCTCTTCCTCTTCCTCTTCCTCTTCCTTTCCTTCTGTTTTACCTAGGATATGTGAAAATCCTATATAGTGGAATATTGATCAAAATGTTAAAAATGCTTCTTTCTATCAATTTATTATAGCTTCTTCTAGAGCAATTAATTTTCTGTCATAACTTGCTTTAATTTTTTTCAGTTTGTATTATTAGATATTTACCCTAATAATATCTATTAAGGGACTACACAATAAAAAACCCTCTTCTATGGAAGATTCTGTGATAAAAATTAGATTTCTCTACAAAGACCATCTCGTTGCTCAGTTGTTTTCTTCCCCATAAAAGTTTTTAGATCCAATTGGTCATGATAGATTATTGTTTGCGATTGGTTTGGGGTTTGGGTTTTTTGGGGATTTAATATGACTCTTTAGGAAAAAAAGGCTGAAATGCTGAGTTTCAGCTCACAAAACAGAACTGCTGGGAAAATGTTGTTAGAAACATAGAGGTTGTTGCACGTCTGCATCAAGATTACTATACCAGCACTAGTTTTCCTTTATATCCAGATTTTGGGCATGGAGGAAAGTACAAAGCACCTTCATCTGATGCAATAAGATAAGGAGAGCTACATTTCTGCCTTTTTGCTGTGGACACTGCAATCCTGTCCCTCCTTTTCCTAGGGTAGAGGTAACAGCTCTGACTGTGCCAGTTTACCCTGGAAAAATCAAGGCAATCACGAGGTCTTACATGAAGAGTAAATAACCTGCTTAGGACAGGTTATTTACTTGGAAAGGACATTGGACTCTCTTGATGGGGTCTTGATGGGGTCCAACTGTGAGTTCTAGCCATTATATTAAGTAAAAAATATAAAGTATATATCTCAAAATAATCTGAGACCTCATTGCAATATCAGGATATTTGGTAGGCAGGTTTGCACTTTGGTGAATTAGCTGCTGGAGACAGCTGTGGCCTTCTTTTTTCAGTCTATTAAGGGTAAGAACTGTTCCAACCTTGGCAGTGCCTCCCTCTTGTCATATTCATTTGATCCAGGCTTCTTTATTTCTGATACCAGTGATTTTGTATTTGCCAAATGGACTAAGATTGCCCAGCATTCATCAATGTTACCTGATGAGTAAAACCTGATGATTAAAAAAAAAAAAAAAGCAGCAGCACAATCTAGAGGATCATGAAGGTAAATAAAAGCAAAGCTGTGGGGGAAAATGGCATGTCTAATATTACAAGAAAAGCTGAACAAAGGATTAGCTATACTGGGAACAGAACCATAATGTCTGTATAAAGACAGGACTAAATGGAACATTTTAAATACTCCTGAAATTATGAACAGATGAAGGTCAATTGAGCCATTTCACCATTATGTTCACTGTGAAACAGAGCTTGGTACTCCCTGGATCCTGAGGGTTCTTTCTCCTCCTCTGACACTGCGAGGTTGATGAGGAGTGTGTTATTTTTAAAGACATCTTCACTTTTCACGCACTGGTTCACATGATGGGCTATCCTCACAAAGCATGGGTTCCCTTCAGATTAAATTAAGCCAAAAGACGTGCTGCAAAAGTTGGTCCTGGAAGTGGAAGCCCTGCAGCACAGCTGTGAAGACACCCTGTTCTGTGTTGTCAGCTTTGCAGGTCTGCTCCTTCTCCCCTGTGGTGTCTGTCAGTGTGAATGCAGAATAACTGTGCCTATTTCCCATTCTTGG
This sequence comes from Argya squamiceps, assembly GCA_037834095.1. Lineage (NCBI taxonomy): Eukaryota > Metazoa > Chordata > Aves > Passeriformes > Leiothrichidae > Argya > Argya squamiceps. Next base: position 9,635,472 of record JBBMKD010000115.1, on the reverse strand, counting down.
GCATCTTGAGCAGCATGGTTGAGTTTTGGGATGTATTGGAGAACCAGAGAATGGCTGAGGTTGCAAAGAATCTCTGGTGATCATCCCACAGACTGCACACTGAGCTCATGCTGCACATCCATGCAAGTGCTTCATTAGAAATGTTTCACACTTAGATGTATTTATCTTTGTGCTTTCCTTAAATTAATTCTCCTCCAAACCACCCTGAATTGTCTGTAACCTCTGAAACAAGGTGGGAAAAGAGAAAAGGGAATAGTTACAGCCCAAGAGAGTTCTTTCAGACACAGGATGTTAAACTGTCTTTTGATCAGCTGCTTGTAGAAATGTACATTAACTGTAGACTATGGTTCTTCTCATAACCAGCTAATGATCCTATCAGCTGCAGACTAATTGCGTCTAGCTCCTTCTAAATTCTGCTGCACTGAAAAAGCCAGAGCCACATCCTAATCCTGTTAATCTCATTCAGCTTTGAAGGGTACACACTGGTTGTGTGTAACTGAATAAAAGTGTTCTGTGTCCTGATGGGAAGTTATGACTTTCATTTAAGCTGCTTTAGTGCAGATGTTTTACCTTGAAAGTGGTGTAAATTCTCCTCAACTTTATGCTCTAAAGTAGTTTCAATACAAAGCATGGAAAGCAAGGTAGAAGGTAATAAGAGTACAAAGAAAAAGGTTTGTATTAAGAATTTGTATGAGGAAAAGTATTTCTTTAATTTAAATAATTATTGTTATTGCCTGAAGACTTCTCATCTGCTTATGCATAAATAAGTAAATAAGATGCTAAAATATGAGATGGAAATGCTGGTGCTATATTCTGTATTCTTTTGCTTCATCTCCAGCAATATGTGTTTATATTTTCAAGACCTAGAAAAGAATCTATTTATTCAATATTTCTTTTTTCACTTTTTTTTAATAAAAGAGCCCACACACACATATTCTACACAGTCCTACATAAGTCTTACTGAAAAAAGAAACCAAACCTGAGCATATGCCAAATTACCATCCAGCTTCCCACATCATTTTCTGAACAAGAGTGCAAGGCCACTGGATATGTCCTATAAGCACAAAACAATCATTACTAGGACATTTTTATTAACACTGGATCTATGTGATAATAAAGATTTATTGTGATTCTACCTTTGGAATCCCCAGAATATTAATGAGAATTTTTTTTCTCCCTGTTCTGAATTTCAATGAGGAGCACTTTCAATGTCATGGCCATGTTAAATATTTGTGAAATCCTCTCAGCTCACTTTCAACATTTTAAAAATAAATAACTGGCTTTGTGGAGGCATTTTTTCAAGTTAACAGGAGAGACATTGACTTTTAGTATAAGAAGCATTCTCTGCTAAAAAAGAGGTTTTGTACTTTCTACTTGTAAAATGCTAATGTCCAAATTATTTATAAAGAGAATCTGAAGTTGACTCTGAAATGTTTAGTTCAAAAGCTGCCTGAAAGTGTGGACCAGTTAGTGATTCCTTACCAGATCAGTCCTTTTAGAAAAACAGACTATTCATTTAGACTACAAAATATTTGGAAGCAAGGTCTGGCAACCTGGTGTTTATTAATTCATGAAAGACTTAATACTAATTAGCAGTGCTCATTTCCCAAGGGCCCACTTAGGCTGTGGAACCCAGCTCCCCTGCACTCCTCACAGAAGAGTTCCTTCAAGCCATCCATGAAAGCTTCCAAAGCAGGCTCCTGCTCTGATTGAGTCCCTCTCTCTCCCCATTGAACAGAGATAACACAAAAAGCGTTTTGCCTCCCAGGAACAGTTCCTTCATATCCTGGGGTGCTTCAACTTTGCTACTGGCAGTAAAATATGGTGATAAATTAGCTCATTTTGGTAAAACCAACTTCTTGACCCATCTATAGACCCTGACATTTCCCCTCACTGTTTTGCCATGTCATCATTGAACATTTTAAGTTGTTCCTTAAAAGGATTTACCACTCGTTATTTGTTATTATTTGCGCCAATGTAGGGATCTCCAGGCTTCCTTTGTTTGATTGCTCTAAACTGAATCTTTTCTCTTCCATTCTTATAAATGTACTACACTTCTCTGTGTTTTCTTTTTTGCATTGTCACAGAAGCCCAGGATGGTCTGAAGGGTTGGAAGGGACCTTAAATCTCATTCAGTGCCACCCCCTGCTATGGGCAGGAGCACCTCCCACTATCCCAGGTTGTTCCAAGCCCTGTCCAACCTGGTTTGGGACATAAGAAGTCCAAACCCCAATGTCCATCTTTCAAAGGCACTGCCTAGCACCATCTGACTTCTCAAGCTCATTTGTTTTTGTTTCTCTTCTCGTGACTAATTTCTTATGCTCCACAGCACATCTGTTCTTCTGCCCAGTCCCACATTTCCTTCAACATGAGTTTGCTCAGGGGCCACAGCTTCCCAAAAATCCAGCACTGGATCTTCAGCATTTGATCAGCCAGAGATTCTTTATTTCTTCACTTTCTAATTTTTTTTCTTTTTCTGTAAAAACATGTCAATCACCTGCTTGTGGAGTTCAGCACTCCTCTCACTTTACTGTAATATTTTTACTCTGAGTCTCGCTCGCCTGATTCAAGGGACAATATTAAAAATGCCAACTGCTTCACAGCCATTTATTGTTTGAAATAAATCCACCTTCTTTTTATTTTGTTTTTACTGGCTCGCCACATTGCTGGAGGACACCTCAGTTATACTCTCAAATTTCAAGAAAATATCAGTTTTGATAGGGAGTTCAACTCCCTCATTCTGTCTCTGAAATTACATTATTAGGTCAATTTACTTTTGTTATTGCATTCTCTTTCTTGATCATTTTAATCCAAGGCATCTGGCCCAAATCTGTTACATTCAGTGTTGGATTCTGGTTCAAAAAGGACAGATCACAGACATACTGACTCACGTGAAAACCACTTGAAAGGTCAGATTTTATTAGGTTTTAAGACTCCCACCTTGCATTTTTAAAAAGAATTGTGCTAAGATTATAAAATAAAGAACTCAAAAAATTCAAGAAATGAGAAACTTTGAGCTTTTGAGTAGAAAAAGAAAGAAAAGCATAAATTGAGAAGGAATTCCAGGAGGAAAAGAAGCATGATAGCAAATGTTTTAAGAGTTACTAAAGCATGGGCTCATGAACTGAGAAGGAAATGGAAAGGCACTTGGGGAGTCAGCCGTGTATTCTGATTATTAGGAGCACATGGGAATAGTTTTGAGCTGCAGATCATTCCCAGCACAGACTAACTGGGATTTTTGGGGCCATGTATAACACCCACAGTGAAGAAAGCTGTGAGATTATTCCCTACCGTGCCACTAGGCAATATCAACAATAAGTTAGAAAAAAAAACAAAAAGAAAGAAAGAAAAAAAAAAGGGGAAACAAAGGTGAATTGATTGACTTAGACCTTGGAAAATTAAATTTACTGTCCATGGCGTCACCACACAATGGGAGAACTATGATGGGAGCTGCACCATTTTGCTTTGGTGTGTTGCAAAACCAGACTGGAAACAGAAAGTATTCTAATTGTTCTCCTCTCGTTGTTTTATTTTTTATTTATTTCTTTTTTTTTGGTTGGGTTTTTTTGTTTTTTGTGTTTGGTTTTGGTTTTTTTTGTGTTTTGTTTTGTTTTAATTTTAAACTGTTCTGTTTAGATTGACCTGCTCATCCCTACAAAGATCACTGGCATAATCACCCAAGGAGCTAAAGATTTCGGCCACGTCCAGTTTGTGGGGTCCTACAAGCTTGCTTACAGCAACGATGGGGAGCACTGGAAAATATACCAGGATGAAAAGCAGAAGAAGGACAAGGTAAAGCCGAGAGAAAAATCGGTATTTTGGTTGTGATAGCACCACTGATGAGAATCTGCAGATTATTTCATGGGGTTCCAAGTGCATGGGCTCCCACAGGTTGGATTGAAGGTGAATAAAAGAGTCACATAACACAATATCATTCACATTGCAGTGATATCACACCTACCAGTGCCACACACCTGATTTAATGCTGTTAAATACGGGGCATAAAACTTTACAGTTCTCCATTAATCTGAGATATTTCTTCATTTAACTCTAGAGCAGAAGGTGTATAAATAGCAGTGTCTTTGTATATGCAAACAGTAAGTTTCAGTGCATTATTTGCTAAGTATAGACTATTTTTGGTGATTTCCTGTGAAGCACATCCTTGTTACCCAGCCATTTTGGACTTTTTTTTTTTTTTTCTGGAAATTAATGGCTAAGGTTTCAAATGAAAACATTATTTTGACTACCCACTGAAAATATTATTTTTATTATGCTATAAAGTTAATACAAAACATAAAAAAAGTTTCACAACTTCCTCTGCAAATGTTTAATGAGAGGCATAGGGAAAGTATAGGTTTACTGATTGATTTACCTGGAAGCATTTAACTTTTCCGTCATTATTCGTTATACCTTTCCTTTAAACTGTGTAACACCTTTATACTGCAAATACCTGAATTTCATAATAACATCTGTTAAGAAAAATACTACAGCATATGCATTGCTTAGGGAAATATTAACCAAGATGACAAAATATGAATTATTTATTAAATGTCTTAGTGGGGTTATGTCTGATTGAAACAAAAGATAAATTTATTGAAATACCAGATGGCTTATGCGTCTGATAACATCTCAAATCTGGGTATTCAGGGTGATAAATGTTCAGACTTCCACTTACATTTCTTGGTATAAATAAAAATTCTTCAGGAAATAAACTGACATATACTTCACATAAGTCAATTAAATTAATTTTCTTTCAAACAGTGAGAAAACTTTTGCTATGCATCAAAATGTGTTGTGTGAGTACAGGGAGACCAAACAATGAGGGCTTAGACAACTTCATCTCCCGCATTGCACAGACTTTAACTGATTGATTAAATGTCATTGCTTAGGGGAACATGCCCTAAATTACTGGATTGAGTATTTGCATGACTGTATGTCTATGCCTGCATTGTCAAGCCCTGCTATCCAGACATGACACTGTGAATTTCCACTCCTGAAAACCTAAATGTCGCCTCACTGCAGCTTTAACCCAAACTGAGTCTTTCTTCCTAAAGAATTTCAGGAAAACAAAATCAGTTGGTTTAGCCACCTGGCTCAGAAGGTTCTGACACCAATGACTGTGGATGTGTCTGTATAACTGGTTGTCAGATAAAAACTGGAAACAAACAGCTCACCTTTTGCAGGCATACCACAACACATTCAATTTAGGGGACAGATAGTGGCTTCAGTACTTTGTACACATCCTATCTTAAATCCCTGGCATTTAAAAAGAGAAGGAAAAGTTCTGCTCTGAAAGAAATGTCTTCTCTAAGCCAAACTCATGCTGTGAATGCTTGCATTCATTTTATTGTAAAGGAGAACATGGGCTGGAGACCCTGGTGAGAACACAGTCACAGCAAATCTAAAAGAAGATGCACTCTGATTTAAAGTACTGTTCTAGTCTACAATTGTTTGTACCACTGGCCACAGAAATTAAATTGTTTTTGCCTTCTTTGTTAGATGAACTGTTAATTGCTACACATCTATTAGGAACAATGGAAAACTCTTAATTGTTGTCTCTTTTAAACACATCACATCCTGTATTAATAAACATCCCTGAGAATAAAATAGATGAACATTATTATGATTCTTTAACAAGTCCAGATCAATTAAAAGCACAAAAGATCAAGTGCACTTCACTGGAAATTAGAAGTTAGGATATCTGAATCTAAATTTGTAGAGAAAAACCAAACAAGTTCACTTGATTTGAGTCAAGACCTCAGCCTTTGATATACAAACATAAAATATCTGGTTTTGGGATGTTTTTCATCTCTATCACAAACATCCAGAAAAGGTAAAAGTTTGATGACAGAGTCTGACTTTTCAGAAGTTACTGATCTTGGCAAAATTTTATAGGATGTAAGACTGAAAAGGGTCTCAAGACAGCACTTAGGCATGCACCCATTGACCTCCACAAGCACTGTGGTCCTCTTCTCCTATGCCCTCAGCATAAAATGGGATCCGAGGACCCCCAAGCCCCTTCCTGTCATCCTGGAGTAGGTACAGACAGTTAAATTTCAGAGCTAAGGCTTAATTCATTCACCAGTCTTTCACCTCAGACAAGGCTGTACCATCCTCCATCAGATTATTATTTAATATGTTCCAAGAGACAGATTGTGATGAAAATTCTATAAACAGTCAGCTCCAGTGTTTAAATGTCCTCTAAAGTGGAAAGGTGGCTTATCCCCCTTGCTGCCGTACACCCACCCTGTCCTCAGAGGACACAAAAAACTGATTTTATCTTCATTTTTTTTCTTTTTGTTTTGGTTGGAGTATTCTAACCTATTTCTTCTCAGTTTCCATCATCCATTTCATGACTCGGAATGCATAAATTTCGTCAGCCAGAGGAATGGAGTGTCACGCAGTAAACCCTTTTTGACCCCAAACCTCTCCTCACCACTCCAGCTGGATGGATGCAGTGCTCCCATGGGATTTTCCCACTGGATAGGAACCTTGGTCTGTGACCACTGGGACAGAAATATAAATAAAAATAAAATCACAAGGGGAAAAAGCAATGCTGTACCTCATCCATGAGGAGCAGGAAAGGAGTAGCACCACTGGTGCTGTCTGACATTGCCACCTTTGCACAGGATCCACTACAATTTCTTTCTCTTAAAGTAAAATAAAAGATTTGCTCCCAAATGCAAGAAAACTGTGAAAGAAACCAAGTTTTCATAACAAAATGAAAATTCTGTGAAACATTACATCTGTTTTCAAGAGATACGGAAGGGAGGTAAAAGGTAGATACGAAAAACTAACAGCAGCAAGTGTTAATTATTCATATTTTACCCTCATTTGTTCTATTTATTAACTGCACATCTTGATTTATTCTTTGAGGGGTAGAACATGGAGGTTTCTTATTTCTCCTACAGGTGATTTAGTCACCCTGTACTCATCCTGTGGTCCTTGTTCAACCATCAGAAAAGTTTAAGGGAAAGGTGGCTCCAGAACATTTCAGGGAAAGAAAGACAGGATGAAAGGAAAAAAAAAACTCAAAAAACTTTTAAAGTCACAAACACAAAAATTATGGAGATATTGGTAGGCTGGTAATAATGATTTGTGGGTGAGTATTGTGACTTTATAATTTGGCAAGAGCTGAGAATTTAATCCCATCTGGTGCTTGGCATCTCATTGCTGGTCTGTTTACAGGATGAGTCCTAACACTGGATTCCTGGGGCTGTCCTCATCATTTTTTGAAATTCATTTACAAAGGAGAAAATTACGGTCTCTTGTATTATGCTGTATACAATACAGTATATTTTATTTATATATTTGTATAAATACATAGAATATCAACTCTTGCACCCTGTGTGCAGCCTGCAAATTGGGTCAATCCTTAACAAAACAGTGGTTTAGAAGAGAAGGAAATAGGCTGTTCAGCTTTTGCACTGTTTCACATGGAAAAGCTGTTTTAAGAACAGTGTCTCCTGCAGCTCCTGCTATTTTAATGGCCAGTCATTTCATTTCACATCTGTGCTGAATTCCTGTGAGTGCAGACAAAAAGTTACTGGGAGAAGAGAAAGAAAAGAAAAAAAGCAAATGGAGCCTTTCTCATTCATTTTAAATAGTTTGAATGACTTGCCTGGTAAAAATAACAAAGCTTTGCCTGTTGGCCTTCAAGAAAGAAAATAAGTTACATTGCAGTCTGTCATGTAGGAATAAAACGTATTTTAGAAACAGGACCAGAGCTAATAGCTATCTTGTGTTTCTCAACTAGAGGTCAGTAGCTCCCTGTGCCTCCAGAGCTGAGGTTGTCCAAACCAAATCTGACCTTTTTCTTTTTTTTTTTTTAATCACATTCCACATGTGATTTATAAAATGCACAACCTACTGTAGGTAATTCAAGGCCAGTTGCAGTGTCAAATGGCATTTCAGAGGCTGGTTTTTTTACAGGAAGATGAGAACATTTGAAAGTAGCCTAAAGGAGTCTGGCAGTCTGCAGCACTGCCAGTCATCATCAGCCATCAGCAGTGCAATTAACTGCAGGTAGACAATATCCAGTATGCAAATGGCCACTGGGTTTGTGCACAAAATGATGAATTAGTTATAATTTATACATTTCTGAATGTACAGTCCATTGCCAGGGTGAGAGGAGACAGGGATAATCTACTTATTAAAGAGAAGTTACATCATTTCAGTTTAAAAATCTTTCTGCTAGATTTGCTAATTTTTTTTCTGATGATGTTTAATTATTTAAATATCTGGTTTACATTGATAGATTCAATTCCTACATATAATCTACACACTAAGCACAGGTAATGACTTTTTTTTCTTTTTAGTAATATTACTTAAATTATTACTATTTGATAGTATTATCTGCAATAACAGTTGTAATTTCTAACCTAAGTGACATTTTATCTGCACTGGTTTAAATCATGAGCAACTTCCACTACTTTGAGGTGAATTATCATGATTTCTGTCAGGTGAAGATCTAGCTATGCTCATTTCAGGTGTGCCTTCAGCACAAACCTCTCTCCCTCACACCACACCGAAAGCTGGGGGAAGACAAAGTGGGCAAAAGGCAAAATGTTTATATTAACAACCTACCTGGAATTTCTGTAAGCACTTCTGGAGGCAGGTTGCCCTCCAAAATATTTCTCTTTTTGACTTTGAACCTCCTATAAGCCATGTGCAGTGGATTAAATGCCCATTTACATGTAAATCAGATGGGGAAGACAATATGAGAATGTGAGAGTATGTTTCATAAGTTTAAAAATTTTATCTCCCTCTATATGTTCTCAACATGAAGAAATAATAAAGGCTGTGTATTCATGGATATGATATGCATGCACTTTATGCATAGTAATTGAGAGAAATAATGTCTTTTCCTCCTCTTACTCACTCCAAAAATGCGTGTGTCCACAAACACATCCATGTGCCACCTTTATTTTTCTGAATGCTGAGATGTTCTGCACTGAATCCAACTCCAAACAGGAGCCATGACTGGCTATTCCTTATAAAATATTCTTCCTCTAATATGAGCAGGATTAACTGTTCCATGAAATAACATTTTTTAAATATTCTACTTGGTGTGAAAATTGTTGTTAAGGTACAGCAGACATCATTCCTTTCTGCAAGCTGCTAATCTTCAAGCATTTCTCCTAAATTATTCTGTCTTAGAACAGTTTTCTTTTTAAAATTCTAATCAACTTATATTGTCATTATCTGGATTTTCTGCAAATGCTGTAAAACACTTTGTTTACATTGAAAAATCCCACTGCATATTTGAAATCAAAACATTCAAATTGCTTGCTGGACACAAGTATAGACAAGAATTGTTTGTATTTAGAATCTTCAGCTGAGAATACCAGTACCTATTTTCCTGGCTTTCACTCTTTTTTCCATAAAATAATCATGAATAAAGTCATAATATTTAAAAGTACAGCAGCATGCATTTTTTGGCTTTTTTTTTTTTTTTTTTAACAGCAGCTGCAAGAGATTGAGCTACAGAGGAGCAACACATGGGTGTGGAGGGTCTGTATGCATAAAACTGCTAGAGCTGCTGAGTAAATATTCCAGCAAGTTACACCTTTGAGCATGCAGGCTGACATAAATAGATACAGACACTGTAAAATCTGAGATATTCTACAACAGAGTGGTCAAAAAGCAGGAGCTTTTTGATCCTCTTGTACAAAAGAAAAGTCACCTTGTAACCTGGAAGCCATTGGTTTTGGGGAGGGGGAAGCTCTGTCCAAAGGAAGGAGCATCCTGTAGTAGATGACCAGAAAATTGGAATGATGCCTTAGGATTTTAGCTTTTATATTTTTCATACATTTGTAATCCTGCAATTCTTTGGTGTAAAACTCAACTCCATACACAGTGTCAGCTACTGTTCTCCCATTTTGGTCAGACACAGCAATTCCTCTCTAGGCCTGGGAATCAAGGACACCTCACTGTCAGGCCCTGAGAAATGTAAATAAAAGTGAGTTGGTGGGAAGCAAACTCGGGGTAAATGACTTCAGTACCTGAAACTGTAATTGGAAGATTAACCCCCAATATGCAAATGGACTAAACTTATAAAAGTGTGAAAACCCATGACCGTGGTCCATTTCAGGGTGTAGCCCCTGGGGGGGGGGCTTCATCTCCCAAAAATGTACCTGAAGGCCCTTCATTAATGTATCTCGAGATATCTTCATTAATATATTACGAGAATATTTTTATTCTCGTAATTTTGTCTGGGCTCTGTTTTTAGGTAGTCCTAAAAAGGCATCAAGAAAAGTAAAGTTATTCTTCCCTAGTGCCCTCCCCCAGCTCTGATATTTTTCTGGTTTTTTCTTCTCTGTCAGTGTCCTTAATAGCCCCAGCTGGTTTTCCCTCTCACAATTTATCTGATCTTTAGCAGTGGTTAAAAGGCTGTGGAAGCTGTGCCACGGTTTAATTATGTGTTGAAAGGGGAACTGTGACCTTTAGATGGCTCCAGACGACCTTGCTATCATTGCCTGTCCCCTCCTGGCCCTGCTGAGGGGACACTGCAATATTGCCTGCTATCGATTTTCCCCATGCCACTTATGGTTTTATAGACATCTACACTATCTCCTCTTAGGCTGGAGAGACTTATCTGTTTAATAACTCCCAAAAAAGCCACCTTCTTGCTGCTTCTTTCTCTGTGTTTGCAGTTTTGGGATGAGGCAGGAGCAGACTTGCACTCACCCAGAGTTGAAAATGAAGGAGTGCACTGACACACTGATAATTTACATTCTGGTCTTTATTCCTTGAGCACAAATCACCCTGGGGTTATCTCATCATTGGGAATTTTTTTTTTTTTTTTTTACATAGAGCATGATATTGTAATTCCAACATCAGCCTCTGAAATCTTCAAAAAACCATGGCAGTCTTCAGCGCTATCCTGAATAAAACTGCTCAGAAGCAAATGTGAGGAATGGTCATTGAGAGGCATCAGCTTTTCAAGGGTTTTAATTGCTTTGGTGGCTTATTTAATATTGACTGCTTTGGTGGCTTATTTAGTATTGCCTGCTTGTTGTTGAAAGCAACAGGTAGATAAAGAAAAGTTGCTTTTATCTACAGAAATAGCTTTTCTTTTCTACTGGTAAGTCATGTTTTGTTCGTCTTCCCTGCTTCTTCCAAATTCCTTGCCCTCATTAGTTAATTGAGGTTAAAGGAAAATGAAGAGTGGGAAAAGATACAGTTTTTCCCATAAGAAATTTTCCATGGGGCCACAGAAAAAGAACAGTAAATTTCTGTTAGAATGTTGTATTTTATGTAGGTCACATTTGTGGATGCTGGCAATGCTTCCCTTCCTTTCTGATAAATTTGTTTCCCTAAAATCCTTTTTCTCATCTAGCACATTTAGTTAATTTCTTGAATCTAGATCTTGAATTTTGAGGGGAGGTATATTTTGTATTTGCATAAAATAACCTCTGAGACTTCAAGTGATAATGAAATCATGCATGAGTTAAAAATAAAATTCAATTCTTGTTTTCCTGCTTTAAGTAAATGACAATCCTCCCTCCTTCAGCTGTATTTGCTGCTGGTTTTGCATCACATAATTTTATTTATCTTGCATATCTATATGCAGATATGAACACTGGGGCTGTACAAAGGTTCCTTTGTCTAGCCTCGCAAAAAATATCAACAGATATTTTGCATGCATGTGCAAGAAATCAAATGGAAAAAAAAAAATCACTTTTAAGCTTTCCTAGCTGTATTTTGGGTTTTGAGAGGTGCCACTGTAATTTCAATTACGAACTTAGTGCCTATTATTTTTTGCTACAAATGAGACTGGACTTGAGCTGCAAACCTGGTTAGCCCAAGCGCCTGCTGATTTATGTATCAACGCTGTACTTGGGCAGCAGTTTTCTCGGTGTTAAATAATTTTGGTTGGGTTTTTTTCTTCCTTGGACTCACAAAACTGATGTTTCTTGTGATCATTTTCTCTGCTACTTTATCCATCTCTCGGAATGCCCACATCCGTTCATGCTCCCACCTCTGTGATGGCAGACAAGAAGAGGAATTCATCACTTGTAAAAGAGTATCACCTGGGGAGGGGATAGATTTTATTTGATGTCCTGGAAGGACAGCACTGAAGAGAAGCTTCCAAAATCCAGAGGTGCAGCATGGAGACAAAAAGCTTTGTGAACGTGTCACAACGGAAACAGAGTCAGGGCTAAAATGTTTTATCAGCCACCTTGGATGTCAAATTCTGATATTTTCCCTAGAACTTCTAGGAAACCTGTAATTCTGCATTAATTCAGTCATATAAGCACTTCTCCAGGAGGTCCATATTCTTCTCTGCATGATGCAAATGACAGTCATTCATTTCATTTCGAGTTGAAAAGCCATCAGGTTCAGTTTTCACAAATGAGAAGTGAATTGGCTGATGTTTTAAGAGAAAGAACATTTCCCATAAAAACTGAAAATAACCCAAGGGGATAATCTGATCATTTTGCCAAAAATTGGTGCTGTGGCCTTTGAATTTAAATAATGGCTAGCAGGGGAAAAATCTGGCACTGATTTATTGCAGATAGGATTTTTATAACTCACTTTTGTGTGGGTTAACCAGTACAGGTGGAAATAAGATCATAACATGCACTGTGCTATGCTAGGATGTTTTACTTTTATCACAGCCTGATGCCCCTAATTAATGTGCTGACTTTTGTCTGACATGAGAAGATAATATCCTTGATAATCACCAATTTTACAAGGGTTTATATAGTTGCATCCCAAGCTACGTTCATAAGTGATACAATTGAAATTCTTAACTTTAATTATTAATGTTATTTTCTCAGTAACTGTAACAGGATCTCCTGGGATTAATTTGAGATGGTACAAATGCCAAGTCAAAAGACACTTAATTTTTTTTAATGTTAATGATTTTTGTGTAACTTTCAGAGCGTGGCCTTGGCAGAGCTGTGTCTGAAGCTTTGAGTAGAAGGCTATACCTGCACTGAGGGCTGAGTGTGAATGAATCACAAGGTTTTAGCAGAGACACAGGCTTATGGAATCACAGATTTGGGTTGGAAGAGACCTCAAAGCCCATCCAGCCCCTTGCAACCCTTGCCACGGGCAGGGACACCTTCCACTGTCCCAGACTGCTCCAAGCCCCAATGTCCAACCTGGCCCAGGACACTGCCAGGGATCCAGGGGCAGCCACAGCTTCTCTGGACACCCTGTGCCAGGGCCTCCCCACCCTCACAGCAAAGGATTCCTTCCTAAAGCCTAATCCAAACCTTCTCTTTGCCACTTTAAACCTTAAGTTTAAACATCATTAAAAGTTGTACACCCCGCCGATAAAAATTCATCACAGATCCAGGGCTGTCGGAATTTCACCGCTGGCTGGGCAGCCTTAAAACCTCCCTGTTGCTTCCATGCAGGTGTTGTGGGGAACTTCCACTAAATCCTCCCCGTTGCTTCCCCACAGGTGTTCCAGGGGAACTTCGACAACGACACCCACCGCAAGAACGTCATCGAGCCGCCGATCTACGCGCGGCACGTGCGCATCCTGCCCTGGTCGTGGTACGGCCGCATCACCCTGCGGTCCGAGCTGCTGGGCTGTGCAGCTGAGGACTGAGCCCCCTCCCGCCGTAGAAGAAGCCTGTAGGATGCTGAGTGGGGTTTTTCCATGAACCAGTGCTCGCTCATTTTTGTGGTAGGCCGCTAGCTGTCTTTTGCCAGGAGGTCTAAGCCTGCCCTTTTAAAACGATCCAATCCGAATTTTTTGCCCTTGAAATCTGTTGGTGTTGTCCCTTCTGCTGTGGAATTATCCTCCTAGTTCTCCTTTGAGTTGTTCACCACCAGTTGAAAAGCGTTGAGGGAAAAGAGAAAAAGAAAACAGCAGCATCCTTTTTACAAGGGAAGAGAAATAGTGTGACGAAGCTCATTTGCAGCTTCAGGAACATTGGGCTGACAAGTTCTCCATAAATCATTCCATCATCTTACTTGCAAAAAGTGATACTGCAGCTTTTAGCAATAAGTTTACTTGGGGATGACTGCATTATAGTAATTGTGCCTATCAAACACTGTCAGTTCTTATGACATATATTTTGGGAAATTCTCTGTGGTACTGTAAAACACAGTACCTGTGATGTTACGAGCTACCTTTCACCACTTTCATCCAGACAGCAGAGTCCACGCACCTGGAGGCTTTTCCTAGCTGCCCCATTTTCCTTCTCTATTTTGCATGCTGTAGACATGGCCTCCATTTTTTCTGTTTAGTATCACACTGCTGGTGTTGTTTTCCTTGGAAGATGTCACCTGTTTGCATATGTAACTAAATCAGTGTATTATGAAGTTAATGAATTTACCAAAGTTTATGAATTTGCAAAGTTTCTGTGCTTTTTCATGGAGACTAAGGTGAGGCACCAGAGTACTTGTGGTGTCTCATCTTGGGTGCCCACACAGTGCATCAGAAATCCCATTCCAGGATGATTTGTCCAGGGGTGAGCACACAGCCCTAGACTGTGATCTGCCCACCCCATTACTGCTTTCACAAACGCTCTGAATTCCTGCGAGGAGGAAAATGTTGGGTGAAGGAACCAGGTGCTAAAAGACACACAGGAGGAATGATAACCTTACCGCCAGGAAACCCTCTCTCTTTAAGCTATTCCTAAAGCTTTCGTCCCCAAAAGGTAAGAGGTGACATAGGAACACACCAAAGCCTGGCCCTTGTCACCCTCTGCTCCTAAAGTCTTTTCAGACACACACCAGTGAGCCACAAGGAGGCTGTTTCCTATCTTCCCCCATCTAAGGAATGCTTCACATACAGCCTGATAGCATCCCCAGTTTAAAAAGTAGGTTTTAGGAGGAGAAGTAGGGCAGTAGCGGGGACATTCTCCCCCATGCCTCAGTTTACCCTGCTGATTGAGATAACAATAGCAACCTTTGAAGAGCAATCCAAGTTCCCTTGGAGTAAAGTGCTCTCTGATTATGTTAGAGCAGCACCTCAGTCTAAAACAGATCCCGGGACAGGAGGTGAGGGGGCATTTTATCTGTTACCTGAAACAACAGCACTTGGGATTACTGCCAACCTTTTATTTTCATAACATACTGATGTGGAGAGAAAGAGAGTATGAGAGAGAGAGAGATATGCAGCTGCATGTTTTAGCAAATATCACTGAACTTATACTTTCTGTCACTGTTCCATTCTCACCAAAACTCTGAAGTATGAACTTGGGCACTGTTTCCCAGGCCAGCAGCTAGCTGGCCCACAATCTGCAAAGGGCAAAGTTTACCTTGGAAATAAAATGGTTTGGATTTTGAAAAAACCTGCATTTAATCACACATTCTCCACCACAGACTAAATATATATTATCCATTGAACTGTGAAAGACTCTAGAATAGCAGCCAGGAATTTTACATACAAGAATTGGGGATATAACGGTGGCGGTTTTCTGATAGTGTCACTTAAACTGTCACATTTTAGCAAACAGAACACCCTGCCTCTACAAAACGACTTAATCCTTAAACTGTATTTATACAAGTATTTATTTTATAAGGCTTAGACATTTAAAGACTTCTAAAGAAGAGTCCTGTAAAGGTAAAAGTATGTGTAAGAAATGTTGAGGTCCTGTGCAACACTGCTAAGTTTGTTCTTTATTTTTTACTTTGTGCTGCATAACAAAAGCCACTAGACTGTTACTGTCTTGTCTGTAACTGTGTTAACAGCATTCCTTAATGATGTATATAAAGAGTGGTCTTCAAGCAAAAGGAGCAATTTTAAAGAGAAAGTCAATCACTGTGTTAGTACTTCTAATGAGAAAAAAAAATCTGAATAATGGAGTACAAGCCTATCCCCACATTATCTATGCCAATATTTTGCAATTTAGGCTTTAGGTTAAAAAAAAAAAAAAGGAAAAAGAAAAAAAGCTAGTAATATTTATCTCTTTAGGGTGTGCACACACAATACGTTTAAGAGGTTTAAATCCATTTTCCTATTATGGGAGAGCAGTTCACCCTGACTTTAATTACAGATATGAAGAATAGCATTTAGATTTTTCACTAACTGACTGTACCCAAAAAGCAGAAGTCCATTTCAGAAAATCAGATTTCATAGTTTAAAAGCTTGTGTTAATGTTCTTTTGAAATATTTGGTTTGTGTTCTTAATGTTGGGGTTTTTTTTCATGTTATTCATCTTTTGTGACCTCAGTTTTTCTTTTGAAATTATATTTATTGGTTTAGTAAATTAATTGTAATCCCTTCATCTGCAGGTAAAGTTTTCATGTAATGTAGCACAGTAATTTTCATTTGGTACTAATTTGGTGTTGAGTGTTTTCACCTTCATGTCCTATATCAGCTGCCAGCAGTCTTCACAACCTGCAAGGATAGCTCCATGTCTTGTGATAATACTTCATGACAATTCATTAAAAATTCATATATCTGATGCCCTTACTATTTCAGCCTGCATGCTGGGAGTTTTTCCAATGGCATTACTCCTCAGCTACCAAAAAGCCCTCTTGGAATGGCATTTCCAGCACTAAACTCAGCTCCCAGTATCAGCAGCATCAGTCTGAAATAGCTCTTGGTTTAAATGGAATCCTTCAGATTTAACAAAACAAGTGGGAATCAGATTAGGGGATAGAATTAAACTTTTTCCCTTTCGTTTTATTTTGTTGTCTGGATGCATACCATTGCCATGAGAGGCAAGTTATAAATTAACAGAACTGTTCTCTCCCAGTAAAAGCAACTAGCCCCAAAAAAACAGAAGTGCAGGACAGGAGATGTCCCTTTAACAGGGGACAGAGGAAAGCTTGGAAATGATCCTTGACTTCTGTATTAATTGTTAACAGTGACATTGAACAAGGCCAAAAGTGTTCCCCTAATTAAATTTCACCCTGAACCAGTTAAGTATTTGTAGGCAGGTTTCACCTTTATGTTGCTGGGTAATGTGCTATGTTTATAGCCTGGGAAATAAAGCACTGGCACGAGGCTCCTTTTTTATCGGCATTAAGGGCCCGTTGCCTCAACTGGCTCTGAATCTGAGGTTGACTTTCTCTTTTGGAATGGCTGCATACAAATTAAGTGTCAGTTTTGAAGACTAAGGATACTAAATGAGTGTATCTTTGCTATACAACCAATGTGAACTATAATATTCAGTGCTGGCTTCTGATGTGTCAGTAAGTACAAAAGTATCTGGGACACAAACCACCTTTGCAACCTTTCAAGCTGTGTGATATTCAAATGGTTTTGTATATACTTAAATCATGTAGAGCGATGTAAAACCAGTATGACCTTGTCTAGTCTTCAAACTTAACAATAAAACTTTTGAAAAATGAGGTGGTTTTCTTGAAGCTGTTATATTGCAACACCTTGAAGGAGACACAACTAATCTCACTGGTGGCAAATGTGGAGCAGAGATATGACGTGGCATTTTCCTGGATTCATCCACAGGGTCTTTGTGGTAGGTAAGTCTGTTTCTGGCAAAATCAGCAGTTGGTGCTGTGCTCCCCTCAATGTCTTCTCTTTGTTCTTCCAGATTAAAATAAAAACCTGCAGGTTTGAAGGATTGTAAAAAAATTTTTTTTCCAATCCTGCTGCTTTCTGAATGAGGACCAGAAATGTAAAATGACAATTTCATTTCCTGTTAGTCAGATTTCTTGGGATGTTTATCCATCCTTATCCTCTCTCCTCCATTCCTGCATTGGCAAATTAATTTCTACGATAAGGAGTGGCTGGCTGCAGCCCAGACCTGCTATGAGATGCCACAGCAGAGCTGGTGTTTGCTCACAGCCTTGCCCCTTTTCTCTTTTATTTGCTGTGCAGTCTGCTTCCCAAAATCTCTTGTATTACTTAACTCTATAATTTCATTTTCTGAAGAAGCTTAGAGATTAAACTAGCACATGGAAAAGCCATTTGTTCCCAAACAATTTAAACCAATAAATTATATAAAAATATTCTGTTTACAGAAGAGAGGTGAAACTTCTATGGTTTGCACCTTGAATGAGCCTGTAAATACACATCCATTTGGTTTATAATGGTTTCAGCTCGTGTTCTTTCTCCAAAAGTCATCCAAAAATCATCATTTTTAGAGATAAAAACCATTCACAAGCACTCACTGTGACAATGTCTGCCCAACATGCAGTCTCAACACTCACTACAGCATGTTGTCTTTCAGCAGAAAAGTCACAAAATTGAAATTTTCCCTTATTATATATCTCTACAAGTCACAAAAATGAGAATACAATGCTTCACACAAGAAGAGTACTTTTGGAGAATGATGGTTGAATATTAGCACTGCCAACATAAATTTCTGCATCTTGAACTTCCTGACTTTTGGTTATAAATTGCAACTGTTTCACAAAACATGGGGACTTCTCCTGAAGTACTGAAAAGTGGGTTTTCTTTGCATTCTTCATAATATATATCCCCAGGAATTCTAGAGAAGACAACAAGAGAAAATAATGAGTAAATCTCTTCAGAATAACAAATATTTATCAATGTCCATTCTCCCGTGTCTGTTGCTGATGAGCCCAAGGGATTAACATGAGTATCAACACTCTATATCATCATGAAATCAGCAGTCTCTGATATTCTGTGGTGAACACAATGACACTTATTTTCTATCTTAGATTTTAATAGCAGGAGGTCAATGTGTTCACTTGGTGATTATTAAGTGACCTGTCATCACTTAGTCTTAGAAATCGAGTAAGACAAATCAGAAGATAATTTTTAAATAGGACTAAATAAAGATAATTTTACTGATCCCAAAGTCTTGTCTTTTTTAAATTATAAATTGCATAATCTTCTTAATAGAGAAATACACTTCAGAATGCAGAAAACTGCTTTAGGTTAAGAATCTAAAATATAAAAGGCAGAATTGCACAAAACTTTGCTGTGCAGCTTTATATTGCATTTATTGCAAATTAACTTTCAGTGATACATATATCATTGTAAATATGTATTTTTAAATTCCTCTGAATGGGAGAACACAGAAACATGCCTTGTTCTCACAATTTAGCTCACTCGGAGTGCAGCAAAATATTTTACTAGTGTATGTGAGTAAGAATAATTGGGTTTTTGTGTAGTTTATATTAAACTGGAATCAGGCTCCACGTGTGTGTGGGAGTGTACAGGAAGGAAGAACCACCTGGTGAAACACAGGTGGGGCACAGGAGGTGGGGAGAATGCCCACAGCACAGCCTCTTTGTCTGAATAATATTTCTTTCTCTGGTTTGCCAACTGGAGTGCGGTTATCTGAGGCCACACATCAGATGATGGGTCAGCAGGCACCCTTCTCACTAGATGGAGGAAATCGACCTTCAATATACACTAGGAAAGGTCACCAATCATTTGCATCAGACTGGAAAATCAAAAGCAGACTAAATGAATGTATTTGTTTTCTGGGATGCTGTGAGAGGTCAGTAGAAGCTGTGGAGAAATGTATTGTGCTGCCTTGGCCACAATAAATGCAGCCAAGTACACAGACTGCATTAAATATACATGTGATGCATTGAAGCAAGATCAATGGGCCCCTAAAAAGTGATACATGCTATTTTCTGATGAAAGTGTCAGACCATATGATGTAGGTGCTATGGTCTGACACCCTATGGGCTTGCACAAGGTTCTGCTGGGATGTATTTACCCTTCTAACATTTCTGGGGAAGGGCAGCCTCAGCCACAGGCTCTTTAGGAAAGACAGGAAGGAGGGGAGACGAGGAGGGGATGTCACCTCTAATCAAAGACCAGCTGGTGTTCATGGAGCTCTGCTGGGATGACAAAGAGCTCGCAGGGAGGGCAGGGATAGGTGACATTGTAGCAGGGATGTGCCACAGACTGCAGGAAGAGTCAGTGAGTCCCTCTATGGGCCGACTGGAGCAGCCTTGTGCTCACAAACCCTGGTACACAAGAAGGACTTCAACCACCCCAAATGCGAGCCATGGGCTGGGTTGGGTTGGGAGAAAATTTAAAGGTCATCTAATCCAACCCTCTGCTATGCGAAGGGATACCTTCTGCTATCACAGGCTGCTCCAAGCCCCAATGTCCAACCTCGTCTTGGACACTGCCAGGGACACAGCTTCTCTGGGCACCCTCTGCCAGGGTCTCCCCACCCTCACAGAGAACAATTCCTTCCTAATAACTAATAAGTAACCCACCTATCTTTTCTTCCTGACTTCCCAAAAAACTAAACCTACAGAGAGGGGCTCTGGTGGCTGTGAAATGGTAGAATTTGAGATCTTTTGGGTGGTGAGTACCATGGCCAGGACTTCAGAAGAGGAGAATTTGGCCTCTTCAGGGATCTGCTTGGTCAAGTCTGACTAAGTTTAAGTCAAGGAGGCAATCTGGGCCCAAGTGGTTAATATTCAATGATCACCCCCTCCAAACTCAGGAGCAAAATATCCCAACAAAGAAAAATCAGACAAAGATACCAGGAGTCCTGTGTGGGTACAAACAGAAAACACAAAAAGGAAATCTCTAGAGCATGGAAGCAATTGCAGCTAGCCTGGGAGGGATACAGAGAAGTTGTCCAGGATCAGATTAGGAAAGATAAAGCCCTCATAGAGTTAAACCTTTCCAGGGACATCAAGGACAACAAGAAAATTTTCTGTAGGTATGTTGGTGACAAAAGGAAAAGTAGGGAAATTGTGGGCCCACTCTGGAAGAAAATGGGAGACCCAGGACTTGGAGAATGCTGAGGTACTCAAGAATTTACCTCAGTTTCACCAAGAAGTGCTCCAATTACAGTGCAGAAGGTGAAGGGAGGGGCTGAATAACCATCCAGTGTAGGAGAGATGAGGCTGGAGACCATCCAAGCAACTTAAATGTTCCCAAGGCCGTGGAACCTGACAAGATGCACACATGGGTCATGAGGGAACTGTCAGGAGAAGTGGCTAAGCCACTCTTTATCATATTTGAGAACTCATGGCAGTCTGGTGGAGGTCTCACTGACTGTAAAAGAGGTAACATAACCCTGATTTTTAATATGGGAATTAAGGGATATCCAGGGAACTACAGGGTGGGCGGTGCCTGTGGGAAGATGGAGCATAACCTTCTGGAAATTATGTCAAGGCACATGGAAAATAAGGGCATGATTTCTGACATCTTTATGTGGTTCCACTGAGGGCAAGTCGTGCCTGAGAAGTCTGGTGGGTTCCATGACGCATCTACAGCACTGGTGGATGAGAAAGAGCAGTTGGTGTTCTTCCCTCATTTTTTCTCTTGAAAGATGTGCCTCTACTATTTTTGACTTGGAGAAATTCCTTTATTACATGTGACTCATGCTACTATAACAGGTTCACAGCTTCTCTAAACTGTGTGTTCACAGCTTCTTTCTAAGAGTGAAAAGGCACTAACGGGAAATTTCTGAGTAAAAAATTAAAGCATGGGTTGTTTGTGTAAATATGGAGTGTACATTTACATATATATTTATATATATGTATATATATGCATTTTCTACAGGTTGTGTCATATATGTCATATTTCATAGAGAATAGAGAGAGAAAAGTGGAAGTAGTATTACAAAGATGTTAATTAAACTCATCAACCTAATCTAGCTGGTTTTCTGATGTATGCTGATATAATTTTCTACCATTTTTTATGAGGATGGGGAGAACAGTGCATCTTTGTTTTATTTATGCCCCCAGTTTGCTACCACAGATTCACAGAATGGTTTTGGTGGGAGAGGACCTTTAAAGGCCAAACAGGGCAGGGACACCCTGAACCAGACCTCTGTGGTCCCTCAGAGCCCCATCCAACCTGACCTTGAGTGTCTCCAGGGATGGAGAAGACACCACCTCTCTAGGCAACCTCTTTCAGTGTTTCACCACCCTCACTGTAAAAAAATTCTTCCTTATATCTAATTTAAATTAATGCTCTTTTAGTTTAAAACCCTTTCCCCATTTGTCCAGTCACAAATGGTCCTGCTGAAAAGTTTGTCCCCAGTTACCTTTCCTTAGAAGCTTGCATGGGCAGCATTACTTGAAAGTCAGAAGTGCTTCTTTATTTTAAAGCCATTTTTCCCTTTACTTAGGGATTTGCAAGTATTCCATTTTCATATTTTTCAGGAGCCATTTCTGACCAGTGACCGGAATGAGTGAGGAGGTTTTCTGGTTCACAAAGGTGGGAGTCAGAGTGGCTTCCAGAAGAATCTGACCCAATATTTATATAATATACATATATAGCACACGCCACTCACCACCTTCATTGGCTGCTCCACCTCCCTGTTCCTTTCCAGCTCCTGAGCCGTGACAGAAAATGTTGTTCAGCTGTGGCAGTCAGACCAGCTATTCACAAGTGGCTTTTTCACTCAGTAACGGTCACATTCCCCAAATATTTCTGGGAGTCCAAAGCCAGGCTTCCAAACCAGAGCAGCCCAGAGGCTGGGTGTGATGTGGTGGAGGAAAACTCGCCCCTGGTCCCAGCTCAGCAGCTGAGCTGACTGAATGGCATGCACAGTTTACATGTGCAAACACGGAGTGGGCAGCAGGAATGGCTCAGCAAACGTCCCAGTTAATCCCTTCGTGGCATAAAAGACTGCACTTCAACTGAAACGGTCTGGGTATTTTTAAAAACGTTTAGCAATCTTTTTCCCTCACCTCTGGTGCAAGCATTCCTCTGGCCTGGAAAAAAAATGTATTTTGTGTTTAATTTCTTCTCCAATGGGTCACTTTCTATTCAGATTCATGTCTGTCATGCATTTAGACTGCCTGAATAGATGAGTATTCTCGTGAAGTCAGATAATGGAATGCTAAAACTCCACAATGAGATGTAGGGTACTGGTCTTTTACCCCCATCATACCAAAGGGAAGAGCTGCCTGAACCCCTTTGATGCTACCAGAAAAGAGTCAGATGAGCAAACACCTTGGTATCAAGCAATCACTTCACGGAGCTAAGGACCTTGTTTAATTTGAAGGAGAGTGAAACGTGTCACTGATGTTCCAATGTGAGTGGTGGTATGATTTTTTATGGGTACTGTGCACCTTTCAGGCACCCACCCAACAGCTCTGTATCACCAGGGCTCAAAGGAGCACTCCCTGATCCTTACCTGGTATCTTTCTCAAGTGATGCTGAAATCCCCTTTCACTGTCTTGTGAAAATCTCCATTGGTACAATTTGTTGGTGAATCACTGAGGACTCTCAAAGCTGCCTTTTTTCCCTTGTTCTGAGCATCTGTATTTACGGATGATCCTTTTGGTTATATCCCGATGTCACAGTGAATCAAGTGAATGTATTGACAGTTTTGCAGCCCAGATCATCTCCTGAACTGCAGCAAAGGAATGTTTTGATTGAACAGGCAAAGGCTTATTAGCATTCCTTCACTGTCTCAAGACAGTCTGGACTAGTTCTCCCTGGCCAGTGTAACAGACTTCAAACCAGGGAACGTGTGCATCAGGCTGTGCTGGGGAGAGGCACTATGATAACCTTCCCTTTTCCCATTTATCATCTTTCCCAGGGGCCTCTCCTTTAGCTCTGCAGTAAAAATATTGATTGTACCAGCCCTGATCCCAGAGGATCTTACACAGATCCTTGTGCTTACACTCCAGCAGTGGGGAAAGGTGGGCTTTCAGCAGTCCTTCCCTGGCTGCCCAGCAGTAATTGAGCTCCCATCAGCAGGACTCCTGGAAGAGATTTTAGGAACAGGTAAGTAGTGCTGGTAGAGTTGTACTGAAGGTGACTCCGGCTCCCCTTCTGCCTCAGAATCTCTGAGCTTCCCCGTGGTGTTGGCTTGGCATACTCTCTGTGGTTCAGAGCACACAGAAACTGAAGCAAGTGTGGAAGGAGACAGGGCTGGGCTGGCCCCTCCATGCAGCGAATCCAGCCATAAGGATCAGTGAGCTGTGAGCACCACAGCCAAAAACAGCATGGGCAGAGTCAGCATCTCCCATTCAAAACTGTGCTGCACGGAATTTGGTTTTATTGCTCTTTATCCAATTTATTGGGACTGAATATTCATTATGGAGGGACACGAGGGGAAAAACGGTGGATCTTCATCTGAACTTAATCCCTCAGCAGTCCCATGACTCTTTAGGTCTTCCAGTCTCTAACAAGTGTGGTCTGGCTCTGAGCAGTTGAGTTACCCCTACCTAAATTACCTTAAATTCATTTTATAGCCAACCTGCTTGAAAGGCTCATTCATATAAAACAATTCTGGCTAAAGTTATTTCAAATGTCAATGTTGCCTTAATGCACATCTTAACTATTTCACAGGGGCCTCTTCTTTATCTGTTTTCATCTTGAAACAATCTGATTGCATGCAGGAGAATTAGTTACTTTGAGAACAGGAAAGATCATTCCCATGAATACTAATCCACAGCCTTTATTAAATTGGAGTTAAGGGGCAGTGTTGAGGGAAGGTGAGAGAAGAAGGAAGAGAAAGGAGTGTCTGAATGTGCAAGCTGGAATTTGAGATGCATTTGCACTAGCAGGAGGAGCAAAGCTGTGAGAGGCATCAGTTCCCTGCCCTCCCCAGGGCAGCACAGCCCCACACAGGTGTGTGCAGGTGTGATGGGTTTTATCGTGGGTAAGTGCTCAGGCTTGCCTGGGACAGACTGCACAGACTGCAAAATGCAGAAGCAGGCACAGCTGCATGATTGGCATCTCTGCCTGCCTCTCCACCACGACCTTTTTTTCTATTCCTATTACACTGGAGTCTCTTAACTAATTATGCAGGATCTCAGCCTGCTATGTGATCCTGTTAGCTCCAGGCATAATTGCAAATGAGACAAGAGATCTCAGCTGTGCTGCTCCTTACAGTGGCACTCGTTCTTTGTCCGATGTTAATTATTCCTTGCAGCTGACAATGAAACAAAGACCAAAGAGTTAATTCTCACTACAATGAAAACTTAGCGCTCGCTAATATGTTCTGTGTTACTTTGCTTATTTACTCTGCTAGAAAACACTTTGGTTTTGCAACGCGAATACTTGAAAAGCAGGTGCTGGATAAAAGGTGAGAAACGTGAGACAGAAGAAAAACATCAGATTTATTTGCAAGCCAGATAGGATGTGCCACGAGCTGTTCTCAGGGAAGGTACTAACTGAGGTGCAAGCTTTGTAGGGGTTTTCCTCCCTCGTGCCTGCAGCTTTGATGGTGCCCTTTCCACTCTGACGCATCCTTGTAGTGGCCACCACAAGATGTGGCACAGGACATGCAGGTGTGAGACTGACCTGACAGAGAGCAGTGAGGATGGGAGTACCCACACCACCCCCCTGGATACCGATGGCAGAGGGCAGAGGGAAATCTGCTCCTTCTCTCTGCAAGAGGAGTAGAAGTCTGCCCCTTCTTTCCTGGGGACACCCAAAGGAAAACCACAATGGCACTGCACAATGAGGCCATGAGCAGCACCCAGCCCATCAGATGAGGATTATTCCTCCCCTCCGTTGCACTGTCCAACCTGCCTTGTTCTGACACAATAAGGTGTGTGAAGAGTGCAATTCATCATCTGAAGCCCATCTGATTCTGAAATGTAGACAAATGTGTGTTTTGCACACCTGTGCGTGTCCCTTGCACTTGGATTTCACCACCAAACTCGAAGACAACATTATTCAGCTTTTCTGTATTTGTACATTATTTAGGTCAGGACTTTTTGCCATATCTAGCACCAGAGACGTACAGGGTTTTTTCTCTAGCCTCTGCAGTGCCATCAGCTTTGTTTTCACCCCTGCGTACAGTGGTTTGTTTCATGTTCCTTTGTTTCCTGTTCTGATTCCATCAGCTTGCATCTCAAAGACAGTAAGTACTGCAGGATTTTAATATATTGTGGCCTCTGAAAGTTGTTTGTTGATTTTAATCCAAACTAAGTCAGAAGTAAGGAAGTGGAAACATTAGATATCACCTTAGAGCAGCTTTCCTCTACCTGAAGGAGTTCTGAAGAGAGATTTTTTGCAAGGATGTGCAGTGACTGGACAGGGGGGAAATTGCCTTAAACTGAAGGTGAGTAGATTTGGAGTAGGTATTAGGAAGGACTTGTTTCAAGAGAGGGTGGGGAGCCCTGGCACAGGGTGCCCAGAGAAGCTGTGGCTGCCCCTGGATCCCTGGCAGTGTCCAAGGCCAGGTTGGACACTGGGGCTTGGAGCAGCCTGAGAGAGTGGAAGGTGTCCCTGCCCATGGCAGGGGATGGAAAGAGATAATCTTGAAGGTCCCTTTCAACCTAAACCATTCTGTGAGTCTACAACCACATTTCTCTGAGAATATTGCCTAGAACAGATGCATCATGCAAATGTACTAATAAAAAATTAAATGTGCATCTAATTCAGGTCTTCCTTTTACTTTCAGTGATGCAGTTTTAACTTCATAAAGTGTAGCATTTTCTAGTCAAATATTATGTAGACAGCCAAGGCTATTAATGCAGAGGATGACTCTTACAGTTTTGTGGAATGCTATGTAATATTTGAGGATAAGGATTGCTCAATCCCTCTTGCAGAAGCCATTCCTATTCTTCTGTACTTCTTCAGCCATATTTTGAGAGGGAGGGAAAATGAATGTGATAAAAGCAGCAAACAATTACCATGAGGAGAGAGGTTATGCCTTATCCTCACAGCCTGAAGGAAGACAATGAATGTTGAACACTTAAGTCTTTTTGCAGCTCAAACCTCTCTCTAATTGAAGCAGTATTTTGTTCTTTATAAGATATGTGAAATGCATGTCATAAAATTATGCTCATTATTTGAAAAATAAAAGAAAGAATGAAATAGCCTGTGTGTGATGAAAAGAACTTAAAAGCTAAGGTCTCCTTAAGGTTTATTTCTGTAGGTGAAGTTTTACATCATTACTAATAGAAACTAGGGGGGAGGGGAGTAAATTCAGATTATTATTTTCTGCTTCTAGTCATAACTCTTAATCACATGCATTTTCAGAAGCGTCTGCTTCTGGATATTTTATCTAAAAAGATTGAAGATTCTTTTGAAGAAAGTATATGTTCAACATGAACACATTTCCCCTTGTTTCAGATATGTTTTTAATTTAACCAAATGCTACTCTGTTTCAGTAAATTCAAGCTCTATCTCAATAATAATGGAGTGTATATTTTATTTTTGACTACCTACCATCTTTACACAATTTATTGTTCTGAAGTCACAAGGAACAAACCTACTCAGAGGAGAAGCTTAACCCAGAAACTGTCAACCTGTGTTAATTTTCCTTATTTCAAATACTTCACACTTTCTTTAAATGCAATATTGAAGAATTCCCACATGCCTGGATGCAAACATTTCCCTTCAAAGTGTAGAAAATATCTAGCTTAAAGTGTAGAAAATATTTGCTTAACATTTCCAAGCACAATCATACTTTCACAAATATGGAAATGAATTCAAGTGGAGGCAGGGCCAGAAACTCATCTGTTATAAAATGGACAATTTGTGAAGGCCATGGGACACTCAGAAAAATAGGGATCTATGAAGGAAACTAAACTGTAGGCTGACCATTAGGAAAATGTTCTCAGCACCCAGACTGGTTGGACCACATGGGCACAACAAGTTCCAGGTGCAGAGCTCAGTGCATGTAACCAAAATTGCAGAATTTATCGGCTGTTGGATTGGGTTTGGGCAGAACACAGATGTCACAAGAGGAAGGCAGAAACTCGACCCACACAGGGCACAGTGCTCCTTTGTCCTGCCAAGGGCTCCTTTTGGTAAGAAAAATGTCATAGAAGTGCCATGCATGGTCAGGCCCATTTAGAGATTGATTCCTGTAGCAGGTGTAATTATTGACAAAAGGCAGTTAAGCTACTTCCCTTCAGAGGATTTCATTCAAAGGCAAATCCAGCTGCATCCCAGGTGACTGCCACTCCATCTCTGCGAGTGCATGACACAAAAACTGTTTCATTTTCCCCAGGTGCAGGGGATTGCTGGGTTCTCCGAAGCACAAGGCAGGATGCCCTGATGCTGAGCCTGGACTGGCAGTAATTAGAGTGAGCCAGGTTTTCTCAGAGCTACTGCAGCTTAAGAAACACCACTTTACATCCCCTGACCTTCTCCACAGCTGCCAGACTGAATGAGCACCACAGGATTAAAAGCATAAATTAACTCAGTGACTCCTTTGGAACACCATTGATTCAGGAAGTGCAACAATGGACAACTGCTTCCTCAAAACCCCAAGTCATCAAGTAAATGTGTAGGAGACCTTTAGTTCAGTGGGTTTTATAATACAGTTTAGCTAATATAATAGCAACTTGAGCCAGGCCATTTCAAACACATGAAATCCAGTATGAAAGCGAGTGTTTAAAAAAAAATTAACACAAAATCAAGTTTCATCAAGGAAAGGGAGTGAATAAGTTGTGAAGTCAAAAAGCCAATAAAAACAGACAGAAATTCACAGTGCATGTAAGATCTTTGCATCCTAAGTTTGCAAAGAGTTTGGACTGACAGATACGTGTCACCTCTGAAGCACAACCATAAAATCCTTCTATAAAAAATATTAAGCAGGCAAATGTTTAATTGATGGCTCTGGCCAATCACCTGCTCTAGACAATGTATTCCCACCTTCAGATTATCCCTAAGTAATGGAATTTTTTAAAGTATATAGCTTAAATGCACTTTACACACATAGTATTGGTCAAATATAGCCACCCATATACAGTGAGACCATAAATCTTGCTCAAACAGGCTGTTTAAAAAAAATGAGCAGCTCAAGGTTAGCCCTGCAAAACAACAAACTGTGTTTGTTCTTTACAAGACCTTCCTTCAAAAATATCCATTCCAACATCTAAATTCACCACCTATGCCCTCCTGCATGCCTTGGGTTAGCACAGAGATCTCAAAAGGATGAGTTAGGGAGAAAATTGTCAGGCTGCTGACAACACTGTCACACTGGAGCTGGTGGCAAACCCCCACCAAAGCACAGCAGAATTTCTCCAGCAGGGGTGAAAACCAGTAACCTTCATGCATAATGAAGGGTCCTGACACACCTCTGCTGCCCACAAGGCTGGAGGTGTGCAATTCTGGAAATATCAGCTGTAGGAACCTCTGCTGACTCAGAAGAGATGTGATGCTGTGACTGAGTTGTTGTGAGAGCTGGGGCCGGTGTGCACCTGTCAAAGTGCCATCAGGGTGGGGGAAATGAAGCTCCTTCCAGAGTTTTCAAAGTACTGATTTTGATGGTTTAACTTGGACCAGTTTTACATCAGGGTCGCCTGGGCTGGCTTCAATTGCACTGCTTTGATGTTATGCTGACATGAGAAATGTTCTGATATTCTCCTTTTCTTGACAAGAACATCTAGATGGAAAATGGCCATGTGGATGGTATTGGGAAGAATAAAGGCAGGCTTCTGTTTGTTTTCTTTTTTGTTTAATGAGTTTGAATCTCTGATTTGGAAAAATTGATTAGTTTTGCTTGATCTTTCCCACATAGCACTGAGGATAATTGCTAAATATGTTTATCTTGAAATTTTTGTTGTATCAGAGTTCACTCTGCTTTGTACTCCCCAGTCCCTAAAGACAAGGAGCTCAGAAGGCACACTGTGCATTTCTTACTCTTTGACAAAGAAATAATATAGCACAGCTTGAACAAGACTACTAGAAGAGATGCAATTCAAGAGATCCTTTCAATTGTCACTATGATCTCTTCTTACATTAATATATTATGCTTTTAAAACATTTTTGGGAGATAAGCATGCAATTTAGAACTTATAGGCCAGTAGGGGCAGAGAAAAATAAAGGGGATGAGGGGAATGTTGGAATCCCAATAACGTGGGATTTTGAACAGTAGTAATTATACGGATATGACAGCAATTATATAGGTTCATTAGATATAGGGTTTTACCATTAAATTTTTATAGAGATGATCAGGAAGTCTAAGAGAAGACAAAAAAAAAACCTCTCCAGCTCATTTATTTCCTTAGTTTACACATCATTCATATCTTGTTATTCTCTTTCATATGCTTTTTATTTTCCAGTATCAAAGGGAGGATCTTTCAGCAATTTTTTTTTCTGCATTTTGGATGAGCCACAAAAATGCCAGTGTGTATTTAACCAGAGCAATAAGCGAAAGGCTCCTGCATGCACAAAGCGATTGTAATTACAAACTGAATTTACTTTGATTCAGTGCTTTTCAAGGCTGGGAGGGATGAGCATGATTGCTTCTGTTTCCTGCTGGGGGTCATCACAGCAAGTGGCATCACTTTTTCTCAGGTGCAGTGGAGGACTGGTGGAGGTGAAAGAGCTCGTGGGTGTTTGCCCACAGTTCTACTTCCCAGGTGAAACCTTGCAACTGTGCCTTCCTATCAAACTCCTGCAAAAGTCCTGCAATGTTTGACTGTGTCAATAACAATGCTGTAAAATTTGTGTGCTTTCCTGTAAAACTCTTTTCATCTCATGGTGATGATGAACTAAAAACCTGGACATTTTAACAGGACTCCTCTCCTAAAAATAGTCCCTGCTCTTGATGACAGTGAACCATCCCCCTTTGCCCCTTGCCAGCTGCTTAAAATTAAAACTGTTTTCCACTTCACACTTTGCTTGTAGTTTCGGTACCAGGTCAGCACAGAATTTGGTGTTTAGCTCCTCCGTTGCCCTGTAGTAGCACAAAAATTAAAAGGCTGCTGTCCGTGATTATTTTCTTCAATTTGAATGTCTGGGTGCAACAAATCCAAGGAAGGGTGCTGACAGCTCCTCAGAGGATGAGAAATAACCCTACTTCAGTAAAATTACTCTTGGGTGTGCAGATACCTCTCTAATTTCTGGGAATGAGGGCAGAATAAAAAACTGAGATTAACAAAACTGGTTACATAAGAAATCTGAGATGGAAAGAGAAGTGAACATTGAATCATAAAGGTAATGATCTCACAAGCAGCAGAATGACTGCAGCGGGAAGAGAATCTCCATGTCAGTCACACAACATGAGAAATGATTCACTCCATATTTTTTTTTGTAATTTCTTCTTTAATTAGAAGGACTGTACCTATATACCCTGCACTCATGTAAATCACCTGTCTGTCCAATCTGTCTGAATATCCATCCAGCTCCAACATCTCTTCCCTTTGTTATTACTCACAGCTGTCCCTAAGGGTACCATTGGAGCAGATAATTTCTGAGTAAATCAATATATTTTAGGGATGAGCTTTCATGCAAGTGACATTAATTACCATGAAATAACAAAACTGTATCATTAAACCACCTGACCATATATGCTGTGCTGTTTTATGTTCCATCATCCTCTGAGTGCTTCTGCTGGTTCCACTAGGTGGGTTGTTTTTCTTTTCATCACTTTTCTCAGCAGATAAAATTAAACTGTCTCAGCCTGAGAAAAATTATGAAATCTGCAGCAGTCAATAATCAGCCCTTTCAGACAGCAGCAGCCATGGGGACATTTTAAAACTTTCAAAGAATTGTCACTTGCCAACTGTGGTGACTTTTTGTTTTACTCACGAAGGATCCAGCAGAGTGTACCTGCTCTGTTTTCACATGTAATCCCCCGAGATGGGTTTTGTTGGAAGCAGATGATTATTTTTAGCTTTATTGTCAGAGCCAAAGACGGGATTTCAATATTACAAAGGAGAGGGTAGTCTTCAGTGATAGCGCTGTGCTAATTGCTGTCAAAATCTAGTTCTTGACAGACAGAAGTAGCTTGAGAAAGAAAATAAAAGTGGAGCCAGGTTCATTGATAAATTGCTGATAACCCCAAAGGTTTACCCTGTTTGGACAGCACCCTCCAGACACCGGGAGGGCTTTCAATGCTCTTTATCACAGAGATATTTGCTGTATAAAGACAGAAGAAAAAAAAA
Organism: Argya squamiceps; assembly: GCA_037834095.1. Taxonomy (NCBI): domain Eukaryota; kingdom Metazoa; phylum Chordata; class Aves; order Passeriformes; family Leiothrichidae; genus Argya; species Argya squamiceps. The sequence continues at coordinate 9,603,828 of JBBMKD010000115.1, read as the reverse complement.
TGCCTAGAAGCTTGTAAAGGAACACAGCTTCATGTTGTAGAGTGTTTGACAGTGGGTGTTAATCCTTTTGATTTCCCAACAGCAAACTTCCAACACCCTAGCACATAACTGTTTATCATGGCACTTTTTAATGATCTTCTGGTAATTTTCTCTTCATGCTTTTCCCAATTGACCTGAGTTATACATTCCAGGGCAAATTTTATGAGCCATTATGTGAAATGCTTCACTAAAATCTTTACATACAATCATATTACACACTTTTTTGCATTATTGAATTCTGTACTTGCTAATGCACGTTTTCTAGGTTTGTTTTTTTTCCATGCCAATTGTTCATCTGTGACTAATCATCCACTTCCACCTAGAGATTAAAAAAAACCCACTGTCTTGATAAATTTCAAAAGTAGCTAAAAAGAAAATATAAGTATATAATATATATATTATTATATATACAATAATATATATAATACATACAATATATACAATATGTACAATAATGTATATATTATATATACAATATATACAATAATATAACTGAAAGTAGATAATTTCCTTTCTTTAAAGACTGAATAAATGAAGTAATTCTCATTTAACATCACATAGCTATCTTGCAGTGCAGCCACTCAGTTGTACACTCCACCTCAGGCTCACCCAAACTGCAAATGGTTACGCCATAAGCTGAAAGAACATAGATTTAGATGGGATCTTGGGAAGGAATTGTTCCCTGGGAGGGAGGGGAGGCCCTGGCACAGGGTGCCCAGAGAAGCTGTGGCTGCCCCTGGATCCCTGGCAGTGTCCAAGGCCAGGTTGGACACTGGGGCTTGGAGCAGCCTGGGACAGTGGAAAGTGTCCCTGCCCATGGCAGGGGGTGGAAAGAGATGATTTTTAAGGTCCCTTCCTACCCAAACCATTCTGTGGTATAAGTGCTTCTCTGCTTCAGGTTTTCACTGTGTCTGACATTAATAATGAGCATTAGATTCAAAACAAATCAGAGATATCCATAAATATATTACTGACTTCCTGTATGCAGAGAAAGGTGATATAGAACCTTTCAAAGAAAATAACACCTGGCATCTTCAGGGTTTGATGTGTCAAACCTGAGCTGGCCAGGGAACAGTGCTCAGTAGGGAACAGATGTGCAGAAAGAGATATGCCTCGTATTTTAAGCCCATACGTCTTTGGGATTTTCTTCTCATTACCCACGTGATTGTTTTTATCTGTATCTCTGAACAGAAACAAATGAGAAATTCTTATAGATATTTTACTGATTTGTTTCTCTGAGCATTTCCAAAGAGTGTTTTACTGGATGTACTGAACACCCACGCAACAGAGAGTGACCAATGTTTCCTAGATTGCCATGTGGAGCTCTGAGCTCCTGGGCTCCCTGGAGGGAATTCATCACTAACAGTGTCTTACTGCAATGTGCCCAAAATTCATGTGAATTTATCACCAAGGTGATACTGCTGTTCTGAAAACATCCCCAAAGATACTGCATAAATGCATTTTTAAAATTCCGACAGGAATAAATGTATGTGACACACAGCTCAGGTGACTGGAAGTATAAAAGCTATTACTTTCCATCATTAGTAATCCCTAGAGCTAGAGCATTCAGCTGTGAAGACAGTTTTGTACTGGCACTGACACAAGGTCATCATAAAGAGATTATTTTCTGCGGTGTTTAGCTGGAGTTTCTTTCCCCAAATGACTTCCATGGCTACAGGTAACTGTGTTTTTATCACCAGGAAAACAAATACAAAACAAACAAAATTATCTAGGCCCGAACTCCTGTGTCTTCTCAGAGCACTGAATGTCAAGAGTTTAAATTTCTCTAGAAGTATAGATTTCTGAATTTGCATTCTTCAAAAGCCACTTACAAATATTCAGTATAATGTATTTATTAGTGCGGGTGAAATACTTCAGCAGATACAAAGAAATTGCCTATTATGTACCAATTTATTAGTTCATTTCACATTAGTCTGTGATTTATACTACATAGCTTCAAAGGGATGACAGAATAGAAAGAATAAAATGATGGGATTTATGCTTCAAAATGAATTATGAAATGGACCAAAATAATAGTAGTTAAAAGATGACTTCAAAAATATCTCCCAATGCCTGTGCAAAGAAAATTGAAAGAGAAAAAGAAGGATAATTGTAGTACCTAATTTTAAACACAATTTCCTTGTTTGCATTCTCCTTCAAAATCAAAACGATCACAATTTATTTTCATGACATTCAACAGTAAAAGGACTGGAAAGGTGGTATTATTATTGGTCATTGCTCAGATAACTGCAGTGTTTTGACAATTCAGAGCATTGCAGAATTTCAGCTTTTCCTTTTTTTCCCTGTAGTAACGCAGAAGTTGTGAAAAGCAGCACTTTTGTTATCCTGGTGAATTCTGAGGGTGCACAGCTGAAAACCATAATGGAAATACTGTTAACAGCAGCATCCTGGAGCCTCCCATGTGCAGAGATCATTAATGTGTTCACCCAGCCTGTGAGGCACCAGCAGAAATAATAAATGTTAATAAAGTAGAGTTTTACACAACTTTGTGGAGACACCATCAGGGCATAGAGCACCTGCACAGTCCAGCATGGAAATCTTGAAATCTCAGAAATTCAGGTCATTCAAGCTGCTGTGTTCACACAGAATCCCTATTTCCTGGAGAAAAACTACTGGTTAGTCAGCTGCTGAGGCTCTTGTGGCACAGGACCTGCACAGGGGACTGGGGAAGGAGTAACCTGTGGCACGGGCCCAATGCCCATGAGGAAGAACATCCCAAGAGGATCACAAGGGGGACAGGGAAACCTCCAGAGGGGAAAAAACCAGACATTTCCTTTTCCAGTGGTTCTCTCTGAGATCATTCTTGGCCTTGGCCAGCTCCATGAGACTTTCCCTTCTTGACATGCCATGATTTTGCAGAAGTACAAAGCAATGATCTAGTTGCACACAAAAATGCGATTAACAATTTCTTTTGAAATCACCTTTCCCCAGATATTTTGTCCTTTGCAAATTTGTCTACCACAGAAAGTTTCTCAGGACACAATCCATGACACCTCGAGTTCACTCTGGGTTTTACCACTTTTGTGTACAACATTTTGCCTCCTACACAGTCAGCAATTGTGCTACACTGTGTTTAATCCTGCTGAACTGCTAACATCAACTGTGGCAAAAAAAAAAAAATCCAGAATGTCTTAACAGAGTCCACTAGTGAAATCTTAAACTATAAAATACATGTGTTTGCACACATACGAAAAAGTAAATACATTGTGGATTATTTCAATTGGAATATTTCACTTAGGAATAAACATTTGTCTTGCTGTCATTTGGGCTCTGATAAAACACTAGGAAAAAAAGCCTATCTTTGGTAAGAAGGAAATTTAAATGTTAATAGATATTTTCTGTCACTACTTTCTCCTGCCCCAACCTTCTGAGTTATCTGTTTCTCTTTGGCTGGGAATATAAAGTTTTCAGGCTGAAGTGATATAGGACATAATTTTAAATACCTAAGCCCAAACCAGTGGATACGGATTTCAGTCTATTTTCTACTGAAACACAATAAAAAACACAAGGTGAAATTGTTTATAAGCACTTGGAACAGCTGATGCTGTATTCACAGCACCCATCCTCTGGAAACAAATTTCAGGGCTTGAAAAATGCCTGGTTTTCTGGTGGTCAATGGCAAGAGACTAAATTCTACTCAACTCATGCACACAGAATATCCTTCATTTTCAGATGCTCACTGGAGAACTCAAAATCCTTAAGAAGAAAAGCTGTCCTTGTAAAATATATTTCATCTTTTTCCTCAAGGAAGAATATGGAGGAAAAGATCCCTTTCATAGGATCACTGAATAAAAACATATATATGGCTGATGTTATACAAATTGCAATAATCAAAATTTACAGTAGCAATTTTGACTTGCTAAAAAAGATTATTATTAGCACTTAATAAGAAATCAGGGAGCATGACACTAAAATGTTACTTGAAGGCATATGTATTTTCCACTTTGCAGCCAAACATGGCAAAAATTAATTTTAATTACTGGTTGTTGGTTTTTCTGTTGTTGTTTTTGCTCGCTTGGTTTTTGTTGGAGTTTTTTTCTTGTTTTTTTTTTGTTTGCTTGTTTGGAGTTTTTTTGGTTTTTTGGTTTTTTGTTTGTTTTTTAGTTTGTTAGTATGTTTTGATAAAGAACAAACAGGAAGAATAGCTAGGGAGCTGGAATGAGGTTCTTTAAGGCCCCTTCCAACCCAAACCACAGTGTGATTTCATGATTCTACAAGAAACAAAGCTGCTAGGCTTTTTGTCAGCGAATTCCATTCTTACACAGAAATAAAGGAGAAAAATTTGCATTATGGGGCATTTTTTTCCCTAGTTTAGGAATCACAGCTGTGGTTTCTGAGCCCGTTTCTGCAGTTGCCTCAGCAGACCTGGGTGTTCAGACCCTTCCTAGGATGTGTACCTTACACAGAGCTGCATCTCAGAGAAGTTGTGCAGAAAACTCTGTAAGCCCAGCTTGGGGAGGTAAAGTTTGAATTGAATATAATTGTGCCCTTCTAGGCACAGAAGTATCAGCTACAACTTCCTGAGGCAATAATTAAATAAATGCATAATGAAAATTCATTTGTATTAATGAATAGTACATTAAGCAGGCATTAATATTGCATTAATTTTAGATTTTAAAAATCAGGTATGAAATTTAAGAATATGACCTGTACTTAATTTTTATGTGAAGGTCTGTGTGACTTTACACAAAAAACCCAACACATTTGATGAAAAGGCATGATTATGCTCTGAGGAGATCTTGGAACTGACCATTCCAGCAGAAAAAATACGGAAGACAGACACCTCATAGAATTATGGGTAGAAACTGAAAGAATAACAGTGTAGATAATGAGAACCAATTTTATTTTTTTTCCCAAGCAAGTAGATTTTGCAAAATCTACTTCCCTCTACAGAAAATCAAAATATCCTTCAACACCACTAAGGAATTTGCTGTATACCAATGGGCAATAATATGAGTGAAAAGAAAACCAGTTCAGTATTAAGATAGTTTAAAGGACTAATGACAGAGCTCAGCAATCACTTTTAAAACACAATTGCTGATTTATCCCCCCAGAAGAATAAAATGTGGCTCAACAGAGTTGTGTATTGGCATGTTGATGGCTGTGCATTGGAGCAGGGCATCCAGCTGCCTGATCAATAAGGGCCATGCAAAGAGACACCAAGGAAACCTGAAAGTGTCAAATGTTCCCAGCACCTTCAGCAATGGTTATGAAAAGAACAAAATAAATAAATAAATAGATTTTTTTTACGGAAAAGAAAGAAAGTAAAAGGAAAACACAACATAAAACCCGCCAACATCAAAACAAACAGGAGCCACGTGAAGCATCCAATAACACCCCGATGAATTCAAATTGCCTGGTATTTTACACAATGTGAATTATGTCTCATCCAAAGCCAGGAAACTGTCTCCAGCAGCAAAATGACCTCGCAGCAGACCTGTGGATTGTGTCACCTGCAAAGCACAGCTACAGCCATTATCCTCTGAGCCCAGAGGGGCAAACAGTGTCCATTCTGTGGAAGAAGCAAGGACAAAAATTGTACAAGAAGAAAAAAAAAAATTTTTTAGCTTTGTGTGTGTGGCTGTGTCTTGAGACCAGCCTCATTGCAAGAAAAAGATAGGATTGGAGGGAAAAAAAAAGATTTAATAGTTTGGAAAATATTCAGATAATTACGACACTAAATGCAAAGTTTGGAGAGCTGAGTTTGAAACGGGTTTGTTGTGAAATGAAGTTTAAATGAAGGCTTAAAACAAGTTTGGTGATGGTTTGTATATAAAAGAAGTGAAAAGAATTTCTTTGACAGTGAAGTACCTAGAAACCTACTGTAGAAGAATATTTTACTGGTGAAATATATATTCACTAATAGATATTGGTGAACGGGGACAATATACAGATACAAGAAGGAGAAAGGGCCAGTGACAAACTTACAGCATTTAACTGCTAGAAAATATAGAAATGTTACCACTCTTTTACAAACATGTATATTCAGGATATTTCTGTGGTCTTCTGAAATGCTGACTGGAGTGTAAACAACAAATGTGTGTAATTAAGAATGACCAACCTGCTCTTAGCTCTGCAAAGAAACACATGAGCCATTAAGGATGGCCATTTGGCAAGGTAATAACTCAATATAACATGGAATAAGGCTTCCAAATACGGGGGTTGCTATACTATTTTTGAAAAACAAACCAGCATTTTAAACCCTTGGGGAGTTGCAGTTGAAAGTTCTTTGTAACCATGAATGGAAGTTTTCTGTAGCCATGAATAGGTCAGAAGTTCCTCTGACTTTCATGAGATTTAACCTTTGAAATAGACATCATTTTAACACCAGGACATGGGACTTCTGCTTGCTCATAAATTATTCCAAACTGCCCTACTTGAGGTCTCTTTGACAGCTGCAAAATAACAAATTTATTTGACTGAGACAAAATTTGCCCTGTGTGACTTCTGTGATAAAGCTGAGGAGGTCCTGATAGAAAGGTTTTGGCACAGTAAGCCAAAAGAAATACACCTGGTTTGTAAAAAACTACTTTTTATGAGCTGTAGTGTGACATGGCCGGGTTGTGTCCTCATCACATGTAGCAGAATTTGGAGCTCACAAGACCTGAGGTACAGGTCAGGTTTTGGCTGCAGCATCTCATAGTTCACCTCATCTACCTGATTTTCAAATGCAATTTTATGTTTCTTTATTACAGCAGTTAAGTATAGTTCTTAAAAAAAATAAGCTTGAAAGATAAAAATATATGAGCTGAATGAGTTCTGACATCACTCAACATCCTCTGAAGTCAATAATTGCACTTTCAGTGGAAGCAATCTGAGGCAAGGATTCTGTGCTTTCAAAAGCTTTCTTCTTGACTATATGTCTTTTCCCTTTTATTTTATGTTTGTTTTTAAATTACCAGATATTTAACCATGTCCTGTGCAGGCCTTTTTTTTTTTCTTCTGCAAAAGTCGATACAGTAAAGGTTCAGGGAAAATTGCTCTGTGTTCTAAAATATATTTGGTAATGGTTACCTTAGCAAGATATCTGGGACTTTTAAGCTTAGCCAAAAAAAGAAACGCCAAGGAAGCAGAAGACTTTTTTCTTTGAAACTATTAATTTTATGGAATAAATAAGCTCTACAAAAAAATAATTCAAGCTACTAGAAAAAAACCTTAATATATAATTCATTCTATAATAAACCATTCATCTAACTGCAATGTTTTGATATATTTTATGTAAATAAAATATATTGGGATATTGCTCTATATTTGCAATTAAACCTCATGCTCATAACAGCCACATGAGTAATCAGAAAAAAAATGCAAGGAATGTATTCAATGGCATGAAGACAATAATGTGTTCCTTTATTACAGGAGAATTTACTTCTTACCATCCCCACCTCCTCCGCCAAAAAAAAAAAAGTAAACCAAAAAAATACACAAAAAGACCCCAACACATAAACAAAACAACTAAAATAATATTAATTACTTAAACAAACAGTGCTATAAATGACTACAAAGGGTGATAGTGTGGATTCCACTCCCCACTCCAGCATGCCCAGTATATTTAAAAGGAGAAGTCATGTGAGCATTTAAGAAGTTAAAAAGGAAAAATGAATAAATCAACAGTTTTATTAAGTACCAAGACATATAAAAAAGCAATTTTCACTACTGGGATGTCTCACTAGAAATTCTTCTCCTGGGAGCTAAGGCAATATCTTCAGCAAACAAATATTAAAATAATATTGAGGGGTTTCTCATAGTGATTGAGAAAAAAATCCACAGAAAAAAAATATTGTTGAGTGTTGAAAAAATATTGTTGAGTGAAACTTCACCAAGGATTTCTTGGAGATGTGATTTTTCCTTGGAGTTTTTTGGAGATAAGCCATAAAACACAAAATCAGCAAAGATTTGTTGCATCACAGAGTACATGTGAGACCTCATCTGAGAACAGGTACACTTCAATGTTTTCGTTTCCCTAGGCATATTTGCTCACAGGAAAAGATAACAGCCCAGGACACCTGAGGCTGGCCTCAATCTAATTACCCTGATTGGAGAGAGTCAAAAGTGCTGCTGAAAAGCACAAGAACAGCTGAAAACGGTGTTAGAACCCAATTCTGGCTGCCACTGGGGGGTGACTTCAGAATCACACTGATAGAAGTGTTTTCAGAAATTACTTTAAAACTTAGTGTTTTAGTTGTCTTTCTAATAATAGCTTTCCAATTTTGAAAAGAAAAGAAAAAAAAACAAAAAAAAATTACCTCATTATTACCAAAATGTCACCTGTGTTTACTCATCCTCCCTGCTTGTCCTAGGCACCAAACAATAATATAATTCAAGGTATTTTAGGCTATTTTTGAACTTTAAATATATTAAATACACTGAGTTTAGATGAGAAACAAATTTGCTAATGGTTGCAGCCCATGTATTTTTAAAAATACAGTTACTTCTGCTATTTATTTGCAAAATTTTTATTTATTCTGTGCTTGTTCTGAGGTATTCCCTCACTATCTCCAGGAAGATGACTAGTCACACTGTGGGAATTCAAGGACACTCGGATCCCAGTTTATCACCCCTCCTCTCTCCCAGAGCATGTTCCAGTTCTGAGCTGCTCAATGTCAAATTATTTCTTTCACACCAGTACAGGTTTCCCTGTCCCTTCCCCCTCTCTCCTGCTGGTTTCCAGCAGCATTGTCCCCACCATTCACCTGACACAGGTAACTTCTCATCAGGTAAATATGCCTTCACAGCTTTGCCCTTCATAGTTAAGAAAACTTTATGGCTTAAAGAAAAATGCCCTTTGGTTGGTGTGGTACAGTCCCCAGAGGTTGATGAATTGGAAACACTCAGGGAAATGATTTCAAGGTCCATGTAGTCCCCTGGAGGATTCCAGCAGACAAAAAACATTTTAAGAGACAACATTATTGAGGTATTTCATAGCAGGAACACCTTGTCAAGGATTCTCCAGTTTTCTTACCTGACCAAGTCCTCTGAAAATCTCCAGCTTCTCATCTGAAACATGCCACAATTTTATTATTTATGTGTTACTTACACACTCTTCTGCACCACCTCACTGTCATAGCTGGAAGCTCTATGTGAAGTGGTCTGAATTTAGTCTAAAAATAAATTTGTAAAATTAATTAATAACAAAAATATCTAGAAAACAACATCCTGTCATACGTGATGCAGTAATCTTGTAGCAGCAAGAAAAAAGTGATCTATTTTCCAACTGAAACTGATATTATATCCAAATATTTTTCATGTCTAAGTCTCAGGCATTGCCTGTGATCTATATAGCTCTAAACAGATCTAAATGGTCCAGAGCTCTGGACCATTTTTAAGTTCAGGCAACCACAATTCCACCTCAGACTCAGACCATGTAATAGTGCCGTGTAGTGTCATCTATTGCACACCCACACCAATTTCAAATGGTTAGCACACATTTTCTCCTGTTGTTTCACCTCCTCCTCTTCTCTCTTTGGACTCTTTTTTCTCCCCCTACTTGCTCTTCATTTTTTGCCCAAAATTGGAAAGCACAGAGGGCAGAGGGGATAGAAGGTGGGACTGTTTCTTTTAATCACCGGTTAGTCAGGGGAAAAGAGCAATGTCTTTTTTCCCACAAAAAAATACAGTTATTTGATTACTGACTGAAATCTCATAACTTTTGTGCTGTGAGGCATGAAACTCATCCTGTCAAAAGAACTGCACCTTTAGTGCAGAGTTACTAAATATTTATTTCAGTGGCAATGTTCTGTAAAGCTTCGACAGCTTAGATTGAGTCCTACTCCCAGGCCCTTTCCCTTTTTATTGATCATATTAACACTTTTAACACTCTGGCTTCATAAATGGTCACCAGAGAGCATTCACTCACCACTTTTGCATGGAGCAGCATTATGTTTGCAGGTGTATAAATCAGATGAATTGCCTTTATCCACTTGGGGTCACGGAGTGTTCAGCTCACATGTCTGGTAAAAGTCAGACCCTTGAACGAACTCTCAGGGCTTTTTCTGCCTTTCCTATAGCTGTTTTAAAAGCATCCTAGGACCTGCTGGATCCTTTGTCCCAGGCCCACCAGAAAATTAAAAGCAAAGATGTAGATTTCACCTCTGGGGGGAAAATGTTGCAGCTCCATGCCAGGAAATAAGTCCTTTCTGAAAGACAAAATAATTTTGTCAGAAGCAGATGAAATTTTTTCAACACAAGGAAGTTTTCAACTTAACAAAATTATTTCACAAGCACCTGAGTAAGAAAAAAAAAGTTGCAGTGAGATGGGAAACCTCCTGAATCTGCCTTAACATGTGACTTTTTTGATTTAGCATGAATTGTGAGGAAAAATTCCTCATGAATCACAGCCAAGCCTTGAGCCTTGGCTCTCCCACATGTGTGACCTTTGTCCTGACCACGGGCATGCTACCACTCATAGCAATTTTGAGCAAATAACACCAAAAGTGTAGTTGTCCATCAAAAACAGGCTTTTGAGACAAGTAAGGCCTGACTTTTTTTTCTTTTTCTTTTTTTAATCAAAACCTTTGGCAAGAGGTTGCATTGTTACATCCCTGTGGCTGCCCACACACCTGGGAGCCCACAGGATGGCACTGCGCCACAGGGGATGCAATAATCCTGAAGATACTAAAATGAATATTGGATGGCACAACACAGACTCACCACAATATTACAGCTTCTCTTTATAAAGAGAAAAATTCCCAGAGAAGAGAATTTTCTTGAGTGATAATGCTTTTCTCTTACTTCTGGTGTTAATACATGTTGAGTGAAATAACTTTTTGGTACCTTATATGATAAAAAAGTCGTTGAATGTGATAGTCCAGTTTTTATCCATTTTTCTTGGTAAACAATATTTAAACCAGTACAAGAGGAACTTAAGGTGGTGAGGGAAATACACATACAAAATTTTTTAAAAAGTCATAAAACAAAACTTTCTGGAACCTGTTCAGATAAACCAGGCCTGATGATAGGAGTGAGTTTAGAACCCTTCTTGAGAAAGTCTTCATGAATCAAACTTGTCTATACAATAATCTCCCACAAATGTGCTACTGCTTCCATGAAGACAAAAGACTCCAGGAAATGCTGGGGATGCTACTGTTCAATGTGTATTTTCATGCCTGGCCCACATCGAGATTGTTCTCCTTGAAACTTATGGAGCAGGCTCTTCTTTGTTTTGTAGACCATTCATATGGGTCATTTGAAATAAAATTCAAATCACCTCTAGTAAAAAATGAGGTCAATTTAGTTGGCCTATAGAGAAGACTACCAGGAGGATAACAGTAGCGTGTAACTATCCTTGTGGACATAGCAAAAGTGCATTTGAAGCCTAGAAAATAAGAGTTAAAGAGAATATGATTAATTATTGATTACTTGCAGAAAATAGATGTAAACTGAGAACAAATATCATAACCAAAACCTTGTTGCTTTGGGCTTTCTCTATTGAACTGTCTTTATGTCAACCCTAAATTTTTCTCACTTTTGCCTTCCAAGGTCTCTCCCCAGCAAGTGGCTTTGTGGAGCTGAGTTGCCTTCCAGGATTAAGCCAGAACAAACAGAAAAGAAATGCAAAGAAAATTGGATAGAGATCTTAAAAAGGCAATTTGAGATCAGGAAACCTACACTCTAGCAAAATGGCTTAATATATTCATTTACTGAAGTGACAGAAGCAAAGACATTCTACACGTTTAAACATAGTCATAATATTACTCATAAGGTATTCACCACGATATATTCAGCTTTTCAAGCCTCTGACAACTGACTTTAGGATTATGGAACAATTTTCCCTTTCCACTCACAAATTCTAGGTATTTTTCACTGCCAATATCCTAGGCTTTGTGTATATCTCTTGTTGGGCTGCTCCAAATTGCCAGCTTGGAAAACTTTGCTTGCCCCTCACAGCTGTGCACTCTTGATTCAACATGGGATCAGGAAGAATTTCCTGAAATTGGAATAAATCATTTTGATTTTTTTTTCCTTGCTCTGCACTTTGCTTCCTCTCTGTCTCCCTGCTTGTGTTGCCTTGAAATTTTGAGCCAATCAGACTTCATAAATTGTTGAGTTTACACAGCATAGTTGTTTGAGGATGTTTCTGGCAGAAAGGATATTATTTAGAAACACTGACATTTATTTTTTACTTTATTACCAAAGAGTTATATCCTGGAGTAATGAAGGGCAGTGACTTGGTGCCTTTGCATTAAATTCCTCTTGAGAAAAGGCCATAACTGAATATAATTTTTCCGTGGCACCAACATCCTCTTCCAATTGCCACCTTCATTTCTTAGTTGCTACTACTTCCCACCAGACATAATCAAGCTGGTGCTAACCAAGCCCCCCCAAAAAATGCAGCCTGTAAATGCTTTATCATTAACTACTGTTCATCTGTGAATATCAGCAAAAATTTGAAGACAGTTACAGTTCACTTGATACTTCAGTCATAAATCACCACGGGTAGGAGAACATTCCCCTCCCACTCAACAAATTCACCTTCAAAACACTACTGCATTCCACTTTGGCATGCAGAGCTTTCAAAGAAATACCACAAAATTAAATTTCCACACATAGAAATGCAAAAGTCCAGATCATGTCTTTGTGGAGAGTAATCAGGTCATTCTCAGACACTTCATACCTTTGATAAAGAGAATTCTTTATGCAGGAGGAACAATAATCTCTCTCCCACTAACGTGAATCCAAAGTTGATGTTGCTTACTAAGGCCCTAATTAATTAATTTAGTGAATATGGACAAAGAAGTTAAAAAAATTGCAAGTGAAAAGCAAACTACAGCAAAAAAAGACCCAGACAGCTGAATTTCATTTTTTTTAACTTTTGGGGAGCTTTTCAACTTCTTCCATCTCTGTGTGTTTTCCTTTCTTCACCCCCTCCAAGAGATCTCCTCTTTTTTCCCCCTTTCCCTTATTCTATTAAGCAAAAATTGCTAGTCCTTATAGTTAATTAGACCCTAATAAACGTGGCCATAGAATACATAGAATACAGCCACGTTTCCTTTACAGTTGGTTGGTTGGTTAAGTTTTTTTCTGATGTGTTTTCAGGGTGGGTTTCTCAAATTTTTCCATGATTTTCCAGTCTTCATTCCCCACCTTGTTTGTTCTCAGCTTTCCCTTCCACTGAGCTTGCTGTCCCAGATTTTAAAGCTATGAGCACCAGATTATATTTTAATGTCTTTGTCATGGGGAAACCCAAGAAAAATGTGTTTCTGTTGACTCTGACTTCTTTACCAAAAACAAATTGTGTCTGCAGGGCCTTGCCTTTGTCACAGCATGAACCACACCCCTGTTTAACACCATCTCCTAACTCTTCACTCCCGATCTCCCATCTCCCATCCACAATGATCAGGCGTGAAGTGAAATTATCCTTCTTTGCTGCTGATTAAATGGGAGGGGTAAGAAAACAAAGAATGTAGTACATCATCCCTTTATTTAAGTAAAATGGAGGCAATAAATACAGAATGATAACATTTAGGTTTTTTCCAAAATTCCCAAGCTTCCTGTTATTTTCTCAGAGCAATCCCAGTGATCTTCCTTCCTTCTACAGTGGGATAACAGCCTTGGTTGTTACAACTCTGTAAAACAAGAAAGAGGTAAGCAAGAGAAATATAACCTCCATGAAACATTAATTGACTATTTTCATTCTATTTCCATACATGTGTCAATTATTATATAATAAGTGGTAACTATAAATGCATAGGAATCCAAAGTCCATCACATGGGGCAGAACTTAACTTACCTTCCCTGTGAAAACAGCCCAATTGTTATGTGAGAATCCAGCCAAGACTATATCCCTGATTACAGATCTAGCTGAGTCACACTCAAAATTTTGTCATAGCCAAGAACAGGAATTCAGTTATATGCAAAATAGATTTAAAAAAAAAAAAAAAAGAATTTAGTATCGGGATAAGTAAAACCATAACAGCTTAAGAAATGAGCTGTTATTTAAAGGAAAAGGACAAAAAGTGTTACAAAAACAAAAGAATAAACAACCAAAAACCCCAAAACAAACAGAAACCAAAACAAATAAACAAGAACAATAATAACAACAATAACAAAAAGCCCCAAATATCTCAACCCCAAATTCCTTAATAATCACAATATAGTTAATACTGTAAACACACTTCTAGATTCTAACAATTTTTCCAGCTGTTTGCTCATATTTTCACCACAGCAGGTTGCCCGTATCCTGAGTTCTTCACTTGGAGTAGCTTGATGAGGATGAGAATTTCTCTTTCTTTACTCCAGGACTGCTTTTGGGTTATTTTATGTTTATTAATGTTCTTTACACTTTGGTCTTTCTTCATCACTCTGTAAGTCACATTCCATCCAAATTCACAATATACACAGGGACCTTCTCACATAATATAATTTTTCTTTCTTCTCTTTCTTACCCCAAAAAGCTGACTTTACCCAGTTTTCAATTATTTAACTGATTAATGATGAGTTGTCTATGGGCATAAGGTTTCCTGTGCTGCCCCTGTCTTATCACCCCATAGCTGTCCCTCTTCTTCAAATCGCACACCTCCATATCTCAAGGACTCCAATCCTCTACACCATGCCACCATCTCACTCAAAAATATTTCATTTTACAGGGGAAAAATGGCTTGTAACACTTATCTACACAAAACCCCTGGTTGTATCACAAAAAGACAAGCAAAAGTAAAATAAATTAGGTATAGCCATCTGGTCTTTAGAAAAATTACTGATGTGGTTACACCATGAAAAAACAGAGCTCCAGGCAGTCCAGGAGAGTTTCAGGAAAAATTAGCCTGAGAAGGCTCAGTCTTAAGGCCTTGCAGTGGTTCAAACTCTTCATTTTTCAGGGCTGCCAGCCTTGCACTGCCTCAAGCATTGCATCAATTCCTCTGTAAAATGAGCACACCACTGCGAGGCTTGTGAATGCATTAATAAGGACAGCTTATCTCGTGATTTTTTGCTGTTTGTAGGGAAAACATATACTGAAAGAAGCAACATTTACTTGGGAAAAGTAGTTAGTTTATTACACTGCAAAGAAACACCTCTACATTTTGACTGGAGGTGCAAACACTGAGTAAGATACAGTCACAATCAGGAATTAATAAATTACACTTGCTAGAGCTCAAAAAGCATTTGGACACACTCAGGCGCATGGCAGGATTCTGGAGATTGTCCTGTGCAGGGCCAGGAGTTGCACTCAATGATTTTTTTAGTCCCTTCTAGCTCAGGATATTCTCTGATTCCATGAGACATAAACATGCTGCAAGCAGGAGTCTTGGTACATTTGGGGTTCCTTATCAAAGTAAGAATCTTTCAGTAAATCTGGTCTTAGCTCTTTCGTATAAAAACTTCACATTATCACCAGGTACTGCTACAGAAGGCAAAAGAAAACTCCCACTTATTCCAAGTCTGAAAGATTAAAAACGTAGTAATGAGAGATTTCCTGTTGCCCTGAGCAAGATCAACACAAATAACACCAAAACAAAATTTGTTCAGAATTTGAGCTTTACAGCTCAAATCCTGAAAACAGAGCTCATCTCTAATTATCCTGAAAAACTTAATGTTGGTCACACTAGACATCACTAAGATGCAGCGGACAATTAGCCTTAATTAGGTTGCATATGCTGAGCACCTTTTTCAGTCTTACCTGTCACTCAGAGTGATGTGTCCTCCCAGGTCTGATACAGGATAAAACCCTCCCAATGAAAAGGACCTTCACAACACAATTAAGATGAATTTTTAATATTAAAGTTGCCTGGAAGAGGTCGGCATAACAATGAAATAAAATGATGTGCATTGGCTGGGAAACTCAAATTGGCAAACAAAACCACTACACTTAATGATTTTGAACTTCCCAAAATTTTGCAGTCAACATTTTCATAAATTTCACCATTCATAGCTTTTCATTTTGAAACCACTATTTTTACTGAAAATTGACAAAAATGTGGGGTGAATTAAAAGGTTATATAACCCAGAAAGAAAACTACATGCATTTTTCTGTTCAAGAAAATTTCAGCTGACTTTTTGTTTGTTTGGTTGGTTTTTTTTGTACTTGTTTCACAGGAAGCTGAAAAACGCCTGCTTTACTTTTCCAATATGAACGTTGTATAATGTGTTTAATCAATTCACAAAATCTGAACAACTCATCATTTGCTTTTTGAGATTTTCTCAAGTAAAAAAAGCATGTTGTACTTGATTTTTCCTTTGTTTCCCAGTGTTTTGCCTATAATTTTAGTTGTCCCTGAAGTGATATGGTTATAAGTAAATCTGATGTGCTAGCAGAGTTAATTACTTAAATCCTTACAAGCTCAGTTGATTCCATGTACATTCACCAACCATGCATTGAGAGGAGCATTTATATGGTATTAATGCATCATCTGCTGATGAAGAGAGTGACAACACTGGGCAAACCAGTATGGAGTGTTATTTTGGAAACATGTCTATGTATCAGCAGCTGATACGGCATCAGACAGAATTTACTTCAGCACACAGCTCATAAATTCAAACAGCAATCAAATTAACCATCAAGATCAGAGGTTATTGACAATTCCCTTGTGGTGTGTTTACACTTAGCAGAAGCCTTGGTGGGCAAAGTAGTTCATTAAAGACAGACTCTGTCCTAAGCAGAAGGCTGCAAGGAGGGACAGATGATGCCAGATGGATGTGGCTCATTACAGGAGCTTGGTCCTAGCCCTAACAAGCTCAAATCCATCCCATCAGCCCTCAAAAAAACAAGCAGAGTGGGGGCAGGAACCACAGCCAAGTGCAGCTGGCTAATAAGGCATTGTAATTGCCTTGTTTCTTTGCATTCTCTATACAAATCTAGCAACCACGTTGTTGACTTTGCCCTTTAGTAGCTTAAAATTAATTTTGTTTCACATCAAAAATCCTGTATTTAGTTCAGGGTGACAGAGCTGAAGGCAAAACACAGCCCCAAGGCTTGTGTGCTTTCAGCAGGCTCTGGCACCTGGGGTCAGGGCATCTCTTTACTAGCTTCAATTTTCTGATACAAGGTGTTGCTCACAAGTCTTCCACAGTACAGAGAAAGTCCTCTCTGTGAAATATGGGGCCTGCAGCACAGCAGCAGCAGTGGATGATGAGTTTTCATGTCCAAAATTAGACTACAGCACTAACCGAGTCTCCTCTGTTCTGAGAGTTGCCCATTTCATGGAATCACAGAAGGGTTTTTGGATTGGAAGTAACCTTCCAGATCATCTAGGTGATGCTGAGTTTGGGCTGGGATAAAGTTGATTTTTGTCGTGAAAGCTGGTTTGGGGCTGTTTTGGATTTGTGGTGGAAATATTGTTGATAGCACAGGGATGTTTTTGGTTCTGCTGGGCCATGCCCACACTAAGTCAGGGGCTGCTCTGCTCCTCACCCACCCCAGCAGTGAGTGGGCTGTGGGTGCACAAGGAGGAGACACAGCCAGGACAGCTGACCCCAGTTGACCACAGGGATATTCCATGTAGTGTCCTGCTCAGCCTGTAGAGCTGGGCAAATTGTAGGAATGGGAGGGGGATGTTTGGAGTGATGGTCTTTGTCTTCCCAAGTCAACACATGACAGTCTGGATTTCCTGGAGGGTTCTGAACACCTGCCTGCCCATGGGAAGTGGAGAATGAATTCCTTTTTTTGCTTGCTTGTTAGCACAGCTTTTGATTTGCCTGTTAAACTCAATTAACCTCTATCTCAGCCTGTGAGTTTTATCAGTTTTACCCTTCCAAATCTCTCCACTACCCAACAGAGTGAGCAAGCAGCTGTGAGGTGCTTGCTTGCCTTCTGGGTTAAACCATGACATAGCCCCAGTCTCCCTGCCATGGGGAGGGATATTTCTTCTCAAGCACATCTGGTTAAAGGAGAGGATGTGGTGGTGCATTTACACCCCCCTAGGCTCTTGAGCTGCACTACGATCTCAAAAGTTCTTGTTAGACCTCAGTTTAGATGAGCAGCACCTGGGCTGAACCCCTCATGAGCTCATTAGAAACACCTTCTGCTCCCAGGAACTTGTGCTGTCTAACGAGCTCCTGCTTTTTAACCAACAGCCTTGGAAATTTATTTTTCTTGCCTGAATCCAAGTGAAATAATGTTTTTGCTATCAAACTTTCAAAGAAAGTTACTGACCTTAATTATGGCCAGGGTGAAAAATTATTATGATTAAACCATCTTTTGCAATCCTGTAAACTGCAGTCAAAAGACTTTTGAGCTCTCTTGGACAGCAGCAGGCTGGCTGTAAGTAGCATTTTCCTGGCAGTGGAGCACTTCTTAGAGCCAGTGAACTCTCCAGTTTGATGTACCTGGAGCTCTGGCAAACAAGTGACAGTTAATCCTGAGCTGATTCCCCCACTCCTCAACCTTTGTCCACTAAGAAGATAAAAAGGCATCCTGCATGAATCCATCACTGAATTCAAGGGCACTTTTTCACATATGTAAACCTTGTATGGAGTCTTTCTGTCTCTGTGTGTGTGTGTGTATAAAAAGATCACAGCAAACATACCAGGAATGTCCCTCTCATAAATCCATAAGTAACTTAGATTTGTAAGTAAGTTTGGCCTGAAAATTAGTAACTGTTGTGCTATAATGTATAAATCTTTTAACTTACGCTTAACATAGTTTAACCTATCAATTAAGTACTGTTAAGTTTAAGTGATGTTAAACCATTAGCCTTAAAGTTTTGTTCAAGTCTTGAGCTCAGTTTAACCCAGGGGTCCACTCTGTGCCTCAAAAGAGGGAGTTTCCCTATTTTTTTTTCATCCTTGCCCTTTCTTACCTTTACCCTTTTCTCTCCCTTGCCTACCACACAGCTATTGCAGTCTGGCTCACTGCAACTCTAGGTCCTGTCCAGTGGAGTGAGTGGGTGAAATAGAGGGGCAGGAACAATGGAATTGCCCAAAAAATAAAGAACTTTAATAGTGAAAATAAAAAACTGTAAAAGCCATATGATCCGAGGGGCAACATCCAGAGACACGGGGGGTGGGGCTAACTTAACAATATATAAGGTTACCTGAGGGCAGGGGTCCAATCCCAAATGGAGCCCAGGGACATGACCTTATATGTCCAAGGTCCCAAACCAATGGAGAACCAGAACCAGAGATGTGACCTATTTTGGAATGATGTCATTAGGATCCTAATTTCCATCCTTTGAGTATCCCACCTCTCACAGTCTCAGGTTTATGGTTTCTGCATATGCTACCTGGGCTAAGCCCTTGCTCATCCCAGCCAGTTCGGTTGCCACACCCAGCCTCCACACAGATATTTTTTAGGTTGATTTTGGTCCTAGATTGATTTATTTTAGGGTGTTGTTTGCTTTTTCTCTGTGTGCTTTAACCATCCAGTTAGTAGCAGAGTGAACCTTGTCAGTGAGTTTTGCCGCACTTTTGCTTTTGTACTAAACCTGCTTTTGCCAACACTTTTGATTCTTTCAGCCACCTTAAAACTCTCATGAGCAGCAACCTTTCTGCTCAGCACTGAAGGAGAGGACCAGCCTCCCAGTCCTGATGAAGATGGGCAGTGCTGAACACCATCTGACGGTTTCACTCTGAATAGCGCCAAAATCTGAGGAAAGGCAAGGTTTCAGGTCTAACCATGGCCCCTTAGTTATCTCCACCCAGCTCCCTGATCAGCAGCCTGACCAGCTTGAATTCTCTGACATGCCCCCATGGAGTGCCTCAATCATTGCGATTTCCCTCTGGGCAGAACTGTAGAATCCTAGAATAGTTTGTGTTGGAAGAAGCCCCAAAGATCATCTAATTCCAGCCCCTCTACTGTGGGAAAAATCATCTAAAAATTACATGTGGCAACACCCAACGACTGAATAGTTTCCTTGGGATATTTTTTTATAAAATTTTATGTGTGATATTTACCCTTCTCAGCAACAGAGAGGTGAAGGGTAGACACTGCTAGGAATTAAATTTTCATTGCGTTTTGGAAGCAAAGGGACACCAAACATTATTATCTTGGCAGAACTGGAAGGATAGCAGAACACACATGCCCATCCAACCTGGCTTGATCTTTTCCTCAAAGAAAAATGGAGTTTTTTAGTTCCAGTCGTACATCCGATTAAACAGGAAAAGCTAAGAAAAATCCTTCTCCCTTCAAGCTTTACTCTCAACCTACAGTAGTTGCTCCTCTTTGCACTTTTCACAATCCCAGCTAGAATTTGCTAAGCATGCTGAAGAAAATGTTTTTCTTCACTCTTCATCCAGGCACTCCACCAAAATCAGGCCCTGTTAACTGAGGATAGCAGGTTCAAGCTGGTGTTGAATTATTGCCACTTAAATTTCATATCCCACTGAAAAAACTACTTAGTGCAGAAATGGCTTCAAACACAGGGATAGTCAAGTTAAAAATAATTATGGGAAGAGCTAAGAGCAAAACTAATTCCTAGAGACAGAGTATATATTATTGTACCCATTGCACTGGTAAACATGAATCTGATAATCTTATGATTAAAATGTGCTGAAGCAGACCCTGGTAAAATAAGCTGAAATAGATTTAAAGAAAATGTAGTTGTAGAAAAATGTAAAAGAGGCTTTTCTCAAATAAGTGCCCCATTAGAACACAAAATGAATGCACTGGCACCAGGAGCTTACAGGAAATCACTTTGGCTGCTGTGTCCTGATTTATACAACTGCTGTGATTCTCCATTTTTTTCTCCTACTTTCTTTATACCTTTTTTTTTACCTCTGAACGGAGGAAGAGAAATCTCACACAACTTCAACTAAGCTATTTCAGAGTAACATTAAAGCTCTGACTTAGGTTGACAAATGACCTCCCCATAGGGATCTCTTTCTCTGCACAAAACTGGCCATTGAAAAATATTGTAATCAGACATGGTGGTGATTTTATTGGAATAAGCTTATTCATTCCTGTTGGCTGTCAAGCAAGTTTCTGCATGAACCATTTATCAAAAAATCAATGGGAGGCTTTTGAATATCATTTTTCTTGAAAATGCACAGAAATACCTAAGCTTCATAAATGTATTGATGTGTGTCCCTGTGTGTGTGGGTGAGCGAAATGAAACTGTGTCTGGATAGTGAAAAACTATAAGGAGCTCTAAAGTTCTCTTAGATGAGGTCCCAGAGCAGTGAGGAAATCCCAGAAAAAAACTTTCTGTCAAGGAAGGTCACTGTGTAGATTTCCCAGAGCAATGATAACAAATAAATGAGCAAAATGACTTCCTGAAATGTGAAATGTAAGATAACTATAGTGATAAAAAATGAGTAAGAAATGGTCCAGGGGAGTTTCTAAAACTCAGACTACATCCAGCAAAAAGGGAGAATATTAACATTCTCCTATTCCTTCTCCAATTGGATTCTCTGACTTGAAAAGCTGCTACAGACCAGTGTCAAGAAAATGGATATGTGTTCCAATGGTTATTAATATGTTTTATACTTGAGAGTAAAGGAGAAATTTGATAATATAAATATATGTTAGCAAAGTCTAATCGTGCAGACAGAAATAAGCAAAAAAAATAGCATTCCTAGTACGTACATGTAGATAAATTTGCATCATTAGACTCTTAGATGTTCAGAAAGGCATTTCGAACCAAGAGTTCCCATTATTATCTGTAAGTTGCCCTCACTCTTGTGCTGCACAGAGCTATCATTTCAGAGATCACAGGAATCTGTGCTGATTCCTACAGCTCAGTCCTGCAACCATGACAGGTTTTTAACCCCAGCCCATTGAAGGACTTCAGCCACTGGACTACTTTGACAACACCTATTTTCAATTATTATGCAGGCTTACCAAAACATGGCTTTGGTAAAAAACATGTGGAAGTACACAAAAAATATAGACTTAAATGGGCAGTGGTGCCACTTTCAAAGTGAAAAATAATTCATTCTTTTAATCAAATATGCAAAGTAGATGAGATAGGAAAGGGAAGAGAAGGGGGAGAGAAAAGGGAATGGGAGGGAAGGGAAGGGAAGGGAAGGGAAGGGCAGGGAAGGGAAGGGAAGGGAAGGGAAGGGAAGGGAAGGGAAGGGAA
>JBBMKD010000115.1:9566551-9581718 GCA_037834095.1 Argya squamiceps | reverse complement strand
CTGTCAGTGGTCTTTTGTATTATTGCATTTATTTGATTTTATTTTTTTTCTTTTTCTTATTAAATTGTATTTCTGACATGGAGCCTCTCATTTGTTTTGCTTTCAAACCATTACAGATGGACAGATGGAGAAAAGGACTACTGTGATCCCTAAATAAAATTATCAGAGATGAAAGTAGGTTAAAACATATCAAGTTATGATGCTTGGAAGGAAAAGGGGTAAAACCAAAAAGGAGTATTATGATGTAACTGTGGTAGAGAACATCAGAATAAAGGCATTTGTTTCAATGTAACTGATAAAAAGACAAGGAAACACACAAGCAAATCAAAAGCAAAGTTAATAGAGGCTTAAGGAAATACTTTTCATGAAAGAAATCCTAATGGTCCAAGTCTGCATGCAGGAGCAAATTGTAAGACAAAAGCTGTGTGATAATTCAGGAAGAAGAAATGTAAAATCTCATGCTGTTATGCTGATTACTGGCTAGATTTACAATATAAAATTCACAAATTATAGTATACAGAGTGGAGAGGCAGAATAAATATTCTTTCTAAATCTTAATCACTTTCTACATGGAAAATCTTCAAGGCGATTATCCAGAGACCAAAAGAATGGTCTGCAAAAGCAATAATTTCTTGTTTTCTACTTTTTGGGGGTGGCTGGGGGGGAAGCATAAGCGTAATAAGAGGAAATTGCAGTATGCAAATCCAGCCGAGACCACAAAGCATAGTATTAGCAGAGCAAATTACGCTCATGCTCAAGGTGCCAAAAGCAATTTAGGCTGTATGCAGAAACAAAATCACAAGATTTAATCAATGTGTTTCCCTCAAGTTTGTGGGGAAGAGATAATTGATTAGAATAGCAGGTCACACCTATACTAATGCACCATTCAGTAGCTGACATCATCTCTGCATCTTGGAAATGAACACCAGTTCATAGCATTCACTTAGATACCTTTTAATTACTTTGCTCTGCAGCCAGAAAATGGAAGGCTAACTCATTAACCTTCTTTGCCTTTCTGGAAGGTGGTTTTTTCTCTTAATGTTTATGCTTGTTTGGACCTGCAGTTATTCCCATAGGCTGCAGAAGTATCCATTAGCAAACCTGGTCCAGCTGCAAGTTCTCTTAATACATTCAGCAATCTGTCCTTCATGATTCAAACCCATATTCCAGCCTTATCAGTAAATAGAACCTCCATAGATTATTTTTCCTATTTCTGGGCATGAAGCGGTTTTTGCAAATGCTAAAACTGTTCCTTAGGTTGCTTTGTTGATGGCAGGGGATTAAGAAAAGAACTTACAAACAATAATACAAAACACTGATTTAAAACTGAGGGAATCCAACTGTAACAATCATTTCTCTTACTTATGAGTAATGACTCCTTTTTCATGCTTTGTTAATGCCTTCCTTAAGCACAAGGATCAACACGTCAGGAAGAAAAAAGAAATAGATTTCTTGGATCATTGTAAATTTTTTAAAGTCTGGACTACAGAACTAGATAAAGACAAAGAAACCCAAATTAGAGAGGAATCAGCAGAAAACAATAATTTTGTTATACTGAATAGGTTTAGTTTACTTCCCTTTAAAAAGACATAGAAAAAGAAGAGAACCTTATAAATTTCTCCAGAAAACTAAGATAACTTGGCACTTATCCACAGAGTGAAGATGCAGTAAGATTAGTTGCACCATCAGTGTGAAAAAAAAAATAAAAATAATCACAATTTGTGTCACATTGTCCCACTCACAAAAAGAAAACTGCATAGTAATTTAAAGGTGGCCACAGAGGAGTGTGACTGCATCCAGTTTTGGCAAGAAGCCGGAATAAGCACAAGGGAATAATTCTGCACTTCAAAGGAAGCTTTAAATGATAATAGGTTAAACTCTCCTTTGTCTAATCAGTTATTTAAATACTACTAATTACCTGGCCTTTTGCCTAGCTCAACACCGATAATTTGAGGGTCTTAAATCTTAAAAAGTACAAAGGGTCATTTCATACTCAGATCAGCAATTTTTATGTGCTTGCAAGATACATAAATGGACTCCAAGGAAAGCTCACAAGTTTACAACTTTTACAACTTAAGGGGCTGAATACTGAATGTATAAACTGCATGTTTATAAAATTACAATT
The DNA here is from genome assembly GCA_037834095.1 of Argya squamiceps. NCBI lineage: Eukaryota > Metazoa > Chordata > Aves > Passeriformes > Leiothrichidae > Argya > Argya squamiceps. The sequence continues at coordinate 9,579,593 of JBBMKD010000115.1, read as the reverse complement.
TTTTACTTTAAGGAAGCTGCAAGCTCGGGAAAATAGCCTGAAGACAGGAATGCAGCAATAAGGTGTGTAGCAGTAATGTTAATTGGAAGCTCTTATGCAGGAGGGCAGAAGGAAAGGACCTAATACTTTTGTCATTTCATTCCAATATGGAGGAAACAGCTGGAGACTGAGTGCACCAGCACCAGTAACCACCTTTAATAAAAGCAGCAGGAAGATTTGGGTTGGGAACTGAGACTGTTCGAGAGCCCTGGGGCTGTTTGCAGGAGCAGCCACTCTCACAAGACAGGTGAGGCTGTGGAGCTACAAAGGCAGAAAGGTAAGACTAATAATTTTCTCTGTTGTTTTAGAATCAGCAACACATTTCTGGTTTTGTCAATGCCTCTTTACAGAAAATTTAGGGAGGCAAAGACTGGCACTTCTTACAGCTGAGCCTTCTATGGAAGCCACAGAATTTTAGGGGATAATCCACCAGCGATGACAAAGGCCTGAGAACAAAGAGGCAACAAAAGCTGCTAGGATAAGATTCAAAGACAAATTCCCTAACATCTGGAGATCTTGCTGCTCCTACATGATTCTGTTATCATCACAAAGGCTTATGGTGATGTAACCCCAAAGACCCTTGCAAGGATGCAGGAGTGGATCAGTCTTATATCCTGAGCTCATAAAAATGGATGTGCCCAAGTCCCTGCAGTTTAGAGTTGGTATTCTGTTTTTGCTGTGAGAAAGTTTCCCATTCTCCCTCATTCTGGCACCATATGCAATCAAATATTCATGACTAAAATACACACTGCTGTTTGCAGCAGGTGGCAATACCTGTCACAATGCTGGTTACAGTAAAAATGAACCATGATGCAAGGAAAACTAAATATCTTGTAATATTTTCAGGGCAAAAATACAATTCAAATCAAATAAAATAGCAGAAAGCTCAGGAAAATCCACTCTAGCTGTATCCATACAGTATGTGAAGATCAGAGAGCTTTAGGATGTAACCTTTTACTGATGAACTTTGATTTAATTGGTTGTCTGTGACTTGTACCAAAGCACCTTCCTGCAGCAGCCTGTAGTGAATTTCCACTCACTGCAATCACTGCCATAACCTTACCCCTACTCACAAAAGAAACTCATGTCCTGTAATGCCTCTTTGAATGAAAGAGTTAGGATTTTAAAGTTTTGTCTCCTACAGGGAGGGTTAAAAAGCACTGAGTAATAAGTCCCACTAGCACTTATTTATAAAGGATGTATCATGTGTCATCCCCTTGATTATTTCTAGATTTAAATTTGCTCAAAACCTTTGACAGGGTTTTTTTCATGGGGATGTTATATTGTTTTCTCTGCTTGTGTTCTAAAAGGTTTTTTTTCCTTCTATATCTATGTGGGAGTCTCATCTCACCTCTCACAGGTGCATGGGTGCCTATATTCTGGCTCTGTTTCGTACTTTGTCAGTCACCAGGGAGCAATATAATCAATCACCCAGCTGACCTGCTCAAAACTTTCCTCATTACTGTGAATGTGAGCCTGATTATCATAGGGAATTTTCCCCTCTCCCCAGTGATTTATTTATTTACTTATTTATTTTTAAGATATGTCTAAAGCTAGACCATATTACAGGTGAAAGTGCTTTCAAAGACCAAGTCAGAATTCAAAATTATATTTTGAAGGAATTCAGTTTGGCAGAGGACCCCAAATTCACAAACACCAAATGAAGGCAAAGCAACTACCATGAGTCAAGTGGCAGAAAAGGTCCCAGGGGTTATAAGCAGACCACAAATTTAAAACTATGCTTTAAAATTATGTTTTATATTAACACTTCATTCTTTTGCAGAGGATGTAAAATGAAATTACTATGCTCAAGAATGATTAGTAAACTCTCAAATGGGATGCTGGCTGTTGTATCCTGTATTAAAGGACAGTTAGACACAACTGAGAGAGGGAACCATTGTACTGTGGCAGGGAAATACCTGTCTTGGGAGGTTTAAATAACTTCAGCTAATCTCAGTGTATGGAAACAGACTGTATCTCTCCTTGAGCTCCTTTTTCAGCCCTTTATAGACTTAAAATTACACTTTCTAAATCTAGAAGAACTAAAAGTAGAGCAAAATGTCCAGTATTTTAGCCATGGCTCCACTGTTTCAGGATAAGCCCTGGCAGATGCATCCTGTGGTGTTGAATTTTAACCTCTAAAACATGGTTTCAGATGTGGCAAGCTAAGGGACTGCCTCTTGTCTCACACTCCACAGCTGTAATTCTTAGCAGTGGAGATGGTTCAAAGTAAATTAAAAATACCTACAGGGTGTCTCCTACTACAGTCAGAGAGCTCTGATGCCTTAATACTTTAGGTAAGAAGCCAGCTTCCTCTATTTGCCTCTCACTGGGGTGGGGTAGGTGCAAGTCTGGAGTGAATTGACTTTTCTTGCCTTCAGTGGGGACTGTGTGAGTTTTTTGACTGCTATGAACAGGCCCTTTATAATTATGATGACTGAAGCATGTATTTATTTGGTGTTGGGGGAATTTTGTTCACTAGGAATGTATAGCTGAGTTCCTGAGGAACATGGTTTATCATATAAAATCTGAATAAATATACATTAAAAGCGGGGTGGTGTTCAGCATTAATTAAATTTTGCTGCATATTCTTTAAGGCCTCTGAACCTGAAGGACATTTGGTCAGCCTTGGAGTACAGTGTGAGATTTGAGTCATTATTCTTCAAGTGCTTTGATAATGAAGGTCATATTAAAAAAAAAAAAAAAAGAGAGAGAGAGAGCTCAAGCCATGGAGGAAAAAGTAGCCTCACCTTTAAAAAAAACAAAAACAAAACAAAAAACACAAACAAGCAAACAAACAAAAACCAAAAAACAAAACCAAACCAAAACAAAACAAAAAAAAACCCACAAAAAAACAGACTCAAAAAGTTAGTCCAGAAATGTGATTGTTACCAATTAATTTCCTTATGACTTTAACTGAAATAAGAGACTGGTTATTCAAGTATCAACAAGAATGAGTGCTATTCTAGGCCATTATTCTCATCTTCATGCAGAAGACTCAATCACATTGACAAATGCCCGTTAACTGCTGGAAAAGTAGATGACCTCTATGTGCAGTTTAAATGATTTTATTCTCATCAGCTTTAATCAACTACCAAATTAATTTGTAATGTTTGGGATAGTATTACTGAACTCCTGGAAGCTAAGTTCACTGAACGGTATCACATAATCATTACCTTCTGGAGCATAATGAAACCTGAGGTACTGGGAAACAACCCACAGTTACAAGGTGATAGAAGTTGATACTTTCTGCACTAAAGAAACTATCACAAACACACGTATCTGTCCTTTTTCATCTGGAGCAAGATTTTGTCTTGAAAAGGAATGCCAGAGGCTGGCTGTTTTCTGCCTTACGTTCCTTCCAGCCTGCAGGGTGGACCAGGGGAGCAACTTTGCATTTGCCTTCCCAGGGCAGGCAACACACCTGAGCTGTCAAGAGCAAACACTCAAATTTAACAGCTGAGTTTAGTGGAGGAGGATGCTTTTTCCTCACACGATGCAGCATAAGCAGGGTACAACCCAGGCCAGCAAAGGCACGAAGAGCCCTCTTCCACAAGAGGTGAGATGAAACCTTTTCTTTTATGTAACCTGGTCTCAAATTTAAGGTTTAAATTCAGATTTAAATCTGCTGGCTTAATTGTTCTGTGTAAGAAGAGGAACAAGTGGTGACACACTAGGGAACCTTCCAGAAATAATGTGTCAAAAGATGTCCCTGCAGCCATTGTACTTTCTTATGTTTTCTAAATTTTATTATTCAGAAAAAAACTGCTTAAAGAGCTTGCTGATTTGTTCCAGCAAGCCAAAAATTAGTAGTATTTCATTGGGTCTAAGAGGTCAGCACCAGAGTCACTTTCACAGTATAGGCAGGAATAATAATAATAATAATAATAATAATAATAATAATAGTAATAATGTTTTACACTGAGTGCAGCGCAATATTTTAGCCCTGGCCAAGCCCATTGGAGCTGATTTTCCTGGGGCTGCCTTTCAGGGTACTCAGTGGCTAGATGACTCCATAAAGCAGGCAGGGCTGAATCACAAGAGGAAGTGATTAGTGAAGTGAAGAGGAAGTTTTACTCCACAGCACATCATGGTCCTTTCCCCCATGGACTGGAAGCTCAGGAATACTGTCAAGACATGATAATTTTTGCCACATTTCCTTTTAGAATGCCAGTTCACACTCAGATTTGAACCGAGGTGAAAGCACGGGAGTTTGCTGGGCTTTTCCCTCATTCTTCCTCTCCTTGACACTTTAACACGGCATTTGGAGGTGAAGTATTTTTCATCCACATGGAAAGCAGGAAATGTTGGAAGACTGTCATGGTTTTCCCAAGCTGTCAATGGAGTGCACAGTACATCTGACACAAGCCCTCGCCTTGTGTGTTTGTCACGACACAAACGGCACCAGGTACTTCAGGGGACCAGCTTGGTATGTTCTAGTGCCCTTTGCCCAGAGATGAATTAGGGCATTTAAAAGAGAGCACAGAGGCTGCTTTCTGAGGCTTGGGCCTTGACTTTGTTCTCAGTCAAGGCTCAACTCACAGAAAGCATCATTCACACGCATAGACACTCACAGGCCCAGGTTTATGATTAATCCCACCGCAGTGTGCTCATGCTCCCGTAACAAAAATGGCCCCTTTGTGGAACCTGATGGACTGAAACAAGGCGACAGTATATTCAGGCAGTTTTTTTGACTACTAGGTAAAAAGTTCAAATTCAGCCCAAATCTGAAGGATGACTCAAGTTTCGTGCTTGGACTTTCTGAAAATTTTCTCTGAAAACAGCGTGTGCGAGAGAGTACACATGTACAGGAAAAAGTGATTACTGGAGATGAGGAGGTAAAGAAGGAGCACATCCAAGAATTCCTAATGCACTTGCGCTTCTGTTCGTAACAGCACTGAAATGTCACTTGAATCCAGCGTGTAATTATTCTTTTCCTCCCTGATATCTCATGGCAACATTCCCTTCAGCACCTCAATTTTGTTTTCTCTAAGTCTGAAGGTGTATTCGCACCAGTCTTTCCTTAATATGGTGCAGATAGGTTATGGTACAGTGCAGATTTATCATGCTGCAACAACAAACGAGGATTAAAAGCTGCAGGGCAGCACTGAATTCAAGGCTCCAGTACTTCTCCTCTGAGTGACAGGCAGAGACTCTGGTGCAGCAATCAGAATGCGGCTTCTGGGCTACAGGAGGCTGCTTTTCCCACCCCTGACCTGGGGTTGGGCACAGTCAATTTAAGATACTGGTAAATTTCTGGGCCCCACCCCACTCCTCTCTCCTCTCCCTGCCACTGGGTGGGAGCTGTCCTGCCCCAGATGGCACAAGATTCGTTACACAGGTCCCTTCTCACCCCGAGAGCCCGGACACACAGCTGCTCAAAGGTGTCAGAGATTCAGAGGCAGCACAGTGCAACTCCTATTACTGATGGAGGGAACAAGAGCAAGGCAACTGTGATAGTTTCACTGTGCAAAGCTCATTCTGGATAAGTCCAGCATTCAAACCCTGTGGAGTTTGGAAATTTTTTTGTTCTTGACAGTTTACAATAATTACTGCAGTGTGAATGCCATTCTTTGCATTCCTCCTACAAAAAACATGGATTTGTATGCCATTATAGGCCTTTAGGAAATGGACAATACCAGTATTTTGGTGGACATACACATCTTTACCGATCATTTCTCATATTGTGAATGCTGCTAAGATAATTATTGTTGTGATTAATTAGATGCCAAACTAAGATCATAGGTGTCAGTTCTTGAAAGAGAGAAGAACAAAACAATGACAGTAACAATTCACGCTTTTCATACTTTTATCAATATATAAAGTGACACTGAGAAAGAGTAAGTCAGAAAAGAAGGGGAAAAAGCTGCATTATTATTCTTCAGCATTGCAAAGGAACAATTAAATGCACAAATAGTTCTAGTGTCAGTAGAAAGTCTAACTTTAGCAAAGCTGCAGCAGATGCTGAAAATATATTTGAACTAGTAATTGAGGTGCTTCATTCAGAGAAAAATTGATTGCTAACATGAACAATATAGACTTGTCTTGAGCCTCAATTTGTATATTCTCTAAAAATAACAGGTTGAATTTCATTAAGTTGCCCACAGAACTCCTATAAATCTGGAGAAATGCCACGGAATGACATCAGTTTTATTATCTGAACACAAAGCAATTCTGTCAGTTGAGCTTGTGCTTTCTGAAACAATCAGACACTAACTTGTAATGGGCTGACAGCAGACTCAGATTCACTTCTCAGTGATCCTATTTAGTGCCTGATTATGACAGCTTCAGTTTAGGCAGAAGACTGTGAGGATCACGGCCACATCTTGCTGTTCTTATGCACAGACAAGTCCTATTGAATTCAGAGGAAGGCTTGTACCTGGAAAGACTATGGAGCTCAATTCTCTTTTATTAGTGTCTCATAAACACATGCAGCCAAACTGATATAACAAGTGTACTCTTGCTCCTGTGTGGCTATCCCACTGATTTTTTTTCAAGATGCCTGTGTGTGAAAAGCTGGTATGATTTAGCCTAGAATAATCATAACCACCTTTTTTTATTGTTTTATTCTGGGGCTGTCTGAAAGGAGAGCTGTGTGTGCTGTCTTGGGTGGTAATTCTGCAGTGCTGGTGGTGCAATTGGATCCCATGGGCTTTGGTGTCACTTCCTTCCAGGCTGAGCTGAGCTGAAATGACAACAAAAAGCTGGGATGCCACTGTGTCTGTGTGACCCTAAGATGCTGAACTGATGCTATCCACAGCTGGCAGGATGAAACAGTGGCCTTGTGGCCATCAAGGACATTGTGTCACCTGCAATCAGAGCTGACACCTGGCTGTTCAAGAATTAGACCAAAAGAGGAAAGGGGGAAAAAAACACCACATAAGGATGTTTTTCAAACTAATTGTAAAATGCAGATTATCTTTCTGTCTGGCATAAAATCTGTAGAGTTCTATCAATGCAATAAAGCTTTGTTTAAAAGCTTTCAGGATCTTCCTCTGACTTTGGCAATTTCTGGAGGGCCATTATCCCTAATTATTGGGATCCCTAAAAACATCAATAAGCAGCACATAAGAGTGTCTACAAGAGCTGCAAGCTGTTCAGCTGCCTTTAAAGGTCTTCCAGTGGGCGCTGAGATAAAACTTCAGAAGCCTGAAGACCTTTTACAGGAGAGGTCACAGCCTTAAAGCGATGCTGAGGCAGAGTCTCCCCAGGAGAGGCAGGTGAAGATCACAGGAGATCAAAGGTTGTAACTAAGTGACCAACCAACTCATCTACCTGAATTGTTTGTGGTTGCTCCTTGACTCTAACTCTGCAAAGAGACTTCCATTTTTCATCTATCAAAGTCCAGGGTATCAAAGTCCAGGCTTTGTCTCAATTAAATATCTATTCTCATAAGTTTTACTCATTTATGATTTTCAGGGATTTATTTTTTTCTTTCAACTAGCAGAGGTTGAAAATATCATTTTACTGTTACATACACTGATGTGGATGACAATTTTTTACTCCCTACCTACCAAAATGCATTAAGGAAACATAAAAGAAAAATTCACTATCTCTTTATCTCTGTGCATCTGCAGGAAGTTGAAAGAAAGTGATGAATGGCAAAAAATAAGAGCAAGGGCTCCCAAAATGAAGGAAGTGGCATGATTAGATTCTGTATTTTAAATTAGAAATAACTGCTCTGAATGCATAAGTAATCAGACATCCGTTTATATCCTGGTTAGAATCTGAAGCTTTATTAATTGCAGTGGAATCACATACAAAATGAAGACTTCCTCCAAGAAAACCAGGCTCATTAAAAGAAAAACTTAATGTTTTATGATAGTATTTTCCACATTAGAGTTCTGGCCATGGCTAAATCATCGTGGATAAACATACATATATTTAAACAGAGAAAGGATACACTCTTTTAGTCTAAAAACTAAGCCACAGAAAAACCACTAGACTGAATACTGATTATTCATATGAATCATTAGTCAAACAGAGGTGAGAATGCAAAAAATATGAGTTACTATTTCTATTTATAATGTTCAAGTTTACGTGGCATTTCTAAAGGCCTTTTTTGTCACACTCAGTTGCTCCATGTGGTTAGAAATAGAGACAAGAACTAGATCAAAGAATGGTCTGTGCTGCTAGTACTCACCTAGTAAACACCCAGTCCCCTTTTCCTTTCAGTCATATCCTTTTTTACACTACATAAATCTGGGATGACTCCTGTGTTTTTATCATTTAGTTCATCACATGAACTCCAGTGGAGGACGCAGCAAAATGAAGACAAATATGAGCTGAATATTCAGAAAATCTGGATAAAGTACTGAATATCTAATATTTCACAAAAAAAAGAGGTCTACATTTTATCACATTGTGAGAATACCCATAGTTTATATGTTCTGTCATCTACATTTGATGACACTATTCTGTATTCAAGAGAAACATGTACTTCTTATGACAAATTATACAGTGTGATCATTGCAGTAGTTAATCTGTAGAAAAAATGAGCTAAAAATAACAGGCATGCTTGCTGAGCCATGTTAGCAATAAATGTGAGTCTTAACTTGAATCTTAAAGAAGTACAGTATTTCTTCCTCATAATCCTGCCTGAAGTTTTGCAGAGCATGATTTGTTCTCCGCTTACCACTTTTGCCATAGTCAGGATTTTTCCCATTACAAATCCCGCATATTTTATCCAGGAACTTGAGGGAACCTTGACAACCAATCTGCACCACCAGGAAAGGCAGAAATAATAGAAAAGTTGAGGTCACAACAACAACAAATCACTCATTAAGTGACAAACCAGACCTCCACCTCATTCATTCCTCTTCTGGCGGGGGTGTCTTTCTAAATAAAAAATGTGCATCACTGATGTTCTCAGCTGCAGCAGACATTTTCCTACGTAACAAAACTCCTTTGAGTTCATGCTCAGGATATGCCCCTAACAAAAGCAGTCTTAAAATGGGCCTTCTGTGGCTCTCACCTTGATAATTTTATTGTTTGCTACCCTCTGCTGGCTTTTTTGCTTTGTCACATTGAATTCAAGCTGCTGATTTTCACTGTGGAAGCCTTCCATAAGGGTGGCTTACACGGTTCACTAAATCCTTCCATCTCCACTGGCATGGACAAGGACTTTCATCCAGATCACCAGTTTGGGTGAAAATACCCAAAAACTGCCAGGAATGCAGCAATTACACTTCCTCAGCTCTCCTTATATGCAGTAGCAGTTCACTGAGTCTGATGCTTAGATATAGCAACTATGCCCATTTTTCTGACTTCTTGAGTAAAAATACAGAAAATTCTCCATATATTTCCACACCATTTGGGTGAGAGTTCCATGTGCCCTTGATCTCCACATTCCTCTGAAACATTTTTCTCATTCATGATGTGTATGGATCTGAGGGAGAAAAAAAAAGTGGACATCTTACAGAAAATTGGGTAATCTTGACAGCAAACAGACCTTTCAATGCAAAACTGCAGGGGGAAGATACAGTTTGCAGCTGCAAATACATCACACTTGAAATCACAGGTAAAATCATTTCCCTGCAGTGTATGGCTGTTCCCAGAAAATTGTGTTTAGCCCTGAGACTCTCATTATTGAGAAGAGTTGTAAATTTGAGAGAGGTCAGTGCAAAGCCACTGATATGATTAAAGTGGGCTGGAGGCACTGACTTATGAAGGAAGATGAAAAGATCTAAATAAACATGGTCTGGCTGTGGAATGCTTTAAAGGCATCAAGATAACCATTAACAAATAGCTGAAGGATATGAAAACTAAGCAGAGAAAAGATATATCTCAGGTACCACAAAGGAGAATAACCAAAACTAATGAGATGAAAATTAAGCAAGGAATAATCTAAGCCAAGTGTCTGGATAAGCTCCTAGAAGTGGAATGCATCATGCCATGGATCACTCCCTCGGGTATGATGAAAAACCTATGGGCTGAGACAAATAGAGCTGGAGAGACAAAACTGGAGTGGTTGAACAAAGGGTTTAACCCTGCCTTTATAGAGAAGGAGGACAAAAACGTACAAATAGGTCTTTTTCAATTCTAATGTCTCTGTATTGCTATGGAGAAACCTCAGCCATTAATGCAATTCTATTGTGAATGAATCTGCTCATGCCTGTCAGAGGAAGCATCATGGAGTCTGAGTAGCTTAACTTCAGATTCACAGAAGTTCTGTGTCCCTTGCAGCTGGGCAAAATGAGTTGTGCCAAATTTTTCATTCCCCAGTGTCCACCGTGGCTCTTCTTTGTAGGACTGTTCTCAAGTCATTCCTTCCACTGTCTGAACCAGTACTGGGGATTGTTCTGACCCAGGTGCAGCATCTTCCACTCAGGGGTTGGAGGTGGAGGAAGATGAAGACCTGTGTTTTAATTAAGGGTCTGAGACCAAACTCTTCACCCACACCCTTTCCTGGGGTCTCAGCTGCCTGTGTTCAAACAAGCTCTGACATGGCACAGCTGCATAACCTAGGATCAGCCAGCTATGCTGCCAGAAATCCCTCTGTGACACCCCACCTGGGGCTACCACCCTCAGCAAGAGCTGCGTTTCAGCTCAGACCTCTGCACATGCTCCTTGCTGGAGCTGGGATACTGGCAGCCTGGTGCCCCAGCCTTTCTGCCTCACATCCTTGGGACTTCCCACAGTGGTCACAGACCAGTGGAGCCACTGTGGGTCCGAGTAAGGTGTGTCCTTGGCAGGTGGCACAAGGCCTAGCCTTACTGTCTCCTGCCTGGCTGACCATGCTTAAGCTCCTAGGGAAGGATGGAGACATTTCTCAAGCAGAGAATTTCTCAAGACATTAATTCAATCCCTGTTCTACTGGTCACTTCAATGAAAACAATGGACAGAGCACTTGTGATTTTGGGGCCTTTTCACCCAAATGCTCAGAGTTATGCTGAAGCTCAACTCCCAGTGTTTTTGCCCTTAGAAAGTCCTGACCTAAGTGAACTGCCCAAGCTCAGGTGTGCAGCCTGTTTTAGAGAGAGGATTTAAAATTAACCTCCCAGATCCCAACCTCCCGATGGAGCCAGTGGACTTCCCTGTCTTTAAAATGAAAGACTCTCTTGATGTGAGCCTCCAAACATTTCTCTCAGTTTCCTCATTACGTACTGCGGCTGTCAAATTAAATTTTTACAAACAATCACGAGAGATGAATCTCAGCCTCCTCATTACAGACAGTGACACTTCATGCTGTGATCAGCAAGATGCACACTCACTTTTTTATAGGGTGTCTGTTATGAAAGCAGCATGCTTCCAATGCAGAATCGCAGAGCCAAAGGGGAAAGGGTAAGATGGCAATCTGCCAACTTACAACAAAATTTGAAAAAAAAACCCAAACAAAAACCCCCCACCAAAACAACAAACAAACAGACAAACAACAAAAAAACCCCACCAAATAACAAACTACAAAAAATCCCCCAACAATAAACCCAACCATTATCTGTTATATACTGAAGTCATTATCTGTTTTACAGCTATAAAAAAGTACATTAAGATGTCCCAGCATGCTCATAGCCGGGTCATGATTTGTTGGTGCCTGAGAGGCCAGCTCAGCGCAGGCTGACAGGTGTTTAGGTCAGGGTGAAATACGACATCCGCGCTCCCACTCAGGGGCTGGTACCAGCTCTGGATGATTTGCCAAATGAGGATCTCTTTGCAAGGTTTTGGTTTTGACAGATGAATAGCCCCTCCAAGATTTTTCATTGCTAGGGCATCCAAGAGATTGCCCCATTTATGGTGCTTTCTGCAACCTACAGGCATTTTAATCAGTTTTTACTGGCATTTTAACAAACTGAGTTTGCCTTCGGTATCTCAGATACCGAGGTCTGCACACATCTTCTGAGCAGAAGCAAGAGGAAAGAAAAGAGAAAATGCAGAGTCCCACAAATTTCCCAGAGATGAAATTATGCACAATGAAACTATTCCAGAGTAAAAGGCAGAATAAAAAGGTAAATAAATGTCCTGCAAATGCCAATAAATTTATTAAAATTTTAGATCTTCAGTATGGATTAAGATTTAAGCTTTTGGTCCTTGTGCACTTAAATCCACAAAGTCTATTCCTCTCAGGCTGATCAGACTCCAGATTATGCCTCTGTCACCTGTCTCTTAATTGTGACACCCTGAACGCAAGGTAGAAGTCTTTGGAAAACAGAAAGCACTATTTAAATCAGAAAATACAATTCAACACTCTGTGGAAGCCCACAACAAAGTACTTCAAAGCACACATGGATAGTGCAACATATGCATGAAATGAAGATTTTCCTCTATTCTTATAGGAACTGGCCTGCTAATAAGAAAAACATGATATTTCTAATGACACATGGTCATTTGCCATCATGTTGGAGCATTGAGGTCCTGCTGAAAGAACAAATTATCAACTGCAAGAGACAGCTTTGCTTTGATTTTTTTTTAATTAAGAATTTCAAAGTACAAGTAAGGATTAAGCTTCCTCCTAAGGTTTCTCTGAAGAACAGACCCGAGAGGGCTTTTTTTCATCTCTGCTTTCATTAGAATTATTGGCAGATGACCTGTAAATAAATTGAAGTATCTTCTCCCAGGAAAAATCACATCAAGTCCAGTGTATGAAATATCCCAGTTATACCAGCAGAGTTATAAAAAAAGGGCATAAAAGACTTCTCAGTTGCAAACTTGGTTTTTGTTTAAGGAAATCTGTTCATTACACATGGTCAGTTTTGGCACTTTAACTCTTCTGACTCTCTCCCCCATCCCACTGTGGGGAGTGACTGAGCAAGTCGGCTGGGCTGAGCTGCTGACCAAGGTTAAACCAGGGCAGATGCTCAACCAGAGAGGTCTCAGACACAGCCCAGTGATGCCCCCCTTGCTACCAGGCCAATATGAATGACCAAAGCCCTCTGAGTCCCATCATACAACCAGGATTTGTATCTGTCTCACTGTCCATCCCCTGAGACATCACTGTCCAGCGTGGATGTGGGAACAGTGACAGTGCCCAGGACCTTGCCCCAGCCCAGGCACAGGACACTCTCTG
>JBBMKD010000115.1:9556090-9566422 GCA_037834095.1 Argya squamiceps | reverse complement strand
TTCAGCTGACTTTTTGGACTTCTTGGAATAGGGGTGCCAGATTCACCTTTGTTTGGTCACAAGGGTCATCCCTGGACGTCCCAGAGGTCACAGATGTCTTGCCCTGCACAGGACCTGTCCAGGCCCCAACACCCATGGATGAAATCCATTGTGTCTATTGTGTCCATCATGTCCATCCTGTCCCACTGACCCAGAGGGAGGTTGTCTACAGCCTGAGAGGAGGTCACCAGCCATCCCAGCTTGATGCTCACTCAGACCCTGAGTACCCTGGTTTAGTGGGAGGTGTCCCTGCCAATGGCAGAGGGAATTGAGACTGGATATTCTTTAGGTCCCTTCCAACCCCTTAATGTTCTATGGCTCTGTGATTCTATGATTGAGTACCTCTGCCTTCTGTGCCTACTGTCACACCAATCAATTAACATCTTAATCACAGCCTCAATAACTTAGAACAAATGAGACTGCAGCATGTTTATTTTTCCCTCAGAAATGGAGATTAATAATAATTTAAATATTTCTTAATTAAGAGAACAATGATTTGGGGATGGAAGGGTGTTAGTCTTCTTATTAGAAATAGATGTACAGGAACTGTACAAACATACCCACTAAAACCATTAAATGGAGAAGACGCAGAACTCAGTAAATGCTGAATAATTTTTGTCCTTAATTTATTGTATTTTGCATTATTTTGGGAGTTATTCCTTAACTATTGTTAAACAAACCTGCCTGAGTACTGCTCCAGATACCCCTGGAATAAATGTATTAATGTCTGCCTTCAGAACAGCTGGATCAGGGCTACTACCAGCAGAATTCATCAATTGTTACTTAGGTCTCCTCAACTTTTTTTCCTGTGAAAGTCCACTCTTTACAATATTTTACCTTTTTTTTTTTAATTCATAAATCAAGCTTTAACTTTCACCCCAAGTGAGATGATACTAATATCATACTTTCTTTAGTGCATGGTAGTTTAGCACAGCTCATCTACATATGTGGCTTTTCTCATTGATTCAATCTTAAAATACACTTTTTTTCCCTTTTTTGTCTCTATTTTCAATAGGTTTCTTTCACTCTAACACTTAAACCCTACTAATTTGCAATGTCCCCATTATAAACTGGGAAAAAAAACCCCATTTTTCTGTTTTACTTTTTTTTTTTTTAAATCACAGAAAATCAACCTTCATATGTATATGTTATAGCTCATACTTCATATGAAGTACAATTACTTCATTTTAGGTCACTTGACTGACTTTTTTGAACATAATTTTTTTGATGTTGCAAAACTATTCCGACTTAGTGTCGGGCAGTCCTTTAAACATCATCCTGACATGACAAATTCAAGATAATTGAATTTGTGGCAACAAATAGCCACAGTTACTGAGATACCAAATGTGTCAGCACTACCTTATCTGCCTAAGAGAGCTTCTGATCTCCAGATTGCAACAGTCCCTTCTCACTTTTGATACAATCAGCTACCGTGTACAATCATTTACAAATACTAACTCCACCCTTCCTTTGTTGAGGGTGCAAAACTGCCTGCTTAAAACACAAAAAGGCAATAGCAAAGTTGTCTCTTGATCGCTGTGCTCTGATGCCTTCGGTCATTTTGAAACATCAAAGAGACGTTTTTGCCTCCAGCCTTCGCCGTTTGTTTCTGTAAAAGTGGCGTGTTCTTGTCCCTTGCTGACCTCCTCTCTGCCCCCAGGTCTTTATCTATTATCTTCGTTGGGATCTCTTTGGTTCCTGTGACAGCGCTGCTGCTGCTCTGCGAGGGCTTTCCCGAGTATCAAGTACATTGCCATGTCACAAAATGGGGAGCCTCCAGTCAGCTTCTAATTCATTTTCACTGAGGAAACTGAGGCAGCAGAGGAATTCCAGCTGAGCAGTAGTCAGAACTTGTCCAGGAAGAAAGTACGATAACTTCACAAGAAGTCACCAAAACCACCAGATCAGGGCAAGCAGCAGAAAGGAACCGGCTTTTTGCCTCCACCCCACCAAAACGGGTGTAAAATGGAGGTTAAATGAGGAGTCCCAGAAATGTGAACAGCACTGGATGTCTGGCCTTTTGATTTCACTGGTGCCTTTTCCAGGGCTAGCTAAAATCAGAAGCTAGACAAAATTAAGAAAATAAAAAGCAGATATATTAATGAAAGACCTTCAGGTACATTTCAGGGAGGCAAAGCCCATCCGGGGACTACACACAAAAATGGACCATGGGTCACAGGTTTTCACACTTTTATAAGTTTGGTCCATTTGCACGTTGCAGGCTAATCTTTCCATTACAGCTTCAGGTGATGAAGTCAATTACCCCAAGTTTGCATTCCCCCAAACTCATTTTTGTTTGCATTTCTCAGGGCCTGAGACAGTGAGGTGTCCTTGATTCCCAGGCCTAGAGGAATTGTTCTGTCTGACCAAAACGGGAAAGCAGTAGCTAGCACTGTATAGGGAGATTAGTTATACACTAAAAAATTGCAGGATTACAAATGTATGAAAAATATAAAAGCCAAAATCTTAAAGCATCACCTCCTGCAATGGAGCAACTCCAAAGCTACAACCAGCTGAGGAGGAGGACTCTGTTGTTCCTGTGGGGTGTGCAGCTTCCATCTCTCATCTTTGACAAAATCTCCTGGGAGGGCAAAGATGCACAGATTTCAGGGGAAGAGCAAAGTTCTCCCTTACCAGGTGAAAAATTCCTGTGATTTTAGACAGCCATCCCCACCATAATGGGATGCTCCTGAATTATACAGAAGGGAACAGTTCAAACTATGTCTCTCTGTACTGAATAACAATGATTTACAAATTTAGCTTTTGTCCTCAAAGTATAAGGAAACAATTCTGCCACACCTGTTCTCTGCCAAATTATTCTTCCTACCTTGCTGAGGCAGGCCCCAGACTGAAATATTTACTGCCTTTCAATGACCAATTCTTAATAATATGGGAGGGACTGGATGATCCTAAAGGTCTTTTCCAGCCTAAAAGGTTGTATGATTTTATCCTATACATTTTCCAAATAATTAACTGTGTAAAGAAATACATCTTTAAGTGTGAGGTGGAAGGTTTGAGCAGCAGAAGGGTCTTTGTTCAAATCAGTCCTTTCAGTACCTTGCAAATATTCCAGGTAACATGCTAAAAATAAAACGTTACTAAGTTATAAACTTATGCATATACTAAGAAATAGCCCCAAAACAAGAACTTATTAATGGAAAACATCATTCACCACACACCAAAATATTATAAGTGATGTGTAATATTGTGATGGCTGAGGATGGATAATCCTCACAAATATTCTGAAAAGCAGTATAAATGTTCCTCCTTGTCTCTAGATCTAACATCATTTTTTAATAGTGGCAAGAGCCTTGTTAAACTGAATGTCCCCTGTTTTTTCTGAGACACCAGTGTAAAAAAAAAAGCAGGAGGGGAGCTGTATTTCACGAAAATCTAAACAGGGTGTGGAGAGTTAACAGGAAATGGGAGACAGCAGAGAGTTTCAGCCCACAATGTCACCAGTCAAACCAGTCAGATCATCCTGATCTCCCTTCTCCAGAGGAAATTCACCAAAAGCTCTACTTTGATTTTAGGCAAATACCAGCTGTTTTGGTTTGCATTAATGCATTTTTCTGGGTGCTTATAAGTTTTTTTCTTCTTAAAAAAAATAAATTTAAAAAAAGAGAGTGATTCATGAGCAGATGCCATTTTGGACATGGAGATCTCCTGAGAATGCCAGAAAATCAGGGAGGCATTGTAGAGTCCTGACCAGAGCAGTGGCATTATCACCTTCAGCCTTCCTGAAAGCTCTTTGCCATCTTTTCATTTCACTGAGCATCCTTCAGTTCTCCTATGAGGGAAGGAAAGGGTCTCAGCTCCCCCTGTTGCTCCATCTTCTGGAGGTTTTTTTTCTGCTATGGCCAAAATTCCTTTACACACTCAATAATTCAAACCTTTTCCAGTGTTTCAAGCCCTCTTCATGTAAAAAATCCTCTGACATCTCAAATGATGTGCTTTATTCTTGAATCTTTATTTAAGACAGGATGACCTTAATATAAAGATTTTCTCTCATTTTTATTTATGATAGGGCTACGAGAGTTAATACTTCTTCAAGCTGTAAGCACTATTTTTATGTAATGAAAACAAGGCTATAAATAAAAATAAAACGAGCTGTCATTTCTCACCTTAAAACCAAATAAAGGGTAGTCAGACACCAAGCTTGCACACTTGTAGCATTTTCCCTGACACTCCTGAAGCATTAAGCACAGCAATAAAGATAATGCATCTATACGTGTAACAGCAATACTGCAATTTCAGTTTTGTTCTACATATTTTTCCTGATATAACCCACTTAGTTCTTTGCTTCTTTGACCACCACAGCACAGCTGAGCCGATGTTCTCACTGAGTTTTTCTCCTGTGAGACACAGGTCTTTCTCCAGAGTGATCACAACTGTTTTATAACCCATCAAGGTATATGAAAAATTCAGATAGTTCTAACCAGTGTTAAGTGAGCTTCCAAGAAGAAATGCCTTTGGAATTCATCTGAGAACAGAACTGGCATTATCTGATATTTCAGTGCCACGTTGCCAGCAGCTGTTTAATATTTTCTATATGCCATTTGCCCTCACTAGAGCATTAGGCTTCCACTTTCCCAGTCTAATTACACAGGCTTTATATTTTGATTTTTCACTATTTCAAGGTCAGTCATTCTCCCATAGGATCTTTTCAGTCTATTACTAAACTGATGTCACTTCAGTGCCTGCTTACAGAGGAAAACTAAAACTGAGCCATTTAAAGTACTGTAGCTGGCTTTCAAGTTGTTTCAAGGAAAGAAATCAAAGTATTTAATTTCTGTTAAATCACAGCTATACTGAAGTCCAGCTTTCCAATATTGGAAATTGTAGCATGGGCCATATGTTGTCATGCAGGATTCTTCCAATTCACCTTCCTCCTGTGACTGGAGACAAACCACTTTGCCCAAACTGGAACTCTGCCTCTGCCCTTCCTCTCATACAGATCCCATGCTGCACAAATAATCAAACACCCACCAGGACAAACACGACCATACAGATGTTTCACCCACTTGTAAGAGTCAGGAAAATGTTGTCCCTTTCAGTAATAACCAATAAAAATGGAAAATGGAGGCAGATCCACATCTGTACATGCAGGGTACATGGGTGCAACTGTTTTTATCAATGTGCTGTGATGGTTCTGACACTGTAATGCTTCTCTTTCCCAAAAAAATACTTAAACAGTTGGTGAGAACAGACATAGGATTGTGTCAACTGTGGTGAGAACACTTGCCTGAAAGGTGTGAAAGCTTAATTATTTATTCAAAGCAGTAGGGCTTCAGTGGGAGACCTGAGCAGGCTCTCCTCCCGCCTCCTCCCTCGATCTCCGGAGCAAGCTGCAGACATTCATCAGGGAAATGCAAGTTCACATCCTTCAGGAAATCAGAGAACTCCATCTGAGCAGTTGCTCTACCCCAGTAGCACTTGACATCTCCACCTGTTGACTTTAACCTACATTTCTTTCTTATTTTTGTAAGTAATGCTTACACGGGATAAAGTCATTTTGGGAGAGTGGAGCCTTTTCCTCTAGGGAAAATGTAACAAATTATGGCTTCATTCACCATGACTTCTTTTTGCTCAAATATGCACCTCAGAATTCAAATTTAACCCTGCCACTGCTCATTCCTCTCCCATTAAACTAACAAAACTGGCTCCAGATTTACTAATCAAAATTAAGATCTGCTGACATGTCTGCTACGGAATTTACAATCAAAAAATATTTTTAACTGATACAGGGTAGCCAAAAATTACCCTTTTTAAACTTCATGTTATCTCAATGAAGCAGATGAACAACACAGAGCAATCACAGGATGTTTTAAGTTCAGCTGTGAAAGTATGGGGAAAAAACTGAACCTGGTGTGAAAAATATTTTGACTGAATAATTACAAAACAATCTCAGGAACTGCAGACAAGGTTGTGACCAATGCCTGTGAAAAGCCTCGATGCATGCAAACAGTTAATTCCATTTTTAAACTGCGGTATACAAGAATTGCTCCTTCTGTCCAGCTGTGACATAAAACATTGGTGAAGTTCCTGGGGGAAGAGGAAGATAGGGAGGAAAAGGGGTAACTTCAAGACTTGATATTTTCAGGCGAAGTCAGCACAGAAGAGAAATGAGCCAGGAAAGTGACTGGGAAAATTAAGATTGGTGATCCAGAAAAAGCTACATATATTTGAAGTGAACATCTGACCTGAGAGGGAGTAACTGCTCAGGAGAACAAAGCAGAGGGAAGGAAAGGGTAGGAAAATCCCTCTGACTGATACTGAGATGCATCACATTGCTCATTATTAGTTTCCAGCACGCCCTCCTGGGTGAACCTAAGCCAGCACCCAAATTTGGCAAAGCTTCAAACATCACTGTCTGAAGTTTGCTGTTTGACATAAAGCAGGATCTTAAAGTGCAGCTTGGAATTTCCAGCACCAGTGTTACAGGCACTTGTTGCAGGGCAAGGATGTCCACCCAGCTAGACACCGACATAAGATGCTCCAGGTGCTGAGAGAAGTTTAATTACAGAGTTTTTTCCAAACTAGAATTGTCTCCACAGTGGCATACACAGCTTTTTTTGCTGGCTACCATGCCCAGTTCAGCAAAAAATGGGTCCTTGGAAGGACTTGGCTCAGTGTCCTCCCCACCACACTGCAGGGTGGCTGCACCTTCACACCCTTCCACGGTCACAAATTCTGGCTCTCTGCAAACACAGACCTCCGGCTTCCAGCCAGAGATGCTCATTTGCTTCCCACATCCCCTGGAAATATTTGGCCGTGCACTGTACCATGAGAGTTCGCTCCTCTGGCAACCCTCAGAAGAAAACCATGGAGCTGAAATGGAGCAGACAATTCTGCTCAGCAACAAGTATCTCTCACCATTCTAAGAAAAAGCACCTTCAGAGTGTTTATCCATTGAGAAAATAGCACTCCTGTACTGGTTTTCAGCTGCAGCATCCAGTCTTCTTCCACCTGTCCTTTTTTGAATCAAGTTGCTTGTAATTTCTCACCTTAATTTCTCACCTTAATTTCTCACCTATAGACCATAAATTTCTCACCTGTAGACCACAAATTTTTCACCTATAGACCATAAATTTCTTGCAGCACATACACAAGACCAGGTGATTCTGCTAGGACAAATATTTTCACATACACAAAGATATTAGATACCACATTTAATTAAGTAAGTTTTCTAACTAAGGTGTGAATTTGTTAATTTTTTTTTTAAGTCCATTTAAGGCCATGCTTTGGAAATTTTATTCAGACTGAATTTGTCTTGTTCTGTGAAAGCACTACGTTAATTTTCTTCTGAAATAAGTTCAATTGGCATCAATACCCTTTACAGAAAGTAAACCTATGGCAGCCATCAAGAAAAGAAGGTCTCAGAAAAATGTGTGAACACCAATCTAATCCCAACCAACCTGTACCAATTGCTCTTTTTGCCTTGAAATTGTGACACCAAGATTACAGCATTTTATTTTATTGCATACTTAAAGATGACAACAGCAGTTTTCTCATCACCTTGAAAAAAAAACCACTATATAAGCAGGAGATATTTGATATAAGATTATGTGATAAAGCAAGTTCCAAGTCAATGCTGTAGGTCCAAAAATAAGATGCAGGTTAAATGTAGGTAGTTAAATTCAAAATCAGATGCCTATTAGATGGTAAATTCTACCTTCTCTTACCTGCTCAAGCCAATGCCCTCACTCTGAGTTTCTGTTGCCTAATTCAAGCATTTGAATTATCCCTCTCTGGATCACATCACAGAATTTACCACTAAACCCATTCAGGGTGCATTTCACTGGTTGTGCACTCTCAGTTTTCCACCTGGCAGCAGAAACAGCTGCCTCTCACTTTACTGTGAATCAGCATCCAATTGTGCACAGATAGGTATACTTTCCTTTATATTTGATGCTATAACTCAAGACACTGTACTAGGGGTTAAGTGGCTTCAGAAGTAAAAATCTGGTTTTTAAAGAATAAATAATTAGATAAATCTACAGAAAATATGGAAATTTTAGATTGTGTGTGCAAAAACCACTGAATTATTTCACCACTCTGGGTCAGATCTATCTATAAAATTCAATAATCCTTCTGCACCCAATATCTCATAAACACTTCTTTTTTAAACAACATATTTGTCTAGTTCTCTAAAATGGAAATTAATAAAGAACTTCCTTAGTAAACTAGGATTTTTAGGATTTTTCTTTTTTTTTTTTTTTTTTTTAATCAAGGCTTCTCCCCTGTAGTCCCCAAAAATGGAAGAAAGCTGCAACCAAGATCAGCAAGTATTCTGACTAAAAGAGGCAGAAGAATTTTGGTTTATTGTTATATTAAAGGAATGTGGAGAATATAAAATTCAATGTCCAGAAAACTACTTTCCTGTCATGAAGAAAATAATGTAATAGTTAAGTTATTCACTAAATACTTAAAAATACAACAATGTTGCCCTCATTGCTCATCCTTAGTCTAAGAGTTTGCTGTGACCATAGATTTTTTTCACTGCTGAGAAGAAGTATAATTCTTTTCACCAACTGCTTTTATCACAAAGACTCCCTCAGAAAATGAAGACTGAAAAAGAAATTGTTTAACATGTCTTGGCATTATCCAATAATGCACAAAGAATTGGACAAAAAGATAATATTAGATAATATTAGATCCACCTGAAAATCCATCCTGCATGATGCAGGAAAGAACTAAAGAAAGAGTTTTTTATTGACTGTGGCATTTTTCCACAGAATACTTCATTGGTGGGGACAGAAATACTGTCAGGTTCAAAAAAAGATATGCACACACATATACATAGCAATTATTTTTAAAAGCACAAACAAAACAAAAATACTAAAAATGGCTTTTTAGGTATTTTAGGAAGGCATTTAGGTATTTATTTGTGATGCTATGAAAACATCACCGTGATTATTCACTGACAAAATAGCATAAGAGCAACTCTTTTTTTTGTTTGTTCATTTGTTTGTTTGTTTGGCTTGGGTGGTTTATTTTTTAATCTAAGCAGTTTTTTTACAGCTTGTCCCCAGCTCAGCCAGTTATTAGCCGACTGCTTGTGGTGAATGGTTCAGGGTGCAGCTTGAAAGGAGCAGAGACTGTGAAGATAGGAAACCCTTTTTTAAATACTCCAATCCTCTTTATACATCAGAGCGAGGGTCCCTGTGGCTGAAGCTCTGCAGGATTTTATCCTGAACTGCTATTTTAGTCTGTATCCTCTACAAATGACAGAATCCCTCTATTCATTCTGTGTTTTGGCCAGTAAGGCTCCATCACCCTTTTTTTTATTTTATTTTACCATTTTTGATGTGTTTAACTCTGCTTTCTTTCTTCTAGATTCTCTGCAGAGCAGTAAAATGTGCCTTTTAAAACAGAAAAATTCTCATATTGCTAAGGATATACCTTCTGCTTTTATTGCAAAAGTATGAGGAAAGCTGGGCTAAGCTGAAAGACTTTTACTATGTAGGACTTGATTTTTAGTAATGTGGCATAACTCACAACTGTAAAACTTCAGCATTCCAACAGCATTTGGTTCTCCTCATATGAATGGTTTCATAGATTATAACTCAGAATTTATGCAGGTGAAGTTAATTTCAGCACTGGTGAATAAGATTTTTCTCTCATTTAAATTGTTTTTCTTAAATAACCATCCTCATTTAAAAGGGAAAAATTCTCTGAATCTGGTCTCTTTAAGACTCTTTTTCTAACTGTGCTCAGAAGACATATTTCCATATGAAAAGGTAAATCATCATTTTCTTATTATATTGATTTTCCACTTACTGTGACGGCAAAGATTTTCAGTCTTCCTAAAAAAGAAAATAAAGAAGGATTAAAGTCAACACATTTTTATAACCTGATGACTATTTTCCACACTGAATCATTCAAGAAATTAAAACCAACAGTCTACAGCATTTAAAGTCATGGTGCGAACACACCCCAGTGTACAAATGCTGCACTCCTAAACATTTAAATCCATTAAGTTCTTGGCAACCCTATGTTATATGTGCATATGCTTAATATAGTTGTACTGACAGAGTCTCCACTTCAAAATACTCTACCAGATAGGGATCACAGGATAGTATCAAAAGTGGTACACTGGATCTTGTCACAAGTTAGATGAGGTTTTCATCCCTTCTGACAATTTTTTCCAAGAACAAGTAAACAGGAAATGAGAATAACAACATCCAGCCTTCTCTCAGCCACACTGATGGAAACCCTGCACAGAGGACAAATAAAATTATTTGTGTTGACCTATATATATATATATGTGTGTATATATATATATATATA
>JBBMKD010000115.1:9513359-9555990 GCA_037834095.1 Argya squamiceps | reverse complement strand
GACCTATATATATATATATGTGTGTATATATATATATATATATATATATATATATATATATATATATACACTCAAGTAAGGAGTATTAATTTTAGCAAGTCTCAAAAAACACCATGAAAGCCACACCTGCAGGTAGAAATACTGTAAATAGAAATGCTGTAAAAAAGGAGCATCCTATTACCACAGAAACCTCCCTGCAGAAAATGTGTTAATAGGCTCAAAAGACAAAGTGACTGCTTCCTTTGCTGGGAACCATGTTATCCATCACTTCCAAGCAGCAGCACAATAAATTGAACCAGTAGATATGGAATTGCCAGGACAGCCCATGGCAACCCATCAAACTCCTTGGAGAAAATATTCCTGGATATTCAAGACACAAAAACCTTAGTAGAATTCAAGACAACAATCAGAAGCACTTTTTAAGCTATTCAAATGGCAAAACCTCTAAGATACCTTTCACAAGGTAACTCTCAAAAAATATTTTTCAAGTATTAACACCTCTCATTTGAGGCACGTCCCATAAGTAACCACAAAACAGTACTCAAGTAAGGAACTGATATCAGAGCTTCTCGTGGTTATTAAAAGATATCCTAGCTATAATTGAAGCCAGGGAGCTACAATCAAGATGATCCTTATTAAAATTAACTAATGAGATTTGACAGAACATGAATTTAAGCCTAAATACCAACAATGTCATGCTGTCAGCAAACGAAATACATTAACTAAAAACTGTTGCATTTGATTTAAGGCTCTATCATGCAAAACGAGAAAAGAGGTCACCCTAGACCTTCAGGGAATCTGTTCTTACAGAAATTTTAATTTTGCTCACAACCCCTGGGAAGCAAAAATAATGAAGTGCCTTGCTCAGAGATGTAAGAGGTGTACTAGTCACACACTGACAGCATTACGGTTCATGTTACCTCATCTGCCTACACGAAATATTCAGCTGAAAGAGCTGATAATTGGGACTAGATGGTGTGCTCCTATACTCACACTGGCAATCCTGCTTCAGAGGGCCTGATTCAGAGCCAATACTTTCCCCAGAATGAGTGGAACACCAAGCCTGTCTCTTGTTTTAGTCATCCGCAAACCCAGGTGACCCCACTCACTAAAAAAAGTGACCCTAAAATACGTGACACTGTGTCAGTTCCACATATTCCTGGGCCAGCTGGCCTCAGAGTGTGAGCCTTGAGGGCTCTGCCTCTGGATACCAGCTGGTTTTGTGCCCTGGTGTCCTCTGCCTTCCTGACAGCCAAGTGGCTACTGGCTCCTGCATAGGATCTGTGATCCAAACTCCTGCAAAGCTAAAATCCTTAGAGGCACTATAATTTGAGTATAACTATGACTCCCCACAGATCTCAGAAAACACCACTCAGCACAGGAGAAAAGGACTGCAATTCTGCAAGCTCTGCAGCACCATCCCCAGAGGCACAGAGCAGGTCCCAGCACAAGCCAGGACCAGACACCAGTTATCCAAGGCCACTGGCACGGTCTCTGCCTGCAAAGCAGGCACTTGGGAATGTGCCACTGGAAAGCTGAGCTGCCTCTTTTTATACTGGGACAAGCAGCTGGTTAGAAGCTGCACTCAGATTGTTCAGTGGACGTTTTGAAGATGGGCCAAAATCTTCAGTTTCAGTACTGCCTGGGAGGACATGCAGCAGCAAGCAAAGAAACCTGTTTCTTGTGGCTTGGGCTGCCTTGTAGCTCGATCATAAGAAGTGCTTTTCTGTCTGAATGGCTTGAAAGATGGCAGGACAGTCAGTTTAGCAGAATTTGTTGACGATGGTCCAACACTGAGTATAAACGGCTTAGTCTTCCATGTGAAAATGTCACTCCTTGGACTCACTGCTAGTTTTGAGAGCACCACAATTGCCTAAAAATCATGTGTTTCATGGAATTAAAAGCCAAAAATCAGTCATGTTCATACAGATTGAAAATGCCACCTACTCTGTGTGGGAGACTGCCTGTGATCTTTGTGGGATGCTAGAGTCCCCACACACAGAGAAATCACTGATTTTCCAACAGTCACAGGATATTCACTGACTGTTTCTGAGATTCAGCTGGCATTGCAGTCATATGTGTAACTTTAAAAAATGAGAGCAGTAAAAGCAAATCAAGTCATTTACAGGAACTGATGATTTTCTTTCAGCTTACCTGAAATATCAGTGTTTAAGGAAACAGAAGTAGGTAGTTTGCCTTTAAAAGTATCTTATCCACTTAAAAAATCTTATCCACTACTGAACCTGTTCAGTTCAAAGATTGCCTTCAGTATTTTCCTTTTATCGCTTCCTAAATCAGATTTCTGTTATCAAATGGAATAAAACTTGTTCATTTCTGGGTTGTGCAGAGCACGAGTACTCACGACACCTGTAAGAGCTGCAGAAGGTATGATGAAAATGCAAAGTATTTTGCTAACTTGAGTGCTGATGGCAGAAACTTTCCTGCTTCTGCTTATTCACGACACCTGTAAGAGCTGCAGAAGGTATGATGAAAATGCAAAGTATTTTGCTAACTTGAGTGCTGATGGCAGAAACTTTCCTGCTTCTGCTTATTCATTACAAAGTCTTGCTCCTCATCTTCCTTCTTTTCCTTCTTGGCTTCTTGATCACACTCCACTTCTGCCACACCAATTCATCCCCAGAGTCTATCAGGAAAATAGAAACATAATTAAGAGCAAAACATTTTGAGCTTACAGAAGCTGAGAAAACACTCCTAGCCTGGGATGTGGAAGAGGCCAACTACTTGTGAGATGCAGCATTAACAGCAAAAGAATTCTCAGAAAAGCCTGGACACGGCCCAACTTGCTAATAAGTCAAATCAGATTCCAAGGCAAGGCAGAGATAACACAGATCAGAAGACAAAAATCAATGAATATTCTGGAGAGGGCTGTGTAAAGATTGTGTGATGAAGTGCTAAGTCAAAAGTGTGTTTATATGAAAATCATTCTCCTGATACAATCAGGCAAGATGGAGACCATGCAAATTCCTTTTACAGAGCCCATCCATCTATCTCCGGAGAAAGTGATGTTAGAAGAGAGATAATCTGCATTTTTTCCCGTGATTTTTTTTTTGTGTTCCATTTCTTAAGCAGTAGAAATGAGAATACTGTGAAAAAGGAAAAGATTATGTAGACAGGAGTATTAAAGTGCTACAAATACCCTACTGAAACCTGACAACTAGTCTGAAGAAAACAACCTCATAGTGTAAAAAGCCCAACTTGTTAAGAAGAAAGAGAAAACTGTGTAGACTGAGAATCTATAAATAATCTCAAATGGAAAGCTGGCTGTTCAGCTGGCATAAAATAATTTCCTTTATTTTAAGTCAGTTTGGCAAACCAGTGTTTTAATATATTTTCTTTTGATTAAATATATATATTTTAATGGGTGTTACTTTATTTTTCACCATATTTGTATTTCTCTTCTGTGTTTCTCATTTTTTTTCAGTAAAAAATTTGCATGAATGTGTAGGGTTGTTTCCAGAAAAAAAAACCCATAAATAAAAAGAGTATGTTCTGCTGCCTTTTTTTCCTGCAGATTTCAGTAGCTTTATACCAGTGACTCATAGCGTCCACCCTGCTGAATTTTCCAAGCAGAGGAAGTGCATAACTCACATTTTTCATCATATTATTAGCTTTTACCTTACATTTTCCTCAGTGGGATCAAGTGTGCTTCATCTCTGCTACCTGAGTCCTTCCCTTTTCCCTGATTCACAGTGAGGCACCTCCCTGAAAATGAAATTGAGAGTGAGTGACCACAGGCAGAGTGAAGGAGGAGATGTCTGGGGTGCCCTGGGGACCAGCATCATACAGCAGATCCACTACTGATCTGCAAGATATGGGCAGGAAGAATAATGGTGAAATTTGAAGACAACTGGCAATAAAAGCGGTGCTAATAGCCTAAAAGCAGTTGCATAGAGAAAATGGACTATACATTTCTCGTAGGACAATAATCTTCCTGCAGGAAAATGTGCCTGCTAACACCTGATTTTTCTGACAAATCCAAAATGCACCTCGCTGTGGCACTAAAGAACTTTAATTTTTATATCAGTTGTGTATGTTTATGGTTTTATCTCCTTTTCGTCTCCCCCCTCAGAAAACCCTGATGGGGACCGACTACTGTGATTTGAATTTCAGGATGGCAGGACTTTTACAAGCTTTAAAAGCAAGTCCCTCAAGAAGCAAGTAATGCAAAATCAAACAAGTCATAGACCTGTTAAAAACAAACCCCTGAAATTCTTCCCTCCTTGCTTTTTAGGTTTATTTGGAAGATTATGCTTTAGGTGCTGTTTTCCCAATGTCCTTCTCCTCAAAGCCTGAAAAATAGCCAATTTTAAGTGGCACCAGTGGGAGTTTCCAAAACATTTCTTCATTGTATTCCAATGCAACATGAATGACAATACTCACTTTTGCAGAGAATGCCATCTTTGCATCCATATTAAGAAGGAAAATTCAAAAATCTTTCATAAAATGATACTGAAAGTTCATTTTTTTGAGTTGTTGCTGTGGTCTGAGGTGCCAGGAATAATAATCAGCAGGCCTGTGAAGTTGCCCATCGTGACAATGCTCCTAGGTAAAAGCAAACCTAATATCCGTTCATCTTATCTGAGCTGGGTTTAGCAAACAGTTTTCACTCTGCACCCTTTCATGGTCAGATACAGGGAGGGGGGAAAAAAATCTAAACTATGCTTGGAAGAAAGGCAATAAACATCCCTGATCACTATTATAGATACGATTACATATTGTTTCTTGAAGATGATGGATGTGCATGGAGCAGCTGCATGTGGAGCAGCTCTTCAGCTGGAGTTAACTCCACATCTCTCAAAAAACCTCCGAGGGGTTGATACAGAAGCATCACTATCAAGATATGCAGATTAGGCCTCTAGAAGTGTCAGAACTATATGAAATCAGGGAGGGTTTTTTAACCTCTGTTGAGTGCTAATCAGGCCAGTTCCTTTGAGACACTGCACTAGCTCATGTCATGCTGAGCAGAGCTTTTGGGTTTAACCCAAAACTCATGCAGAATTGCATTTCTCTCATCAAACAACACTTATAATTAACGTTCTGTTTATTTTGAACCTATGCCTTTGCTCAACAAAATTATTACATCTCTCTAGCACTTAATACAAGGAAACACACATTGCTCCAAAACAGCATTCCTGTATGCAGCATCTGGCACAGCAATATTCAGTTGTGGAACCCTGAAGGATAACAATGGAAAAGATAAGAAAAAATGAACTTTTCCTCTTGGTATCCAACAGCTCCATTAGCTGGTCTTCAAACCACCATGAGGTGCCAGAATTAGTTTTAAGATTTACAAGAAGGCTTTATTTTAAGACTGTGAAGTTTCATCCTCTTAGTTACCTGAAGCTGACTTTTGACTAGAAAAAAAATACAATGAAAAATCACACAGGTTCACTTTGCTGTTTCTTTTGTTTTGCTCTGTCTAATAAACTCAAAAGAGGCCCCCTAAACCAAAAATAGGGCTCCTAAAAGCCTTGATGACACAAACCCCACAGCACTGGGTGCTAGATGAGCTAGAGTCTCTCAGCCCAAACCCGCTGCAAATAAAACAAGTAAACAACCCGAAGAAGAGTGCCAGGGAAATAAACACCACGAAGCATGACGGAGGCGAAAAACCCGGCGAAATGCCCATTTCTGGTCACTTCCATAGCGCTCCGGGGGGCTACAACTCTCCCCGCAGCATCGCGCCATGGTGGGGAGGGACAGCGTGGGGACAGCGAGGCGAGAAGGGCCCCGAGGATGGGAACGGGAGGGGGAAGCCGTCCCAGCCCTGCTGTCCCCTTGTCCCCGGAGCTCTGTGAGGAGGCACATCTCACCCGCATCCCTCATCCCGCCCCACATTCACCCGCCCCACATCCCTCCCTGCATCCCGCATCCCGCACGCATCCCGCCCGCATCCCGGCCGTCCGCTGGGCCTCGCGGCCCCTCCCGCCTCCCCTCCCTCCGGCCCCGCCGCCGGAGGTGTGTTTTCTCGCCGTGCCCCATCAAAGCCCCCTCTGTTATTGAAATATGAGGCCTCTTCCTCCGCGGCGGAGGCGGCGGGCGGGAGGCGGGGATGGACGGGCGGGTCGAGCTCCCGCCGCCCCAAAGAAACGTCCCTTTGTTCGGCCGGGAGGAGCCGGTGCCGCCCCACCCGGGGCTCTCAGCAGCCCCTCAGCCCCCGAAGGGGGTGGGCAGCCCCCGCCCGAGCCCCAGAGTGCCTCCGCACGGACTGAGAGCGAGGCCACCTCGGTATCCCGGGGATGGGGACCCAACCGCCGGCAGTGTCCGAGCATCCTTGGTCCCTTAATGCCTCCCCTGAGGCCACCTGCACCTCCTTATTTTACACTACAGAAGTGCACTGCACGCCTTCCCTCCCCCCCACCCCCATCCCAAATTTCATTAATAACCTCAAACTGATACCCTGATACTTCTTTCTCTCAGGCACGGGGGGGGATTGTTGGAGTGTCCTGTGAAGTTGGACTTCGATGACCCTTTTGGGTCTCTTCCATCTCAGGATAATCCATGATTCCGAACAGAGCCGTGTTTATTTGCCTGGGGTTTGTTTTATTTTCGTTTTATTTTTCCTTCCAGCGGTCTGTGCTGTGAAGTCGCCGATGTGGCACAGCAGTAGTGACCCCGGCTCGGAGACGCTGGTGAAACTCATGTCCCCTCAGATGTGCCTCTGCACCAGGATGTGTCAGGCTCTGGCATTTCCTGGTCAGGCAGGATGGATGGGCTGCAGCCTCTTTTGATGGTGCGGGCTGGGAGTTTGACACCCACCATGATAAAAGCTTAGCGGGGTCCAGGCTGGAAAATGATGTTGGAGATTTGCAGTGGGTGTGACACAGCCACATTCTTCTCTTCAGCATTGGAGAAGGAGCAAGTGGGAGGGAGGGGGAAGGGGAAAGGATAAAATTAATCCACAGGACCAAGTTGGCTGGACCACCTGTGCTTTTTAATCTTGCAAATATTAGAGGTTAAGAATTCCACATTTATTTCCTATTGCTATTGGGAGATTTAGACTTTAAGAACCTCGTTTTTCTCAAGTGGAGGAAAGTAACACCTGCTTTACAAAAATAACATCATTTGAGCCCAAATTTGCCAACATGTAGTACATCAACAAGGCTTCGTCTTTTTTTCCCCCTCTTCCTTTCATCTATTGTTGTTTGAGTGGGGGTTTTGGTTTTGGTTGGTTGCTTTTTTAAATTAGGCACATTCAGGGATACAACAACACCTTTTGCCTCCGATTGTAAGGTGTGAGATTTGACGTGTGTGCTTTTCATGCCGTGGCATTTAGGGGGTTAAAGCCACACACTGTGTGGATTTTAGCAGACTCCTTTGGGGTTGTTTGTCTCATGATGTGAAGAGGAAATAAAATGCAGAAATTTTTGATGCTGGGGGAATACTTTGGCCTGGGGTGGCATTTAGAAATTGCATAAAGTCTTGGGATCACCAGTTGCTGGGATTAAGTGATGCTAGTGCCCTGAGCAAGGTGTGTTCTGGTTTTGGGGTGTAATAAGAGAAGGTGTGTTTGTTTCCTGAATTTAAAATTCTACTGGAAGTTGGGGGTAAAAGAAAAACAGAAGGGGACCTTGTTAGGTCCATCTGTTTCCACCCCACTACAACAACCCCCCCCCCCCCACACACAGTGCTTTCCTGCATCACTTTCTCGACGTCTGAAACCCGGGTTCCACCCTCAGAGTTAATGAGAGTGTGGGGGGTAAAAAAGGAGCGGGGGCTGGGAGCGGACAGAGGCAAGTGGTCAGAAGTGTCATGTTTCTCAGGGTGTCACACACCCTAAATCCCTAAATTCAATGGTCTCTTCATGAGGAACACTACCAACTTCTTTATTTTCTTACCCCCCCGCCTTCCCCCCCCCCCTTTTTTTTTTTTCTCGAAGTCCCGTGTAGTTTTGGTTTTATTTTTTTCTCTCAGGACTTTTGTGGAGTTGAGAGAGGCTTTTTTGGGTGCGGATCTGGGCGGGATGGACCCAAGGGGCGAGGACAGGGACCTGGAGGGAGAGGGCAGCCTCCTGGGACTGGGTGGGTGTGTGTGGGTGTGTGAGCGACCGGGAAAACCGCGCCTGTGGGGGTTTATTTTTTCCTCTCATTCCTGGGGTCTGAATGGAAGCACGTTGGGCTGTAATTAAGACATCTTGGAGGCGTACTTAACTCATGACGTGTTGCTTTTCTTTTCCTCTCGGTGAGAAAGTGGCTCTCTCTTCCCTGGATCAGGTCCTCTGCCATCCAGAGCCACAAAGAGATACTCGGGACATAGACACACACACACACACACACACGCTGACTTAAGGTGAGCACCAAAAACTTCCTCCTGCGCTTCGCTGCCCTCCGTGTCAAACTGCTGGAGAGTCCTGGGAGCATCTCAACTCGCAGGGAGCTCTGCGCAAGGTAAAAACAAAATAATAATTCAAACTTTTGGGAAAGTTTTTTTTTTTAGTGCTTTGCTGCTCCGAGTCGGATGGGGACGCCGCAAGCAGCGCCTGTGGCATCAGCTGCAGGGCTGCCTGAGCTGGAGGGATTTTTGAGAGTTCTAATTTGGCAGCTGAGGCGGGGGGCGAGGGTGGAAGACGGATTAAAACTGGCTAACTTCAGTGTCCTTGACTTTTAAGCGCTCTGTGTTACCAAAGGAGGGATCATGTTGCAACTGCAGAAAGACAAAAAGTCGTATACTTCTGCTCTGTGGCTTCCTCCTATGGGATTATTCTTCTCACAGAGATTTGTCTTCTTTTTTTTTCGTTTTTTTGTCTTTTTTTTTTTTTTAATATTTCTCCATCCATTCAGATGCTTTCAAAAGTTTTTAGGACATAGGGAAAAAGAGCATGGTAGACTGAATAAACATTTCAAGAACTGGAGGCAGAATCTGCACAAAGTACTGCCCGTCCAGTTAGGAGAAAGAAGATTCTGATAAGATGTGATATGTTACATACTGATGTCATATTTGGCTATTTATTGTCAGGGGAAGCCTGAATAACATTTGGCACAGGTTCCTGTAGCATCTCCACTCACCAAGAAAGTTGGGCTGCCTCAGCGTTTTACAAATGTAGCTGGTCCAGAGCTGTGATAACTGCATCATTTTACTACATGTTTATTTGAGATTTGAGGTCAAACCCATAGAAAGGTGATATTCAAAACGTTTCTCATGGCAAAACTCCTTGTGTGGTAGGATAGATAGATAGACAGATAGATATCAAAGATAGTGGGGAATGGAAAGCTTTTGTGTGTTTGAATTAAGGAGGTTTATTGCTGTTTGTGTATAATTAGTGAGGGCTTAATTGCTGCTGGGGTCTTTCAGGGCAGAAAGTGCTGCCATATATGTTGGTGATTGGTGTCATGTAAGTGATACAACACCTCCAGGAGGCTCTGAGGTCCTTGTGCTCAAAAGAATTGTGTAGGTGATTAATAGCAATGAATTTGTATTTATGTCTATCAAGTCTGTTTCAATGCCTAAATGTGGGAAGAAGGAACATGGAAAGAGCCCTGTTATTCTGTCAGGAATATATGTATGACGTGGTAGTTGAAAGCACAGATGAAGTGAGGCCATGTAACTTTGGATACAGACCCTCTCAATAAACACAGCTTCTAGAGACAGGTTGTTTTCAGCACGTGGGGAAATGCAGATCACAATCAGCATCACCATCACCGGCTCCTGTGAGGAAGGGACCAGGGATCCCGTGCCAAGGTGTGGCATGCAGGAGGCAAAGTCCTTGTGCCACCCAAAGGCAGCTCTACTTTTCTTGGGGTTTTGGGTCTGCTGAGGCCACAAAAGCACAGTCCTGTAAAGCACTGCTGGGCAAAGTTGCTCTGAGTGCATCACCTGAGACCCCAACCCTTACACACCTGCCTGTGCTAGTGCCAAGGGGAAAGGGAAGA
The DNA here is from genome assembly GCA_037834095.1 of Argya squamiceps. NCBI lineage: Eukaryota > Metazoa > Chordata > Aves > Passeriformes > Leiothrichidae > Argya > Argya squamiceps. The sequence continues at coordinate 9,546,100 of JBBMKD010000115.1, read as the reverse complement.
AGGAAGAAGGCAGGAGGCAATCAAAAAAGCAAACCAAACCAAAACAAAAAAAACCCAAAACCACAAGTTTGTGATGTTTTTAAACACTACAGTTAAAGTGAAGTAGAGGAGAAACATGTAAAGAGCAGCTTTTTCAAGTTAAACCCCCCAAAAAAGTAAAGGTGATAATGAAGACACTGTCAGTCTTCACTGGAAAGTTGCCAAAAGGCCAGTCTTCCTAATAAGATTCCTGAATGTGCAAGCAGATTCCAATAAGAAAGAGGAAAAAAGCCCATGAAGAAGAGAAGTGTTGTCCACAGACCTGTCCCTGTCAGAGGCTCACAGCACAATCCACAGCTAAGCATCTTCTTCTCACGTATCCAGAGGGTTCAGCTTCCTCCCAGTGCCAGTCAAAACTCACTCCCAGTGAGCCTGGTCAAAAGAACTCACAATACTAAAAAAAACCCAAAACCCTAAAACCCCTAAAAACCCAACTTGACAAAACCCTAGAGAAGTAGAAATGCTTGGGGCAGGGAGAGAAAAGTTTTCAGGAAAGGATGGAGAGTTTCTGTTGCATTACAGTTTGTAAAATTGCTAAGAAGAGTGTTTTCTATTGTAGGTCCCCAACATGTAGGATTTTTATGCTCTTATATGACTAAAAGGAATATTTTTGTCCGCTATTGGTCACAGTCTGGAGAGAAAAGAACTATTATCAATATTTAACTAAATCACTTAACCTCCTTGGCCCTCGGTAAAAAATCTGGAAGCAATATGGACCACCCTTTAAAAGGTGTTTTGAGATCCTCAAGTGGAGAGAGACTTTGCAATTGCTTACATTTAAATATATTAAAAGTTTTCCAATTCACTTCAAGGATTAAGGTGTGAAAACTGGAATTAATGTTTTCTGCTTTTCATTTGCTTTTCCACTGAAGCAGTGCTTAAACTATTCCTGGAAGTTGAAATATTTAACATTTCAGTTTAATTGTAAACCTGACAGTGTATTTCATTACTTAAACTCTATGGAAATGAAAAATTTTGTGGGGAAAAAAAAAGTTATTTTCATATGACAAGCTGCTTCTGTTGCTTGTTAGGAAGTATTAGACATTCTGTCTCTGCTGGTAGGAACTGTAGCACACAGTGCTGCTCTTGAAAAGGCAGCTTGTAACTTGTAGGTAACAAAATGTTCTTTTGGGTAAAAAAAAAAGCAAAATTAAAAAATTAAAATACTCTGAATATACTAAGGATTTCAATCAATGGTGTTTAAGGAGGATTAGAGGAAGCAGCTGGCTAAATAAATATTAGGTGTAGAGTGGATGCAGTGGTATAAATTAATAATGCAGTTCTTTATCTGCCTTATGAATGAGAGGTTTTGTGGCGATAAGGTGGCCCAAACACGGTCACTGGATGCCACCTAGTGGATAGTGCCGAGTCTTTTTGGCAGAATTTTCTTACATTCACTACATCTGTAACTAATTCAGGTGCAATCTAAATATAAGTGGTTAGTTTTATTCACGTTTACCATTAAAAATAAAACCAGTTGTTTGTTTCGGATTATTTTAAATTATATTTTTAGGAGAAGCTATCTCTGTGTTTTGAGTGCCCATTAGATGTGATAAAAATCAGTTTGGCTTTTATTTATAATTTGCCACCAATATTTATTTGCAGAGACTTTTTAAACCACTTGGTCACAAACAGCCACAGCTTGACACTCAGTTTGATGGGCTGAGCTGTTAGTGTACAAGTGAGGAAATTTTTGTACAAATATTGTGTCAGGACAAGCTGTGTCCAGCAGCAAGGATTTCAAAGCTCCTTCCAAAAGTATTTTATGACATAGGATGTGCTTTTCTTAATTCCCTTTGTTTGTTGTCCTGAATATTTTGTCAATGATAAACAAAAATGAAGAAAATGTATTATTTCTAATAGCTGTTTAAAAGTCACAAACCTTTTTTTTTCTTTTTTTTCTCCTGCTGTTTATCTTCATCTCCCTCACATGTCAGACACACTCATAGCTTAAATTATCTTTTTTACTGGGGAAAGGAAAATTGTTTATTTAACAATTATAAGGATTGTTTATTCAGTGGTAGGTATTCAGGTGCTGTCAGTTCTCATAGCTCTAAAAATGACCCCATCCATGACAAAGTTTTAAGCAGGCAAACATGCATCTGGACATGCTTTGTGATGGGATTTATGGTATGTGGCCAGCTCACAGGCTTCTACTTCCTAGGCTTTTTTTTTTAAATGTCACCATCAACACAGTTTCCTCTGCAGCCACCTCCTAGACACCCAAACGAGGTGATGAATGCATGGTTCTGTGCCTACATTTTTAAAATAAGTGCCACAGCACCAATTGGAGCTAAGAATTATTAAAATACATTGCAAAGTCAAGCTCCCTGTGCTTAACTTTGTCCTGGTTTTCATCACTGAGCAGGAAATCAAATGGCAACGTCACACTCAGCAGGACAATTCCTGCGTCCTTCTCATTCAGTCAGCTTTGAAAACACCTTTTTTGTGTTTGTTTTCTTTAGATTAGGACAATAGGATGAGTGTCTCAAACATGATCAATAGCTCAAAAAAAAAAATTAAACCATGCATGAAGAAGTCACACAGCAGTAGCTTGCTCTGGCTACTCTGCAACCTTTTCCCAAGACTCACATGAAATATTACCACAGGAGGTTGTTAACTAAATCACAAGTTAATGGCTAAAGTCTGCTTTTCCATTAATCAGGTAAATTTTATGAATTAAAGACTAGGAAGGCGAAATATCACAGCAGCAAAAGAGGTAATTGACTCAGTCCTGTGCTTCGTAGGGGCTTACCTCTCCTTTCAGCTCCACCCAGCCTGGTACTGAATCACAAGGGAAAGAAACACAAACCTTGTTAATGAGAGTCTTTGCTGGGCCGCTGAGCCTCTCCTGGGAGCAAGTTTTCCACTGGCACACAGAATCATTGCCATTTCCTGGAGGAGGGCACATCAGGGCAAAATCTTCATCACTAATGACTTGGCATAGCAGAAAAAAAAGTCATGAGACAGAAGAAGGTCCCTGGATATATGTGTCTTGCTCCAAAAAATGTCATCTTGGCATTTGCCTTATTGCAGGAGACCATTATCTTGAGCCATCTTCCATTAATAATATCTTCTAATTACCTTAAACACAGGCAGCCTACAAGGAAAATATGGGCCATGGAGACAGCTTAGAATGGAAACGTATTTGACAGAAATCTTAAGTGAGAAGTAACAATAAGTTTCAAACTAGTCCAGTGTAAAAAGACTGAAAAGTTAGAAACATAGAGTTATTTGGATTGAAAAGGGAATTTAAAGGTGGTCTAGGTTCAGCTCCTCTGCCATGGGGTCACTTAAAGATAGCTCAAATTTGTGTTTGATCAGTTCTGCTCTGGGTATATCAAGGCGTTTTTGCATTATATGTTAATTTGCACTGCTTGTGTCATGGCACCTGATAATTCAGCTGGTGGGTGCCTAAACTGTGTCAACAAGTGTTAGTGAACTGTGCTATGAGGAATACCTAAATCTACTATGATTAACACTTTTTTGTGTTCAGAACTCCTTTCCTGCAATGCTGCCTACACACAGGGAGAAGTGGCAGCCTGTATGCATCTGCTGCTCTGTGAGATTCTGGTCCAGAAAAAAACACAGATAATCAACATTACTCACGTCAGAAGCAGTGAAATCAACTGAAACTCTAACAGGCCTCAGTGAATAAAACTATTCATCTATTTGCATACGTAGCATTGCACGTGGCTGATCAGGAAGCAGCTCATAAATCTCCAAGCTGCAAATCTGTTCAGTTTTATAGACATAAGTACCTATAAGGTGATGTTAATAAGGTATTAAGCAAAACTCTGTACATTTGCAAAGAGTAGAGGAATCAAGGCCTGAACCTATGGAAGAAGTACATGATTAATGTAGGAAAAAGAACTTCCATTGTTAAAATAACTTCCCAGACTCTCCAACTGAAACTACTTACCCATCTATTCGTTAACATGCTAGACTCCAACATATTTATGTGATTGCTGGTTGGGGTTTTTTCCATAAACATATTTTCAGGCAAAAAAGAAAACCACCTCTGAGCCACATAAAAATAACACTGTCTAGAAATGGGAAAAACACACTGAAAAATGTGAAAACACTGGAGTATTGGGCCCTAACAAAAGATTTATAAGAGCCATATCAGAGAAAAATAATGTTATAGGATCTGTGGTAGTTCTCCTACTGAAATTTGCCCCACATGTGATGCACATGTGGGGCAACTACAACAGACCATGATGGTGTCACCACTTTCTGATCATGCTTCTTATGGCCTGAGGTGATTTGCTCAGCCTTTTTAACACCTGAGGTGCTGCACATGCAACAGGGAAAGTCAGAGATTTTAATTTCACACTTAACGTCAAGGATTTACTGTTATTTTCAGAAAAAAACCCTATGTTTCCAGATTTTCAAACATCAGAAGAAAAATGCCGGGTTTTTCTGAGTCTTTGTGACTTGTTTTTCTAATAGCTTTGATTATATAAATCTAAAAAGTGCACAAAACATGATTCAGGTTTTATCAGCAAGTCAAGCAGGCAGAGAGATCTTTTGGTTTGCATTGGGTTGCATTGGGTTTTTTCAGTTGTTGCTGTATTTATTCTTTGATTGGTTTCATTGGACCCTATTTACACCAGTGGACCATAAATTAACTTGATGATCTTACAGTTCTTCTCCAAGCTAAATCTTTCTAAGAGCTGTGTGAAAGCAGTGACTGTGTGTCTGGTAGAGCCTGTGCTTGTGTGCCTGGTCACACTTATCATTCCATGGTCATCTCTGTGAGCCAAGAACCAGGGAAAAACAGCAAAGATTTTGATCTCCCAAGTGTTTTCTGGATTTTGCCCAGCTGAAAAAGGCTACTGAGAGAACAGTAATTCAGCTGTTGTTGTTGATGCAGCAAATGTAGCCAATGAATGGGTTGTTGCTCCTAGTTTTCAGCATTTCATCTGTTTTCCCCCCACGAGCAGGCTAAGAGAAGCATGCAGATATTACTTTTTTTTTTGTCAAAGCAGCCTCCATAGCTGGTTCCATCTGCCTTTTAATGTAAGTTCCACTCTGATCAAACCAGACAATAAGAAAAACTTTCAAACCCAGCAGGATGGCAGAATAGCAGTGGCAAGTTTAACATCTTCATAAACAAGCTGGGGAGACGTTTTCTTGACAAAACTAGTGTGGCATATTTTCAAAACTGGTTGGGAAATAAATAGCTCGCTGTGACAATGGAAGCCCGTTTCAAATGGGGTTTTTCCAGGGCTAGTCAGCATTGGTACTCTTCAATTAGTAGGTTTTCATTCATTACTTGTGTAAAGGAATAGAAAATGTGCAAAGGTTTTTTAGAAATTTCAAAGTAGGAAGAGACTAAATTATTTTTCCTTTGAAGTTTAAATGGTTTTGCCTGGAGAAATAAAAAAAAAAAAAAAGAAAATAATGCTTTCACAAAACAGAATGCAATAAACTGAGACACCAATAGAACAACCTACAAAGACATTTTGGCATCTGAAAAACCAGAAAAATATTTAACAAAATCTAAAGAGGCAAATGACAGTTCCCATTTTGTGGCCCATATCATTTCTTGAATAAAGTAATTCAAACGCAAGGTCTGTGCAGGAACAGTTCGCCCTAATCTTCAAAATTCATTGGTGAAAAACTTGAAAATTATGTCTTTTCAATCCCATTCTGCAAATCCGAGACAGAAGAGGCATTATCATTTGTGAATGTTACTGTGCTGAGTGATCCATTTTGCATACCAAGTTGACAGAAACTTCAGATTTCTTGTTTTTCAAGACCTATCAAGCAGCAAATTATGAAGAGAATGTAAGATAATGTCCCTTAAATGGGACTTTTCCATGGAATAATGGTTGCCTATAAAAAGTTAAATTGTCACACTTAGGGAATACTCTGTAATAGTCAATAGAAGAACAGTAATTTATTTCCAGACCAGGAGACACAGATTCTATGAAGCTATATTTTAAGAGTGATTTATTTTGGCTGGATGTGATGATTGATAGAGATTCTTTTATTTTATCTGAGGAATGTTGGTTGATTTCTGCATCATTACTGAGTTACTGAAATTTGTTTGTTTGGACTTCAGCCTTCTCTTGACATTGTACTGGGGAAATGTGGCTTTACTTGCAGCTGATTACAGCTTTCAGCAAATCTGTATTTATTCCTGTGACTTGCAGTGTGCAAAACAATCATGTCAGACAACAAATCTCCTTCCACACACAATGATATTAATCAACTCTTCATTATTATAACTTCAGAAACTGCCATGAAATGCTGATTGACAAGTTTTATGCTTTTATATATATATATATATATATAAATAGCAACTTTCCAGTTTATATTGAGTTTATCATGTAAAATAAAACAAAATATTATGGTTGTAATGTAAAAATAATGACCACATGTTGGAGGGCAGGAGTTCACCCTGAAAAAAATCTAAAGAGTGGGAGGTGAAGGCCTCTAATGTGGAACCACACCAGCTTTGAGTTCTTTCAACACCAAGCAGTCAATTTGACTTTTTTTTTTTTTTTTTTGGTATAAGGCTTGAATGTTCCCCAAACTGTGACCCAAAGTCATTAGGAATACCGTATCTTGATTCAATATATTTTGTCTTTCTGTTTGTGCCAGCTATGAGGAATGGTTCTTTTGCCCATGGAGTCAAAATCCCATTATCAGAGAAATTTATAGGTGAAAATTTGTTATGGAGGAAAACCAGAAGAAGAACACTCCTCTTCTTTTGCAACTGAATGTTTGCAATTTCAGTTAAAAAGTGCAAATAAAAATGAACAAAAGGACAAATTAAACACTCTTCTAGTCAACAACCATAGTTTTTTATTCTCATGCTTTTAGGATACATATTGTCATGAAAAAGGCAATTCTGATTCTCTGCTGGTACATAAGCTCTTCCTAGACTTTAGTAAGGTCAACAGAACACACAGGAAATACAAGTGTGTTTACCTCAAAGAAAATTTGGTTCATGTTCCTCTGTCATGGAAGTTTAAATATGGCAGATGGCCTAGAAAGCATTAAAACAAAAAAAATTCTCATGACATTTTATGGTTTTGTTTTATTAGGTCATCAGTTTTGAAGCCATAATATCAGATAAGAGCCTTGACTCCCAGTAGGAAAAGTCTTTTGGCCTTTGTTCTTACAATAGAAAGCTCAAATATATGAACTGCAGGAGTGAACTGGGGAGAATAAATAATAAAAAAGGAGAAGATATTACAAAATTATGCCAAAGCCCCAGTTTAGCAGCATTTTCTAGAGCCTTTCAAGGAAAAAGGAAGGGTAAAAATAGTGGGGGAAAAGGCAAAATGTATCAAAATTGTGGTATTGCTTTTTCCTCAAACAAGAACAGAGAGGTATGAGGAGGAAGTTCAGCTCTTCTGTGCAGTCTAGGCACTGCTGTAAAATATTTAAAAGTCTTCTTAGAACTGTGTTTAACTGAATGTATAGATGGAAGAGAAGCAGGACATAGTGCAGAAAACACGAGGCTCATTTACAGTTTCCTGATCGAGTCTTCCATTTCCTGTCATCCAGCCCTTAATTGCTCCTGGCTTTGACCTTTAAAGTAATTCTGCAGCACTAAGCTCATCAGCCTCTCCAGATTGACTCTGGAAGCTGTGGGTGCTTGATTCAGTGCTGGGAGAGGTTTTTGGAGTGCTGTATTTCATCCCAAAATGACCTCGGATATATTTCACAGAGTGCTCTGCTCAGACAGTGAGGGATGAGCCAACAGACTCGTCTGTGATGCTGACCTTTGCTTTCCCTTTTCTGAAATAAACTCACAGCAGAGGATAGCCAGAGGTCCACAGGCACAGAACAGGCCATTATGAATAAGTTCTTGCTGCATCCCTCTAATGCAGTTTATCATTCCAGTGCTGCAGGAATTCTGGAGTGATTGCAAATCAGGCAACTTTATTGAAAAGCTGAATCCCATCACTTTGCTGCTTATATCTCACTACCTCAGGACAATAACATCTCAATGCATAATGCAGAGCCCACATAGGACTTCCAGGGAGTCATTATTGCCATCCTAACTCCTCCCTTTTCCAAGAAGACAGCTTGCTGTGCCAGCACAGAATGTAGCACAGTACCAAACTGAGATTCAGGCACCTGAAAACTGATATTAATTGTTACCTTTTAATTATGTATTGTTTTTAATAGGAGAGAGAGAATTGCTGAGTAGTTAGGACATTTTCCTGTAAGGATATTTTACTGTTGCTGGTGAAGCATTGTTTCAGTCCCTTGCTCAGACTTAAATCCCTCTGTGACTTTGAATAAGCTGGAGGCTCTTAGTCCTTCATTCCTCCACCAACCAAAATGAGATGATAAAATTTCCTCTGTTCATGGGGATGATGTGAACACTCAGATATTCATGTAGGCAACCTCAGCAGTTATTCTGCTGGTGGCACAGAGTCACCTATAAAATGTGTCCATGCAGCCAGCTCAGTCAAGCAAGGCCAATTTTGTCTTTCATCTCAGGACCATATTTATTGCTCCTTGTGACATTGTCCCAGGAAGGCCCTCATGCAAGCCAGTCTGGCCACCTCCAATGGCTTTGGGAGGGAGTTTAGTGGAGGAATCCAGAGGAACTGCATGGAAATTACGTCTCTATCATCAATCTCTGCTCAGTTCTTACCATATCACTTTTTTAAGTACAGACTCACTTTTTTTTTTTTAATACAAATTCATGGTTCCAGCAGGGTTTTTGAGCTTTGGTGAGATGTTGAATCACAGCCATGGAGCCCAAAGCAACAATTCCTTTAGAAGCTGGAGTGGTTCTCAGCACTCGTATTGATTTGGGCCACCATCTTCTGTCCTACTTCAGATAGTCATTATTCCAAATATAGGAGTGATGTCTGAGTGTTACAGACTATAGTGAAAGTGAATGGGAGGGAAATAAAATGATCTAGACTGTCTGAGAGTACTGGGAATCATCTAGGGGGAAAAAAAAGTAATTATCTGTCCCAGGAACTTTTCAACTTGCTTCTAAGAAAAAATACAAGAAATTACACAAGGAAGATGTGGAAACCATGAGAAAACCCACATAAAATTCATACAGTTTGTCACTTACAAATGACACATTTCAGTGATCAAAATTGAAACGAAAAAATACTAATATTTTTCTATAGTTACTAATATAGAAATCATATATGGAAATTAGTGAATGTTTTCAAATGCAAGAAAAATCCCCCTTATTCACTTTGCTTAAGATGTATTGTATGTGAATGCTGTGCACTTACTTTACCAAGATATAAATGCCTATCTGAGGAAAAGGAAGCTAAAAATCTGGTCAAAATGCCTTGAGCAATGAAGTTGTTCTTTCTGTTGAAGACAAAAAAGGCAGTTCTGTCTCAAGCTTTGTTGAAAATAGTCGTGCAGCTTTCCACTATTTACTTTTCCAAAGGTTAATACAGCAGCCTGAAAAATCTTGAGTAATTACAGTGAAGGTTGTGTATGCTAATGTCTTCTGACTCATTGACTTGGAGGCCAATAATATTTCTTCTGATTTTCTGACTTCATTTTCCTGTTAAAGCACGGATAGCCTCTGAAATTACTGATTTATAGATTCATAGACATCATTGGAAGGATTTTTTTATGTACTTTTATTCAAAGCAGATAAAATTATTTCATGTGCTGGCCCTGTGTTCTGCTGATTTTTCTGTGAGTATGTGCTTGATAAAAGATGTCACAAAGTAAAGTTCACCTTTATTGCATGAGGAGATGCCAAAGATTTTAGACGATTTTGGGTTTTCCAGATTTTAGCAGAGGACATTTCTGACCTTGGGGTTTCAGGAAAGCCAACGTGAATGTGGACATACAACTTGGAAAAGATATTCCCCATGAAGGCATTAATTGTGTTGTGTTTTAACAGCAATTGCTACACTTCAGACATTATATTTTCAGGTTTTGAAACAAATAGGAGTTGTGGGACTCTCTGAGAGATGGCAGAATGCTGCAGTTTCCTCCAGCAACCTTGCCATACCTCATTTTCAGAAGGATTTCTTCAGAACCATGAACATCATAAGCAGTTCTTGCAAATTGGTTTTCATCCCTACATTTTAAATGCCAAAAGAGAGATGGCAATTATCCTCAATCATTAAAGTGGACACAAAATAAAAATTATCTATCTATCTATTTTTTTTTTTTTTTTTAATTAAAACTGGTGTTCTGGAACACCTTTAGCATCTTTTTAAAATCGAAGAGAAATCTTGTGACTTCTTCTTGTATGTATCCACAATGCAGAGAATCCTAAATATACATATACAGACGCAATTTTCTGTGCCATGATTGTCCTCTGCACTGCTCTGAGATGTTGCACAGAGCCACCATGAGACTCAAGGCACAGACCAGCAAGGAACACTTGACCAGAAAACATTTTCAGGTCAAGATATTCCCCCAGCTACCTTGCAACTGTTGAAAATCTTTCTTGAATTTGGAGATGTGGATGTCCCTTGTGAAATTAATATCTTTGCTTCAGTGACCAAGAACCATAGCCAGTGTTGCTTAACCTCTCCTTTTGCCTGCTGAAAACCAAATAATATTTATCTTTGACAGCACCACTGGACAGTTTTGCCAGTGCTACAAATTGGCCAGCAAAAGGAAAACCTGGCCTTCACACCTTTATCCTTGTAAAATATTAAAACCAGAAGTCTCAAATTTCTTTGCATGCTTCAGAAATATTTTCATTAGTTTGGGGTTGTTTGTTTGTTTGTTTGTTTTGTGGGCTTTTGGCTGATTCATTTTTCATAGGGGGGTTTTTTTGAGTATTTTTTCAGGTTTTCATGGGTTTTTTTCAGGTTTCAGCATTATCCCAGGTATTTTAGAACATCTAGAAGAACGATTTTAGATGTCCCAGTGGATGCTATGTTATTAGATTTTATTCTCTTATATCCTTAACATACAAGCACAAGAAAGGAGAATTTTGAGAATCTTTTCAATCTGAATCTCCTTTTGAAAGGAGGGGTACATACAGGTGGTAGAACAGTGCAAAATATTTACAATTTCTCATGAAGGGAAGGAAACCTGAGGAAAGATAAAATAATATAATTTTGGCTAAAATTAAAATTAACTGAGAATGTATGGGTGCTTAACAGCTGCAGAAATTTGAAATGAGCCCAGAGAGGTTGGTCATAATCCTGGATGATTTTTCTTCCTGGGATTTGCTGCTGGCTCTGCCATGGGACAGCAGGGAACTGCTCTGTGCCCCTCTCTGAGCTGCGAACACATCTCTTATCCCCAGAAGAGCAAGACAGAAAACAGTTTCTTATAAAATTTTATTTAAAAAAAAAAACAAAAAAAAACAAAAAACAAAACAAAAAAAAAGCTGGAATTTATTTATAAAGAATTATAAATAAAAAAATCAGCTGAATTCCAAATATTTTTCTGAATTCAGAGTGCGTAAGGAAAATCTGAGTTGTAGTGGAGGTGCTATTTATAGTTTTTATGTTCAGAGTTTATAGTAGAAATGAGTTTATAATGGAAAGTATGTCAGGTTATGAGTGTGCCAGTACCTTTTTTTCCAACAAAATCTAATTTGAGACATTTAAACAGAGATGTTTGGAGTAGAAGACTAGCATCAAAAGCTTTTTTTTTTTTTGTCTTTTCTTATGACCAATGTGAAATCCTTCATAAAATATGTGTGCCAGTCCTTTTATAGTAATAATGAAGGGAATTTCTGAGCTTTTAAATAGCATCTGACTTTAGAGCCTTTGAAATTGAGGTCACCCAGTACCTCAGACTGTAACTGTGAGGGAAGGAGCCCAGCCACAGCACATCCTCAGTTCCTCCTCTGATTTGGGCTTCTCCTTTTGCTCTCATTCCAAAATGAAAACTGAGGTCCCAGTCAGACGCTCAAAAATTTCTTCTCCACTCCCCCGCAGCTCCTCACACACATTCTTGGAGTAGAAAAAACCAACAAACTTGTTTTGTAGCCACAATTGCTGTCCCTGTCCCATTGCAGAGAAGGTATCATATTTCTTTAATTGATTTTCCCTGCAGCACATCTGAGACACTGTGACTCCCCGAGACTGAAATGCCTCTGAAATGCCTCTAGTATCTCAAGGCAGGGATTGTTCCATCCTGACACCAGCAAAGATCAAAGCCAAATGCCTCAAGTTAGTCTTGAAGCACAAGGAAAATGGTCCTTACTCCATATTTATACAAAAAAGACCCATGGCTGCATCTCAAAAGAGATTAAAACAGCAGGGTTCAAAGGCATTAATTCTATGTGGTGTAATCTTTTAGTGGCACGTTGGAGGTGAGAAATTTATCTTCACTGAATGCGGGGATTATATGCATATTCTTATGTCTGAGTCAGATCTAATTAGAGCAATGACCTGATTTTTTGGGGAAGAGGTTTCTACTGTGTACAGCCTTTCTAGTGAGACTAGATTATTAAAAAGCTCATCAGTTATATTTATGCTTCTCAAATTCTTTTGTTTTAATGCTAGGAAACTGCTTTTTAAATAGTATCCATTCCTCAAATTGACCAAAGACAAGAATATTTTCTATGATTGCCTTCATGTATCAGCTAGTGGAATCCTATTTTCAAATCTTCTATTGTCAGTGACATTTTCTTTACTACTTTTTGCTGTATTAATAGCTATGGCCCCTAAAATGAGAAGATATTCTCCCCTTGGATATGCAGTTCCTGTGAGAAGGTTGAGGTAGCTGTTCTACATGAATAACCCACTTTAGGAACAGATTAACCATCCCACAAGTTTGAAGGAAGAGTGAGCACAGAGGTTGCATCTGAGCTCTGCTCAAGCCCATCCTGTGAGATTACAGTCCCAAAGAACATGCTAATAGTTTATAAAGAAGAATTCACTTTCTGGCTGGAACCTATAGTAGCTGCATGAATATTCATTCTTTCTTCAGAGCAGATAATAACATATATTGATGCTGCAAGAGTAAAAAATAGGGAAATTATGTTATTGCAGGTTTTGTGTTCAGTAATTTCCCTCCTTGTCCCCAGCAGGCATCTCCAGAGAGAGGAATAACAAATTCCTGAGCACTGCTTGTTCTAATCAGCTTTTACTGGTGCAGTCATGTCAGTCAAAAACATATCTTGCTTTATCAGGGTGTTATCAACAACCAAAGCTGGCATGGCCATCCATACATGTGTAATATACAGGTAAACACATGCTTTCTGCAATGAGCATTCATTTTACTCACCAAGTGCTGCCAATTTTGTTCTTGGAGGCTTTTTTTCCCCTCTTACAGCTCTGCCTACACCAGAACTAACCTGTCAGCATCTCCCTACCTATCTAGCTAAATCAACAAACCCTCTCTAGTGCAGATTAAATTTAATTAGGGATTAGCACAGCTCCCAGTTCTGTTAGGCAGCCCTCAGGCTGGGAGGTGGAGCTGTGCTAGGGATGGTTTAGGGAGGCCTGCACGGGGATAGGTTTGGGCATTTGGGCCTCTTTTTTTTAACCCCTGCTATTTGACTCTTTAAAAACCCTGGCAAAACGGCCCAGAGAACAGCATTTAGAGTGCAAAACCTGACATTTGGATGTAAGGGAATCTGTGCCTTTGACCTCTGAGGAAGAAGTGAAACTGAGCTGACCCCACAAGATTTAAGATCCTGGTAAGTGAGAGATCCTAGAACAGGGTCCCATGCCCCATGTGCTCTGCACTTTTTGTAGCTTGGGAAATTTATATGTGTCACAAGATGAAAGCTGACCTAAGCAGGAGTCAGTATCTCAGTTAATTTATTTGATAATTTATGGTCATGGTAGAAAATCACAACCCTAACTTCTAAAAGCAATAGGGGTATGGATAAGACTTGATGATGCACAGATCCCTCATGGTCTGACAAATACCTGAGGTAGGTGATGCTACATGGGGTTTGCAGAAAAATGGCAAGTTTTCCATAGTAGTGACTGTGGAGCATCTGAAAGAAATGAGCAGAAATACCAGTTTTTTTCAGGGAAATCCTCAGCAGATCCTCCTGTTCTTCTCTCTTTCCTTTGGGGCAATGGAGGCTAGTGGCTACAAACCCTGCCATTAGCACACCAAAAAGGAAACCAATCCTTTTCCCAAAAGTGCACTTTGGGGCAGGGATTCTCCTTTCAGGCAGTTCTGGAGATTCATTGTTTCTGCTGCTTTTAGGTTCTTCACCCCAGGCCACAGTTTTAACAGCCCTGTTTGCAGTGAGTGGAGCTTATTATGGAAATTCTCCCGTTGTGTCTGGGGCAGGTATTTGGTGCAAAAACTCAGTGAAGCTTTGGTAACTGAAAATATATATAGAGAGAGAATGGCTATAATGAGTCACTAAAAGCAAAGTCATCCTTGCTCTGTGTCCAGCGATCACCTGTAATTGCTTAAGGAAAGAATATCCATTCCAGAAAAATAATCAGGAGTAGTGCAGACCTTCTGTCCTGTGTATCTTTGTGAGACACCCCTGTTTATTTTGGGGATGTCACACTCCACAGAGTGACAATCTCTGCCTCAGGAGCACAGCTTCCCCTCAGGGGTGAGGATGTGGATTGGAGGCTGCTTAAAGCCCTGGCAGGTGCATTTGGAGAACCAAGAATAATTGTTAAGCTGAAAAACAGCCTGCATAGTCCTGAGGACAAAAGTAAGGCATTTATTCTGAATGACTGTAGAACTGCTGATCCCTGTAATTAACTGTTTGGAGGAACTTGCAAAAAAAGAAAAAAAAAATGTAAGTGAATCCTATCCATTTACCATTAATTTAAGCTTTGAAACACAACTAATTTTCAGCCTAATAATGTGGGTATTCTTGTTGACTAAGCAAGCATATGGCCATCTCTGGCTTAAACCAAATTAATACAATTTCCTTGTTAATTGAGTTTGTCAGTTCAGAGATTGTCAAGAAAATCTGCTGTTGGGTTAATGTTTTGGTTTAGCTTGCTTTGTTTTTTTTCTGAAATCTGAACAGGTTTACTTCATCCTCAGGACTGACCACAAGCCAGCAGATATTGCTGTTAGACAAAAATAAGTCTTGAGCCAGTTCATTTACCAGTTACATCAATGTTTTTTTTAAATGTCTTCTGTTTCTTGTCACAACTCTGCACATTAAACCCCATCCTTGGACTTTGGTTCTTTCAAACTCTGTCTATGCTAAACTCAGTTCTCTCCTGTTTGTGGATTTCCACACATTATTTTTCCAAATATATGTCACTTTTCTGCTTCAGGATGGGTTTCCTAGGCATAGACTCTTCAGTCGGGTCTTCCTACATCTGAATACATCTGAACCTAAAATATGATGCACTTTTGTAGTTTTACAAGGTGCACTTGTAACTGTCTGGTCTGCAAGCCTTTGTGCTTACACAGCTTAGGAGATTTTTATTTGCCATGATATGTTCTGCGTCATGATTTTATCAAGCAGTTTCAAATTGTCTGGTTAATCCTCTGCTTTGCATTTTCTCAGATTTGCTCAGACCATTGTGGTTTTCCATTATGACAATGTCAGACCAGGGTGGTTTGTTCAGGGGAGTTCCTGCATTTTAGTATTTTTTTTAATGTTGCACCTTTGATTTACAAGCATGTGCTTAAATTGTCTTTATTTCTACAACTTCATACCCTGATTCACTCTTTGGGGTACAAAGTGGAAACAGAACTGGCATTTTCCTTTCTTTCTGCCACACCTCTGGGATATAAGGGCTGTATTCACATTTTGCACATAGCCACTTGCAGGAGGCAGGCAGAAACCTCCTGCATGACCAAGCATTTCAGCAGTCAAGACATTTAAGCCAGCCACAAGTGCCTCCATTTCATTTGCAGATATTTAATGATCCTTATCAGGGGGAGCAGAGTTGCTGCTTAAAGCAAAGAGTCCACTTAGGAAATTACTGGAGTCAGATACCATGAGAGAAGCCCAGTGATGAGAAAGGTGCTTTGCTGGCAGTGCTGAGAGTTACTGGGAGCAGGTTTGTAGCTCTGTGTGGATCAATAGGAAGCTCCTTCTGAATGGGTTGGATTATGTCATTAAGTGCATCAGCCAGGAGAGCCTGGATCTGTCGTGAGGGGGACGGGAAAAATTCTGCTTGAAATGGGAATCAATTGACCTACTTATATTGACGGTTTTGCCAAAAAATCAGGGATACAAGAACAAACAAAAGGAATGCCCTGTGCCGTAACCTAGTCCTCTCCTATCCACATTCCCCTTCATCCGAGACAGTTTCTCATAGAGCAAGCAAGTTTTGATTTAAAACTAGATATGTTTCTTTCCTCCACTCTAAAATGTTTTATGAAGGCTATGAAGTTTTTCTACAGCTTAAAATTATAACATTTCCAGCTCAAACTTATTTATGGCCCAAATAGTTCTGTTCCCAAGTCTTAGCTGAAATATTCTTTAGCTTCTCTGGCATTTTCTCTCTGATATATTTAGAGAGCAATAATATCCTTACTGAGGTGTGTTTTGCCAGACTAACCAAGACAAGCTCTTTTGGTCTCCTTTTATAAGCGGGTTTTCCTTTCCTCTGATTGTAGCAATAAACCCTTGCCTTGTCCCATTCTAAGCCAGCTACTCCCCATCCCAGGGACCAGGAACACGGGCAGTCTGCCTGAAGGTGCTGCCAGTGCCTGGGAGAGGGAGGAGAGATTGCCAAGGTGATGGTGAAACGTGGTGGCCCCTCCAGCTCTTTGATCCTCCAGACCAGCCCTGTTGCCAAATATTCCATCTTCTGTTTCAGCACTTCTAGAGGCCAGGCAGCCAAGCACTCACGAATTCTGGTGCCACATTGCTGACTCCCTTTCCTGGAATCCTCTGGTGATGCTCTGAGGCAAAGTTCTGACGGTTAGCACAGCTAAATCACCTATGTTTTTTAAAATTCTTTGCCTCCTTAAACCCAGTCTCTTACTTCTCTATCCTAAGTGATAATTCCCCATGCTGAGTCACAGCAAATATTCTAATGCTTTCCTTTTCAAGTCCTTATCTAGACACTTTTCTAGACACTTTTCACCTTATCAGAACTTTTCTGGTGTGATCTATCTCTAGTGAAGCATTTCTCCACTGCTGGCACATTTACTGTTCACGTGTCATGAGAAACCATTCCTTCACAGAGGTATTTCTGCAGCACCGACAGTTTGCAGTGTCAGTTTTCAAATTATTGTCCTTTCCTCTTGAGCCCAGTAAATCCTTTTCCTATTTCTTTTCTAGTGTTGCTGTTCACTTACTTAGTTCAAAGTGCAGAACTGCAGTCTTTCTATGTCAGTATCTGCAACTGCAGATATAGAGAGTCTGGACTTTTGAAGAAATACTAGTTTCTGTCATCTTTCTCACATCTGACTGATCAAGGATGACTGTGTAACTCTCTGTTCTCATTGCTGTAAACCAGCAAAGAATTTTCTTTTTTCCTTTTACATAAATAAGTCATGCA
Source organism: Argya squamiceps (assembly GCA_037834095.1). Lineage (NCBI taxonomy): Eukaryota > Metazoa > Chordata > Aves > Passeriformes > Leiothrichidae > Argya > Argya squamiceps. The sequence goes on along the minus strand of JBBMKD010000115.1, from coordinate 9,528,722 downwards.
TTTTTTGTGCCCAAAACAAAAAGTGGTTTTCAGATCATAGTTTGTATTTGGTATATTCTTGTTATGGTTGATTCTCTTGCAAATCAAGCCAAAACAAACAAACAAACAAAAAAACAAACAAAACAAAACAAAACAAAAAAAAAACCACAAAAAAACCCAAAAAACCCCACAAAACAAACAAACAAAAAAAACCCACAAAAAAACAAAAAAAAAAAATCCAAAAAAAAACAAACACCAAAAAGAAGGTACAGGCATAATACTGATGTGACACTGTTTACTTTAAAAGTTTGAAAGGCGTGTCTTTATCTGGAAATCTTTTCTTACAACATACACAATCTTACAAGTGTTTATTATTTGTTTTCAGTTGAATTTAACTAGCAAGACTTTAACTAAATAATCATATGACTCATATGTTTTTCCAGTGTTCTTGGGCCTAAGACACTGCAATGAAAACTTACTTAAGAAAAACAGGGAAGGGGGGAAGTGGTACAAGTGAACATCTGAATGTTCTCCTCTGTGTGAACATATGGTCAGCTATCACATGGGGCCTCAGCACATGGAAATGTGTGGTGTTTTACAGTAGTGGGCTCATGAAGAAGTCCAGATCTGTTCTAGGTGCTGATAAAGTCTCATTGCAGCAATGTTGCAGCTCCTTCTAACTCTGAAAATATTCATTTCCACAATACACTTTGAGCAACAAAAAGCATCATCATAGTGTCACCAAAAGGGAGCTTAGAAACAGAAACAGTCCTCCCCACCACGTCCACCTTCCCCCCAGGGTGCCACCTGAAGAGTTGAACTCATGTCCCCGAAAGCCTGAACCCATGGCCTGACCCCGAGACCTCCCCACTCTGTGGAACAACTGGTCTCAGTAGAAAGTGTGTTTTGCCATTGATTGCAGATTAATTCAATTTCAAGAGTTGTGCTTTCACAAGTGATCCCCATATGGCTTTGATCTGGCAGCACCCGCAGCCAATTCTTCACCACCAAATATCCAAAGAAAACTCACGTATATTTACAGTAAGGAGCAGATGTTTGATGAAAACAGTGCAGTTGTAAAATTAAAATGTTTACCTTCTCAGAAGCAATGATTCAACTGGGACTGGCATTGGCAACATGGAACTTCAATTTGAAAATATACACGACATTGTATAATTTTTATTATTTTTTTATGAAAGTAAGTGGCTTCTTAAAGTCATTCTCAATGACACTGGGAGTGCAGACAGTGCAATTCTCAGACCACAAGACAAAAAAAAAAAAAAAAAAGGAGGACAGGATTGAGTTCTCATGGTTGGCTGGACAAGGAGTCCTGTTTTATGCTTTGCACCAGGAGCCATGACAAAAATGTTACACTGCTAGTAATTCCTTACAGCAGGCTGGCACCAGCTCCAGCTCAGGAAATCTGGCAGTGCATCTGTTCTCTCACAGAGTGGGATCCTTGAAGGATGTGAAAGCACTGTCGATGTTTTTAATTTTAATTTTTGTATTGCTGGTACAGTCAGCTTGTCTGGGAAAAAGGAATAGGGACTCCACCACATTAAATGTGGGACAGTCAGAAAGGAGATGCTGCACCTCCCCTGGAGGAAACAGAGAGTATCTGGCCCATTTTCAGATCTCAGAGTATTATCTTTACATGGACAGTTCCCTAACATTGCTATGACTTTTACAATATTTCCTAAGCAAAAAGTCTAGGACTAAATTTGAAGTGATGATCAGATTAGTTGGTTTGAGTGGTCAAAAAGTTTGAATGAGTTTGGAAACCAGTTTTTCTGCAGTGATGTAGAATTTATACAAAGAGTGTGAGTAGTTGGTTTACCTGTCTGTTTTTGAATTAATTATTTTTTGCCATATTTCCAGGAAATAAACTTTTCTCTGTCCTTTTAGGGAGGGTTGAGGCTTGTTGGTGTTTGAGGCTCATTTTCTTTTCCACATGCAATAACAGTTTTTCCACCAAGGATATGCAGGTACTTGGTGGGAACTGGAGAAAGTTTAGATTGTGCAGATTCGTGTTCTAGGTCTGCTAGAACATTCAAAGCCCCATCATAATTTCAGTGCCTGTGGGGGCATGGGAGCTCTCAGGGGGGGAGACGTGGCATGGGTTGTGGGAGGGATGCACAATCACTCCCCACAGAAAACTCTGAAATAGGACTACAAGTTAGAAAAACCCATTTTCTTGTCATCTTGGGTGCCATGCCTGGCAGGATTTAGGGAGTGGTGCTGCTTTGTGCTCAGTTACCTGAAAACTGGTAGTGGAAACAATCAATCCTAGGGCCTTCCTACTCGAATATCCCTGTCTCGTCCTAATAAATTAAATTCAAAATGTCTGCTAGCCTGAATGGGCTTTGAGTAAAATATTTGCCTTTTCACTGCACACAAAAACCTCAAAAATTCTGTCTGACCGATAGAAAAGGTGGGTGGAGTGGACTAATCATTCAGTTTGAAGCATGAAGCCTGGCTTAATTAGTTAGGTACAGAAAGACAGTTCAGGCTCTCAAAGACAGTAATTATAATGAAATAGTTATTAATATAATCACATTGTAAAGAAGTTAAAAGAACAGTTTGTTAGAAACTGCCTAATGTTATTTGATAGATGAGATTCATTTTTTTTTTAATTGTCAAAATAAGACAGGCACCCAGCTGTTATTCACCTTTGGCAGGGGATAGAACACTAGTAATTTAAGACATTTATGACCCTGTAGAAATCCAAGCATGTAGGAAAGAACAGGCAGAATCAGAAACACCAAAACCCCGGAAGAAATTCCCAAGGCAAGTGGCCTTGCAAAAGTTCTGCAGGGCAGTGACAAATATTCCTGCCACCAAGAAATCACCTTGAAGAACAGATGTGGGTAATTGTACGGGAGGTGGGGAGCAGAAAAGCCTTGATGAAAAGCCAGTTTTGTAAATATGACCAAAAGGCAATGAAAATGAGGTGGGAGATCAAGTTTTCTACTGACTCCCACTGACCTCCATGCTTGCCTGCTCAAGAAGAGCTTTTTGCTGAAGAAGATGTCAGAATACAAACACAATCTGTCTGGAAAGACAGGTCTCAATTTTTTGAAGACCACTGATAAGTGGAGATTGAAGCAAAAGCTTTCTCTAACGGAAGGGACTGCTGAAATTATGTCCAATTTATAACACGAAAAGCAAATTTGCCTTGCTGTGTTATCAAAGAACATCCCACTGCCATACTTCAAGAAAAACCATCCAAATTCCTGAATTAGAAACACGTTTATTCAGACCATTATTAAAATAAAATTTAAAAAACCAAAACCAAACCAAGCCAAAAAAACCCCCCAAAACCAGCAACAACAACAACAAAGAAAAACTCCAAGAAAACTCAAAAAATAAAACTAATGTTCACTGAGTGAACAGCACTCCTTCCAGGGTAGATCTTGAAGTACATTTACTTTAACCCTGATTGTATTTAAAACCTAGAGTACCAAATTTTCTAGACCACATGACCTTGACTCTACCCTACAAATAATGACAGAAGTGCTGTTTACTCCATGTCTCTGGAATGCATTCTAAAATAAATTCTGTATCTGGTGCAAGGCAGGGACTTCAAAGACCATAAAGACATTTTCTTTCTCTCTGCAAGCAAATTATCAGCATTCCTCCTGCAAAATTACTGGGCTTGAGGGGATTCCAGATGTGTTTGGGGCGTCATGCTGCTTTTGCTCTGAGCTGCTCTGCCCCTGGCTAGAGAGCCACAGTGACAACCTGTTCTCCAGACAGCGACAGTCTGCCACCTTAGATGGCCCCAAATCTCACACAGCCTCACAAATTGCCTTAAATACTGAAGTACCAAGGAATAAGGAGGCCTTGAAATGTGGCCTTTAAGTCATCCTAATAGAGAATGTAAACATTATCATTCCTATGCCACAAATTGTTCTTTCTTTTTACCACAGCACCAGGAAATTTTATTTTGCAAGAACAATTTAGCTTGGGCAGCAGTCTGCTGCATCTGTCCTGGCTTGATTCCATCTTCCTGGGGGACCTTTTCAAGAAGAAAAATTTGTCTTAGCAAAATAAGTGAAAAGCAGAATCCAGAGTAGGCATTGTAAGGGTAGTTATGGCAAGAAGTGGATTTTCATCAGATTTGGTGAACTCAGGTCTCAAGTCTGTAGCTGAAAATGAAATTGTTACTTCTGTCTTCGGAGAATGGAGGATTTCTGGAGGAGAAGGAGGTTATTAAAAAACAAAAATGAATGGACAAAAGGCATCCTAGGTCAGTCAAACACACATCTCCCTTCCACTGACCACCTTGATCAGGTACAAACTAACTGTGACAATACTCTGGGCTTCTGAGTGGGACACAAACATTTTGCACACAGACAAAATAGCTCAGGTGCCCACAACTTGGAGCTGAAACCTCTTCACATAAGACAAAAACTAACTCCCATGAACAAAAAGATTTCCACTTTAAAGATTTTTAACTACTGCCAGAGAAAGAATATTGGGGTAGGTGGACCTTGTCCACACACAGTGGATGTTTGCATGTTCTGCAGCTAGACAGTAGTTGCAAAAGTAAATAAGAAATATGCTATTCTGTTCAAAACAAGCATTGGTAGGTAATGCTGTTTTTCAGTGCTCTGCCCTTCAGAGAGTTGCTTGTCACTTATGCAGCCAAATTGCTTGAAAGCATTCTGTAAACTCTCGGAATATTATGTTAAAATAAAAAAATGAAAATTATGTTAAAATAAAAAAAGCTTCGTAGCCTTTTAGATATGCCAGTAGTAGATGAATTAAGGCTACGTACATATTAAGAAATTATGATTACTGTCAGAACTTCAAAATGTATCTGAGAATGAGCAGTTCTTGAGAATTTAAATACTGAATGTACAATGACCTTGAACACTTCCCTGAGTCTTGAGGTTCTCCCTTTAAAACTGCTTCCCAGCTTTTTGTGTGTCTGTCCAGGGAGATAGCAGATTCATAAATTTTAGTAATTGAAACCAGTGTGAATTTCTTGAGTATGACTAATCTTTACCATTTCTTACCCAAAAAGAAAAAAAAAATCACCTAGTCCCAGCCAAGATTTTGTTAATTTTAATATGAGAACATCCACACCTATCATGTCTCCCCTGAGGTATTCCCAGGCTGCTGCAGAAATGGAGTCTGACATCTATTGTTTTGGCTAGAGGCTGAGGATGTGAATTCCTCTGGCTAATTGCTTTTTTGGATAACCTACAAAACACCAGGGGTCAGATTCTTGGGCTGGTAATGTTGCCTTGGCTCGGTGCCCCGAGTCCCATGGTGGGGAATCCCAGGAGGAGAGTGGCACCAGGTTGTTCCTCACTTGAGACACACGCATTTCCTCAGCTGCTGCTACACTGGCACAATCTCTGCCTTCTAACAAATCTACAAATGCCACCATCTTGGGTAAATCCCCCCCTCAAAAAAAACCCCCTGTGATGATCTGTATCCACAAGGCTGCCATGTCTGTGACATGTGAGATTGTTCAGCTGGACACCGAGGAAAAGAAAAGACAGACTTCCAAGTCAGCACTGACCTGACTCTCACCCTCCTTGTGTGATGCTGTCACATAAACACTCTAGAGTAACACCATATCTGCCTGGAGGTACAGGTGAATATCCCTAAAAGGTGTATCCTTCATCCTGAAATTATTTGTTCTGGAAATCATCACAGGATGGTGCTGCATGGAGGAGTTTGCCCCATCAGTTTAGGGAGACAAGCAAGGAAAGGGAGGCACGTGAGGAGCGTTCCATGTTAGCAGAAAGTGAATCTTCCTCATTCCTCAGCAGAGCCTCACTCCCTGAGCACAGAGTGCTTGGTTGAGATGGGGTTGCTGTCCCCAAAAAAGGCCCTGTGACTGTTTCTTGTCACTAGTGCCGCAGAAAAGGGCAGATTTGTGGCAAGAAGTAAAGTCAAAGTGTTAGTGAGCTGTTCAGGCTGATCTGCAGAGCTCCTGTGGGCTTTTCCTCACTCACAGAACCCTGAGGTTTTGCCTCCAAGCTGCAGATGGAGCAGCTTGGAATATTCCCACAGACCTTGCCTTCCAAACCAAAGCTCCTTTGCTAAACATACTATGTCTAAACCAGTAAAAAAAAATTGTCAGATGTTAGCCAATAGCCAAAAAGAAAAAACCCACCCCAGACCCCAAACCTACAGCATTTTGCACTCTGAGAGGATACACACGGTGTGGAGTTTGTGAGGGACAGGGCAGGGTGGTATCACAGGAGTGTCCCACGCAGCCAGGCCAGCAATGCCACCGTGCAAAAGTGATGCCTTGGAGTGGCTACCTAGAACAGAGGCTAGACAAGATTGAGAGAATAAAGTGGATATTTATTAAAGGCCTTCAATAGATACACCTTGGGCAGTCAGAAGCCTCCAAGGGGCTGCACCCAAGATCATGAGTCATGAGTTCTTCAGATAATTTTAAGTTTGGTCTATTTACATATCTTGGGTTAATCTTCCAGTTACAGCTTCAGGTAATGAAGTAATTTACCCCCAGTTCATTTCTCCCCAATTCACTTTTGTTTATACTTTTTGAGGCCTGAGACTGTAGGGTGTCCTTGAATTTCAGCCCCAGAGGGATTGTTTTTTCTAAGCAAAATGTGAAGAGAGTAGCTAACACTCTATATGGAGTTTAGAGTTATGCACTAATACAGTACAGGATTTGAAAAATATGAAGGGTAAAATTTTAAGGCACATAGGACCCTCCCTGAGCCCAGACTCTGGGCTGATGTGCTCTAGAGGGAGCCACATCTGTCCTTGCTGTCCCAGATGGAGGTCACCAGCTTCCCAAGCTTTCCAGGAAAGAGGGAGTGGCCGCAGAGCCTTGAGTTACTGAGCGTAGGACCACCTGGGAAAGAGAGTGCAGCCAGCACTTGTCCTACCTCTAGGCACTCCACAGGAAGGATTAAGGGATGCTGAGTTGGTTTTGAACTCCCACCCAAGCTGGCTGTGAAGAAATGGAAGGGCAGGCAAGTAAACATGCATGTTCTGATATGGAAAATTGGCAATAACATTTCTGCATTTCAGTCTGTAGCAGAGGCTGGTTCAGGTAACAGTATTTAGATCTGGACTTGAAGCACTCCAGGGATTGTGTGTGTTTGAGGGTAGGGGACTGCTTTCAAAACTCACACCTAGACTCTGGTTTTGACTGAGTACTCTGCAAATTTTATGTGTTTCTAGCTCTGATAGAGAAAAAGAAAAAAAAAGAGGTGTCATTATCAATATGATTTTTTCTCTGCATTTGAGAAAAAATCATATTGATAATGCCACCACTACTTGATGATGGGAGGGAATCCTACTCTCTTGAAAGGCAAAGTTGGGAAAATAGCTACCTTTTATTTCAAGGAATCAGGTTAATAAGAATTACAGCCATAAAACAAAACAGCAGCCCAAATCCTCCACACAAACCTCTTGTATTTTGTGCCTCCTTTTCTATTTCAGGTCCTCATTTGCCTAATTACTTCTCAGAGGCTGGCAGAGATTTTCCCTGCAGCGCTGAGCTCTGCTGACTGCAGAGACCCTACCTGGCACACTCAGTTAGTGCGTCAGCATTCTAGGTGGAAATGAATGAAAAATCAATCAGGGCAACTGCAGTGGTAGCATATTCAACTCTAACCTACTTTGTGCATGGTTTCAAACATTTCATTGTGTGTTTAGGCGTCTTTTAAAATGGTAAGTGGATCTCAAGTAAAATTGATCTTCCTAGTCAGCCTGATAAATGTTTTGTCATCTTTACTGCTTTGCTCGAGCAAATTTGCCACCCTGACTGCTAAGTTAAGCTGCAGACTTGATTGAAATGCCAAAACCTACAAGAAGATTGTTTTAATCTTGAAAACCTATCACCAGCAGATTGCATCATGCAGAGGATATGTATACAGTGATAGAGCTTTGATTGTTCTAATTGTATTTGCAGACCAGATCTACAGTAGGTCTGGAAAATCAAAAGTACACCAGTACCTCTTTTGAAACACAGGCACTGCTTACGTGTGGTCTTGCAAGGAGTTTGGCTTAGGAATATTTGTATGTGCACTTTTTTTTTTTTCTTTTTGTATTTCTGCATAGGCAGAGTTAAATATGGATTGCCAGTTTCACTTAGTTAAAGTCCACAATGAAATGGTCCAGTATTTATGCCTAAAAAATTAGCAGCTGTTGCAACTTTGTCAGCTGAGTGGGTTCAATACATTAAAAAAACCCTCACTGCTCTAACAAGTTGTGCAGTGCAACACTGTAAAAGGTTTCCAAAAATTCACAATCCTCTTCGTATGTGATGCCCTTACAGTGAAGAAGATTCTTTTGGCTATAACAATGAAGAGTCTACTTTTTCTGGTGCTCATCTCTGTCTGTTGGGCTGAACCTCACCCTGGCAACTCAAGTCTGGAACATGAAAGAATTGTTCACATCCAAGGTAAGGAAATAAGTGAGAAAATACCAATCTCTTCATATTGCTGAGGGAAACAGAATAATGTGCTTAATGATTCTTAATTCCCTTTTTTTTAAATGCTGGCACACTGTTTTTTAAATTTGTGCTACTGATGACCAAATATTTTCTTTTCTGGTTCTGTTGCATTATTATTTCTCCTAAGAAAAGTCAAAAAAAGAAAGTTGCACTGTTTAATAGCATTTAGTCACAACCTTGCAAACATTAGTGAGTAAAGTACAGCATGATTTAAGACAGAGAAAAAGCATGCATCCTCAAGTAATAAACAACTGCAGTGGGTTGAAATACTTCAGTTTATTGTAGAATAGATTTGATTTTAAGAGGTGTGCCATATATAGTTCTCCACAGAACAGAAATTTATTTCTGTGGTTTGTTTAAAAAGGCTCAGCACATCAGAGATCATAATTGGGCAATGTAAACCAGAAAAAAATATTAACTTACCCTGAAAGAAATGTGTCTTTCCTCGTACGTTTAATTCATACTAAATATTATCCTGGCCTTTGCATAATCCTGTTTGGTTCATGTTTGAGTCCCAGAGATTATAGCTGTGGCAGGATTTGAGCCTGCAGCACAATGCAGCTGTTTTTTCAGTCCCAGCTTCAGTCATTGAGGGTTATCCTGCATAAGAAGAATCAAGGGGTTTATGCAGTAAGGACAGGCAGAATGAACAGGGATTTTCCTGCCTTCACTCCTACCTTCCTTGAGCCTGCCTAAAATTCATTTTTCAAAATTAAGAAATGCAGAATTACTGTCCCTTCTATCTCTCTCTCTCTCACACACTCTCTCTCTCTCTGTAAAGTTTGATTTCTTTCTCTCAACAGCCAGAAAATCGTGCTATTTGAATGTTTGTATGAATATGAATTACCAAGTTAGAGCAGGGTACCAGGAAGAGCTGAATGTTCAGGAGTTCACAGGAAAGTCACAGAAGTTAAAGGAACCCTGCACCTATTGAAACAGGGATAGTCAAGGTCAGGCAAGGAGTAACAGATAGCTGCTCTCCCTCTGAGGAGACTCACAGGATGAAGGTCAAATGAATGTGTTATGTCAAAATAAAGACCTATCACTGCTCTGAGATGATCAGCACTTTTTTCCCCAGGGCAAATTTCAAATCAGACATCGATGTCTAATAAACAAATATTTTGCCTTTCTTTGTATAATGCAGCTTTTTATCTCTGAGCTTTACCTTTTTGGAAAATTAAATTAGTGTAATACACAGCACTTCAGTGTAATTTATGAGTCATACATGTCAATTGCTACTAACCCAGGTAGTTCAAAGCTAATAGAATTTCAAGGTGAACCCTTCTCCCTCCCCATGAAAACTCACCTGTGTCTCAAGAGTTTATTCCTTGAAGGAGAGATGGGTAAAGATTTAAATTTGAGCTGTACCACAAACTCTGTCCAACAGCTGGTTCAGGCTCTGAAATGCACAGGGAGACCATAAATCAAAGGGACTGAAACTGCCTGAGACTGAAATGCTTGGCATTTTTGCTTCTGATTTTTGCCATTCCTCTCTGCATTGTGGAATCCCACCAGGGATGCCTCTCTCTCCAATGCTGAAAAAAAAAAAGAAAAAAAAAGAAAAAAAAATCTTTACCTGAAGATGGGATGGAGATCAGGGAACAATGTAGAAGATGTTCATGTGGGTTTTTTTAATCACATTAACAAACCCAGCATCCCTCTCCACAGTCAAAGTCCAGGAGATGTGTAGCTAGGGTTGCATGCATGGGAATGCCTTAGAATTACAAAAGGTGTGTCAACGTTGTGTATTTAAGTACTTACACAGAGATGAAAGGGATTTCCTGAGGCAGAGAAGGAAACTGTGTTATATTCCCCATTCTTCACATCATGTAATCTCCTATAGGCTGAATTTAATTTGTTAAAAAGCTGGGTTTCAGGTCTTCTTACTGCAAAAGAGTTCTGCACCCTACTTTTCTGATATGGAAAACACCCTCCTAATTCTCCATGTTTATTTTATAGTCTTATTCTTCTCCTGCTGTTGTTCTTTGGCTTCCAATAATATTTTTTCTTCTTTGAAGTTCACTTTCAAGCATCAATAAGATAACAACATATCCCCACAGGTATCATTTGAGTGTACTTTTTCAAATTCTTCTCCAAGAATATCACCTCCTGATTACTGTACCAATTGGATACTGTAACCTGATGAAATCAGGAATTAATCTTTACACTGCTTCTCATCTGAATTCTAACTCCTTTAGTGCACCCAGCCAGGACTTTGTTCCAGATAAAATCCTCATTTGGCCTTAGTATTTCTGTTTTCCAGTTAACAATGCTTTTGTTCTTCAGACCTTGGATGAAATTTGCTGTTCCCAGCTGTGTGCAGTGTTGATCAATATCTATGACAGTATTTAGCAGTCAGTCTCCCTCACTGCCACTTGAAATTAACAACTACAAGCTTTATATCACTAGTTCTTCATACTAGACCTCAAAAGCTGAGTTTTGCATTCAGTGTCAAATGTTATCCTACTTTTTCCACCTGTCTTTCTTCAAATATTTTAAATACTGCCTCTACTCACTTCAGTGCTGCTTAATAATCCATGTGAAAATTTTATTTATCCAAAAGTCACAATTACCTTATAAGGTAAAATTAGTGGAAATATTAGAGAAATTGTACTGAAGGCAGTTCACTGGCCTCTTTCATATATTTTTTTCCGTATGATTCAATTCCCTAAGCTCCAAGCAAATGATACATCACATTCCTCAGCCTTATACATTCGTTTTTATTATATACTTGATACCAGATTACTCTGACTTTCTTTGGCAAATATCTGCTTCATCTCTTCCCTCTTTCTAGTACTGACTCTATTCCTGTTGTTCAATAACTTTCCTTCAAAATTTGTTCTGAAGTCCTGTTTGCTGCTGAGATTAGAATAATTAGCTAGTTAATGGTTGATTACTTTCTTTACATGTATTTCTTATTTTGCTGCTGTCCAGAAACACCTGGTACTGTCCTAAAGTGACAGGTGAGGTCACAGCTTCACCATCAGGTTTGCCACACCCAGTGCCAGTAGGTCTGAGTACCCAATTTTCTGCCCCTCCATCTGTGTAAAATCTCCTGACACCTCTCTCAAACTTGGTTTCTCAACCAGAACAAACAGTGTTTCATAAATTGTTATTGTTCTACAATGATACTTTGCTTTCATGGACACAGGGTTCTGCCTTTCAAATGCCCACTGTCTGGAAAAAAGGGTTTTCTTTATTGTTACTAAACACTTTCCCAATCTCTAACACTGCAGTAGACATAGTTCTATGTCTATGTTCTCTTTTAAACATTTCCGTTTTTCTCTAGAAATGATTTGCTGGTTTCATCAACAACTCTGTTCCTGCTGACAGTGTCAGTTCTAGCCCCTGGTTCTATCCTTGTGGGTTAATGCAGTCAATTTGGTCTTGAGCAAAATTTCTCATCTGCAAGACAGTTTTACCTCCCTAATTTTCACAGTGTTTTCAGCTTATTTCCTCTGTTCCAACTGCTTTTTTATATATTTTTTTCTCCTTTGATTTTATTCCAGCATCAATGTACAAAATTTATAAAATATGTAAAGCTGCATTTTAAGTCTTCTATGTCTTTATTTTCTTTGCTGAAGCCTGTGGTAGATTTCATGGTTTTGGTCAGGCTGCTCAGTTATCCCAGGCTGCTTGACCCAATCCCGTCCCTGTCATAGTTTGCCATCCCAGTCTCACTTATGGGGTTAAAAAAATCAGAAGAGACAACTGTATTTAAACAAGATGTGTTGTCCCCCTTGCCCCAAACCCCAGAAAAACCCCTGTGTGCCTCAGGGAGACACCAGTTTCACTCTTCAGAAAAAAGCCACAACCATAAACTAAATTATCTGAGTGTAAAAATGGGACTGAAGTGTCCCCACGCCACATTGATACCCACAAGAAAACAACATTACTCCCACCATACCAGCATAGTTAGGGACGCAGATTATTTTTCCTGAAGATCTGCAAAGTCTCTCTGAGCCATGAGAGAGGGTGACTTCTTTCAGTGCTCACTTTTTCCATCTCTCTGATCTGCTCATGGTGCTGCTCACTGACCAACTATCAAAAAAAAGACAGAGCACCCCTCAGAGACACAGGCATTCCCCTGGGTGTAGCTGCTCTGAAAAAATAAGCAGAGTTGACTAAGCCACCACATTAATTCCTAAGTTAATTACCTAAGGGGAGCCACAGCCTTTAACATGAATCCAGTTTCTTCATGCTGTAGAAATACAAGAAAATGCAGCAATGGGAACACAAAGTTTGGTTCATGGAGGATCAAATTCAACACTTTAGCTTTCCTCTGAATGTAAGAAATTCATATTATTCAGCATTTCTCTATGTTTGAGGTGCAAGTATGTACCCCACTGGCTATCAGGATCTCTGCACAGATTTGTTGACACATACCAAAAAAATATTTCAACATGGAATGAACAGAAAAATATTTCAACATGGAATGAACAGAAAAATTTTAATGCCGCCCAATTGAACCAACCAACCAAGCAACAAACCAACTAACCAACCAACCGAACAAAAAACTTTAAAAAAACCCTAAGCATACTCAAATAAGTTAAACCAATTAACCAATAACAAAAGCAGAGGAAATTTTGAACAATTTATTCTCCAGTATAATGAGTTTTATTTACAGTCCTTTTCCTTCAAATCAAGTCAGCACCAACAAGGAGCAAGAATCTGAACAGAGATTCTGGACCAGACAAAAACAGGATAAGAGATTAAATGCCCTGCTCATCTGACCTCTTACACTAATTCTAATCCACTCAAGATAATCTTGGTTATCTTCATGCTTTTCTACTTTACTTTTGACTTCTTTCCTTCTGCCCACCTTTATGCTTTTTTCCATTTTCCATGATACTGACATTTATTTCCTTTTTCTTGGCTTTGTGTTTTCTGCCTTATGTCTGGGGGTTTTTTTCCCTTGCCTTTTTGTTTTGCCATTCAGGACAATTTCAATGATGCCATGATGCATTTTGCCGTCTCTTGTCGCAATTGAGCAACAATTTCTTTGATTTCCACACAACCTGCTTTCCTCTTCAGATCAGGGCCTGTTGGAACAGCAGGGGACAGAAAAGTCAGCAGAGAGCGGAAATTCCACCTCCTGTTGGAGTGTGCTCTCATTGAAGGCACCCTGGACTGCATGTTCTGGAGCAGACCTTAAGTGATAGGTGCCAGGATATTTGGGTGACTAAAAAATATTATTGCAGAGCCAGAAGGATTCATATGGAGCACAAATTTAAATAATTTATTTGCCTTTGCTGGTTACATCAGTGGAATTCCATATTTATAAATAGCATTTAGAGGGGATTAAGGGATTGGAAGGGCTCCTTGCAGTTTCTGTGTAGTATTTTGGTTTTGTTAAACAGTCCTCATGCCACCCATGAAGATTTACTTCTGTGAGGAAGGAGTGCAGAGACATTGCCTTGATTTCTATTCTGTTCTGTTCTGCTTTGTGACACCTGATCTCCATGAAATTTATCTACACCCAAGCAAAACACACTTAGAAGTTATTTAAGGCAATAATTTAGAAGAGATGAAGTTTGTTATTTCCCTGATAGTTTTATGTGCTCTTAGGTCTCCTAGAAACCTAAACCTGAGTTAATATGTCCTCTTTAACAATTCCCCCCAACATGTTACTCAAGTTGAGGAGATGGAATCAGCTGAAAAATGTTTTATCTCAGCCTTGAAATGTCTTTGTTACAAAGATAGATTTCTTCTCTGCCATATATAAACCAGGTATTTTTAGCTGTACTATTATTTGGAAACTGAACCTTCTAACTAAGATTTATCTAGCATTTCTCTTACCAATTTTATATCAAAACTTCAGAAGAATATGTTCTATCCTGTCTGTTCAGAGGCAGGAACACGGGAGTTGGATCCTTGCCTTTTCTTTCTCATGACGCAGCAAAACTGCATTAGTGCCTGAGCCAAAAAAGAATAGCTTTTACCAGTCTTACAGATGATATATAAAAGATTTTTTTTTTTCCAAAAGCAGAAGTAAAGAAGTAATTAATTAAAGTACATATAGGAAAAATGTGCACTATGTGCAAAAAGTGTGTGTAAGTCTCCTTCATGTTTTTCCTCAGTATTCTTTGTGATACACCCATATATTAGTAAATCAATAATGCACTTCTCTACACAGTACAGCAAATGGGAATCATTGTTGTCACAGAAATTATTTATGAAATTTAGGTAAACATTTTAGATAACAAAAAATGTTTGAAGATAGCAAAACTTGTCATTTCTCTGGAAAGAGAGAGTATACTTTAACATGAGCTCAACACCCTGGTAAAATTGCAGGAAAGCCAGAAACAAACCTGTGTTTATTTAAAGCAGAATGGCACAGGATATTATTAAGCTAGGGGCTTGCTAATAGTGTGGAACATTTAGGGAATACACAAACTTATCTGACAAAACACTTCTGTGATGTCATCCCTGGCTTATGATCTTGTTTCTTCTGTCTGTAAAAATGCACATCTTTTCCTCCACTGTCACTTTGTAAGGCACTCCATGAAAATGTTGGAATAATCAATTTTTGTGGCCAGCTCAGCATAAGATTGTGGATACTCCTGGTGGATAAAGCAGATAAAGCTTTTTGCCAAGGGTTGTGGTGTGACTCATCCTCTCTGCCCCACACTGTGTTCTTGGCCCTCCAAAGCTGGCTTGCCATCATTCTGGTGTGCAGAACCCAGTTAAGAGGGCAAAATTAAAAAAGGAAAACCAGAGAAATCCTCACAGCAAAAGTATAATTAAAACGCACATAGACACACTAAATAAAACAAAACAAACAACAACAAAAAACAACCCTAGAAAACAAAAAACTCAAAAAACTAAAAAAAAAAACCAAAACACAAACTCAAAAAAAAACAAAAAAAAAAAAAAAAAAAAAAAAAAAAAAAAAAAACAAAAAAAAAAAAAAAAAAAAAAAAAAAAAA
>JBBMKD010000115.1:9487591-9506486 GCA_037834095.1 Argya squamiceps | reverse complement strand
GCATTAGGGTGCATTTACAAATTCCAAGTTCCATTACAAAGACAATACATATTTAACAAGAATGTACCCTGCTCTTTTCAAACTTGTGAAATAAAGAAAAGTGGGCATTTACATGCTTAGCTTAAGTTCTCTAAAGCAGTAATGAGTGAAGACAGAAATTATTTGGAGGAGAAAACTCTTTATTCCTCTCTGCTGGCCAAAAGCTCTCGTGTGTTCAGCCTCCCCTCCGCTGGAGCAGGCTCTGCAGGGGCGGCTCAGCCACGGAAGGGAGAACAATTCCTCTTGGCAGGCTCAGCTTTACCCAAGTGAAACAAGACTCTTCTCACCTGCCCAGACTCTTGCTTCCTCTGCAGCATAAGTCCATTATTTTTCTGCTGTTAAAAACCAGGGAATTGTGCTGTGAATGCTTCCTGCTATGCCTGGGAAGGGGAGATGCTGATGGACATGGAAGCAGAGCAAGTTTGTCTGAAGCTTGGTACAAATGCTTGTGCACATGCAGAAATCCATATCTGAAATGCATTATTGGATTGAAACTGCAGTGAGAAAGCCATGAAAAATCATTTCTTTACTGCATGCAATAACACTAGGGAGATTTGTTTCAAAAAAAGGGAGATTTTTCTTTTTTACTGTTACTATTTTGTAATATAGCACCAGCCTTGGATACAAGGTCAGGGTTCCTCCTTCAAAATAAGGAAATTCATAAGTAGAGGAGGAGTCACATTTCTTCAGCCAAATATGTTCCAATCTGCACTCAAAGGAAAGTTTATATATTTTAACCAGTGTCTGGCTAACATAAGGAACAATATTTTTTTCAGTGATTTTTTCACACATGGGACAGGTGTAAGGCTGTTCATTTCTGACATTGTGGAGTGGTGTTTCTTAAACTGGCAGGAGCATTTTCTTTGCAAAACCTCATGGTAAAATTTAGCCTTTCAAATAAAATAAGAGTGGTAAGAGTTCTGGTGTCAGCCCTGCTTTTGTTGACTTCATTCAAAAATTCTTGGTCTATGCTACACTGAAGTTTCCTAATTAAAAGGTAAGTATTAAAATACAGTAAAATTACAGTGGCGATATATAGCTGATAGAATGTATTCCTCTGTTTGCATGGCCCTGTGCTTATTTTTTCAACACCCCTGCAGCTTTATGTAGTTCTGGCATTAATTGCCATTTCATGTATTTGAGCAAAGCAGAACAGATCAGGGGAAAAAAACCCACACAATATTTGGACAAAAATATATCAGCCCATTCTAACATTCTACAATCTGGTGTAAATAATCAGGTTAATGTCACAGTGGGAATGATTTGCATCAGTAGCCTGATGTCCTGAGGTGGTGGCCTTAAGGATGTTAATTGGCAGCAGGACAAAGCCATTTACACCCAGGAATGCCCAAGAGCAGTGCAGAGCAGCTGATGACTCCCGTGTGAGCTCCCCGTACAAAACCCATGGCCGTGTATCAATATCAAAATTGTTGACCTCCACCTCAATGGACCTTTTATCTTCCCCCACTGTGATAGCATTTTATTCTCATTAGCCTTAAAGGCCTCCTGGGATTATCATTAAATAAACCATTCTTAATAACTGGACACTTTTACCTTTGAAAAAAACACTGAGGTTAGATTCAACCTGAATTTATTACATACCTTACATTTTTGTGATATGTTTTCTTAATTTTATTTAATTTGGAACCACAATATTTTTTCCTATACCAGAGAGATTGTGCTGAGCACTAGCTAAAGCTCAGAACTGGAACTCACTGCAGTTTTCCACAACCACCAGCTTTAGGATTTGTTCAGTCATGTTGTGATTTTCATCCTGTTTGTAACCCGAAGTACCAGAACTGGTCCAAGGGCTCGTGAGGGTTGGTCTGGGTACAGCAGCTGCAAGTGCCAAGTACTGAGGAAAAGCAGGGCATTCTTTATGAAGAATCAACCTCATCACCAAAGCCATTTTCTCTCTGAATTGGCCTTACTCTTCTCCTACACATAAAATACGGATCATGAGTTTTACACTCTTTGTTCAGTGTCCTGAAAGTCAAAAGCCTGACATATTAAAAGGTCTCCAACAGCAGGCAGATACTGTTGTCTGAGTAATAAACAAAAAAACTGTTTTCAGCTTACATTAAATTTTATTTACGGCAGCTTTTTACTGTCCTATACTAAATTTCCTTTATGTTTGTTCTTTACTAGTTTTATTTCCTCATGAATACCTGGTGTCGTAATGAATCTCACTGTGCCAGGTTTGTGAATTTGGCCTCCCAGACATGTGCAGGCACCAGCCCTCAGGTGCTGCTCAGGCACAGATTTTGTGTGGCCTTCCTTCAGGAGAACCATGGGGTGGGTGACAAGAAAGACAATGCTAAACAGCCAAAGGCAGGTTTTTTACTCTATTAGAATTATTTTTTAATAGTTTCTTTCTTCAAAGGGAGGTGAGAATTGAACACAATAAGTTTGCAATATGGGCTATAAAATAATTACCTTTTACATCCAATTCTACTGAGAATTGGAAGATTTGGATAAAATCATGAAAAGCCTCTGTAGAAAGCAGCTTCTAGATAGAAGCTAAGTCTTTGTGTGGCTCCCCAAGAACCAAAATCCACCAGCACTCACGTTCTTGCTTTGAGGTATGTTGGCCTTTAGGTCCAAGAAAGAAAAAAAAAACCAGACATCCCTTTCAAAACCAGACTCTTTAGTTCAAAATAGCTCAAACAGATCCATAAGCTTCATGTAAACAATTTTTTCCAAATTGTCAAAACAATCATTTTTTAATCTGTTCATTTGGTCTTCAGCTGGGTGTAAGCAATCGGGAATTCAGAGTTGAAACCAGCAGGAAATCAACTCCATGCTCTCAAGAGCAGGAGAAATCAGATTTAGCCTAATAACGTCATATTTGTTCCCTCTGTGTGTTGCTGTTACATCCATGCACTCAGCAAAAAAAACCCTATTTCTGATATCCTCTGTGTGATAATCTGCTCTACTCTCTGATAAAAAACTGATTTTATAGGACACAGTTTTTGTGGGTCCCTAAAACAAAAACCAAAGAGGGTGATGTCAAGAGTAAATCATGGCCCCAGTGTAATTCCATCTGTAATTCTGTAACTCCTTCTGTAATTCTGACAGGGCTTTGTAGACAGAGTTGTGTTTGCACGTGGTCCTTGAAGATGCAGATGAAACAAAAAATTAAAAGAATCGTCTGAAATTGATGACCCAAAGGGAAAGTTTTAAAAAATTTAGAAGTAATTAGGCTAAGAAGAGCAGAGAAAGGCAACAGTCCGCAGATTTTTGATAAAGACTGTAGAAATACAAGGGAATAATCTGCCCTGGACCAGATCAGTGTAGTTTGTATGTTTTTATTGGTTACAAGTAAGCAAATCCACTGACAGTTTTGGGGTGCTGGAGGGACACTATTTCGAGGTTCAGTTTCATTTTTAGGGAGATTGATACCTGCTGATCCAGCTGGTGGCTGGATGATCAGATATCTGACAGTTCTGACAAGCAGGAAAATGGAGATGGAGACTATGAAAGTTAAGGGGGTCACCAGTTTTTACGGAATTTTAGGAATCCAGCGTGGAAAATTTTGCCATTGAGTGCATGAAACCTGCCAGCATAAAACTATACCCTACAGTACAGTAAATAGCAAACCCTACTGTTGCCCCTGCCTGCAAGAAAACTTACTTTTCATTTTTGGCTAAAACTCAAGAAAGCCTATTTCTTTACTCCACTATGAAAAGACATACTTTTTTTTTTTTTCCCATATGGATCAGCAGAAATTTGTGTTATTCTGTTTCCATGTGTCAATACTCTTGAAACTGCTAATTTTATGTGGCGCTGGCTTAATTAACACCCATAAATCGTTACAAGAGTTGAGCTTTCTGAGGTTATATCCTCATCTTGTTGACTTGGGTAAGTACTACAGCTCCTTGCACTGACAGTGTGTGTGAAGTGACTGCTTGCACTGAATTTTAGGGGTTACCTACATATAAGACTCTGAACTACAAATAAGACAAATGCATTTTTGAAAAAACAGAGAAAGTGGAGAAGAGTTGTACATTTGCTCACTTGAATGAGAAATCCATAGAAATACTGGTGTTCCTGAGGGGAGGATATATAATACATCCAGTTGTCATGTTCTGATTTGGTAGGAATCCCAGTTTCCATTACAAGATTCATTTTCTAAACTGCAGTTGCTTGGTCACAGGTGCATACATCCCCTCGTCTCTCACTAACAGATCCATCCTCTGTTGGGCTGATGTGTCTCAGGTTCTTCCTGTCTCTTTTGGGGGCAAGGAGGTCCTTCCCTGGGGGCAGAACCTATTCCAGGGGACTGTGGGTTTGGGAGAGCGCCACATCGTGATTCTGATAATGGAAATTAATATTCCCACTCAGGCTCCACGTGGGGCTTCCTCAGGATAGGGAATGGCATCACCAAGGTCAAGCTAAGACTCCTCAGCTCTGTCTTCCCACAAAGTAACCAGATTTTAACCTTCTCAGGCTGGAAGTTTTTGTCTCCCTCTGTGTTTTGAACTGAATTTGTTAACGTCTGGGAGTGGGTGTTTTGTCTAGTGGCAGAGCACCAGGCTGGAGTTAGAAATTGAGGCTCAGTCTGTGCTTTGGGAACAGCAAGGAGCCTCAGGACAGCTTTTGTCCATTCAGGAACAGATGGGATGGATTATACTTTGGTGGGTTTGTAAGGTCCAGGACTGAGGAAGACGCCCTGTGATTAACTAAAGCTCAGCGCTGCTAAAGTGTAAAGGAAAGGAGAGATGAATATCGAGCTCTCTCTATGAATTTCAAGGAGGTTTGATAGGAAAATGAACAACAACAAAAAAGTTAACAAAATTGCAAAGTAATGCAAACCTGCACAAAGAACATACCCATTGCATTTTCCTCAGCAAAATCACCCCTAGCCACCCCCAGCTGCAGGGTGAAATTAATGCTAATTAGTTGCAGGCTTGCACTGCAGATGAACTCCAACAAAAAATCAGCTTCTATTGCAGGCTGCTCAAATATAGCCCAAAGCTAATATTACAGTTTAGTGCATATTTGTGTTATAAAAACATTATGTCCCAAACTGTCAAACTCAGATTCGTAACACATTTACATACAAAGTTAGCCCCTTTTGAAAAGCGATTTTGGAAACCTAAAAGGAATCAAATCTGTTTAAATAGTTTTCAATTAGTTGTTGCTCAGTTTTTAGAAGTATGTAAGTTTATGTCTTGATCTTTCCTAATTATAGGGTGTTTTTTTAATATATATGCAAATCAAACACATGTATTGGAAAAGGAGTCTGTTGTCTGGGGAAATGTAGTTCTGAAAAAATAATAAGTATTAGATTTCTAATAAAGTAAAAAGTCTTGGATTGTATTACATTTGCTAAATTTTTATTATACCCAAGGATACTTCTATCCATTAGCACTGATGAAGAATGGATATTTTTCTAACAAAGATATGATGAAGGAAAAAATGGAGATCCAGAAAAATAGGAAACGTCTTCAGTGTCTTGTTTATGAAGTTAAATTTAACACACATTGTGTTACATTACATTCATACACTGCAGTTCAGGACATCACATAACAGAAAGCACTTTAACAAAGAATTTACAAAAGGAAAGAACTGAAGCAGACTCTCTAGATAATTGGTGAAAGAGAGCAAAATACTGTTTATTATTACCCTGCCAAGTTTACATTTGTATGCTTCATTTTCTTGGACGAAGTCATTGAGATTTAGTAATAGCAAAGATTTTGTTTAAAAAAAAATAACACTGGGATGACAGGAGGATGAGGGAGAGAAGAGGAAGCAAGGGGACTTTAGGAAACTGGTGGAATAGATACAGAAATGGGTTAGAATGTTCTGAAAGTAGAGTGGCTTTATCACATGGTGACTGCCTTGCTGGACCACTGGGTAATTTCTTTATCCTATGCTGCACTGCCCTGAGGACAAAGAAATTGTTATAGGCAAGAGGATCCAACAGTAGGAAAAAAAGGGGGGGGAAAAGGTGGATAGTTATACCAATGCAAAGCTTTTGGCCCATGTGTTATCTTGTCTTCAGTCCCCCTGATTCCTATGGCACTTAGCTCTACAGAGATGTCTGAGGATAAACATTCTGAGCTGGATCTTCCCTAATACCATTTTATTTCAGTTTATTATGAGACTGGGCTAAAGCCAGCTGTAAAATTTAGGTCTGGGTTAAGTTTCTAAGCCCTGCCAAAGATTAGGGTGGTCTGATCCAAACTTTTGTTTCAAGCCTCTTTTCTCTTTTATCAAACCCACATGGGGAGGTGGTTCTTCAGTGCTTTCTGAAATGTCTTTCATGCTCCAAGGAGCAATGTTTAACTTCTGATCTTTTTCATAAAAGAACAGAAGGAAAAAAAAAATCTGTCGAGTAAGGGCAGTGATTGTGTGATTAGATGTCACTTTTGAAGCCATTCTGGGGGTGTTCCCACGTTTCCCAGCCCCTCTTGGATGTCCTCTGCCATGAGGTCTCTGCTGTACCTGTCTGCAATGGCTGGGCAGCGATGAGCACCAGACAGGGCTTGGGGACAGGCTGTGTCCTTGTCCCCTGGGGGAAAGGGAGTATTTGGCACAGCTATGCTTCTTGCACAGCGACTCTCTCCCAGGGTGAGCCATCAGTTCTGCAGGGGCAGAGAGGGAAAGTGGTGTCTCACACGGTTTCCTACCAGGGTTGTGCCATCTGTGCTGGGGGAAACCTGTCGTCAGTGAGGAGCTCTCCCTCCCTGAGTGGTGGCAAATGGCCCAAAACCAGGTGGAAAGCAGTAGAAAAGTCTCCCACGCAACTCCACTGATTTCATTTCCCCACAGTTGTTCCTGCTTTAAAACCTCAGGATGCTAAAATTGTGCCTCCTACCAGATTAGCCCTGAAATGCTGTTGTTAAAGGAGACATTTCCTTTCCTGGAATAATGTGAAATTTGGGGAAAAAAAACCAAACAGGCAAACAAAAAGCAACTGTCTTGAACCTCTCAGGAAATCTTGGCAAGGGCTCATGCAAAGAACACAATATTCTTTTATGTCGATCAAAACATTTCATCTTAATGTCTATGAGTAAAAAGAAATACTTTATAGAAATTCAACGATTCATTCAACAATTTCTTCCTTCTAAACAACTGTCAGGACCTGCCTTACTCCCATTCCACACAAAAAACCCCACCAAACCAACTGACCAACAAACAAAAACACCAAAACAAATATCACCCAAACAAACAAAATTTAAATAAGCAAACAAAAATAACCACAAACAAATAAATTCAAAAAGTAGAGCTATGCTAGGGTTTAATTGACTCTTTTCAAAATGAGAAATTGACCTTACAATGGATAAGTTGAAATTTTGTATGACAAATGTGCAGTTGCAAAATTCCAGCTAACTCTGCTCATCTTTAAGCACTGTGAAAACAGGGGAGTGAGACCACCATGGTGACAGCAAGGTTAAGCTGGGAGCAGTGTGCAGACCTGGCAGGATTCCCATTGGGAAGGGGATGAGGCCACAGGGAGATGGGCCAGCTAGGTAAGGCAACACAAAATCACAAAATCACAAATCTTAGACTGGAAAAGACTTTTGAGATTATCAAGTCCAAGCTGTGACCCAACATCTCCTCATCAACCAGACCATAGCACGGAGTGCCATGTCCAATGTCTTTTTAAACCCCTCCAGTGGCAGTGACTCCACCGCCTCCCTGGATAGACAATTCTAGCGCACAGTCACTGCCTCAGTGATCAACTTCTTTCTAACATGTAACCTAAACTTTCCTTGATGCAGCTGAAGAGGTAAGGCAGCAGCCCTAACCTCTTCCCAAAACCAGTGCTGCTGTGCTGCTGACTGGGGCTTTTTTTGCCAGAGGTAAACCAACTCTCTGCCACACGTCATGGAGCCAACCTCTACTTCCCCTTTATTCTTCCTCCTGGTAGCCATCAAAGCTGTTCCCCTTCTCTCTGCTCTTCCAGTGCCTGATAACTCTCCTGTTTCCCTGCTCCAGGTGTGGTGTTCCCCTACTCCCCACGGCTGGGGCGATATAACCTGAACTTCCACGAGGCGCAGCGGGCGTGTTCGGAGCAGGACTCGGTGATGGCCTCCTTTGACCAACTCTACGATGCCTGGAGGTCGGGGCTGGACTGGTGCAATGCCGGCTGGCTCAGCGACGGCTCCGTGCAGTACCCCATCACCAAGCCCAGGGAGCCCTGCGGGGGCAGGAACACCGTGCCTGGCGTCAGGAATTACGGGTTCTGGGACAAGGAGAAGAGCCGCTATGACGTCTTCTGCTTCACGTCCAACTTCAACGGTGAGAGCATTTTCCTCGCCCTTCGCTCGGGGATGGCTGTGCTTAGGAAAGGGACTCCAAGGGCAAAAAGGGGTGTTTGGTTTGTCAGAGCTCGTGTTAAACCTGGAAAATGCTCGGAATGAAGTAATCAAAGTATTGAAATCATTGTGGAATTTGCAAGGGTACGTGTGCAGAGTGAAGTCGCCTTTGCTACATGGTCATGTAGGTAGTTTTTCAAGTCAGGACTTGTACTGGCAGGATTTTCTAATATCTCCCCTTTCCCCCCATTAAAATTTATATATACCCTTTCAATGTTGGTGTGTAACCAGTTTAATTTGGTTAAAGCAATGAAGGGACCTGCAGTTCATTAATTGAGGTTTCCTGTTTAAGTCAATAATAATTCTGTTCATATTGTTTAAATACATCACCAAAACAAAATTCTGATCATCACTTCACCTATCCTGCAGTGTCAAGCACCTCCTGCTCATGTACCAGGTCTAATATGACTAAGAGATCCTTATCAGCAGACATATTTCTAGCTTTATTTCTTAATAATTCAGATTTCCAATCTTAGTACACTGCCAAGCCTCTGATTACTTTTGCTCTGAAGTTGGACTGCTGTAAACCTTACTTTAGTGACTGCAAGGATTTTTTTGCTATTAGTTGATTTTTTTTAGGTATGAAAAGAAATTAAATTACCCAATGTCAGGTTGCTATAATTTCAGGGTTTACTTAATGTCAGGAAAAGATTTAGAAAGCATTGCTGTGAATGTCCAATCCTCTACAGAAACCTACTTGTGGATAATTCCTACAATTTTACACGTTTGGCTTGCAGCCCACTCAAACCATGGAGCATGGTCTTTTTATATTTATGCACAGATTGCTTATCCACAGTGAAGCAGTTTCATCCTACAGCACAGCAAAAAATAAACATAAACTTTGGTTTCAGAAGATGTGCTCCAGTGCTAAGAGCACACCACCCTCCACAGAAAAAGACCTATCCAAACAAAAAAATATACCAAAACAAACAAAAAATCCCAACACCTTGCAAAAAAACAAACAAACAAAAAACCCCCACCATGAAACAAAAAATACACACAAGAATAAAACCCCCAGAAAAAAAAATCTCAACAGAAAAACCCAAACAAATCCTCAAGCCAACAATATTACATTAGGTTTGAAGTGATCTGAAACAAAAGTTTGGCCGATTTTTTATCGTACTGTTTCCTCCCATTAAATGCTGGCTCAATTTTTCTTGCTTCATTTATCTAAGGTGGAATCCTGTATGACCTCTTCTATACAGATTTAACCCTGTACTATAGAAATATCACCAAGGTATTAAATAATCAAACAAAAATAATTAAAATGTGATAGCTGCACTTTTTCTAATGCTTGCAGAGAAAAACCTTGTGAGTACTGATCCCTCTTTTACACAACAGAAGCTGAACAGCACCTCTTAAGGAACAAGAAGCATAATTTCTGGGAAAAAAGAAAGAATAATAAGTACTGACTAAGATAAATATTTTCTGTGCACTGATACAAGGAGAAAGAAAGAGGGAGAAGGAGAAAGATAAGGTGAGGATAATCAAAGACAAGACACTGACATGAATCTCAGCTTTGAGGAGTCTTGAAACTGATCTGGAGACAAAACATTACATGGCAATGGGAGAAGAGAGAGAGATATATAAAGAGACAAGTGTGTATATATATATATTTATAGATATAGAGACATATGGATATATATAGATATAGATTATATAGATATGGACATAGATATAGATGATACAGATATAGATACAGAGATAGATATTTAGATGATATAGATATAGATATAGATATAGATAGAGATAGAGATAGAGATAGAGATAGAGATAGAGATAGAGATAGAGATAGAGATAGAGATAGAGATAGAGATAGAGTAGATAGAGATAGATAGAGATATTCCCCACGACTCTGTGTCAAATGTCTCTCATAACATCAACTGAAAATCCAGATTTCTACTTCTCCCAGATTCCATTCCCTTAATTCACCAGATCACCTTTTCCTCCCATGTCCCTGCTGTGTTCTCCACTATTCCTTGTCCCAAACACACCTTCATATCCACAATTAACCCAGCCACTCTGCCAGCTCCCTGTTTTCAGCACAGCATTTTGGATAAGCGTGTTTAATGGCATATGTTAGCTCTCTCACTGCAGAGGGAAAAAGTTATAATGACCTGTTTTGCCACCAGGCTAGGATCACCAGTTGCCAAAGATAGTGGCTGCAGGCAAGAAAGAAAAAAAAAAAAAAGAGAAGAAGAAGAAAAAAAGCTATTTCTGCAAGACCCAATATTGATTCTTGCAGCTCAGGAACAGCCAAGGAAAATGAGAGGTGGTTAGGACACAGTGTATTACCAGTGGCTGCTGCAGTCTCCTGATAGTAGGAAACAGAGGAGCCTTCAACTTTATGTAATGGAGATGGGAAAATGCCAAAGACCACAGGAGCAGGGAAGGATAAGGAAAGTTTAAAAAAAAAGTCAGTTGTGAGAGCTTCTGTTAAACAAGAGGTTGAGTGAGGTTTAGGTACCTTCTAAATGATTTCTCTATAGGGAAAAAAAATCCCCAAGTACATTATGATCTCAGAGATCATTAAAAAAATGTTCAATTTCAAATAGTTTAGCTGTAAAAGCAAAAAATCTTGGCCTGAAATACATGCAAAACTTGTTTTTCACCTGAAAAAGAAAGGTAAAAGCCATGGTATTTAGCCATTAGGATAAAAAATTGAAACAGTATTCATCAATGCAGTGAATTCAAATCCAGGTTCAGTGTTTTCCCTGTGGAATTTTTGGATCACAACTGGGATGACCTGGATACACAAAAAATAATGGTTAAAAATGAAGGGATTATTCCATTAGTAAAAAAATTTACATGCTTTTCAGTTACCAGCACAGGGAAATAGTTTGAGCAAAACTGCAACATCAAATAATCTTGTTACTTGATGAAATTACCCTCTGTGATGCTTTTTCATAGACTAAGGCAAATATAATACTTACACATTTTGTTCTGCCTGTTTTATTCTCAAATCTTTATACTTAAAATTATTTATACTCAGCTCTTTCTGCTGCTTCATACAATATTTGTTCATGTTTCGTATACAAGAACATGAAATCATTTTATAGCCTTTATATCTAATAGTATCAGCAAGCTACCAGTTTATAAGAACATATAGTAATGTGTTTCATAAAACAAAGCTAAGAGTAACACTAGCCTGATGCTATCTGTGAAATCCATCAAAATATTGTGAAATAACAAAATATTTTCTGCCTGCACTGGATGGCAATCTGTTCCCAATCTGTTTTTACATTCTTTGTGCTGATAAAGGCTATTGAAAATGAATGCACAGAGTGGGAAGAGTCTAACTTAAATTTGGAAATCCCATATTGGAATTTCCTGGTGTCTGAAGGCTCAGCTTTGCTCTCTCACAGCCAATTTCTCCTTCTCCTTCTCCTTCTCCTTCTCCTTCTCCTTCTCCTTCTCCTTCTCCTTCTCCTTCTCCTTCTCCTTCTCCTTTCTCCTTTCTTCTTCTCCTTGTTCTGCCCAGAGGAAGTCATTTTATTCCATGACATCTTTAGAAAAGCTGAGTGTTCCTGCCCTGTGTGGTGACACAACTTGACATGATCCAGAGCTCTTCCAGGGCTGCAGATCACCCCAGTTTCTCCCCTTGTCTTGTCCCAAGGAATGGGGATGCTCCTCTCTCATGCAATCTCTCCATAAGATCGATTTGAGGACATAAATGCAGATGAATCCTTTTGTTTCAATCGTCCCCACTGAGCCTAATAGCCATAAACCAAGGAATGTATAATGGAAGAGCTGCATGGTTATTCTTTATTTATTTTCAAAGGTCTTCTGAAGGACAACAGTACTCTTTTTTTTTTTGAAGGAAAACCCATGGGAATCTCTCCCACTGAAAAATGCTAAAAGAGCTAAATGTAAATATATTTATCAGGTCCTCTATAATTAAGCATTTTCAAAGAAAATAAATCAAGGTACAAGTACAGCTTGCATCACACTTTCTCCTCATTAACACACATTTTGTTATGTACTTTGTCCACAGAACTGCAGTGCATAATTGATCTTTCATCAGCTCTAGGAGAATCAAGTAAAGATCTTGTTTTAACAGAGTTAAGAACACAAAGAATGAATTTTAGAGAGCATGTTAAAAGCACAGCTGTGAGCCACCTGTTTATTACAGCAGTGCAAGCCAACCACCTCTGCCATTTAAATGGGAGAAAGCTGTGGAAAGTCCTGTCTGAATAATGCTGACTGTTCATCTGACCATTTCAGAGGATTTTATCACAGGGAACATGTAGCACATGTTCCAAAAGGAGAAATTAAACCCAAAATAAAATTACTCACCTTTTATTAGGAATGACTCACTAGAGTCATTACTGGCATTTGTGTGTTAAAAAAATGTTTTTCTCACATATTTAATTCAAAATCAGCTAGTTGAGAGGATCACTGGATGTCAAAATATTTACCAGGTCTTAAATATCTCTCTCTTTTTTTTCTTTTTTTCTTTTTTTTTTTTTTTTAATAAGAGAAACTCACTAATAAACCTCTCAGTTTAGCACTGAGCTTGAAGAAATCTTCAAATGTGATTCATCTCTCAAACTTCCACAGTCACAAGGGTGTGGGGTATTTAGGTCATTGGCTGGAGTTTTCCTCTTTAAGGTGTTCTATTACACACAAAATCTTAAAATAACTGTTATAGATGAGCAGATTTGCACAAACCCTCTGTCCCATGGTTTGGGTGTGAGGAGTCAAATCAGGTGGGATCCTCTATAGAAGTGACCCAACCACCAGTCATTAATGAGAGAGACAGTAAACTTCTCCCTGTCCTTCCACATCAATTAATAAATTCTGAGATTGAACAGTTAGAAACACTTCCCAGCTATTACCAGGAGAAAAAACTGCAAATCTGTACGGAATTTATTGATGGAATTTTATGTAATCAGACATTCTGGATACGCATTGCACCCCTGTGGGGTTTACTATTAAATTTATCTTTTTGAGGAAGGAGCAGAGTATAGGAGGTTTTATTATGGAATTCATATGTCAAAAGCCTGACCTTACTGCAAATCCCTAGGAAATCACATTCCATTGACATATGGTTTGAAGAGCCATTCATAAACCAGGTGAAGTTTACATACTATTAGTCCAAACCCTTATTTCCCTAAATCAGAAATCCTGTTTGCTTTGGGGAAACCTCTTAATAGTGCATCAGTAACAGTATTCCATTTAGTAAACATTCTCCTTAGCAGAATGTTGTAAATTCTATCAACTTGCTGAAATGGAGTTTAAAAGATTGTTTTACAAAGGGATGATAACCTGTTCTCAGTAGTTTTCTGTGCAAATTCGGCAGGTACTGTCTCTGACAGTAGCGAAATTTTTGAAAAGTTTCTCCTCCACCACAGCTGCAACGTAAATGACTTTTTTTAAAC
This sequence comes from Argya squamiceps, assembly GCA_037834095.1. Taxonomy (NCBI): domain Eukaryota; kingdom Metazoa; phylum Chordata; class Aves; order Passeriformes; family Leiothrichidae; genus Argya; species Argya squamiceps. The sequence goes on along the minus strand of JBBMKD010000115.1, from coordinate 9,492,739 downwards.
TGTTCTTGTCTTGATATACAATTTCCACCCTTTAGACAGGGTTAATTCAATTACCTTTATATTGTCATCTGACCCGACTTTCCTCCATTTTGAAAAAAAATCCCGTTTGATTTTTGTAGGAATCTGAAGCTGACATATCTCTTAACTTCCTCACCACTTCTTCACCAAGAAAGTAATCTCATATTAAGCCTGGTTCTGTGTATCTAGCTGATTTTTGTGAGGCAGAAAATGGATATCATCCTGGAGTACATTTTTAATTAAACATTAAAGAGTGTGCTCTGGAATGAGAAGGTCCCCACAAGAATAAAGTCCTTCTTTTTTTCAGCTAACTTCTTTAGGAACAGGCAGATTGAAAAGTTGTGAATTTATTTGGAAATTATTGAATGCCTTCAAAGAAACATGATTCTTCTGCAGTTCACTTGGCTGTCAAATCAGTGATGATAAATAACCCCAAGTATAATGAATGAAATGCACACAATGAACGTTTATGGCCTTGATAAATGGAATCAATATTAATATTATTGCTGTGTATGGATTAGTAGGGGAGACTTTGCTTTTTGGGCTTTGTTTTCTGGCATATATTTTCATTACTTTGAGACACGGAACATTTTTCTTAGCAGCATGATCAGTTCAGCCTCATATTGTGATGAGGATATATACTTTGATGCCTAAAGTGAAACAGACCTGCAGAACTGCTGCTGAAGACTTACAACAGACAAAATTTTGCTCTACCACAGGCTCAAACTCTCCTCCGGTTTGATACTTCGGCTTTCTCACCAAAAAAAGGAAAAAAAATTTTTTTTGCTTGTATTTAATCAGAACCAAGGTCACTACCTTGTCAGAGAGCAAAAGAGCATTACTTGTAATATGACATACATACAAAATGCTATCACTGAGTATAAATTCAGGTGGAGATGCCATACTTTGATATTAGCAGAAATAAATATAGTAGTATAGCTGTGCTTTTTGCGGTTTTTTTCTTTGTTTTTTGTTTGGTTTTTTGTTTGTTTGTTTGTTTGTTGAGGTTTTTTGTTTGGGGTTTTTTTTCCCCAAATAGTCTATTTTCTGTACCTGGCTTGTCTTTTGGGTAGCTGCTTTTTTCCTCCTTATAGCTATCAACTCACCATACAAAAAAACCTCACATTATTTTTAACAACACAACCTCAAAGAGGCACAAATTAACCGCTGTTTGACATGATCCATCAACAGAACATCTCCATTTTTCCTCAAAAGTCAGTGTTATACTATTGTTGCTGAAATCAAAATAGAAAAAAAAAACAACCTTGCCACAGCATTAAAATGGTAACATTGAAAAGCAGTTCCTTATTGGAAGCTTCCAGGTGTATCAATAGTCATGGGCTATGGGCACACTAGTATTTGATAGTTTTTATAGTTTTTATAAGGTTAATTAATTAGGATATCTAAGAGGTAGATCCAATAGGAGATTCAGTTGCCTCTTGGGTTGGTGCAAGGGCTTCTATGCCCCACTTCCTGTTATGTCTTCTTACAGGTCCTCTACTTGAAAATAAGACCAAACAGTATTTCAGGAATGTGTCAGAAGGTCATCTTATTACTCTAAATTATAAGAGAAAGGGTGGGAAAAATACCAGGAGTTCCATAACTGATATACAGAGCTGTGGATGTATGGAGAGTACATAAAAAGTAAAAATCTTTAGGCAACATCATTGAAGTCATAGAATCATCTGAAAGGTGGCTGTGATTGGGTGGGGGTTGGTCTCTTTCTTCAGGCAGCAGCTGACAGAACGAGAGGACAGAGTCTTAAGCTGGACCAAGGGAAATATAGGCTGGATATTAGGAAAAAGTTTTTTACAGAAACGGTGATAAAGTACTGGAATCATTTGTCCAGTGAGATGCTTGGAGTCACCATCCCTGGATATGTTTCAAAAAAGACTGGATGTGGCACTCAGTGTCATGGTTCAGTTGAGGTGGTAGGGCATGGGTTGGACTTCATGATCTTGGAGGTCTCTTCCAACTTAGTGATTCTGTGATCCTGTGATCACAGGATTTAAGGCTGGAAAAAACCTCCAGGATCGTTGACGTCCAACCTTCCCACCGCTAACGACCCCACCTTCCTCCTGCCTTTTCAGGTCGCTTCTACTACCTGATCCACCCCACCAAGCTGACCTACGACGAGGCGGTGCAGGCGTGCCTGAAGGACGGCTCGCAGATCGCCAAGGTGGGGCAGATCTTTGCGGCCTGGAAGCTGCTGGGCTACGACCGGTGCGACGCGGGCTGGCTGGCGGATGGCAGCGTGCGCTACCCCATCTCGCGGCCGCGCAAGCGCTGCAGCCCCAGCGAGGCCGCCGTGCGCTTCGTCGGCTTCCCCGACAAGAAACACAAGCTGTACGGTGTCTACTGCTTCAGGGCCTACAACTGAGAGAGCACACCTAGAGCGTGGAGGTTGTTTTGGCGGTTTTTTTTTAAGACGTGTGAAAGATTTTTTTTTTTTTTCTCGGTATGAACTCATGCAAGCTACTAAAACTGTGATAAACCTGTTTTACTTACTGTAAAGAGTCGTTTTCATAGGCACTCCCTCCCCCCCCAAACCTATTGGTTTATTTTTGGTTTTGTTTTAATGTCTTAATGTTTTGGGGTTGGTTTCTTCTTTTTTTTGTGAAAATATCATTCCATAGATATTTTAAATTAATATAATTTAATGGGAGCTCTAGGTAAGGATCTTTTAGATTCAAATTCTTTAAGCTATATCATCCCAAAAAAATTATAATTTTCATGAATGGGGCATGCAATAGAGCTTGACAATTGCTAGGGCACAATTATGGAGTGTAAGGCTACTCAAAGCAGAAGCTTCTAAAAGCACAGATTTTACATATTTGTACCAGTTTGAGAAACACTGCAAATTGATTATGACAGGAATTTTAAAATAAAACTATCTTTTTGTTAAAGGGGATCAGTGAGGTTTCGCAAAGAAATCTCACAACAATATATGTTAGCAAATAACTGTTTTCACTGGTTCACATGGGAACAACACAAAGTTTAATAAAAGCAGCTAAAACAGTCCACAAAAATAGGACTAGTTTTACAATTTCAGACCTTGCCTTTCTGAAAAATAAGCTCATGGTCCCATGCATAGGAAGAAGCACAATTAGTTCTCCTGAACATTTCAATTGTGTTTTTGTTGTGTAAAAATCATTGAGTGAATAATTAACTAACGAGAAAACTCTCGGTTTTTTTCTTATCTCCAATTAAAGATGCCTGAAAAGTGTTGTATTACCTTTGAGTAGCTTTACTGAGCTATTTTTAAACTCTTAAAGGCCATTTGCTAAGCAGCATAATAGCATCTACTCAGGGCAGTTGTATAAATGAACTGCTGGACAGAGAAATTGTAAACTTTAGCAGCTTGATTTTACATTAGCCTTTGAAATGTTATTGTCTTAATTAAAGAACATTACAATATTTAATATTTCTTAGCTATTTACACATCACAAAAAAAAAATTAGAAAAAAAAATTAAAATTGTGAAGCCTTGAACAAAGGTTATTAGACAAAATCTGAAACAAGCCATTAAGTTTTAGAAAAGAAAAAGAAAAAAAAACACTTAATTTCCTTACATCTTATTTGTATTTAAAAGTACATCTGTTTTTTAAACTATCAATGAAATAATATAGTATCGCTAGCCCTGAATTATTTAGTTAGTCCTCCTTAGAGTTAACAGAAAATAAAGCTATTGAAATACTTCTTCTCACTAAATCTGCAGTGGTCTAGGTGGAAGATGTTTACCTAAATCTGCCAGTGTCAGAGAAAAACATGCACTGTGCATGGTGCCTAGGATTTTCAGAGCTGCCTAAAGCACTCAGTATTCCCTAAGTACCAGTTTGAGGGAATTTGGGATTTCTAATGCAAACTCACTTTGGATGCAGCAATTCTTGGTGCTCATCTTCAGATACCTTAATGCAACCAGTTTTTCAGAGAGCAGGTGCTCAAGGCTTTCTGAAAATTTACTTCACTTATAGTGTCTCAAGCTGGATATCCAAAAAGAAAAGGCAGAGAGGCCACTGATTAAAAATATCTTGGTCGCGGGTAATCTCTTCAGCGGTTTTTGATGTTCTCTATTCAGTATTGGTTCTACCACTTAAAAATGGAGAACTCTTTTTCCTACTCCACGCTTGCTGACTACGAAGAACTCAGAGGACCAACATTTGTATTTACGCAAAGTTTTATAGCTGCCCACTGTTTCCATAATTTAAATGAGGTATAGTGGTGTTTATCCAACTAGGATACAACCTGTATGCTTTCATGAGTGTAGTTATTTTCCCGTGGATATAAATATAAAGTAAATAAACCTCTTTCCCTGAGTGGTTGTGGTCCTGTTTTAAGACTCTGTGAGCAAACCAGGAACAAGATATGGAAAGGGGAAATAGTGTAAGATGTATTTTATTGGAGTTCATTCCCATTGAAATCAGAAGCAAATTTCCATCCTTCTGGGGATATTTGCATCCTCTGTGAATATCTGTTCATACTTTACAGATGGAGCAATCTCAGTGCCAAACTCCCCTTTTCTAATCCACTAGGAATTGGATTTTCTCGAAACAGAATCCCTTAGCTATTAAATACAGACTTATCACAAGTCAAGTCCCTAAAACCATGCAACCTTTTTTGAACAGCTATTTTTTAAATTGGTGGCCATTTCACACATTTTCTCAGGCTATTCAGAGTCTTCTCTGAAACGTTTGGAGAAAAAAATGGAAATGGAAATGTTTAATATCCAACCAGGATAAGGAGTGGGGTATGCAAGAGTGGACCATGACCAAGAGGAATATGTTATTCCTCCATCCAACCTTCAAAAAATGTGAAAAAAATGCAGACTATTCTACAGTTTTTCTTCTGAAGTTTGGACAGGGAGGTTGTGGGATGGGAAAAGCTATAGAGAATATCCAAGTAATTACCATAGCTAGATCCACAGTTGCTGTAAAGAGGGTAGCCTTATGCAGCTGGCTCTACCCTCCCCAAAGATCTGCTACATCTGGAGGAGGCTGCATTGTTTTCTTTTTGCACAGAGGTGAAGAGACCCTCATGATTTTTTTTTTTGTACCTCTCCAAAGAAACCTCTGACAAGGTTTCACCCGGACACTTTTTTTTTAAATTTTTTTTTTTTTTTTTTTTTTTTGGC
>JBBMKD010000115.1:9419629-9487577 GCA_037834095.1 Argya squamiceps | reverse complement strand
GCTTATCTTTTTCCTGCATTAAAAAAAAAAAAAAGAAAAAAAGTACACATCCAACCCACACTCGTGGGACTGGCTGAAGTGCCCTCACTGCTAGACCAAAGGCACTGCTGGAAAGGCCAAGTTCGGCCTTTCACCGATTTTTGCAATGCTCTGGAGATGGCTGGTCAGGTCCTAAATCACAGCAATCTCAGGCTTGCTCTTGTTTTTTGCCTTCTGTGTCCACATCTTCCCCGGGCCGGCCATTGCCACGGTCTGGGCGTAGCATCCCCTGACCCTCCCCTGCTTCCAGCATCCCCCATATCCCAGCACAACCCCAGGACGGTGGCTGAGCAGGCTCTGCACCACCCACCCAGGGGACTCCCCCTGGCTTGGCAGCACGAGGAGGGCAGTAAGGGGTCAGGGTGTCCGGAGGGACACTGAGCTGGCGTGTGACCACAGGTGGCCAGATTTTACCGCTGGGTTTTGCCGCCTGTAGGTTGGCGTTGGAGACGTCCCTTGCTGGGGGTCATAATTCCCCGTGTGGAGTCACAGGGTGTGCGCTCACACCCTCCGTGTTGCTCACGAGGAGCTCGGTAGTCTAACTTGGGATCAGGCTAGATTTAGGTCTGTGTATTGATATACCACGTTGTGTGCTATTGTAACAGCTAACTGGATAGTCTGGTGAAAATATGTTTGTATGGAAAAAAAAAAATAAGTGTGTAAAAAAATAATTACTGCTAATGTAAGCAGGTATAAAAACCATAACAAATGTGTGTGATTACCTGAGAAGTGGGCACAAATAGACAAAAAGACACGAATTATATTTATTTTTACAACTAATGACTCCATTTCCTTTTGTAATGTCAAATGTCAGGACATTTTCTTATTTTTAACTAAGCTAGCTAGGTGCTTGAATAAAAACTTCAAAAAGCAGCTTAATAACTGGATTAAAGCCTGTGCTATTTTCTGTTGATGAGAGATTATTGTTAGCATCATGTTCTCTGTCATTATCTTCTATTTCACAATGTATCAGAACTTTAATGCCCATGAATTAACAACAATTAAATTGTGTTGTTCTTTCCAATATGATGACTTCTCCTTATTGACTGAATATTCTACTTCTGTACCCAAGAATACAAATAGGGAAAGGAATAGGTCAAAATACAAAAATACTTACTTTGCCATAGTAAACACCATGATTATGAAACTAAGGGGTGGGGGGTGGAAAGACTACTTTGTGAATATGATTCACAAAGAAAACAAAGATAACTGTATTCCAAAACCTTTGGTTTATGCTTCTTTGAAGCATTTTTAAAGTAGGAGTGCAAGTACCAATTTTTCCTTAGTGTTTTCTGCCATCTTCTAAAATAAAACAAACCATAAATAAGGAAGATGCTTTTTAAATTATTTCTATATTTATGGTTGATATGACACTGCACATCCATCTCTAGAAATTGATGTAGAACAGTGTATAAGAAAATTTATTAAATTATTTATATAATCCTCCAGCCTTAGAAATTGAAACACAAAAAAAAATCTCTCTTTGTAAAGTGAAACAAGAAAAATTTCCAGCGTCAAGCAAGAATTAATTATTCAAAGCCCTTGGCCAGCTTTTCAGCTTCTGTAATCATACTATTTCTGCATTTTCTAATTGATCTGTGCCAGAAGATTAACCCTGAAACTTGCCTACACTGCACCACTTTGCTGGGAAATACTAATATTCCATAAGGTTTGGGTACATTGGCCGTGTTTGGAAACAGGATAAAAAGAGCTTTTGAGAATTTGTCACTCAGAACAAGGGAAATCTGTGCTATCATTGAGACACAGTTGAGACAAATATCTTTTTACTTTCTAACAATTTAGTTTAAAAAATATTAAACTTGCAACATTTTCACTTCATATCATTATTAAAAGTGCTGTTTGTAGAAACAGTCATAAGATGTAGAAACAGTAATAAGGATTTTAATTAATAGCAGCAGATTCCCTGCAATATCTTGATGTTCAAAATAGAGTCACTGTCTTCATGCTTGGAAGTGGCTGAATTTAGGACTTGATGGAACTACCTCAAAACCAGAAATGTGAAGATTTTCACCCACACTCTCAGAAAATGGAGAAGGCTGCCATGGTGTTTAGCCCTTCTTTCATTTACTTAGAAATGATGCCAGTGGCTTTCTGTTCAACAACAGACAGTCGTTCTTCTTGAAGGTTTTAGGAAGATGAATTTTACACGTTTTTAGCCATTTTCTCCCTTTATCAGAAGCAGTTACAACAGATTAACAAATACATCATTGAGCAGAAAAATCTCAATGCCAGGTAATTTTTTATATAAAGAGACAAGATTTCTCTGGCTTTCAAATTAACAAAGATAATTTAAACCAAAAAATATTAAAAAGAAAAAATCAAACAAACAAACCAACACATGCACAACTGCTGAAAATTATTTAATGATAACAACTGGAACATAATTTCTTCTCTTCCCATGCCATGAACAGTCATGGTCCCTTTAAAACATGCAGGCTTCTGGGAAGCTCTTGAAGAAAAAGGAAAGACAACAGAAAGCAATAATTTCATTCCTGATCTTTCACACAGAGTATGTTATATTTTGCCTAATAATAATTATTAGGCTACATATTCAACCATGTAATTAAGAAAACCCCAACCACATCAATAGTAAATCAAAAGTTTGGAAGGGATTTTTCTTTTTCTTTGCCAAGCCTCGATCTGGAGGATTTTTTTGAGGGGGGCATAAGAATATCTCAATCCAGAAAGCTACAACAGTAAATTGTAAAATCCATCTATTTCTTCAATATTTTGCCAGAGTCAAGCACTTGTTTGACAAATGACAACAGCCCTAAGAGAGGCCTCAGCTAATGAATTATTCACTGGTATATTTTCCAGTATACCCAGTGGGTATTTAATGGATTCATTTTTTTAAATGCCAGCAAACAAAACCAAATTGGTATTTCTTGGTACTGAATGAGACAGTTTGGGGTTTGTTCTTTGCTTAAAAGATACATTGTAAGACATTTCATCTCCTTGCTTCCTACACAGATGTTCACTGTACTTACATACATGATGCTGTTTGCTTGCTACTTAATTTCATCCTGATTTCTTTAATAGCTGGAAGAAAATTGATTTCCTTGTTTTCTTTTATGTACAAAAAGGTCATATTTAAAAATTTTGGCATTTCAGCTCAAACACAAGAGAGACAAATTGGGAAACCTTCTTTGCAGCAGAACTGGGCCTGCTTCTCACAACTAATTAGAAAAAAACAGGGCAGGAAATGAATTTACATTCTGTGTTAGCAAACATGAGCCATCAGAGACTCTACACTTCCTCTTTCAAGGATGTTTCTCATGAGGTTTTAGCTCTTTGTTAGTGCTCCTGGTTTGGAATCTTTAATTTTCACTAAGAACAAGAAAACCAGATCTCGAAAAACCACACCCCGAATAACCACACCTCAAAAACCAGAGGGAAGGATGACAGGAGGAAGCCAACAGCATTTCTGTCATGTTGACATTCACATTTATGTCATTAATGGTCTCAAGTGGAAGAAATACTTAAACTGATCACTTGACCCTGCTTAGCTCTTCCTTGGGCTTAAACATCTGCTAGCTAGGTGTTTTTAAATTATTGATTATAAAAAAACCCCAAAACAGTGATTTCTCTAGTTAGCTGACAATTTCAATGCTGTGCACACAGGTTAAGGTCAACCACATACGTACATTTAAAAAATCAATTAATTGTGCAATTCATTGAGGACAGCTACAGTTTTTGTGCATGTGATTTAGGTTCTCTTTGGAGGAAACTAAATTTGAAGTTCAGGATGAGGTGGAACATCAAATGCATCCCATAGATAAGGAGAATATAAGGGTCTGAACCAATCCTTGACCACTGGGACATCTTCAGAACACATCTATGGTGTGGATTTTTGTTCCAGAGCCTGAACTAAAATGCAACCTCATGGAAAAAGCCCTAAAACACAACACTGTGCAGATGCAGATGTGGCTGGCTGTGGTCAGTGCTGAAGATCCAGTTGCTCCAGTTTGGAGGGCAGCCATGAGGCCATTCCCCAGAGCCTGCTCTTCCTTTCCAAGCCCTCCCATGGAGAGGTGTTGGGACCAGCCTCAGACACTGAGTGCACCCCAAAGCATTTAACCATGAACCAGGCCTCCCAGACAAAATTGCATTTTAAAATGGGGGCATTTTTTGCAGCCTGACAAAGCAATGATAGAGAAAAAATCAAGTTTTGAGAGTGGCTTTTGGGCTTGTCTGATTGTGTCGCAGGCTGGCAGCACTAAACTGCAATCATACCACTTTCATCAAGCCTCTGTATCTTAATCTGTTCCAAAAGATCCAGGTAATCTGGTTTCTGTCCATACTTTATGGGAAACCAACAAAACATTTCTTTGTTTAGAGATCAATGCAGCACAGTGTGATTAGCATGCACCCAGTGTTGCTTTTGTGCAAAGCCAGTTAAAATAAGATTTTATGCTGTTACTGACTGCAATCAAGTGTAGCTCAGCTTTACTGCATCAGCTTGTCTCAGGGGAGTTTGTTGGGATATTTAGTTCTGGAAAATAGACTACTCAGCATAAAACTAACATTTGGGGTATTTTAACCCCTTTTTTCCTTTTCCCTGCATCTCTGCACCCTTCACCTTTATTACCCCAAGAGGGGGCATCCAATTGCACAGGAATATCTCCAAAACACAGAAGTAAGAAAAAGGTCTTCAATTCTCACAGAATCTACAAACACTTCTCAAGTTATCTCAAAGATAGTTATCGTAAAAGGGTTGCGTCAGGGATGGCGCCAGGAAAAACTGCCTTTCTCATTTTTTAAACATGACCTTCAAGGCTGAATACTTCCAGAAAAGTTGATACCTATGCCTACAAATTTCTAAAGATAGCATATAAGTGTCAGGCTTCTCTGCAGAAAGGGAAATAAATTGTACATAAAAAACTAAAAAAAACCCCACCCAAACAAAAAAGAAAACCCTGTGAAATATGCACACTCATAGTACTTCTTTATGACAATTCTTAATCATAATTAACATTATTTATAGAGATGTTCATGTTTCCAATGCATTTTTCAAGGCTAAACTTTCCACACTGATCCATAATACAGATGAATTTGATAATTTTCAGCCAATCCTGGAACAAATTCTTTAAAAAGCATTTCTTGGGTATGTCTAAGCTGCAGTAGCAATGCAGTAATCATTCAAGCAAGGTTAACTGTACATGGAATTAGGCAGGATTTCAAGGGGGAAATTTTTTATTTCTCACAGACTAGAAGATATTTTGTTTTATCTATATTGTATTTCAGCTAGAAATTTCAGCAATGAGGGGATCAATATAACTACTAAGGTGAATTTGCATTTGGATTATCTTCACTTTTAAAGCACAATTAAGGGTCAAAAAATTAAGAGTTGAGAAACTTGTCATGGAAAATCACATGGGAACTAGGGCACTTCAGCTGCCCCAGGTGGGGCAGTAACAAAAAAAAAGAAAAAAATTTGAAATAACCCTATATGTTAGCTTTGAATGCAGATAAAGGATGGTTTTGAACAGTGTGGATGAAGTATTTCCCCACCCCTCTACTGTCTTCAGTGTCTGGTGGCCACTGGAGATTATATTATAAAAACCTTGTGTGAAAGAGAGTCATCAAGGGAGTCAGCCCAGCCATCAGCTCCATCACCTGCTTTGGTGCTAAGAGGGAACTTAATTTTCTGTCCTTTTTCATAAAGATCCTCTGGAAAATGGGAGCAAAGAGTCAGGGGCAGTCACTCCATGCTGAGGGGATGAGGATGGAGATGGCTGAACACAGTCCTGCATGCACATATTGGTAGTGCTAGGGCTCTCTGCCCAGACGTTGGACATGGCCAATAGGCCTTGTTTAAGACTAGATGGAACCACCTCGAAATGAGAAATGTGAAGATTTTCACCCAAATTCTCAGAAAATTAAGAACACTGCCATGGTGTTTAGCCATTCTCTCATTTACTCAGGAATGATACCAGCAGCTTTCTGTTCAAAACCAGCCAGTCGTCCTTCTTTAAGGTTTCATGAAGATGAATTTTACCCGTTTTTAGCTATTTTCTCCCTTTTTCAGAAGCAGTTACAAAGTTACAACTTTTCCAAGGTCTTAAGTTAGGGTTTGTGGCTGTCCCTGGATCCCTGGCAGTGTCCAAAGCCAGGTTGGACACTGAGGCTTGGAGCAGCCTGGGATAGTGGAAGGTGTCCCTGCCCATGGCGGGGAATGGATTGGATGAAGGTCCCTTTCAAGTCAAACCGGTGTCCAATTTCAAGAAAAACATAATGAAGATTTTGGGGTCACAGCTGGACTTGTCAGTCTTCATGCATGCCATGCAGGAGCCATCCAGGACACTCCTCACTGCAGTGGGGTAACCCATTTCTCCTGAGTGCAGCCACACAGAGATCAGCCTCCTGTCTGCACATGGGCTGAAAACACCTCTGCTCAGAGGGCTTTTTCAGCAAAAATTGTGAGACCTTGCACCCCACAATCACCACAAAACTGTGATTTGTGTGCATGTAAGGATCTCCCTTGCGACAAAATTTATGCATATCAGTGGGAGGAGGAGGCTGTGGCCAACCAGCAATTCATAGGTACTCTTGCACAGCTTTGTAAACTTCATTTCCATTACAAATTAAGCAATCATTTCAGTCCAGCTTTCACACAGAAGTTCATCTAGAGACATATCCTAAAACATAAACACTTTTATCAAAGTCTTTGCCTAAACCTTATTTAACAGGCTAAAAATGATATCCAGGAAATGTGACTGAGATTTAAGAAGGAGAATTCTGAGATCAAGTATCTGTGAAATATTTCCATCATAGCAAAGATTAAAAGTCCACATTAATAAATTCACCACATCCCCCAAATGCAAAGCAATGATTTATTAATCAGAGCCCTTCAGTAAAAACTTGCTGCAACGATTTGTCTTAAAGTTGTAACATTTGTTCTGCTGTTTAAGGATTCTCCATCCATTTGGTAAATGCCTATTTATAAGCACTAAAAATGCAAAGCAGTGTGTATATATATGTTTTGTTTTGTTTTTTTTTTCTCTGAATCGGTGACCTAACTCACTGAGTGAAAGAAAACAAACTCGAGGACAAGGGCTCTGAGGTATCTCTGCTCCACCAGACTATTCCTGCACAAATTGCTCATACCTTGAGCACAGCTGCAGCCAAGGCAGTGCCCACTCAGGCTGGACAAAGCCATCAGGTGAACCTGAGAGAAACTCCAAGGGACACATTTCACAGGCCAGTTGTTCAGCAGCATCCCCAGAGCTACACTTTTGTGCCCAGCCACTCCCACTGGAGGCTTCTTCATGTCCTGGATGGATCATTGAAATTTTCAGCCAGAAAATGAAGTATTCAAGGTTTCAGTCCTCAAAAAGTAATTTTAATGAGCTATATTGGACAAAAGTAGCCTCCTCACACCTCTTCCAGGCTAACATTGCATTTCATCCTATTTCCAGGAATCCTGATGAGGGATTTTGTTTCATATCCCTGGATAATGGCAGTGCAGATTCACAATCTGTACAGAGCAGCTGAACACATACCTCCAAATAAAATAAAAGGCATTGCTTGGTTTTGGGATAGCATTATGAACATCCAAGAATTGCTGCAATTTACAGAGATCCCAGATAAGAAGGGATGGTTTTGGGCTCACTAACAGCTGCTAATTGGCTAATTATAGAGAGCAATTTAGGGCTGACTAAAGCAAATAGGCTGAACTCTGAGTTTCTGAGAGGAAAAGATAACTGCAATGTGGTGCTTCCCAACAGATGAGCACACGCAGGGAATTCAGAGGGGGACTGCAGCTGCCCAATCCACCCCACTCATCCCAAACCAACCCACTTAGGAGAAATGTCCCAGAATGCTGGATAAACAACCCTCATCCCATACAGCTGTGGGCTTTGTTAAAATATTTTCCTACAGTGTTGCTGTAATTACATAAGGCATTAAAATCCTTGGCATTACGCTAAATATACAGAATTATATTAAAATTCAATTTGTATGCTGCCTAGAATTACAGATTTTTTTGCCAAACTCCTCTGTGACTTGTGTCTACCTCACAGGGCCAACATCAAAACGGTGATGTTGGCTGTGATGGTGATGTCAGGATGAGCCTTCATTCCTTTACTCCTCACTTTCTCAGGTGCTTAGCCAGGAGTAGAGGCCCACTGGTAGGTCAGTGTGCATGCATGGTGGGAATACAGTATAAAACATGAGATCTCTCACAGAACCAAGCTAAAATTTACTGGTTTTAAAGGATGTCTCTGCCCTCTTTCAGGTAAAGATGTGTTAGATTTGTGTCCTCAGTTTTAAGTTAGGACAAAATCAAATTAAGGAGGTAGTTGCTAAGCAGTCAGTTGCCATAGTTTAGAAATAAAACTGGAAGGATTATACAGGACATCTCTTTTTTGCAAAAATCAGGGGTTTTTCTTGATTTTCTCTGTTTGTGGTAGTGGGGGGGGGCACACAAGGAGACTGGAAGAGAGCCTCAAGGGTTACCTGCAGCAGGAGGGCGGGTAAACGCTGGTCCAGTGATGTGCCTGACCCATCATGTCACAGCCCAGAAAGGGGAAACATCACCAGTGCTGGTCCACAGGTTGAATGTGCAAGAAGGGTAAACCCAGGGCAGGAAGGGCAGCAGGGATTGTCCTCCAGCCTCAGCTCTGTCCTTGCAAAGCAGTGAAGCCTCCAGCTGAGGCACTGGCAAAGGGGCCACATGATAACTATGAGGCTTAACCCAAACCAGGGAAAGGTCTTCCTCCAGTGCTCAGCTCAGCTTAAGAAATTTTTATTTATAATGCATTATAAATGCATTTATTCATTTATTTGCATTTCCCCAAACTGAAAGTTGCTTAAAATACATAACATGAAGAGTGAGATATGCATCTTTGAAGCTCATCCAGACATCATGCTTCATCCCAGTGATGGTGATATTTGCCACCATAGTTTAATAATTACAAAGTGCTTGGAGACCCCTCAACATAAAAACCATAATGTAAAAAGTAAAGAAGATCATCATTGCTGATAATGTGGTCTTCCTGAATACTTCTTCTATATCAGCAATATTATATTGAAAGAAAGACATTCTAAAATTTGTCTTGGTTTAGGAGGGGACAGCACAGCAGGAGCTGGACAATCTGCAGCAAACCCAAAGCTTCAATCCTCTCACAAAAGACCCTTTTATTTTTGAAACAAATGCTTGTCCTGTGATCCCCTATACATCCCCTTTGTGTCTGTGATGCTGTGCAATTTTTTCCCCTTGGATAGGGTATCCTTTCACTATTCTTCTGCTTTTCAGTGAGGAGGTAGACAAGGACAGCAGGCTTATTTAAAGTGCTCTCCCAAGGCAGCGCAGCGTTTCCTCCTCTCCTTTTCCAGTGGCTGGTGAGTAACAGAGACAGTTTGTGAAGATATAGTCAAAAAAACCTCAGGGTTTTCTGTAGGGCCGTTTGTTTGACTCAAAACCCACGATGTGTGCCAAGCCTGCAACATCATGTTCAGAGCCAGAAATTTAATGGAAATTGTTTTAAGTTTTTATTTCCTGCCACAGGTTTTCTGAAGCACTCTCAGAATTTTCCTTTCAGGTTAAGCTAGAGCTTTCTGTATAAATATTTATGTTAGGGTGTGAAGGGGGAATCACCTTCCGCGCTCCACCCAACAAAAATGTTGGAAAAAATGATGCATTTTTGGTAGTCCATTTCAAACATGTGGACAAGGGCAGTCTTTGACTGTATTTTACTTACTTTCTGGCTGGCATACACTGCAGTCTTTGCCAAAATCAAAAAATACAGAAAATATTATATTTTTTAGAAGCTAAGGGAGAAAATATTTTCCCTGACCCTCATCCCTTCCCCCCCCACCTTTTTTTCTGAGTTTAAATGAACAGCATTCTGTAAAAGTATGTCTTCTGCTTAGGAAGTCAGATCTAGACATGAGGAAAACACTATCCCAATCAATTGAAAGAAAAATGCCTTTCAATGATGTTTCCACACTGAAAAAAAAAAAAAAAGGCTAATTCTGTAATGTCCTTTAGCAGTCAGAGATTCCTTTTTGCCTGTTTCTCTCTGATTTCCTGGGACACAGGGAGAAAGGACTCATCCTTATGGGCTCCAGGACTAAGCAGATCTATTTTCTGGTGGGGAATAAGAAACCAGAGGCCAGTTTGGCACATTTTTTTGACCTTGAGGTCTGGGGAGTCCAGGATCCGTACATTTCTGTCTCCATGCTTGACTCTTAACCTGTTTCACCTCTTACTTTCTTTAGGTCGAAAGCATCAACACAATCATTGTGTTTACTTCACCTGGCACTTCTTCACCCAATCAGCCAAAAGATTTGGGTCACAGGAGTTCTCACTACGTAAACACAAATCATGAAACCACAGAATGGTTTGGGTTGGAAGGGACAAAAAATTTCATCTTGTTCTACCCCCTGACATGGGCAGGGACACCTTCCACTATCCCCGGCTGCTCCAAACCCCAATGTCCAATCTGGCCTTGGACACTGCCAGGGAGCCAGGGGCAGCCACAGCTGCTCTGCATAACCTTCAAAGGAAGGTCACTTGACACCCTCCAAAGTGGCCTTGATTTTGCTTTCTTTTATTTATAGAAGGGAAATTTGGGAAGCAAGCTCTGATTATTGTGATTGCCAGATGACACCACCCAGGTGGCTTTGAAGTCCTGTATTTTCTGTTACCACATTTACCCTGCACAGGATGAGCTTGAGTTGCTGATGTTCAGAACCTGTCGTTGAAACATAAATTTGGTGAGACACAGGATCTGACACAGTCAGATTCTGACAGAACAGAGCCATGTCTTAGTTCTGTGATCTTCCTGAAGGACAACAGAGTCACAATTGCTGCTCTGATTTCTCCTACCAGACCTGTCTAACATTTTCCCTCACACAGAGAGGAAAAAACACATGCACTGAGGGTAATGAGCAAAAGAATGAATGAAAACTGAGTCAGGATGTGCAGTTTAATTCCCACACTTCATTTATTGGCTTAATTTATTTTTGAACTTACACAGCTAAAACTCTATGCCAGTTCATGCTTTTAATGAGTTTAGATCAGTATTTAAGAACTCACTTTGGACATATTTGAAACTCCTGTTAAGTTTATATTGAATTAGTGACCAACTTGCAACATAAAAAGTAATTATAATGAAAACCTGGCAGTACAACACCACAGTTTCAAGGAAAGTCTTCACAAAAGAGGCCATTCATTCTTCCCTAGCTTATCCATAAAAACAAATGTTAGGCCAAAAAAATTCTGAAGTATTGTTTCAATCTGGTTGAAACCGATGAGTTTGATGGAGTTTGTCATTTGTGGAAGTCCTCCATCAGTTCCAATTAATTTCCTAGCCTTTAAATAAAGACCAGATGACTTCTTAACAAACAGCACTTTACAAATAATTGGGATAAAACTAAAAGCCACTGGTGAAATTTACAGTTTTGTGGAGTCCAAATTCTGCATGAAAAGTAATGGAAATTGTCCATTCTGAATTGCAAAGAGCCCTGTAGCCCTAATGAAATTTATGAAGGCCCCAGACATTTCTCAGTTGGCATTTTTCTGAACAGCTCTGGGGCTCTCCAGCCCTACCAGGTATTCACAAGGACTAAGCAAAAAAAACTCCAGAAATCTGTCAGGACTGAGACAAAAGAAAGGGCCTCAATGACAAGTAAAGTCTGGAGGAAACATTGTCCTCATTAGAACTGACAATGTAGGTGCTTTCCTGCCCTAAATGTTCCAAAATAAAAGCTAATTCATTCAGTCTGAATCCATGTTGCCATACCTAGTACAGGTATTGGAGAATAGGTATTTCTTTGCAACGAGGTTTTTTTCAACCTGTTTCATGCATGCTGCAGCACAGAGAAAACCTGAGCTGCCACAGTCCAAAAGGGGGAAAAAAAGAGACCTGGTAGGGATGGGGATGAAGGTTCGTGAGTCAGCTTGTGGTTTTGGTGGGGTTTTTTGTTGTTGTTGTTGTTTGGTTTTGTTTATTTGTGTTTTGTTTTGTTTTGGTTTTAGGAAAAAAAATCACAAAGCTATTCTTGTTTCCAGGAACAATTGAGCTTTTCAAACTCCAACTTCCCCACTCCTTTCCTTCCCATTTAGAGAGTTCATCCTGAGGGGGAGAAAGGCTGCCCACAACCTTTTTTTCAGTCCATTTAGAAGGGTGTATGTTTACTACAAACTCATGTGTTTGATGGTGTCCCCGGATTTGTTGTGCTGACTCTCTCATGGTCCCAGGACATGAGCACACCGTTATCTGTCCTGGGCTGCAGATGATTTCCTTCACTGCGTGCTCCTACAGAGGTCTGTGCTCCAGACAGCTCCAGGAGTTGAGCAATCTCCAGCTCTGTGCCAAGGAAAAGAAGGAGGAGGGATGGGGCAGCATTTCACATCACATTTTACAGGGGCCATCTCTCACAGACTGGCTCTTATGTCTGAATTCACCATTTTACCTGGAATCAGAAGCAAATGCAGACAAATGTTTCCACGTGGCTATTAAGAGGTGAATTTTCCTGCACTTTTCTGTGAAGAAGTAGTCTTGTGAAGCAGCACAATCTCCTGCTAATCAGGCTGGTCCTGGAGAGAGAAAGGGAGGGCTTGCCAGCCATAATGATGCATGCTGATAATTAAGCAGATCCCAAAATGAGCTGTGTCTCCCTGGCTCTAAGGGCCCACCACCCCATTCTCACTCAGATGCCTTGACAAAAATAAAAGTGCTCCAGGGTACAGCTAGGCTTTGGCATCTCTGCTGACGTGCATCAGCCAGTCTGGCCTCTCCTTTTTCCAGGCACAGTGAAAAAAACAAACACAAAACCTTAAACTAAACAGTCTGGGATAACTTGTCAGCTGTTTGCAGAATGGCAACATCCTTAAAGGCAAATTCAGCAGAGCAAAGCAGAGTTTTCCAATGCATCCAACCCACAAACTTCATTTTCCTTTTGAATGAATAGAAGTCCTTCCCATTTTCTCTTCTTGGTTGGTTGGGATCTCTGCTGTGGTTTGGGGATGCACCTCCTGAATCCCACACCCCTTCCTGAGTGCCTGGACCCTCAAGCCCAGGTGCCTTAAATACTCAGGCCCAGTGTCTGTGTTGCTGTCTGCATCACCCTTGTTCTGGTCCCCCAAAGCCCATAGGCAGCACATGCTTGTATTTTAACTTGTCTGTATTTCCAGGGTACACTTCTGAAGGCTCCAACTACACACAGCAGAGTCAGGCTACAAAACCAGCACCAAAACCTGTGTTAGTTTGGGTTTACCTCCTACAGAGCCATGAGAGTCCTCTAAATATTTTTATTTAGACCTCGAGTGTGACGCACACCCCGTCAGATATCCTGACACAGAGTGTGAGGACCCCTGAGCACAATCAACAGCAAAAACATGTCACTGTGTGGGAGAGTCACACGTGTGCCAAGGTCTCAGCTGTGCCCCAAATGATTCATTGCTCTGTGTGTGTGACTCAGTTTTCATTGGCACCTGTGCCTGGCTCAATAATGTTTTGGCTTGGTAGATTATCTAATGAAAAAGAACAGTGGCAAGTCACCTCACAAGCTGATTGGGATGAAGAAAATGAGGAGGAAAGCCAAGGAGTTCAGCACTCTTCACATCTTTTTGTCAAAAGACACAGAGATCTTGATTCTGAAGGAACAGCTGCTGAGATGCCACCCACAAAAATGTGGTAGCCTTCAGGAATGGGGCATCAATCCAAGGAAGATAGCAAAGGCCCCCCATGGGTGGAAGAAAACTGGGAAAGACAGCAAATTCCTATTACTCACATCATCAAATCTGGTGCCTGCAGATATCTTATCTTGTATCAAGTGACTATAGGAAAAAAAAAAAAAAGGGTAAATCAATGTTCTCCTTCTGATCAACACAGCACCAAGGGTTTGGGAGGTACAGCAACCACCATCACGGCAAGGGTATATCTGTTTTTTTAAATGTTACTGCTTTAACTGTGTTAGCACTGGATAAATTTACTTCAGCAAACTAAATTCAAGACATGTTGGGTAGAATGTAGCATTTATTTGAACAAATCTCCAGCCAGTCACACCCTCAGGTGTCACCTGCTTTTTCCACAGTAACTGTACCAAAATGAACACGTCCAGCTGTTCCAGTCAGTGATGTGCAGCACAGAGGACAAGGGACACCAGGTCCCTGCCACATCCCTGAAGTCTGATGGACAAAAACAAGATGTTTTCTGCTTAAGTCCTTTAAACTCGTTAGGAGTCACAACTCAGAGTTTCCAGCAAGGTTGCTATGTCAATCACAAATATCCCCAAGTTTCAATGGCATTTGGCCAAGGACTTTCTGAAAGCCTCACAGTCCCAGGTTTGTTTAGTGTTTTATGGCCATGGATTTTAGAGGACTCTAGGTCCTGCCCTCGTCAGGCACCTCACCTGACCCATGAGGAAGACACAGAGACCCAGAAAGATTCATCTCTAAGTCCTCCAGCATCACGTAGAATTTACTGAAAGAATATTTTCTGTGCCTTGACCTGAAACACTGCATTCAAAACTCAGGAAAAAGACCTCTTTAGGAAGCTGGGGGATGTCTCAAACACAGCACATACTCTAGAACTGCTATGACAGCCATTTCCCCCCTGCCAAAAACATCAGGCTCCATAGCTCAGCTGCTAAATATTTGCATGTTAGCTCACAGCATCGTGCTCCAATCTGCACAAAGATAGTGGAAGAAATAATAAGGACCAATGTGTAACAAAAACACAGCAAATACCCCCAAAACAGATCACAGTTCCCAATGCCAAATTTCAAACACTGCCAATTTCCCTCAAGCTTTGAAGATTTTGAAGAAACCTGTCAGGAAGATGACAAGCAATAAATTTCACTGGAAGCCACCAAATGAGCACTTCGCTTTAGATTGATTTTTTTTTGTGATTGCCTCTCACTCAACCAGCAAATCTTCCTCCTTCTTGCAATGAGGTCTCTCCCAGGATGCAGGAAAGGGATTAGTGCAGGCTGGACTCTGTACAGGCTGGATTCAGGCATTTTGCTGATCACACAACACTGTGTAATCTTACAGAGCTCATTTCTGTGACTTTTGTGTGTGTCATGTTAAATGGAGATAACTTTGCCTTGCTCCATGTGGGCTGTTATCAGACATGTAATAATCCACAGCCACTCTCCTCTGCAAACATGGATGGGGATAGGATGGAAGGGTGGTAGTCACAAAATACCGCCTAGGAATCTTGGAGTCTGATTTTTGTTTTTCACTTGAGTGTGAAGGAGAAACTTCTGGAGGGCCCTTTGGATCTCAGATTTCAGAGGGAGGATCAGGGGCCATTTGGAAACCAGCAGGAACTCATAAATCAGACAGGAGAGGACTTTGGGCCTGCAGAGGGGAGAAATGAGAGATCACTAACCTCTTCATCTTAAATGTTGACTTAGACTCATTGACTGGACACCTCAAGATAAACTGCCAGGCATCTTTTGAAGAGACAGTCCTGCTGCTTACTCCTTCTTGCCAAGAAATCGGCAAGTTTTGTCTGCATCTCAGCTAGAGTTCACAGCTGTGGTCACAGGAGTCACGGAAATGTCTTTTCCAAATTCCTGTCTCATAATTTAGCACTTTGTGCAATGCTTGATGGTCCCCTTTGCTGCCAAGCCTCTGCAGCTATGGCTCCTCTGCCTCACACCATTGCTATACATTTTCCAGGAGTGTCTTCCAGCAAATTCTCTGCTTGTTCAACCCTTTGACCCACCAGTGCATTTCAAATTGTGCTTTACTGTCTGATGGGACTGTAAGCAGCTGTGGTCCACAGCTCTTTTGCTGTGGTCACAGCAGGAGGCTGAGATCTGCTCCTCAGGGTCTGGGGAAACACCACTGACCTTCAGGGGCAGCTGGATTTTTCCAGGGCAAACCCTAAGAGGTCTTAGAAATGGTCTGACAGCCTGTGTTGTGACCAAAGCTCTCCTAATTGATGGTGAGAGCTGCTGTTTCCAACAGAGAACAAATGCCAGGTTGGTGAGGCTCAGGACTCTGCTCAGGGAGAGATACCCACCCCTCATCACTGACCTGCGCCACTTTTTCACCAGAAATATCCAATGCTCCTCATTACTTTGGTTTTCTTCTACATGTACCTGCACAATAATATTCATTTTGAACAAGCATAAGTGCACCTCTTTGCTATTTGAACCCTGCTGAAATTTGCCTCTTTCACTCACCAGTTCCATGACTGAATAAGAAATTGAGCTCATATTAATCAAATTATAAAAGAAAACACAAACAACCAGCAATGCACACACACACATTAAAAAAAAAAAAAAAAAGAAAAAGGCAAGAATCTGATGAAAATAGCTTCCAGGCATTTCACAGTAAACAAAGTTTAGATAAACAAATTTCACTCTGGAGGAGATTTTAGCTAGCAAAAGTAATCTTTGTCTCTGGGAGAGACTGATGCATTTGGCACACCCAGATGTTGGGTTTGTTCCTCAGCTCTATTCCAGCCCTTCAGTCAACAAAAAGTAGATGCAGATCTGACTTGGGTTGCACTAAAGACTTTCCTCTTGCAGGCAATGTGAAAATAATCATATATTTCCCCTCTTTGTCTGTTTGACAAGTTTTGAGTGGAGATTACAAGGATACTGCACTGTGGAAATGCAGCAGATTCACAATTTTATTTCTTTTGCAAGTTAAAACTCCAAAAAGCCATTTGTAACAGCAGCCCCATTATTATGGGAAGAACACTGAAACACCTTCCACAAAAATCCTTTGTTCTACACAAATGCTGCCTTTGGAGGTTTTTCTGGAGACATGTTTTTAGAAGAAATAATAACCCATGTGAATGTTTCAGAGGTCTGTGTCACTGACAGAAGAAACTGTACAGAGCCATTGTTGATAATTTTTGCTCTAAGTTGCCTGCATGCCACTTGGGTAAAATATTGCACAATTTCTAAAATTAGGGTTTGTGTTCGACTTCGCTGGTTTGGTGCCATACTAACAAAAAAGTCAATATCAAGGTTTTAACAAGGCCTGGGGCAAAGATGGGGGGTGAGTGAGCAAAGAAGAAGACATAAGGAGGGAAAAGGAAAAATGTATCTTTCAAAAAAAATTTGTATCAATCAAAGTAAAGAAAAACAATTGAAATATAATGGTCGAGAAGAAAAAGAAGAGAAAATAATTGCTTTTTTTCCTAATGTTAGGCAATTTTTTGTTACCCATTAATAGTAAGTTGCATCCAAACTGCAATGAGGTTTCAATCTTTTGACCAGATAATTCACCAAACCTATGAGAGCATTCAGTTCGGAGTTTTTTGTAAATTCTAGATACAAAGAAAGAGTTTTTACAAAAATAATTAATTAAGAAGATTCATTTTATTTCTTAAAAACAAAGCCCAACAAAGCTGTTGTTATTATTATGAGTAGTCAAATGGACCATTTGCCACAAGGGCTATTTCCAACAATTTTTGAGCACAGGCTGTATATGAGTTTTTTCATTGCTGTATGTCTATCCAAATCAAATGCATTTAAAATGTCATTGAATTTACCAAAAATAGTGATTTTGTCATTTAACTAAACTAAAGATAATGTTCAGGTTACTCAAAATGCCTCAAACCTTGGCTGATCATGGAAGAAAACGATCACAGGAGTACATCTCTGAAAAATTAGTCCTTCCAAAAGAGATCACTTAGTTATATACCAAATAGAAATGTTCTCCTGCTTCCATTGATCCATCCTAGGCTCTAACACTGCCCTTTCACAGTGACAGCTTTATTTCACTCCATACAGTGCACAATTCCCAGGCGCTGGTATCACCACACGCCGAGCGTGAATTATTTATTTGATTAAAAGGCTGACATTACTTGTCAGATAAATACATCTGCAGGGCACTCAGGCAAAGGATATTACTGCCTGGCCCTTCCACAAGACATCACAACTTAGGAATGACCTTTGTAGTGCCTGATCATTGAGTCCTGGAGCAAAGGAAGCAGAGCCCAGCTCCAGTCAATGATGCTCAGTAACAGGAGAGGAAGCAATGGGCACAAACTCAGCACGAGAAAAAACTGTTTAATTGTGAGGGTGGTGAAACACTGGGGAGAGATGTTGAGAGAGGATATAAAGTCACCATAAGTGGAAATAATCATAACTCCCAGTCAGCTTGGTCTCACCTATCTTCAAGCAAGGAGGTCTGCACAGGTGACTCCAGAGGTGCCCTCCATTCCCAGCTGTCCTGTGATTCCATCTAAATGAAGGTGTAACAGAATCATATTTTCAATGTGACATTGCAAAAATGTCACATAAAGTTTGAATACAAGCTGCTCTCTTTTGCTTTTTATCCTTGCAAGTTTATCTTTGAGTAATTAGACCACACTATCTGTAAGTCAACACCTCCTTCTTCCCCCAGCAACCAACTAATTGTAAAATGTCACAAAATTTTAAGGTTTCAACTATTCCAGTCACCATTTTCTACATAAATTCATGACCATAAGATGTTTTCTGGGAGATGAATGTGAAGCTAGCCCTGGTGGAAACTGACATTCTACTACCCTGAGACATCCAAACTTCACCAGGTACCACACACTCCTGCCCAGTATTTCTCTTCCAGAAGGGTGTCCAGTTTTATCTCTATAATAACAAGCCACAGAAAGACCAAGTGTTCTCAGTGGTAATTGTAGAGAAGAGGAAAACATATTTTCTTTCTTCTTTGTCTTTCTCCAGTGCTGTTTGTTGGCCATTCCTTCTCACAATGACCAAACCAGAATCCCTGGAGTTTTTTTCCCCCTTCCTGGCTTATTTCACCAATTCCAGAAACACTGTACACTTGCATTTTTCACTCGCTGATCCACAGACCTGGGCTGGGGAGAGTAGCAGGAAAAGATGCACATGGGCTACGGCACAGGTCTGAGAAACAAAATAAAGCTTTGACTCCCTGGAGGAAACCACAAAGAACTTAGAAGCCTGAAAATGGAGAAGACTTGCTGATTTTACACCATAAGATATTTTCCCTTATACTTTCAAGTCAGCACACTTTTACCAGCAAATGTAAATTTTTTCTATCAGATTCTTCCACATCACAAATATATCTCTCTGTTGATGATTCAAGTAACAAAGTATACAAAATTCAAGTTAGAGGTTCTGTGTTCCAGGCATCAATTAATCATTTAAAATGATTACTCAGTAATAAAAGCAGCCAGACTGCAAATTAAACTGTAGTGAGCACGGGGTAACAGTGGTGTTTTTAATAGAAAAAAGAAACTCTGTTGATAGACATAGTAAGACATAACTGTCCCCTTGCCCCAGAGTCTCCAAGATGAAGTAATGAAAGGATTGCAAATATGATTTGTGGAATTCTGCATAATTTGGGCAAAATTTGAGGCTCATACTTTAAAGCCAAGGCTTTAACTAATGAAACTACTGAACTTTACAACCAGGGGGGAAAAAAAAGGCTTATCAAAAGTGCAGTATAAGCATTTCACTCTTCTAGCCATTGCAAAATACTAAAAACTGAGGATACTAATGAAAAGATGAGCTATCCAAAGTTAGTCAGGGAAACACTCTGTATGCAGAAGATATTTCAGGTTTATCTGAAGCATCTAGTGCAGATTTGTCTCCATTTTAATTTCCCACATTGTCATTATAATTGCAGCAAGAGCTGGAATTTCTATGGCAACTTCCACCAACAATCTCCAATATCTGAAAACCCAATTTTAAATAATATTCACCTTCAAATGGCAGTCTACCATCCTCAAGAGAAATTAAGCAAGCCTTAGGTAGAACAGAGTCATGCTGAAGTCTGGAGGTCTTGAGACAAAGAGCCCAGACCTCAGCTGTTGGTCCTGTGACAGGAGTAAGGGATTTTTTTCTCCTTTGGATAACCCATGAAATGCCTCATTTTTTGTAGCAACCAACATTCATGGATCTGCTGGTCCACCACGAGTTAATCCATAGGTGTGGCTGAATGAAGGAAAAAATAAAGTAAAACAGAAAAACAAATAAAATAAAATCTCTTCTGCCAGGCAGTTTCCCCTTGCAATAACCCTCCTGTGTGTGACATCTAGCGTTGACTTGCTCAAAGGACAAGGCTCTGTGAGCTCTGTGCACGCTGCTCTGCAGAAAAGAGGAGGCAGGAGGGGACACCTGGGCCGAGGGGGTGATGGCACTGCTGTCCCTCACTAGCGTCACCCCTGGGTCACCCCATGGGTGCTGGGGGGATTGATCCTGCCACAATCTCTAAAGAAAAGAAGGGGGAAAGAACCTGGAGTTTCAGGGTTCATCCAGGTCACCCCAGCCACTCACTCATGCCGTGGCGCTGGGGGGGAAAGTGCATGTTATGATGCAATTATTTGATAACAGACATGAAATGGCTTTATCCAGTCTATTACTAGTAAGGAACCTGAAACAAATTAACTGAGTTTATTTCATTTAAAGACTGAATAAAAAGGGGTTTCACAGGTGTTGTCTGGGTAGTTCATGAGGTTTTTTCATAACCAGAAATCAGTTAAGGAAAGAAACTTCACTGAGAAGCTTTAGTGCTCTAATTTCCATACAAACTGCCAGGAATGCCTGAGCTGTATTTCAGACCCTTAATTGGATACGAATGTGATGACCACAGCCATGAAGAGTCATTGACATTTGCAACTGCAGTCCTTGTCAGTGGACAGGTCCAATAAATAAAGCGCAGAGGAGAGATTTTTCAGAGGATCCTAAAAGTATTATAAGTAATAAAGAGCTGAACAGAAAGTGAACAGTTCTTGTTTCCCTCAATCCTCTGGATACTGTTGTAAACCCATCCTCAGCTCTGCACCTTCTTTGGGATCCCACCTTTATCAGTTATTGCCAGGGACAATACAAAATCCTCAGGAGCCTTTCTTGTTGATTGGAATAAAAATACACTTTTAAGCATGTGGGCTTTAGTTTCTATTTGAAATGGTATTTCTGTTTTAAGATTAAATTTGCTATTTTAGCCAAGGCTGTCTAGAGATACAAAAAAAAGGGAAAGGTTATAGGAAGGTAGAGGATTTTTCATTCCTTTAACTGATCTAATTTAAAAAAAGACATTTTTACAGGGCAGGGGAAAATGAAACCCTTTCAATCCTCTGTTTCAACAGGAAAACTAAGAGCTGCTGGGAGTGCTGTGCTTTCTTTTTTCCCCCTCAATGCAGAAAATATTTAAGACAAATTGCAGAACTCTGCCTTAAACCTACATATCACCAAATTTTTGTGGCCCGTCCATAGACAAAGAGTAACTTGTAGTCCACTGTAGCTGCAGATCACTGTGTAAGTTCCAAGGATATTCCTCCTCCATGCAGGACAGAACACGTGGCACATTTTCCTTGTAAAAAAAGCAGAAAATACTATGAATTCACAGGCCACATGAGGTCACTTTTTCTCATGAGCTGGAAACATCAACAGATGGAGTACTTGAGACTTTTGGTTTGGCCTGTCTCTGCCAGAAGCCGAATCTGATTCTGAAAGAGACACCTCATATTGCAGGGGGCTGTAACTAATCACAGAGCTAATAAAAATAACTCTGCCCATACTCAGCTACTAACAGGAAATAAAACTCCAGAGGAGCAGCAGGGAATCAGATGCCTGGGAAAATAATTTAGACAGTCTTGGCTTAAAAACACTGATATTTAACTCAAAACCCCTATCACAGTCCCTAGCTGGTTGCATAGGATTAAAAAAAAAAGCTAACATAATAACCTCAAAGTCTGGGGACACTAATCCTTAGTTAGAATCTGTTAAATTACAAACCCCTGTAAATCTCTCTCAGTTGACACATCACAGAAATTTGGTTTTCCTTCTTCTCCTTTAATTCACCTGCACAAATCCTTAACCACAGCTACATTTTTATGCTGAAGGGGAACAGTTTTGTGTGTTCTCTCTGTGTGCTTGAGCTTGATCAATTGGTCCTTAAATGGGCCTTGTGTTACTTCAGCAAAATACACAGAGAGGAGGGAAAAATAACCTGATATTTCAGGATTGTTGTTATGTGAGGACAGAATGGGAGCTGAGAGCTTTACATGTGGCTGCTGAAGAGGAGGCAAACACTCTATCCTCCTGCTTCAAGGTTAAATATGAAAACTGGTCCTGATGTGGGAAAAAAGTCCAATTTTCTCTTGAGGTAACAAATGTATGGAGACAGTAAAAACCCAAGCAGCATTTTCTCTGAGAGCACACTTTTTAACCCTTTCATCGGTGTTCTCTGCTTTAATAAAGGATACACAGTGCCACCATGAAGACTCAAACAGTTGCAGGCAAATAATATTTTTATTTCCTTTCAGTTCAAGAAACTTTAACAGGGGTGATAAGGAAAAAATATATTAAAAGGTACTGGAGTTTCCCAAGTCAGTTCAAAATAAAATTATTAATAAAATGCACACCATAGTTGTTGGTGCAAACCTTTGTGCCTCAGTGTTGATTTCTGAATATGTCTGTGTCTGCCTGTCACCAGAGAAGCTTTTTTTTCTGTGAAGGCAACAAGTTCAACTCTTGCACCACAGGCCCTATAATGTTTTGGGGGGTTTGTTGATTTTCCAAATCTCTCACCTATGCAGACTTTGTTATAAGGCAGAAATGTTTGGCCTAGCAATTTCCCAGCAAAACCTTGAAAAAAAAATAAAAATCAGTAACATTCCAGCATTTCCTTGTGTGAACAGATTAAAGAAGTGGTTACTGCCATGAGAGGAGAATTGGGAAAAGTCTGACCTGCAGCCAGAAGGGGAAGGAGAATTTCAAGATGCTGATGGCACTGGTGGGGGCTGAAAGACCAGGATGGGCACAGGAGCCCCCAAGGCCAGTTCTACAGATTTACAAGGGAGATTTGAAAACTAAAAATTGGTCTGTGCCCATGACAAACAATTTCCTATGATACATTTTCTGCCTGAGTATTTGATCGTGCTGATAGTTGTGTTTGGAGCTACAACCATTCTGAACTTGCTCCTGGACACACAATGAAAAAAGTCAAGGAAGACTCATCATGTGTTTTTGACTTTATATTGGTAAACATTGCCTCTGGGCCTAATGTTAATCACAAAACCACATACTGTATGACAACAACAAATCCTGGAACAAAGCCTGAAATCTCAGGTGTGCTGACACATTTTGTGTTGGAAATTTGTTTGCACAAGCCCAGATCTAAAAGAAGAACAAAGGGTGTGGAGGTTTAAAATCCTGTATGGCCAAGTTCTTTATATTAATGGATTTTTTCAGGATCCTTGGGTGTAGGTATTTACCTGCAGGATGATGCTATAAAAATTATGGCTTTTTGGCATTGCTTGTACACTGATTAGCAATTAGTACAGTCATTCTTTAATCTATTGTATTTTTTCCTTCCCAGTCCTGATCCATGTCAGATCAGATTACATAAAACTGGTAATGATATAAAACTGGCACTGTAGCCAGCCAAAGGAATCCTTTCAATAGCTGAACAGCAATATTAATTATCAGTGCATAAAAATAAATGCTACTGATTTGCAAGAGATCTCAAAGTTCTACCTCATCTTGATAACCTCCCATGAATTAAAAGCCTCTTAGTCACTTGGGAATCTATCATCAACAAGAATAATATTTAAGGTAGTGAATTCTCTGTAAAGATATCAAATATTCCTTCTGTTCAGGTGTTCTTGTTCCTCCTGAGATTTTGGGGAAAAAATTGTGATTAGTTTTCCTCTTTTCCTGAGTTTTTTGTCTCACTTTTGAACTTTCAGCAAGTAATTTTACTTTTTAAATAAATAATACAGGGAAACAAACAAAGCTTTTCCACATTCAACTCCCTGAGTGAGGGTATCTCAGATGTTAGGCAGCTGCAGGAAGGATACAAAACAGAAATACGGCCCCTTAAAATGCAAAAAAATCCGTTCTGCTTCTGTCACCACACTGGCTGTTTCACCCAGAGATGTTTTGCCCTTGGGCACAGCTACATGGGTTTAATTTTTCTGCATGTGTGAAGTGGAAGTTGTTGTAATTGTGAATAAAATTCTTGCCGTTCAATCCTTCCTGGAGTTTATCTCATTCTTGAGTGTGGAGAGGCTGATCTTGGAAGGACATTTACTAACATACACCAAAACCTAACCACAGGAAATCAGCTTTTTATTATATTTCTCTAGTCTCCAGCTCCTCCTCACTTACTCATGAATCAGATATGTAATATGTTAATAGATTTGTATAATCTGTTTCTAAAGATTGTGCTGAATTTGATGTTTTTCCCCATTTTTAAGGGAAGGCTGTATAAAACACCTCCTTGTGCTTGAATTCCATGATTTCACAGATTATATTTCTCAGAATCATTTAGGTTGGAAAACCCCTCCAAGGTCATCAAGTCCAAGCTGTACCCAATCCCCACCTTCCAGTGAAGAAATTGTTCTTAACATCCCATATAAACATTTTCTGGGTGGTGTAGGGGAGCAGAAAAATGGGTTTCCCTCAACACAAATGTCAGCAGTGGGTTTGAGGGAAAGGGGGTGAAGAGGTTTGCATAAGCTCTCAGTGCTGCTGTGCCCCCAGGTTAATGAGCACAGGAATAGCTCCCAAGGTGACCCCAAATCACGCAACAAGCTGTGCAGGTAGGTCAGACTCTTAGCTGTGCTTGCCATGAAACAGCTCAGAGGTGTGAAACTGGACATTTCACATCCAAAATCCAGTGAGTATCTTCCCTTGCTTTGGAGCCAATTTAACTAGCCAGTATCCAGTATATTGCCAATCTCAAAAGACCTGTGTAGTCTAAACCCCAAATTTTTCCTTAATTTTTGCGTGTGAGGTCTTTTCTTTGGGAAAGATTTCCCACTCCACTCCCAAGAGCAACATTAAATGATTCTGGATGTCCAAAGCCCTTATCTTCAGAAGACATTTCACTCCAGCAATATGTTAATGTCACTTCAACTTGAAAAATCCCTGTGTCCACACAGACTGTCATTTTGAACTGAAATGTTTTGATTTACAAGTGCAAACTGCTGTTTCTAACAATTTTCAATAGAGAGTGACAGGAAGTGTAGCTCACTTGTGCAAGCACAGGCTAAAAGGTCTTGTCTTAAAAAAAAAAGGTCCTGAAGGATTGAAGTAGGTTTTAAAAAAAACCCCACCTGTCACTATATAGTACAGACAAAAACTATCACTGAAGAACCAACACATTTAGGCCAGTTTACCAAAAATTAAAATAACATTTTTTTTTATCATATATAGCTGCTCTACTGATGTGCATTTCCTGAGGATATCACTGTGTGTTTGGTCTAAATTTATTGGTATAAATTCAAATTCCTGCGTAATACAAAGCTAGCCCAGATTGATTTTCCATTTTCAGATCAATGCCCACAAACCTTTCCTCCCATCACCCTTCTTCCATTTTCATCTCTGCCATCAGAATTCCCTTTCACAACAACATTATTTTCTGATGATTTTCACCCTTCTTACTCTGCCCCTGAAAATGTCAGCCTGGAAAGCTTTTCCACAGGGAGTGAGCTAGGCTGAGGGCATGGGAAGGATGTGGGGGAGAAGGGATCAAAACACAAGTATTCCAAATCATATCTTTTCTCTTAGAGCCTCATACACTGATCTGTGGGGGATGGCAGTGTGCAAGGGGAGAGAACTTTGCTCCAGTTCCTCTTGCAGGGATAAGGGAGATGGGTTCTGCAAGGTTTAAGGAAGGTTTCATGTCTTTGGGACCATCAACATCTCTGTCCTGGGTTCAGGATTCTCTTTATAACCTGAAAGGATGAGAAAACCAGCATAACCTGTTCAGGCTGCTGTGAGGACAACATCTTTATTTCCCCAAAAGCAAAGAAGATCTGGCATTTCAGCCTTTTGCCATCAGCTGTTTTCAAGCTGCAAATATCAGTCTGGCTGCAGCATGGTTTGAAATTCACCAAAACGTTTGTTAACAGAGCACATCTTCCTGTGGGTAGGCACTTTTGGGAGACACAGGGGATGTTACCCTGCCATGTCATAAAAAATCCATGTTTTTTGGAATTTTTGATTCTTGGTAAGAATTTTTGATTTTTGATAATCCAAGATCCTTTCAATTCCTGGATTTCGGATCCTTGCTAATGATTTTAGTACATCTGGAAGCTGCCCTGGTTTAAGCAGAGGTGGAAGAAGTTCCAGAAGTTTTTCAGGGGGAACTAAAGGGATTCCTTATTCAGCAAGCAAACAGCACCATCAGCAATATCTGGTACTTCTTCCTCCTTTCCCAAGCTTATTATGAATATTTATTTTGACAAAGACATGGTACTTGGGTGAGCCCAACGTTTGTTCAAACTCTGAAAAGAGTAAACTGGGATCCTGCTGCCTTTTGCAGTTAAATCTTCCATCACCTGCTTAGAAAAGTTTTTTTCTTTTTCCTCCTTTTATTTTTTCAAATCTGTGAAAGAACAGGGCCTTTAATGAATGCTCAGGTATGCTGCAGATCTTTTTGTGTGACCTGTGCCAAACCTCTGCTTTGCTCTTTCCCTACCAAGTAGGAACATTACGTGCAATTATCACCTCGAAGACTGTAAGAAACACAGGACCCAAACTCCTGCCATTCTCCTGCTACTGGAGACAACCACACCATTTATTCCCTTCCCTAAACCAATTGCTCTCCTGTCTCAAAAAGGACTTTTACTGCCACGGGGTTGCTCACCACTGCATGATGTAACTTCCAGAGCTTAATCCCAGCAGCCTGGCTCCTTACACTGCAGCATGCAGGCAGGACCACCAACAGTGTTTGTCTTCCTTTTACTTTCTCCTCCAACCACCACAGAAGGTAGCTGCTGGGCCATTTTCAGCTTCATTTCATTTCTCCCACCTTTTGGCACCTGGAAATTCGGAGGCATTTCAGTACTGTCATGAATCTATTCCTGCCCCCACAATAAGTCCCTCACTTGTCGAACTCAAGGTTCTGCTTCTCTGTTTTATCAGAATTTACACAGTGACTGAGCCTCTACAGAACTAACAGCTGATGGCTTCCCCACTTGAAAGTATTTATTTGCTATGGAAAACAATATTTGCCATCAAATTGCACTGTACAAGCCCTTAAGCTTCCTTCCAGGTCTGCTGCTGAAGGGCTGAAATGATACACCTTTTTGTGGATGATATTTCTGTCCTTACTTCTTGTCTCTGCCATGCTGACACCTTTGTGTGGCCTTCAAGCTTTTGTCTATGTTTTCTCCAAGCAGTGTTTGCACCTTTTTCATCATTCATCAGGAAGAGCAATATGCTTATGGCATCCTGCACATGTCACTGCTTAAAATCAATAACACAAGTTGTGTGTTTTCTCTGGAAAAGAATGGATTTTCCTTTTTGTACCAGCTGTATCAACTCCCATTGCCCAGGGATGGTCTCTGCTTGTGCTCAGAGCAGAGATCTTACCTACAGAAATGAAGAATTTCCTCTTAGAAAACATATCATATTGACCTTAACCATGCCCATGTGGTGAACTTCAGTGTTCCTCCAGACACTGCCCTGGCAAAGCAATTTCTGATGACAAAGCCCTCTTGGCAGCAAATCCTCAAATCCTTTCCACTGGCAGACTCCTGCCACCCTGCCTGCATCCTGCTGTCCCCACTGCTGCAATTCCAGAGGCGGTTTTCTCCTATAGGGTTCCTCCATCCCCAGCCTCTGATGAATTGTAACAATTCAGGCAGGAGATCCCATCAAACCAAAGCAGTTCTGCTGTCATGGAGATGTCTCTAATTCCATGAAGTTGTGCACCTACTAGGGTGTAGCTGGCAAGTAGGAATGTGTGCCCCAACCATCACCTTCTCTTGCTGTTTGAGAAGGTCTCCCCGAAGTGTTGTCCTGGCTGATCTCTGCCCTGTATGGTGTCAGCCTCTGGGGTGCACTCCAGAAATTCAAATTCTGTCTGTATCTAAAGGGACAGGAGGATGTTCAGAGCAGCAATGGGTACTCTGCAGAGACAGTCATGGGCACATACAAAATCTATCAGAGAACCATTGAATAGGTGGGATTGAAAAGGGCTGTAAAGCCCATCCAGTTCCATGCCCTGCCTCGGGCCAGCACACCTTCCACTGTTTCCAGGATGCTCCAAGCCCCAGTGTCCAACCTGGCCCTGGACACTGCCACAGCTTCTCTGGCCCTCCCTCAGGGCCTCCCCATCCTCCCAGGGAACAATTCCTGCCCAATATTCCATCCAGCCCTGCCCTCTCTCAGTTCTTTGTCCTACCACTCCAGACCCTTGTGACAGCTCCAGTTTTGTCTTCTATCCCTCCACTCCAACCCCAATATTGTTTCACAGACTGGAGTTCAGGGATGCTCCAGGTGAAGCAATCATGCCAAGGCACCACCCTGGCTTCACAGCAGACCCAACTCTGTGACATGAGTGTGTGCATTTTGCAGGGTGTTGGTACAGAAACATTTTGGGGTTTACATCAGTATTAGAAAAATTCTCCAGAGCTGAATAAGTTGCCATTCCCTGTCTAAATAAACAAGCATGGGTGACAGGTTTTTTAGGGTTTTTTTGGTTTTTTTTTTTTTTTTTTTTAATAAGGAATGTTGTCAGTCCTATTTTATTTTGTATTATAAAAGGAGGTGAAAAAATCAATATAAGCACTGCATCTAACCTAATCAAAACTACAATCACAATGTTATCTGAATGTCTTACAACATTGTTTAAATCCAACAAGTAGACAAGAAAACAACAAATCTATGCAGGGTTTTTTATACATATGGTGAGAAAGTTTGCAAAGTGTTAAAATATATTTTCTGTTCTGTGTGTTTCTGGTACAAGGAAGTGATGTGTAGATAGATTAGTGTATATTTATGAACAGAGCCTTGACTTTTACAAGCAATAATCAACTTCAAAACATACAATGTATATCTTAAAATATCCCCTAAAGCTGCTCATATAAAGTCAAATCCAGCACCTACTAAAGTTCAGCCAGCTGACTCTTTGACTCCAGTGGGTATTTGACCAAGCCCATGGTAATTGTGAAGTACCTGACAGTCTAGTTGTATTCATATGAAAAAAATCACATTGCATAGATTTAAACAGGAAGACATGCAATAACAAGACAAGTCACAGTATAGCAAAACCTTGTTTCTTTGGTGAAACAGAAGCAGATATAAAAGTTACAAAGATTTTAGACTTTCATCCACAAAACCCCCCCCAGACATTCACATTATACACTATACAAGATAATAATATAAATAGAGAAAAGTATTATGTGCATTGTTTGGGGGCGAGGGGTGGGGAACGGACCGGCCAATGCGGGGACGCCCCGCCACAAGGGTGGGGAGCAGCCTCTGCCATTTCTCAGCGCCAGGGGATGTTGTCTGAACTCTGGTTTCAGCTCCCAGCCAGCTGCAGCAAGGTCACTCCATGGGCAGCTCTGCCATGTTGGCTGGGTTTCAATTCTTCTCCTTTCCCTCTCAGGTTTTTTTTTCCCATCACAACCCCACATGAACACAAAGGCGTAAACCTCGTGCCTCTGTGTGTTTCTCATGTTACTTTAAAAGGTACATCCTAAGGAACTTACTTTATTTTCACTTTTTTTTAAAATCTTTTTCTTTTTTTTTCTTTTTTACTTTTCTGTGTTTTTTGTCCTGTGCCCAAAGGTGTGCAAGGCACTTTGCAGGAATAACAGTCCTTTCCGTGGAGAGGCCATTTCAAACATCACCTCCCTACACTCACTGTACACATTGAGGTCAGTGGTGGCACTGACCAGGGCAAGAAATCATAACAGAAAACTCCTACGTACACACTGCACCAAACTACAACCTAGAACCAATCTGTGCACACACTTCTTTAGAGAAAGCCAAGATCCTGATTCTTCTTAGGTCACGCACAGTTCTCACCCATCTAGCCACAAACAAATGATCCTGTTCAGCAGGAATTTTTGTTCTCCAGGTAAGAAGAGCAAGCTGAACTGAAAGATGGTTCCAAAAGTGGAGCTCAGGGGCCGATACTGCACTGGTGAGCTCTTTGAATATTCTTTGTATGGGTAAAATAACATCCAATAAATTAAATCAGTATGGCTTACTTCATTTATTTATGTACGCTTCACAGCTGCAGCATTCATACACAAACATTCATTACTTTATAAAAAGATTAAAAAATGGTTATATATACAAAATTATTTACTTTTTTGATTTTTGTTTGTTTTCTACAAAAAAAAAAAATCCCCCAAACACCAGGTCTACCTCCATTTTAGAATGCAGAGACCTGTAATATAGACCTTGTGGTTAATATCATGAAAGTAAATTTATCCTTTTTTTTTCCGAAAAAAAAAGTAAAGAAAAAAGTGGCCCTGGTTGATAAAGTTAATGTATTAGCACTTGGAATTTTACTGGCTCTCCTTGTCATACACAACTTCTCCACACAGACCTTTCTCAGGTGTGCTGAAGCTGGAATGGAGAGCAGTTCCATATTGCAGTCCCTAGCTGATGCTTTGTGCCACTTTTGTGTGCTCTGTCGAAACATTTTATCTGATGGAACACAAACTGTACCTTGGGTGGGAATTAGCACAGCTCCCATTAAAAAAAAAAAAAAAAAAAAAAAAAAAAAAAAAAAAAGTTATGTCACTTGTGTGTTTATCTTCACCTGATAATTGCAAATTTCAGTCAGTGAAGTCTTTATTTCAACCATTTCCAGCCTAGGTAAACAACACAGAAACAACGTCATAAATGACTGAAGACCTCTGAGGCCATTCTAACCATAAATATGCCTGAAATTAGTGTGACTTTTCATTTTATATACAGGATTTTAAAAACAACACACAGTCAAACAACATTAAAATCATCTTATTTACATTTTCATTGGTGCTAAAATTGAGCTGTTTAAATATTGCAGAAGGCTGGTACATATCATAAAATGGTCCACACCGATGGCATATAGAAAACTAATAATCTTTATAGGCTGGAAATGGTTTCCTTTTATCCCCATAAGCACTTCTCCTCTTTTTTATTTATTTCTTAAATTTTCTGATAAACACCGTAATTTTTATTTTTTTCTTTTTTTTTGCAAAACACGTCATGAATACTGCAGTCCATAGTTTCAAAACGATTCGATAATACTCCTATAAGTGATAGAAAAAGGCACAGAAAGTTATGACTTTGGCTGAAATGGTGGAAATCCCCAATTCACCATTTAGCTCTCAGCGCCTCGAGTCCTGCCACGTCCTGATCCAGCGGTGGTAGTGCTTGGACGAGTTTAACGATGTCCCCTTGCCTGATGAGGAGTGTTTGTAGTAGTATTTCTTAGAGTAAGTCCTTTGGTATGTGGAGGCTGCAGGGAGAAGGGAGGAGAGAAGGAAAAAGAAAGGGAAATTTGTTTAAAATTAAACTGTGAATGGGCTGGCTACACTTCACAACGCAGTTGCCTTTACTCTTGGTTAATTAGAGGGTTAACAAATGATTGACTGGAGCTGTGCCAGTGTTACAGGCATACATACAGCTGCAGAAAGAACCATTAGCATTATTAGGAACCTGTTGAGTCCAGGATTTTCTAACTTTAAAATAATTTTGATGCCTTCTTTAGTTATGCCTTAG
Organism: Argya squamiceps; assembly: GCA_037834095.1. Taxonomy (NCBI): domain Eukaryota; kingdom Metazoa; phylum Chordata; class Aves; order Passeriformes; family Leiothrichidae; genus Argya; species Argya squamiceps. The sequence continues at coordinate 9,456,113 of JBBMKD010000115.1, read as the reverse complement.
GATTTTAGCCTTCATATTTTTCAAATCCTGTACTGCAGTAGTGTATGACTTTAAACTTCACATAAAATGTTAGTGAACTGTCTTTACATTTTGGTCAAAAAAAACAACCCTGCTAGGCCTGAGATTCAAAGATACCCTACAGCCTCAGGCCCCAAAAAGTATAAACAAAAGTGAATTGGGGGAGAGCAAACAGGGGGTAAATTACTTCATTACCTGAAGCTGAAATTGGAGGATTAATCCCTGATATGTAAACAGACCAAACTTATAACTGTGTGAAAAACTCATGACCATCATCCATCTTGGGTGTAGCTCCTTGGAGGCTTGACTGCCCAAGGTGTATCTATTGAAGGCCTTTAATAAATACCCATTTTATTCTCTCAATCTTGTCTAGCCTCTGTCCTAGGTAGTCACTCCAAGGCATCAGTAGAAACAGAAGAGGAAAATTGCTATTAGTTTTGGAAGCTTTGTGGTTTTTTTGCCATAATCTGCCCTGCCAAATTTGCTTCTCTCTTAAAATACACATTCATTACTTATTACTCTTAAATTAGCCTGCTGTTTCAGATTTGTCACTGGTTTGCTTTCAGAGAACTCACGATTCATGCAAGTAATTTTGGGCATGTCCCATCGTCCGTTCCCCTGGCAGCGGATGGTCGGGATGTGGCGCTGGATGAAACCATCCTTGCAGTGGTATCTGATGAGGGAGTTGATCTCATAACGAGGCTTCATCTTCCCAAAGGTCTTTGCATTTTCCACGACAGGAGGCTGGCCACAAGCCACTGGAAGGAAGAGAAAGCATCACCCAAAAGTTCTGTTTGTGAGCCCAGCTTGAACTGGGACTGGCCTCAGCCCTGGCTAAGGGGAGGAGACAAGGGACCTCAGCTGGGCTCCCAAGAGGAACATCCAGACAAGGAGAGGGGGATCAGTCTGCCCTGTAGATCTCCAGTCTTGTAAACCATAAACAATAGTGATGGAAATTGGAAAATGGCAAATATTATGGTCAGTATTGCCTTTTTGGTTTAAATTCTAAATGTAAATTCTAGTCAAAAAGTTGGCATACTCATACAAATAAGTTGTTTTTTCAGAAATCTGAAAACCAGTGAAGTTACTACAAGCACTTAAGAAAAAAGTCCTTTTTTCAGGACTCTTCATGTCATCCTCAATGACAGGCTGTTCAAAAGGATTGAAAACTGATGGATCCATCAAGGTCCAAAGAATATGGTAAAAAATATTGAATGGCAATTTAGCAAATTATGCTTTTGTCACTGCAAAGTTTGTACCTGTTCCTTTCTTGCAGGTATAAGTAAGGTGGTAATTGCATGGGACATCATTCCACTGCCCGTTCTCATGCCAGATTATAACAACACAGTCTTCTCCAGCAGAAAAGAAGCTGTCTGGCTGGTTTGGTCTCCAGTTCTCATATTGCTGCAAAAAGGAGAAGCAAAACCATCATTCCCAGTGCTGGAGAATATTTACATAAACAAGAAAGCACATGATATCACCTGTGGTGAAAAGCAATCTCAACAGTTTAATTCAGGCTGCTGGCATGGGCTAAACAAAGGCAGATTTATATCCTCCCACCATATTAAAGGTTATCTCAAGGGGAAAAATATTCTGCTCTAACTTCTTAGTTACTGTAAGCTGATGTCAGGTGAACAAAACAAAGAGACACAAGGAAAACTGCATCCTAGGTGTGTTGAAAACACTCTTTCCTACATAAATGTCATGAAGTATAATGCAACAAAATAGAGTAAATAGCCCATGAACCTCATTAGTGCACATCTACTAAGTGAGAAATTACAGACTAACTTCTCATATTTGGATTATTTATGACATTGGATGACTTCATTCAGTTAATGAAGTCATTCCACACGATGACATGCAGAATTAGGTGCAACATAAGTGAAAGGATCAGAATGTGGCCCCCATAAACCACCAGGGATTGGAGTTTCCACTAAAAATGCTAGGTGGCAGACTGAGCCCAGTCAGCAGCCTCTCAGCTTTAGAAATGGTGATACAAATTCTGCCCTCTGTTGAAAAACCAGCCTCAAACATCTATGAAAATGTAGTTATAAAAGCAGAAAGTGCTTCTTCAAAACACACTACTTTTAGAAGTAGAAATATGGGGTTTGGTATGTGCAAAACAAATAAACTCACAAAAGAACCTTCAAATGGCTGTGAAATACCAGCACTGGTATTTCAAATGTCATTTCAGGATGAAAATTTGGGAGGATTCAGTCTGTTTTTATAATCAATCAGCAGGAAAAGTAGCAACACCTTTGTCAGACTGACTGAAACTGGTGCAGCATTTCTTGTCAGGGTACATACAGCCTCCTGTCCTGGCAGCTAGCAGAGGTGGCTCACCTTGTTCCCAAGTCCCTCACCTTGTTCCCAAACAAAGCACAGGAATCTGAGATTTGCATAACGTTATGTCAAGAAAAGTGAGAGAATATTTGGAAACCACTCCTAATGATTTTCTCTGGGATTTCTGTTGTGTCACTCCAGGAAGAATTTAAGGAAGGATAAAAATAGATATCTGTAAGAACTGGAATTCACATAAATGCCAGATGTTAACCAGGCAGCTAGCCCCATGTATGGGCAAAATGACACAGTTTCCACAGTGCTTATATTTTTCTCAGTGCTTACATCTTTCTGACTAGAGCTGGCCCATATAAATGTCATAGAAGTTTAGCTTTCTATTTTCTTAACTTTGTGAAATAACCCCTATTCACTGCCTGGGTGAACACGTTTTAGAAATAAAGCTAACATACCCCACACAAGTAGTATTTACCTTACAATGAATCAAACTATGAAAGGAAAATGAGTTAAATACTTAACCTTTTCCTACCACGTGTCATCTTACCCATCATAGATTTTAATTATCTAGGCAATTTAACCAGCACAGTCTGAATAAATTTGTTCTGCACTGAATTTATTACCTCTAATAAAACATTCCCCTTTTCATCTGAACTAAATTAACTCCATCTCAACTTTTCAGTGTTTAACACTCCTAAATTACAGTGCACACCAATTTGTTTACTCAAGTCTAGAATCCATTTGCTTTCAAGAACGTGTGCCTAGGTACACACAAAAATTAAAGAAAAATGTAAAGTTAGTGGCAGAAAGTTTCATCAATCATGTCCTGAGAGCCAAGGAAAGATTTCAGCAAGCCTTGCAGCTGTTTCTTGTGGAAGTGATACTGCAGAGCTGCTTGCTTCCATAGGGATGAGAGTGTGGGAATGAAGGATATTTAGTGGCTATTGGGGGTGTGTGAGCTGGAGGTGCTCAGCAGCCTGCCAGCTCCCACCCTCAGCACACAGACTCCATATTCTCTCACTTGCCTTGCCAAAATGATTCCAAAATTTGTGTTTGCTTAACTGGCAGGACTGCAGTGTAGTGGCAAAGTAGTACATCTAGGCCCTGTGGTTTGTTCAAGAATGTCCGATATCCTCCAGTATGACTTGCTGTTACCTCACATCTGATATCGTCATTGCACAGATTTATTTTGGCTGAGGAGCTCTGATTTTGCCTGGGTCTGGTGCCAGAATTGCTTAGTAGAGGAAGTTCCAGACTGCTGAACTGCTTTCTTAGGTCTCCACCCAGCCCCTCTGTAGTTTTTCAATTCCTTATTTAGACACTGATAATGGGATAATGATACAAGGAGATTCTCACAATCTGAGTGGAATAGGCTACTAGAAAAATAAACTAATATTTTGCTTTTCTCTTATGAATTAAATATTTGCATGCTCATAGGCATGAATCTGGTTTTCACTAGTGTAGATCTGGGTGACTGCAGCATCTCCAGTAAACCCGTATCAGCAAAAAAATTAATGGGAAAAAACCTTTGGCAATGTTCTTGGCTGTATCATTCATAAGACAAAACCTAAATAGAATCAAATACTTAGTGAATACATGGAAGAAAAGCTGCTGTAAGGTTTTTAGTCCTTATCACAAATATTCATACTGGGTGGTTGCACAGAGTGACCTAAAAACCGTCACCACTCTGGTTTTCAAGCAACACTACCACAACAAACATGATTTTTTTCTCTGTATTAAATTCAAAGCACTTCTAGAATGTACATATCTGGACATATAATCTTAATTATGTACAAAACTCAAAATGTACCTCAGAGGAGGTGTGGCTGACCATACTTGTCCTCCAGCTGAGGTGGCTGTGGAGAGGGAGGTCCAGAACAATCACAGAATCTCAGAATGGTTTGGGTTGAAAGGAACCTTTAAAATCATCCAATCCCATCCCCTGCCATGGGCAGGGACACCCTCCATCAGACCAAGTCGCTCTAAGACCCGTCCAACTGATACCAAAATTGGCTGAAATTTTTTATTCTCTGTGTTATTTACAACCACCCCTCCTTGATGAAGCACAGACCTCAGCTCAGGCAGACACCACTGCACCACCCACTCTGCAAAGCTCTCAACACCCTCAATTGCAGGGTGATTGGGAAGTTTTCCTCAAAAAACCTGAGGTTTCTGTGTAATCAGGTGACTGCAGGACCTAGCCCCAGGAAGAGGAGTTTGGTTCCTGTAGCTTCATTTGGTCCTTGGGGAGTCTGCCTGACCATCAATTCAGGATGAAAACTGGAGTTTATACTCTTTATGCTTTTAATTATATTGTAATAATTAGTTAATCTTACTTGTACTTTTTCAGTTTTATTGTTGAAATTGAAGCCTTCTCTGTCACACTGGATTTCTTTGTTCTGGCTTTCTCTGTTAAAAGGCCCTGAAAATTTTCCTGCGGACTGTGGATGGTCCACGACTTAGAGCTGGAGCTGAGTTGGGATTCAGCTCCTCAGGCTTCCTACGTGGCACTAGATAATGCACTTGGCTGGGCACTCGCAGCCCAAAAACAGGGGAAATGTATTCTCTTGCCTCACAGTAGGAATTTGGATACTATGGCTTCAAAAGCCCATGAGGACCTTTTATTAAGTTCCACATTTTTGGGGAGGATTTCCTTATATGGCACTGCATGAACTCACAGTCATGCTGGGTGGCAGACTGACTTGTCACATAAAATGAGCTAAAAAAAGCCAGGACTATAGCAAGAGCTGTAAAGCAGAAAACTTCATTAGCCAGTCACTACCTATTCTCATTCAGGTGACTGCTAAGTAAACAGAAGGAATATAATCTTCCCATCTCTCACCTCGTGGGAGATTAATTATTTAAATTCTCAGATAAGGAGCCTTTCTTGATGGGCTCATTTCCTTATTAATGGGTAATCCATTCAGCTCTTTCAGGTGCTTGCACTACCCAGGTGAATCTCAGCTTTGAGAGGCTCATATGGAAATTTCAGCCATTCCTTTATCTCCAAAAGGCTCATCAAGTGCCTGAGTTCAATCACTCGGATTTTACATTCCAAAATAGCCAACAAGCATTGTGTTTAATGAAGCACAATAAAAAAACACTGATGCCAACAAAACTTTACTGCTTGACCTCGGTATTATGTAAAGGCCAGTAATCTTCTGCACATGACTGAATGTAGGAAATAATTTACTTGAAATACATCTATTGAGATTCACAGGTTAAGGTTTTTCCTTCTGGGGAAAGGAAGCATGTTTTCAGCATGTTTAAATAAGCTGTCTCTACAAATCTGTCTTGGCACTTTTTGGAGCTTGAAGTTGTGATTTTTATTTTCTTTCGTTCTGGCTACTTCCCTAACTGATTCCTCCTTAATGGAAGACTAATGAGGCAAATTAAAGAAAAAACAACAATGGAAGAGGTAGGCACTGGCTGGACTTTCTGTGCCATTTCATCTAAAAGTGAAGCAACATTTCCTGCCTGGTATTTATCACTAAGCTGAGACCAACATTGCAAGCCTTACTATCACCCTTTTCTTCTCCTGCCACAGCTCTGATAAGAACAGGAATACACTTTTTTCTTTCTTTTTTTTTTTAACACAATAGCGGACAAAGTCTTAGACATCTTTATCAGGAAAGGCCCAAATGAGTCCCTCACTGTGGGGGTTGTTATAATTGGACAGTTCAAGTAAAAATTACATCTCATTTACAGCGAGTCTCAGGAATTACTCGGTGGCTGAACTTCAACAAGATCAGCACGAGGTTACAATGAGCACATGCATCAGTCCAGGAAACCCTCATTTGTGACTGATGCTGCTGTACAGCACTGATGCTCTTACAGGAGACACTTGGAAAGTTTAAACAGGATTGCATTTCTTTTCCATAGAAAAAAAAATCAAGCAGATTTCTGTGAAAATTTGGCAATGTATGAAATACTTCCATTAAGGTCACCTAGTATTTAAATACATTTTTACGTGGGAAAGACAATAAGTTATCTTATAGTGCAAGCTCTGTTCCACTCCAGCCCTGCAAATGTTCTATTTTGCAAATGAAAGCAGTGTGACAGAACCCACCAAAAGTGTTCTGGAGGTTAAAAACTACATTCAGTGAGAGCTTAAGCACACACCTTGATTTAAAGGCATGGGTCACACCCTAAGTGGGACGATCACAGGGCAGATCACATGCAGGATTCAGACAGATGCTAAAATAATTGCCTGAAGGAGTGACCAAGTGTGTGCATAAATCTTCGCTGACAGAAACTCAAATCAATTTGAAGACAATCCACAAGTACACACAAAAATGACGTAGTGATCCTGATTTTTTTTTAGGTTCTGGTCGAATGCCTTCCCTTTAGCTCCTAATATGAGTTTTATTTGCATAGGATTTGGGAAACTGGCAGGGTTTGGACCAGGCAGGAACCCAACACTTCCCATGACTGAGTCACACTGTGAGCAAGACAAACTCCCAGGAGGAGCTTTGCTAAGTACTTCTGAAAAAGATTTCACTTGCAGGGGTTGGGTTTTCTGGTAACCAGAGAGATGGAATGTATTGAAAAACTTTTTGAGTCCTGTGCAGCAGTTTGCAAAAAAGAAAGGGACTGTAGAAAGTATAGATTCATGTGCATCTATGGGTATGAACAAGAAGAGATTGCAGATTGAATATGCAGGAAGAGGTCTACAAAAAGAAATAATTTGGGAAAGAAATCTAATTAATTGAAATTCAAGCAGTGGAAAAACTGCTACCTGATGAAACTGAAACATAAAAGCACCGTCAGGTCTATAGTTTTGGGAAGAAATTATTGTATGGTGGAGAAGAAGACTAGCTCTGGGAGGTTTTTAAAACAGTACCATAGAACGACCATTTTTCCGTGTGAAGCAGAAAACGGTGAGCATGGCAGTGAAACCCCCACTAGGTGACGCTGTCTACTTTCTCCAAAGCCCAGAGCGCTGCAAAATTGTAATTATGCCGAAAAGACAACTCTTTCATTAACTCTTTCAAAGCCAAATGAAGCCGTGGAGTTTCACCTGCTCATTACCATGTTTGTTTTGAGAACAGTAGCTTTCATCGCACGCTGTACAGTTCAATTTTGAGGGTGTGCTGTGTGTGATGGGCTCTCAGAAGTCACTTTAGCAGCTGAGAAATCATGTTAAAAATGAGTGTGGCAAAGAAAGTAGGGTGGTAAGTGCTGGTTTGGTGTAATTGATGTTTGTTTTGGAGTCACTTTGACATGAATATATATTAGCAGCATGATGCAAATTGTGTGGGGTGTGATTTAATTTTTGTGCACAGCTACCAGGAGAGCCACTGGGAAAAATAAAAGAAAAAGAGAAAAAAAAAAGAAAAATAAAAGGGGGGGGGGGGGGGAAGGAAAGAAAAAAAATCCTGCACTTTGTCAACAATTACTGCAGGTTTGAAGCTGTCCAAGAATTTTAGCCCAGAGTAACGAGTAATTTCAGCCCAACAGTAACAAGTCTCTGAAGTAAATGCTGACCCCCCCTGGTAAAAACAAGACAAACCCCACTTTGTTCAAGAGGCCCTCATTACGACATCCTGAACCAAAAATATACCTGTCATTAATAACAGTATATAGTTCTCCTCCATTTAGACATGGGTCAAATGAGCATCTTAAAAAGAGGCCATAATGACTGACTGCAGCACAGAACCAAAACATTTGGTAGGTTTAAAATCTCCTTCTCCAAGGATCCTGTGGGACATGGGCACAATGAGCTTTTTGTTTGCAGCTGACTACAGCACTTTTTTAGTTTGTTTGCTTTACTTAACCCTCAGAGGCAGGCTCCTTCAGTACAATACTCCAAGCCTTTTGAAGGTTTTGGTTTTTTTCTGTGTGTGTGTTCAATAAAGTTACTCTTTCTGAGAGGGGTGCAGTTACAGATTTGTTCAAGTTAAAGCATTCTGATTCATGGACCAATAAAGGAAGGAAAAGAGAGGGTTTTGCTTTCACCAGAATTAAGCTTCTGGATTGTTTTCCTTCTTTTTTTTTAAGTTATGATAATTTTTTATTTTAATGTAGCTACCTAACCCTGACAGCCTGATGAGCCAGCTTTGCAGAACACAAAGCATAAACACCCCTGTGCTGAAGGGGAGGAAAAACCAAGGCAGGGTCTCTGGACAGCTTTAAAAGTGGCAATATGCCCCGTCCCTTTCCTGGCTGGCAGCATTCTCCCAGTGACAGACAATCTGGCCACAGACACTGGCCAGCTCCTTATTACAGTACTAATCTTATGTAATGGCAGTGAGCTCACTGCCCTACAAAGCACTAATTATCAGCAGCGTTTTCCAGGGGATGTGAATAACCCCCCTCATGGGGTGGGGGGCCCTGGGCACAGCCCCAAGTTGCTGTATGTGCTTAATCCATAACATGAATAGCTCCAAAGGGCTCCTTGTCTGCTGTGCCTGCTCACAAGGGTCCTTAGCAAACACAAAGGGGGAGCTGCCAAAAGCAACACCAGACTTTTTTTTTTTCTGTTTGGATGGGTGTGCTTTACATCAGTAAAAGTTACCATTCCCAGAGCTAAGTGAATTATTTAAATTCAATTTCTCTGGCGTATTTTCAAGCGTCTTGTTGTGTCCTCTCTCCCTTTGATCAATTATTAAATGCCTCTGCTGATAACGTAAGTTTTGTTGTTCTGTAGTTTGTATTGCATCACATTTAAAGTATAAAAAGATCCAAATAGGCAAATTCCTCTGCTCACACAGTTGTGTGAGTGTTTGGGTCTTGCTTCCTTCTCCTGCATCACAGTGTTTTTTCCCAAATATGTTTGTTTTTACTGCTTAGAGCCTTACAGATAATCGTGGGATGAAGACTGTCCTTGATACATACTTAGAAGAGTTGTTGGCTGTTAGAGAAATGCTGGGAGAAAAGTCTACAGTAAAGTGCAAGAACAATTTAGATTCTGTAATTTTCTAAATATAAATAAAGACTATATATAGTGATTTTCATTGCACTGTAGAATGTAAATCAGAGGGAAAATAATGTTCTCCCACACTAAAGCAAACAGAACAGCCCTGTAACTACCCTGAACAGAAGAAAAGCAGAGCTAGCAAAACATACTCTAAAAAACACTATATTATTCTCTCCTGCCTCTTGAATCTATCAGTGTAATCACACCTGAAACATCTTGAACAGAAATTGGCTTTATTTTCGGGAAATAATGAATAACAAAGCTCTAAAAGAACTGGGGTGCTGCGAGTTCTCTGAACACACTTCAGTGCCTGCCCTCACTACATTCACTTTTGGGACAAATTATCTGAAATCAGGGACCAGGCAGATGTGCCAAAGTTTGCAGCTTCCTGCTTGTCCACACAACCTCAGGTGATGCTCCCAGTCCCAGCCCAGACTGGTGGCAGTGGCCCTTCATCTCCAGCTCTCACTGAACTTGCCCCACATGTGAGGATCTGGGTTTCCTGAAAGGACACACACTTTTTGTCCTGTACTAACACAGCTGCTGACAACTCCTTGCTCTTCACATAAAAAGGAGAGGGGTCCAACAACTCCTCGCCATTCATATAAAAAAGGTGTTGTTATTTTGCCCCAAAAATTGTTTTGTTGTGTGGCTTATCAGCTCCAGAACACAAATTCCACCTCTCCCAACCAACAGAACCACTGAAAAGTTCTTTCTTTCAGAAACAGAAAAATAAATATATAAGAGGAATTAAAACCAAACCAAACCAAACCAAAAACAAAACAAAAAACAAAACAAAACAAAACAAACAAAAAAAAAAAGAGAGAGAGAAATCAGGGACACGATGTAGATGAGAAAAATTGCTCCCTGCCACCCAGATACAGTGCAGCAAATAAGAAAAAAACCAGATCCATGTGAGCAGCCATTGGATCCCACAGCTCACTCTAATTATAGCCTATTTTATTCTGCTTATTGGACAGTGTGCCCTAAGCTTAGCTAAGGAGCACTTTGAAGATAAATTCTGGCTTTAGCCAAGAAGATCCCAACTTGTTTTTTAAAGAAAATTCAAAAAGAGAAAGACAAATATAAGCAAATTCATATGGCAAAAAAAATCCTGTAATGATACATCAGTTACCTGAAAGCCATTTTCTTTATGGAAAGTGCCACCTGAGCAGACAATTAAACTTCAGGGCATGACAGGTGGGACACAACCACTTTATTCAAGTAATTTTGCTCTTCTCAAGCCCAGAAGAACCCTGTGTTTGGGTTGCTTGTTGTGGGCACAACAAGCTGAAAATGTGTGTTTTACCAGCAGATGGTGCGGCTTTATCTGCACAAGATTGTGCCATTTTGCCTGAAAGGCAGGAAACTGCTAACTAGTTTGAATTAAAACCACTTTGCAGTTAAGAAATAAACTTGCCAACCCCCCCACCCTGAAATATCACAGATAATGAAACATCAGACATTTCAGTGAGGTAGATGAAAAAACCTCCTCAAATTCTCTATTCAGAAGCAGAACCTCCAATATTGTGATTTAGGAGTGGGGCTGTTTCTATTTTGTTTGGATAATTTTTCTTGTCCTAAGAGTTTTGGGGTTTTTTTTTAATGGAAAACAGGCAGACTCAATGCAACTATGGACAAAAGTCATGTGGGCTGAAAATATTTAAATATTATTTCTTACTTTCTGAATGAATTTGGTTGTACTTGCTTCATTATTCAAGACACCAGCATTTTCCTCCAGGAATACTAAGAACCAGACTGTGCATTTATAAGATCACTCTTCAACTTTTCCAAAACTTGCTTACTGGCACTATTTTCTATTTTTCCAAGTTCAACATAAATTCCAGTTGAAGCACAAAAAAATGTGCACAGGAATACAGGGTGGGCTTTTTCAGGGGTGGGGGGGAGGGAGGTTGATTACTGCTGCTGGTTTTGATGAATTGTTAACAGAGAGTACTTTCTGTGGAGTTGAAAAAGGAAAAATTCCAACTTTTCAAAAGTGGCTGACTGTACGTACTCCACTATTAGGCACCTAAACAGACTTTTTTCAGAGGGGCTGAGAGCCTGTCAAGGCTACTTTAGGTTCAGTATAGGTTTCCCAGTAAGAACCTTAATTCTGTATTCTCATTTACATGCTTTGCCCAAGTATCATGTTTAATGGTGGCTGGCTCTTGGCCTCAGTTTAAAAATGTCTGGAAAAACACAACTTGTCAGGGACAGAAAATGTCAAAAAATTAATGATTTCCTTCCATTGAACCCATTGGCTGGAAAAAGTTTTAGGTGCAAAGAAAGAAAGAAAAAAAAAAAAGGTATTTTATTCCTTTTCCCAAAATTGCCAATAAAATATCTGGCAAAAGATATTTCTGTTGGTTTCCTTATGTTGATGGGAAATGAGTACCAAAGTAATATAAACCTTTTCCAGTGTCTCCAGTAGTGGAGCCTGTGTTTCAAGCATTCCCAATACCCAGTTCGTGGGGTTTTTTTTTGGTTCAGGAAGAAAATTCATATGAAAGAGAAACTTGTCACCCACAACATGTCTTGGTGTGGTTGTTGTTGTTGTTAATTTGCTTTTTCTTTTAAGTCTACAAAGCATCAGAACTGTTAGGGGTTTATTTTTAGCCAATAGAAATTCATAAAGTCATGCAAGCATGATTTTTTGGATTGAACCAAGCTGTTATTGGAGAAAATTCAAAGAAGTATCAAGACAAAGATGAATGTGCACCACTTGTAGCTGCACAATCACTTTTCTGATAGTATCTCCAGGAAAACTGATATCAGGGGGATTCCCAGCAGGCTTGACAAATTTTCCCCCATGGCAGAAGTGTTGCACAGAATTATGGATAGATAATATTTTTTTGGAGAGTGCATAGACTTGGGAAACAAATTTAGAAACAGATGAATACAGGTGCACCCTGATACATGAAACACATCAAGTCTATTTAAATTTTGGCTATAAGCAAGAGCCACCTCTAAACTCAGAAATTCAATTTAGAACCTGAATGTTGGTGTAATAATTCTGATTTTTATGATCACAAATTATACTAATGCTTTTAAAGCCATCATAAATTCTGCTTACCTGCACACACATAAAAGAGGCAAATTTTCTACCTGCATAGTACTTAAATTCACTGCAATTTTAGGACATCTAGGGAAATAGATTGGATGCATATATTTAATTATGTTATCATTTGTATTACTTACTAGAGAAGTAATAAATCACTGTAACAACAAGAGTGGTTAGAAAGTATGAGAAATAAGTTAAAAGCCAGGGAAAAAGGAACAAATGAGGCAGCTGCTCAGAACCATGGGATCCAGAAACCATATGGAATAAGTTATGAGGAAAATCTATTGAAGCAATGAACATAAGTGATTTCAAGAGACACCTAAATTGTTTCTGAAGGAAGAGACAGAGGGAAGTTGTTAAAAATGAAAGAAAAATAAGGTGGAAAAAAAGATCAATCAAAACAGAAATCTGTTGGACAGATGGTACCACTCTGTTTCTAGAATATCTTAACTTCTTGAAATTGAAAATTACAGTAAAACTATAAATGCCCATTCAGTCAGTAGCCTGAATTAAAAAAAATACAATCTCAGCTCTAATTTTAATTTTCCATAAATTCATAGAATCATAAAATGGTTTGGACTGGGAGACACAATGAGCAAGAACACCTTCCACTAGACCAGAGTGATTAATCAGTGGCACAACAACTCTGTCTTTGGAATACATATAAGCATTTATCTTATTTTACATTTAGTATCTGGAATCACCGATGGGTGCTTTGATACCACTCCAAATGCCCTGAGAAACCAGTGAGACAACAGAAAGTTTCACCACCATTTCCCACCCCCTCTTTGCTGTCACCTGCCACCTACAGCCATGTCCCCAAGAAATGTCTCATTTATAAACCATTTCAGAGCATTTTAAAGCCTGGTTATTTATATGAAATGGCAATAAATGAAGCCTGCCTTGCCCCAGGTGTCTTTCTACACCAGGTGCAGCCACATGGTCTGCAACAACAACAGGTGTATCCAGATGCTCTCAGATTATAAAAGTTCACAACTGGAACGGGGAATAATGACCAGTTTGGACTTTTCCTTAATGTAAGGTTCTTCACTGGGTGCTCAACAGCAAATAAATCACCTGTTCCTCCTACAGAAGAGATTATTTTGAATGGGGAAGAGTTTGATTATTTCCTATGTCCATCAGCTCTTTGATTTAGGTTGGTTGATGGTGAGTGAAGATGTTTTCCCTCTCCTTTGGCTGATTTTCCTTTTTGTTTTAAGTCAGCAAGAGGTATCAACAGCATCTTAAAATTTTATGGGTGAATTATGGGTTACAGGCCTCCTGAACCAGCTAAGGATGGCTGCTGCAGAACTGCCACACGGAGCAGGCTCCAGAAATAGTTGTGAGGCTCCTCTGTGCACCCCAGAGACCCAGCAAAGGCAAGAACTTGAATGCCAGATCATCACCCAAAAATGCATCCTGGTGAGTGAGGAGAATTGCCACACATGGCCTTGCGCAAGGCAAGGAGTTCACAAACCAGTTCCAGCAGAGACTCTTAAATTACCACAGCCTCACATTTTTGAGTATTTCTATTTGCAACCTCTGAGAGTTCCAACATATACAATAACAGGAACTAAGAACAAGACCTTAGAGCTAAACCACAAAATATCAGGTGTCCTAAAATGAATTTACTGGCTGTTTGCTTGGGTACATATTCAGTGACAGGGGGATTTTTTTTTACTTTTTTTTTTTTTAATGCAGCTTCTCTCATTGCTAGTGGGAATTTAATAAGCCACCACAAAAAAAAATGAGTCAGTGATTTCAGCTCAAAGGCATCTTACCAGTGGGCTACCATCAGTCCAGCGAAAATCACGTTCAAACATCTTGTCATTGAGGCCAATCCACTGGTAGTCATGCCCAATACCTAGGGAACCAGAAGGGTATTTTTATTAACTTTACCATAAATGGAAGAGATATCACCAAAGAAAATAATTTTATGAAGAATGAATCAGACATCCTATTCTTAAGATTATTCTGCTCTTTGTGCAAATGACTGGTTTAGAGGCTCTTTTTCAGCTTTTTGGTTTTAATTTGGGTTGTGTATAAAAATGCAGATTCTCATCTAACAGTTTTAAACAACCCTGTCTCTTCACTCCCAGTGATGCCTACCAAGGCAAAGGGAATTAATTTCCTACCTAAGAAAATATGAGGGGAAAAAAAAAGAAAAAAAAATAAAATCACATATTCTAATCCACATTTTTCAAGTTTTGGTTAGGCTGTGACCAGTGTTGTCTAAATTTTACAATACAACACAGCAGCTATTTCTTTATGCCTAACTAACATGATATGTCATGGCATTGGCTTGATGTCATATGCACAAAATACCTTAAGTCTCCACAAGAAAATTGTTTTAAAAATTTTCAATGCCAAAACAAAAGTTCCTGTTTTCATCCCTCCCCCAATAAAAGTATTTTCTGTTTAACAAATAATAACTGAATAGTTATAGAGAACTTGTAGTAATTGCAGAAGTAAACATTTATAACACAATGCCTTTTTAAACATTATAAAAGTATGTTTTAGGTTGGAGATGTAAAAGCTGAATGGTGAGGAGGAGATCTCACCAGTTCTGAACCCTGATCTCTCTTGTTTGGAGTCACAGAGTACCCTAAGATGGAAGGGACCCACAGGGGTCATCAGTCCAGCCCCTGGCCCTGCACAGACACCCCAACACTCCTCACACATCCCTGGGAGCAGTGTCCAAACACTCCTCCGGCAGCCTCGGGGCTGTGCCCATTCCTGGGGAGCTGGGGCAGTGCTCTGGGGGAAGAACCTTTCCCTGAAATCCAACATAAACCTCCCCTGACACAACTTCAGGCCATTCTCTCAGGTCTTGTCCTTGTCACAGGGAGCAGAGATCAGAGATGCCCCTAGAGGATGCTGGAGATCGTAATGAGGTCTGACCTCAGTCTCCTGTTCTCCAACTGAACATCCCAAGTAACCTCAGCTCCTGTGCAGACCCTTCCCCATCTCCACACCCCTCCCCTTTGGACACTCCCTGAAACCTTCAGATCACCCTGGAGCTATGGCAGCTGAGATGTGAGGCAGAGGAGCCCCGTGGGTACGCACGGTTGACGAAGATCTGCTCCTCGTGGGACAGGATGCTGGTCAGGTGCGCTCCCTGCAGGCGGCACTCCCGCTCCGCCGTGTCCCACGTCCGCCGGTGCGCAAAGTACTTGTAGCACTGCCCCTGGAACTTGTGCCAGCCATAGTCACAGGTCTCCGTGTCTGCAGCAAATAGACAAAGCACATCCCTGTCAGTGCACCAAAACCAGGCACGTGGGATCTAATCAACCAAAACAAGGAACATTTGATCAGTGCACCAAATCCAGGCACGTTTGAGCAACGCACCAAAACCAGGCACATTTGGTCAGTGCACCAAAACCAGGCATGTTTGATTAATGCACCAAAACCAGGCATGTTTGATTAATGCACCAAAACAAGGCACATTTCATCAATGCACCAAACCCAGGAATGTCTCATCTACACTAACAGATATTCTGTAGGACAACGCATCACGAAAAACCAATCTGTTAAGGCATGCAAAATCAAACACTTATCATTGAAACCTCATTTTCAGGTAGTTCTGCTTACCCAGTTTCAGTATACCCACCCCTGAGACCTCACTTTCAGGCAGGTCTGCTTACCCACTTTCAGCACAAACTGCAAGAATATTACTTATCTAATACATAGAATTACAACTGGAAACTTTGTGGGTTTCCACTGATTGAATTAAGCTGAATCTGGGAAATTTCAGGAGGATGTCTTCATCCATAACCCTGGATGGATGAAATGACTGGATGTTGGACTGCAGTGAATCTATATTTCACCAGTTTTCTGAGCCTGTATTTGGGGATGGGATTTTTTTTCTTGCAAGGACAAATGGCTCTTCAAGTGACTGTACTAACTTAAGTTTGGAAGAAGCTGATAACTGAAAACTATAGTAAGGGAAATTATTGTGATTTTTCAGCCCACAGAAGCAAAGGTGCAATATTATCTTTCTGAGCTCACGCCTCCAAATCCTCTCCCCCACAAACCCATCTTTCTTCATGAAGTCAACTTCAGGCACCAATTTGTTAGGAGGTTTGCAAAGCTGAAATACAAAGTAATGAAATTGCATGTTGTCTGTGCTTGCATAAGGCAGGGTACTGATAAGAATGCATCCCAGAGAGAATTCACACCAGCCACTATATCCTTTCAGTTCAAAGAGAAATAAACACAAGCCTTGGAACAGGAACAACCCGTGGATTTGATGTTAATGATTCTGTCAAGGTTAGGCAGCTGTAAACAGATTGCAAAAAACAAGAGTTTCAGTTCCAAGTTTATTTCTGCAGGGATGAATCACAGGAAAAAATCAGCATTAATAACACGGGCAAAACAAGAGTGATGTCTAAATGTGCCTGAGCTGTGCTTGAGGATGGGAAGGACTTGCCAGTGATAAGAGGGAGTTTTAGGGAGGAGCGGGAGAAGCAACAGAGGAAAGGCAGAGAGTTTCAAGGCATGACAGATGCAGTGGCATCATAAAGGACATTTTAGCACAAGATTACAGTGTGTTTCAGCCACAGCTATCTCAGCACAGGATGGCTCACCCTGAGAAGCCTCAGGATGCTGAAGAACAGAAACACAAGGCCTGGCCTCCCCCACCCCACCCACCCACCAGGAATCAGCCACTTCCCAACAAATTTTATCAGTCTCCCAAGCAAAATCATGTCTGAAGAAAACTATTCCAGCCTTTCCAGAGTTATGAGAAATTCTGGACTGGAAACTGGATTTTTCATTTTCAGTAAGTCAGTGCAGTCAGTGGTCAATAACATGCTTTGGCCAAAAGGGCTTTTTTTGCCTGAGTACAGAAACAGCCAAATATTGCAGTATATGCCAAGGGCTGATGGCTGCAAATACCTTAACCAAGGGATTACTTAGGTTTGAGCTGCTAGCATCTAAAAAACAGTTTTTCACAGCAGGAAGAGACCATTTCCATCCCTACACATGAAATTGTCTATTTTTTCAAAGAAAGTTTTTAAATTCCCCATGACACAAACTAGATTTTACATGTACATAAATGGATTTCAAAGTGCAAATATATCATGTCAGAGGCTTATTAGAATTTCTCTGACAATAATAATGTAGTCATTGTCTTAAGAGTCTGATACCAAAATAATTTCCCAAAAGTCATCAGTATTGACAAAATGTACCAAATGCAAAAGCGTAACAAAGCTTACACTGATTATCTCCCTTCTATTTCCAGGAAGTTGAACTATAAAAAAGTCCTTGTTCCTTGAGTCATCCCAGCTATGAAAAAAGGAATGTAATCTACATAACCAAATTGTTAGAGTTTTTTATCTTTTCCCTCTTTGTATTCTGTGTGAGATGCAGGCTGCAGACACAGCTTTAATCTCTGGCATCTAGGTAATTTTTAAAGTTTAGTCTGCCTTGGGCTTTCTAGGACATTTGTTTAACCACACAAGGCTGACTAACAGACCTATGTCCTTTGTGAAGGCACTTAAGATTTTATTATTTATCTTGTTCAGGGAGTCCTTTGTCCCACAGGAAACAAGTCAGATAATAACAAGGAGCTGAGAAAAATGTGGTCAGAGAGGGTTTCCAGGCTATTCTAATCAAACCTTCCCGTGCCTCTGCTAGGGAAGAAGTGAAGGATTTGAGAGAAGATCAGCTGAAAGGCACACTGAGAAGGCTTAAAAAGACAAAGAGGACTGTGTTTACAAAGTTAGATATAATGGCCTGAGCATGACTTATAAATAACACAATTTCTCTTCTTAAGGCAAAAGGTGCCAAACACTGACAAAGGGAAAAGTTAACTAACTTCTGCACCTGTGTGTATCCCAAACCTAAAAAAAAACCCCAAAAAAACCACCAAACAAAAAAGAAACCCAGAAATGATGCCTATAAAATACATGATGTTTTTAGATAGTGGAAAAGAGGATTTTTTTTGTTTGGGGTTGGGGGCGTGGCTGGGGATTCTGAGGTTTGTTTTTTTGGGGGATTTTGCTTTTGGTGTTTGTTGTTGTTGGCATTTTTGGGGGTTGGCTTTGGTTTTTTTTAGGGGAGAGTTGATAGAAGAGGTGAAAAATGAATAGGGAAAGGAAGATTTGAGATGATAGAGGATGAAAAATGCAAACCAGGCAAGTAAAACTGTGGGGACCATTTCATCACTGCAGAGTTTTGTCCTCAGAGTGAAACCTTTACTCAATTAAGAAAGCTGAAAGGGTAACAAAAAGGTAAAAGAGTTCCATATGGGTATAAATTTTTAGTGCCTTTACAGTAGACACTAATTGCAGGTGACTGTCAATTTTCTGTCCCAACCACAGTGAGCAGAGTAGGTGCAAGCACTTATTGAATGCAGTACTTCACATTCATTGTGTACCCAGTCACAGACTACTGTAACCTTATTCTAGCATGCAATGGAAAGACTGAAACACTGTTCACCATATTTGTCATGCTTTAAAGCTCGTCTAGGGTTTATGACAATTTACAGGGGTTTTCAGTGGTGTGTGCAAGGAGTTACTCTCACAGCTTTTGTTCTCTGTAACTGCATATGAACATGTGTAACAACATCCCTAAACACTGCATTAAAAAAGAGTTCTCTGAAGGTTTGATATAGAAATAGGGACTGCTTTTTCAAAAGCTGCTGACAATAGGTCCATTGTCTTTTAAGAAATTCCAGAAGAGGCTTAAAGGAAATAAAGACTGACACAGGTAACAGAACATAATGAGAGTCTTACTCAGCTCTGAGTTTTATCAGTGGTTCTCTGCCTTCAGCTAATGAGGAAATGTTGAAGGCCACTTAGCCCACACATCTCAAGGAGAAAACTATTTCTCTAGTAAATATGCAAAATAATCCCTTTTCAGCTGATAGACATCAGTAAGAGACCATCTGTTTTCAGAAAGTATCTCTTCCCTGAGCCCTTCTCAACTACTTCCACCCCAACCAAACAAGCGCTGGGAACAAAGTGAATTAAATGAGACTGGAGTAATCAGAGACATTGAAACAATGGCCTTGTGTTATAAGAACACATAACTCCTGATAGAGTGGTTAAAACCCACAGTTGTTTTATTTTCAGAACCTGGAAGAGAGCAGCTGGTTTATTAATCCCAAGGAGCCGCATCCTGTTACAAACACACGTGCCATTTTGTCCACATGTCCAGCTGCAAGCAAGCCAAACCTTAAGCTTAGAAGATACCTTGAGAGCAGGTGGACACCAGCTAGGGCAGAAAAAGAAAAGGAAACTCTAGCCAGCCAAGGAAGGAAGAGGAAAATCCACAGAGGTGTTCATCCAATTCTCATAAAGAGAACTCATCCTTAAAACTGAGGTTGAAATTGCAAGTCTCTACCATTTCCTGAGAGTTGTCATAGGGGCTTTTCACAGAGGGATGACAATGGAAAGACTAATGGATGTCCCAGAATAAAAGTCACACCAAGATTTACTGTAGTCTCCTGTCATTCTTTGGAAAAGTGTGTTGGGGATATTTATGAATTTTAAGGGGCAATGTTAAAATGTCAGCAAGTGACAAGCAAAATAAGCATCTTTCCTTTGAAAAGATAGAGGTGATGGGCAAAAGAGGATATTGGCCCTTTTACTCTCACCTGTATCAGAAGTTTGCTGTCTTAACTGAGCTAACAATCTTGTTTAAAGGCAAACATTTCAAGGAACTTTCAGCTGCACTATTTCTAACATCTGACAAATTCAGCTCTCTTCAGGAAGATGTTCCCGGGCTCAGATTGCTGAACTCTTTCCACCTGGCAAGAGGAAGGGCTGTCAGGGAGCCAGTTCCAGCTCCCTGAGCCTCAGAACTGATTTGCCTCAGTCTGCATTAGATCACCCAGAAGGTTCCTTTAACTTCACCACCTCCAGAGGTCCCTGACATGCAGCTGTGCTGTCCCCTGGTCACTTCCCCTCCAAATGCTGACACAAGCATGATACTCCTGTCGAGGATCCCTTAGTCCAGAGCAGTCCCACAAGGGCATTTGGGTGAAATTCTGAGCTCTGCATTTTCTTCTGCACCCGGGTAGTGGGTATAGATGTGGTGATCTCCTACTCTGACCTTCATTTCCAAAGGCAATGCATGCTCTCTGCTCCCATTCCCTCCCACGGCATTTTGTGGGCTCAGCACTGTGCCTATGAAAGCCCTTCAGCCTAATTTTTTTTTTTTTTACTTTCTAAAACAAATAATTTATTTGAAATTAAAAAAAAAAAAAGTAATAAAATATAATCTCAATGTGCTGAGCTCCACCTTCCCTGTGGCACCGAGGTGCACATTCTGTCGACCTGGCTGGTTTTTAAATCCAGTGAGGTCAGGACTGATGCCTTGAAATAAAGCCTGCTTGCCAGACAACCATGTCTGAATCGCCAACACAGTTTTATTTTGTCTGGTGGAGTGGAAATTTGGCACTAAAACCTTTTCCCAAGTCCCAAACCACTGCAGGACACTAAGTGGAGGAAATTTAAATTCCAAAGCTGAGAGAGCACAGCTCTAGTTTTGACTGACAAACTAGGAAATGTTCCCATTAACCACCTAAAATGCACTCTCAGGTTGGTCATAAAAAGCAGCTTAAAGCTACCATGGCACTCAGAGCCACTCACTGCTATGGATTTCCTGGAATGAAGGGGAGGAGGAAGGGAGTGAGAACATTTATTTCTTTTGGTGTGAAAACACTGTCAATTTTTAATTTGGGAGACAAGATTCAGAGAGCCTTCTCAAGTTACAAGGTTAGCCAGACTGCTGGAAAGGTTAAACAGTAAAAATGCTGGAGCTGACCAGCTCTGAGATTTTTCATTCCTAACAAACTGATCTCTATAGACTGAGCTGGAAGAGTTTGCAAACCACTCTTCACTGAAGCTGAGCAACAAACATGAAAATACACAATATTAATTAAACAAATCCAAAGGTTTAGTTCATTCACCTGCAACCAAAATCATTCAGCCAAAGGAAAAAGAAAAGAATATTTTCATAAGTTTAGCAAGCACATTGTAATACACCATTTCTTTTTCCCAAGGAAATGCCTTCATTAATTTTATTGACAGAACAAATGTTGCTACCCTATTCCTCCTCCCACATATTGAGTAAGCATCTTGCTTAATTTTTCCTGTAAATGCAGTGGGGTTTCTTGCAGGCAATTTTCTAACAACTACAGGCACTTGGATATTCAATCTTATTTCGGTTGTCCAGCTTAGAAAGCCTTTTACAATCTGCTTGTAATGATAATACTGCATCTACTTTTCCTAAAACAATCCCGGCATAAATAATTTCAAAAACTGTGGGGTGAAGTTGTCAAAGCTGTGGTCCCCAGATGATTAATATACAATCTGTCTTATTCACTAAACTATTCCTACATCTCACCAATATTTTTTGGAATTATGGGTTCCGATATGTCTTTTACACCACATGTAATTTTTAAAGAGAGAAACTCAGTCACAAAATAACTCTGCTCCCATTCATTAAGCATCACTACAGTAATGAGAGAGCTCCATTATGTGTCTTCCCAGCAGTTTGTAAGCCAGCATAAGCAAGCAGGCTTGGAGCCACCTAAAAACTGTTGCTGAAAAGCAAAACCTGAGAGCTGCTGTTTTGAAATTGCCCCATATATCTGTTTATATTTTGTACATGGCAGCATGGCTTCCACTGAGGTTAGCATGTGGATAGGACTCGTGCAAAGTGAGAGATGAGAAAAAACCCTGAATCACAAGTCATGGAAATCTAACAAAAATTAGGAGCTCTCCTCACCACTGATGAGTTCCCGCAGACTTTTGTCAGTTTCTTCCACTTTCTGATTTTCAGGAGGCTTTGACCTGTTACTGCAGAAGGAATTTGGGCTGGAAATGGGTGTTCAGCAGCACAGGTGAGGGGACACCCTTACCTTGCTCACAGAGAGCCCCAATGTAGCTGGGCAGGCACAGGCAGGTGAAGGTATTGAGGCCATCAATGCACGTGGCTCCATTCCGGCATGGGTTGGACTGGCACTCATCAATATCTGCAGCAGAAAATAAAAGTGGTTTCATCACCCACTCAACTCCCAGGAGGGGAAAGTTCTGCTGCCTTAGTCAGGCTGGTGACTGAGAGCAGTTCAGAGCAGAAGAATAAAGCATTTCAAAAGATCCCAGTGGTCACTGTGTGGATGAGAAAGAGGAATGCCATGCAGCTTTCTCCTGGTGGAAAATCTGACTTGTGTATGTGACCCTGGCACAACAAAAGTTCCCATTAACCACCAGGGACCTTGAATATCTTCATGAAACTCAAATATTGGAAATCTTATCATGTAGCATTAAACACACTGCTAATTTCAGTCTGCAGAGCAGCAGGCTCTGGAATCTCCTTGGTTTGCGTTTCTCATTTCTTTCTTGTCTAATCTTATCAAGATAAGGACAAAACATCATAGAACTCATGGTCTTGCATAGTAAACAAATAACATGTCTGTCCCTGTCTCCTCTAGCTGCTAAAACATCTTGTCTTCACCTTTTAAATTGGTGCACAAGTTCATTTTATATAATTATTTTCAGCATGGGTCACTTTTGCACATGTTATAAGCTAGTGTGTCTCTTCATAAAGATCATATGAAGTTTCCTAATGTGTTCTGTTCCTCTGAAAAAATCACAGTGTAAACTTCAATACAGATTTTGCAAACATCTCCATCTTCAAAAATGAACTGCTGGTTCTGGTTCACTCATTAAAATATAAGAGAGAAGCTGGACCTTTCTACAAACCAACAAACAACTAGGAATAAACGCTGCATCATGTAGAAGGTTTAAAAATATGCTCTGGTCAAATCTGATGCTGGGTCTTACTTGTTCCAGTCATTTTATCATACTTTGCTGGCTTTCTGGAAGAAAAATCAGTTATTCTGAACCACAAAGGTGAGTCTCTTGAAATCTACAGTCACAGGAAGTGCAAAGATGCCACAGACAACTGGAAGAGGATCCTCAGCTCAAATTGTTACCAAAATACTAATTTGTACCAAAGATGCATATGATTATGACAATATTTAAAATTTACTGCAAAAACTTTCCAGTTTGTGTTCAGTGCTCAGCTTCCCATTCACCTTTGGGATTTATCTTACCAGTTTTTCAAATAACTATGGGAAGCTCTTAGGGAACTACCCCAAATATTAACATCTATTTTGTTTTATTTGGTGTGGTTTTGAATTCAATGCTGTGAATTCCAGCTCCTGCAGTTCATTTACACGGAACTGTAAATGTGTATGTGTATGTGCACAAAACGGTGCACTTTATAGGGAGAGGGAAAAGGGGAGAGACAATGGGGAACTCTCCATTTTATTGTCCCAAAATAAAGCCTCAGGGTAGACTTTTCCAAATGTCCATGCAGCCTTCAACTTTAAAACACACCAGATCTCATGTAAAAGAGCTGTAAACTTGAGGTAATCAGCATCCAGATGGCACCAGTTTACCTAATTCACACTGCTCCCCATTGAAACCTGGCAGACATGTACAGATGTAGAAGGAACCACGTGGGTAGCAAGTACCACCATTGAGGCAGGGGCTGCTCTTGCAGGGATCTTGGCCTGTTAAACAAATAGAAAAAGGAATTTGACTTCCTAGTTTCAAGGAAATGGTGTATTTTTGATTTTCAGGAGGAAAAAAAAAATCATTTTTCATTGCTGCATTGGTGGTGCAGGCTTTACTGTAGTTACAGAAACTCTATTAACATACTCATCTACTCAAAATAAGATTTATAAAACAGTGAAGTTGGTCTTGAGGCATCACTACTTTCAACTTTAACAACAATATGGCATTTACTATGAACCAATGTAAATTACTCTTGGAATTACTTTTTTTTCACAGCAATTTGTACTATATTTGGCAGTCATGATACTCTGCTGAGGATTTAGTTTGCATGACATGACAATTAATTATAGCTGAACACAGTGAAACATATGCAAAATGAATGGAAAATGCTTTTTTCTTGCACAGGGTTAGTTTATGCAGAATGACAGGGTACACAGAACATACTGACTGGCTGCTTACATTTAATCAGTCAATGCCCACTGAGTCTAATTTCTTTACTCACATGTGTTTCCCACCTGCCTTTCTTAAAAATACATTTGAAGAATACAAACAACGGCACTGAATACATTTGGAATCGGTCTGAACATTAAGATAAAAACTTACCTGCTGTGAAATCTTCAGTTGTTATGCAAGTTACGGTTTAAATACCCATTTCCTTGAAGAGCTTTATGCCTTCCAGTGATGTTTATTTCCACTGAATTTAGATACCTGGGTATTTGCATTTGACTTCATGACTAGGAGCACTCACTCACACAAACAAATCCACACTAAACCATTTCTAACAGTTAGTTTCTCACAGTGAGACAGAAACCCTGAAGACAGTCCTGATATGCAAAAATAAAGCCCTGCCTTTGAAAACTTACAAAATGGATAAGAGAGTTCTGTAAATCAGAAGCATAAGAAAAATTAAGATTTTTTTGGTCATGCTATCCCAAAA
Source organism: Argya squamiceps (assembly GCA_037834095.1). Lineage (NCBI taxonomy): Eukaryota > Metazoa > Chordata > Aves > Passeriformes > Leiothrichidae > Argya > Argya squamiceps. The sequence continues at coordinate 9,431,346 of JBBMKD010000115.1, read as the reverse complement.
TGATCTGACTAGGATTTATGAAAAAATAAAAATAATAATTAAAAAAAAAAATTTAAAAAAAGGAAGAACATCTATTTTGCTCTTGCAAATTAACCATTCAAAGTCTTGCTATAGTACCAAGTTCCCTGTCTAGACAGGGGAATGCAGAAGGTCTAGCTGAAAGCCTCCAGAATAAAATCCTACATGCATAAGTTTGGAATTGTAATTAAGTAATTAAGGATTTCACTTTGGAGGTTTTCGAAAGGATCTGATCCCATCCATTCAATTAGGTGCTTTTTTAGGACTCCTTCACTGAAAGTCACAAATGTAGGGCTCTGTTAAGCACCTTAATGGTGTTTTTTGTGTGTTTGCTGTCTGTCTGTTCTCCTACAGACTGGATATTTCCACTGTAAACATTTTCAAATTGTCAGCTACCTGGATTATTTGAGGAAAAATAATAGTAAACCTATAAAATCTGATCAGTCCAGTTCTTTCCTCAGCTGTATTTAGATAAAATTTGAATTGAACTGACACAGCTGGCATCACCCATGTATTTGATAAAATACACCCAGTACCATCATGGAAAACAAAATACCGTGGCAAATGATGTCTAACATTTGGTTAGATGTCTAACATTGGTATCTAAAATACAACTGTATTTTCAAGAGACTGACACTGTATCAACCACTTAAAGCTACAGACAAGGCTGAAAAGAAGGTCTTTGTTTTCTCTTGTGTGGAAAGCTATCTTGTAGGTCAAGAGAAGTTCATTATTATGATAAATATGAAAATTCTGATCCTAAAATGTGCACTGTTGCTTTCTAAATCAACTGCAAGATGTTAAAAACAACCCTTCATAGAAACCAATTGTGTAAGAACTATCCCCACACTCACAAGAAAAACCATCAGATAAAATCATCTGTTGGAACTTGGCAAATGAAATCACTCCAGCTGATTTCCCTCCTGCAACCAGTGTTACCTTCCTGTCTTTTAGAATTGGCTGGTTACCTCCAGTCTGATCCAGAGTTCCACGATGCAAACACCAATGGAAAGTCACTGGGCTTGGGATTTTGGCACCCCCCATCCTCCTCCACTTTGTAGGGGTCACAACCAGGCTGATTGCTCAGCCAGAGGGTGACGAGGTCAGTTGTCATTTCACGCAGAGCTCTGATTGTCACACCTCTTACCAGAGCCCAGGGCAACACCTTCACAAGCACCACAATACACATAACATGACAGAGATCATATTTGGGAAGTTACCTGGAATTTGCACTGCTGTGCCTTCAACAGAACCCACACTGGTGCCAATCACAAAATCTGATCCGTTTGTGACTTCCGGAAGGGAAAATGACGAAGTTACGACTTCCACAGTGTTTAGCTCCTCAGAGCTCAGTGTTGATGGCTCATTTTGGTAGGGACTGTTTCTAGGGGCACTGCTGTTTGTTGCAATGTTAGAAGAGATGGTTGTGATCTCCCCCTGACCAAACAAAGCCGGCTGTGTTTCTGTGTCTCCATCTAAAAGCTGGGAAGGCAAGGTTAGCATTGTAACTGCTTCCTGGCCAGGTTTAAATCCTTCACTTTCAATGCTGTTGGGTGAGTCTGAAACAGTTGTGGATACAAGCCAGGGGTTTTGGCTCTCAGTACTCCTCTCTTCCTCCTGGTGGGGGTTATTGACTCTCTCTGAGGAAGCTTCGACTTTTGTTGTGCTGACTTTTGGAACATCTGTGCTTGCTCTTTCTCCAAAATTCAGAAAAGCAGTAGGCAAGACACGTATTGATGGAGAATCTCCAGAAACAGCAGCTTCTTCCTCACCAGCTAAATCAGTTACAGGGGTTTCTGTCTTCTCCGTCCCACCTGTTAGAAACCTGCCAAAGTGAGGAGTGCTTTCCGTGTTTGTGCTGTCTGAAAAAGGCTCAGGAGAAAGCTCCAGCAGAGAGGACTCTGTTGTGTCAAGAAGGTTAGCAGTGGGTGGTTTATATGTTGCTGTAATATCAGAACTAACCTCTTTGAATATTCCTCCTGATGAATGGTTGGACTGATGTGAATCCCTTGATGATGATGATGATGGTGATGATGTGCTTGTAATGATTACCTCAGGGTATTCAGATACTCTGTTTACTAAGTGAACAGTAACTGAGGATTTAGGAGTTTGAGTAACAGAATAAAAACTCACTGGATCTGTTTCCTCATACTCTGCTGATGCTGATTTTGTGTTTGTGTATACCATGGGATGATTCCCTGCACTCTTGGTAGGTGACACACTTGTCAGCTGGGATGTAGGCTGTGTGGTGACAACACTTAACTCAAGCTTGCCAGTTGTCAAAGCCTTTTCTGGTTCACCAGTTACAACTGGTGTAAGAGAAGGAATCACAGGCTGATTATCAGCCAGTTCTTCTTGGCCCATTCCAGAAAAGCCAGAGATTGTTTCACTTTGATCTGCTATTACTTGGTTGTTTGCTGAAGTACTTGGCTCATATGTGCTTTCTGTGGGGCTGGTTACAACAGGTTCAGACTCATGAAGCACCTGAGGCCTTGCCAGAGATGGCACAGTAGGAAGGAAAATGCCCAGTTCAGAGAGTTCCTTGGTGGTGAGAGTTTCTGTTGCAAAATTCATGTCATTCCCTGAACCCACATCCATGTCATCTGAGGTTGGTCTGTGTGCAGAAGTCACCAACTCTCTACTTGGTGGACTGGAAGTAGTCAGAGGAAGATTATCACCAGATCCAAGTGTCTTTTCTTTGGCTATGGAAAACTTGGGAGTGGAATAATATTTCTCCCCTTCAGTTGTCGTGCTATCATCGTAGATATATGTTGACTGTGTTACAGGATTTGGCATTGTCTGCACACTTATTATATCCTCAGACATCGATTTTGAGTGATCCATGTCTATAATAGTTGTTTCTTCTGGTGGGGTTTGCAATCGTTCTTCAATCAGGGTAATATCACCATAAACAGAAACGTTCAATATAACACTTCTTTTGTCATCAATCATGGGAATAATTTTTTCATATAAGCCAGTGTCACTTGTTAATTCTTCTGATGAAGCTGTCTTTGGATGAGCAGCAGATGGATTTGCTACAACCTCTGTTTCTTCTGAAAAAAGGGAGGCTAGTCCTGTGATTGCAGTCTGTGATCCATCTTTTGGTGCCTCTGTGGTCATAACTTTGGAATAAACACGTCCAGGAACACTAGATGAAACATTTAGTTCTACTTTAGATGCCGTGGGTATTGAGAAATGAGTAAACATATTAGGGGAAGATGAATCTGAAACACCAACCCAGCCAGATCCTTCCCCAGAGCTCTCAGGTAATACTCTGCCTTGCGTTTTTGTTGCTGATGTTATAATAGGTTCCTCTGTTTCAGGACTGGGAGTTTCACTCAGTATAACAGATACAGGAGTTGTGCCACCTTTAATCAGAAAATGTGAATTTTCCTCTTGAGAAATAGCTTTAGAAGTGGGTGTTGTCCTGTCTGTTTCATTTTCTCCTCTCCTATAGTCAGTTTCCTTTTCCTGAGGTTCTTCATTTGCAACAAAATAATGTGTGGTGTCTTCAATCTCTTTAGAGATGAAGCTCTTGGAGCTGTGTTCTGCTAAAGCTGGAAAACTGGGGAACATGGAGGTGGGGAATGGGTCTCCAGTTTCTGGCAGCAGCTCAGTTATAGCACTTGTGACTTCTTCATTAACTTCAACATTTGCTGGAGTGCTTCCTCTTTCAAAGTCTTGCGTCATGTCAGTGGAAAGTTCATGTCCCATATTTGAAGGGTAAGAAGTTTGAGGACTTGAGGTACTCTTGATTTCCTTGACAATAAATGGCACTACAGAAGGAAGAACAGCAAGATCATCTCCCGACCCCTGTCCTGAAAACAGTGGATCACCAATGAGCTCGTTATTTGACAATTTTTCTTCCTTAGGTGTCAGGAATGTTCTGGGAATATCTTTTGTAGGGAAAATGTTTTGTACCAGCTCCTCCTCTTGCTCTGTAGTTGTGACTGGAGAGCTTATGTATGTCCTTTCAATTGTCACAGGCTCAGTTACTCTGTCATCATTAAATGGCAAAAGTATTTTTTGAACTGGCTCAGTTTCTGATTCCTTTTCTTCCTGATATGGACTGAGAGTTGGAACATTTAAAAATCCCAGATGCTCATGGCTAGCCTGTGTACTTCTAAAGAATGTGTCTGTTGTTGTTTCTTCAGAAGATTCCGTAGCTTCTGGTGAAATTTCACTTGGTGTCTCCTCCTCAGAATGTATCTCTTCCATCAAAGGAATCTTCGTAGAAAAAGTTCTCATTGTCAGCTCATCAACTGTTTTCTCTTCAGTTTCCACGTCCCCTGTAGTTCCCATGGAGGTTAAGTCACGTTCAGAACTTGTGACCTGCTCATCAGGATCTGTAGTGAAGGCAAGATCCAGAGGTGATGTGCTGACAGCTTGTCTGTCATCCTTTTCCCATGTTCCCGGTCTACCACTAGGGGCAACTGTTGTTTTTGCCAATGATCTAGTGGATGTCTCTGGTTCTCCAGATCCCTGGTCAGTAATTGAGAAATGACCTCCAAATATTTCTTCCGTAGGTCCATTAGACATAAGTTTTGTGGTGCTGCTGTCATCTTTGAATTCTTCTCCAGAGCCATGCTCAATCAGGAAAATCTTGCCCAATGAGACAGTTGAAGAACCAACTTTTGCATCTTTGCCTTCTGTAGATTCAGCTACTGCTTTTATACTGCCAGTACCATGTGTCAGCATGTCCTCAAGAGAGTTGTTACTGACCACTGATCCTGGAGATGATGTGGCCTCACCTGTTTCTGAATGTCCAATTTCAACTCGTGGTGCAATGTGAGATGTTATCTCTTTTATAGAACCAGATTTTAAGTCAGAAGGAGCTGTGTATGTTGGTTTTGTTTCCATGTTTGGTTCTCCTGGTTTTATTGTAGTAAACATATCCAGGGACATCTGACTTTCTACTCCAGACCCCTCTGTGAAGCTCTCTGACACAGTACTCAAAACTGTTACTGCAGATTCGTCTGTTCTTGCATGTTTTTCATAGTCTGTTGTTGCATCCTTCAGTGAAGCATCATCTGTGCTGTAAACTTTTCCTTCATACCTTTCTGGTTTTGTTTCTGTGACAGGCCTTAATGGAACTGAAGTCAAAGTAGCAGACTCAACAATAAAATCTATGTCTCCAGAACCTGGATCAATAAATGGGGAGCCAATACTTACCACTTTGCTTGTGGGACCCCCTGAAAATATGTCTGCTGGCTCTTCTGCTGATCCTTCATTTACAAAAAACTTCTTCTCTCTCAAGAGAGGAACGGTGGTGAGCTTTTTGATTTCAGAACTTATAGTACCTGGTACTGTTCTTCTGAGTGGCTCTTGACTTACAGTTCCGACTTCACTTGTAGTGCTCCCAAGTTCATTCAAATCCAAATTTTCCTCTGCAGCAGTAGCTGAATTTTGGTGACCTGAATAAACAGTGGTGAGTATTTCTTTTTCATCATCAATACTCTTTTCAGTTACAAGAGAACTAGCAAACACTTTTTCCATAATAAGCTCAGACACAGAGTTGGTGGCAGCAGTTACTTCAGGACTTTGATCAAAAGCAGAATAAGGAGTACTTATAGCTCTGGGCAAAGCAGAGGTGATTCCTGAATCAGTTACAGAAAATTCTGTCAGCAGTGCTGTGCTGGAGCCCAAAGAACTGTCTTGCACTGAAAGTGTTTCTGTTACTGCTATTTCCTCTGTCACGGCTGAAGTTACAGTGATGGTATCTCTCACATCTCCAGAGCCTTCCAGAACCATAAAAGAAGCAGCACTGATCTCAGACTTTGCTGTATGACTTGTTTCCAGAGTATTTTCAACAGAGGAATTTGCATTAAGTTTAATAGTTGTTTTATAATGGTCTTCTGGAGCCGGGGTTGCCTCTTCTGAAATAAGGTCAGTTACACCTTTGTCTACCGTAGCAGGAATAAAAACTGCCTCCAGAGAAGCAGTTACAGCAGAACTTTCCACAGCAAATGCATCAGGAGAAGATGTTACACCAGAATTTTTTTCATCATCTTCCTTTCTTGACCCTGTCACAACTTCTATGACTGAAGTGGAGAGATCAGATTCAGTGGAGCCATCTCCAGAAGATTCACTAGAAATCAAAAGCAGATTTTTGCTATCTTTAGGAGAGCTTTCCTCAGTTCCCTGCCATGTCATGGTCTCTCTACTGTTTTGCAGAGACTGCTCGTGTGAAGAAGTGGTGGCAATTGATTTATCTGTTGTAACAACTTCAGACTCCCCACTATAGACAGGTTCTAACATTGCAGCCCCTGATGTTGGTTGTGTAACCTCAAATGCCCCTATTACTTCTCCAGCTTTGTTTGGTTGCATAGTACCAGAAGCTTCAGATTCATTTATTATAAATGTGTTTGTCTCATTGATTTGAGAAAAGGTTACGTTTTTGGAATGTGCAACACTTTCAATTTGGTCACTCCTCGCTTCCTCAGCTTTTGTGCTCTTAGGTGCACTTGTAACTTGTTGCTTCCCATTGATGAACTGCAAAGCTGGAGGAGTTGTAACATCAGTAGTATTTTCACAGTCTTCATCTTCCTCAAACTCTGCATAGTTTGGAAAGAAAGGATCCAATATTAAATATTCAGACGAATCCTGCACAGAGTCTGAAGTACAGGGTTCAGTCTGAGCTGACTCTGCATCAATGTGGGTTTCATCTATTGCATGAGGGAGCATGTGGCGATTGAACAGATCCAAAAATTCATTCACCGGGTGATCTGCAAGAAAAAAAGAGCTTTTCATAATCCCTAAGTAACAGCAGACACACGAAGTACAAGCAATCCATCGGAGAAAAAAGTAAAACCCAAAACCAAAAAAAATCTGAAATTCAACAATTTGTTGTAAATTCAGTGTGTTCTTCTGTTGATACAAAGTTAAACTCTGCCATGATGTGTGACTTTCTAGTTGGAGCCCCTCTGAATATTGAACACATTGATTATTCAGTACTGTTGATTGCCATGTGCCTTTGGTCCCAAACTGATGCCTGAATTACCTTCCCCTACACTTTCAGCAAAGATCTGGAATGGACAAGATGAAAACCATTTTTCAGACCAACTTGCTGGAGCTGCTTCCATGGATTTAGACACTAATTGACCTCTACCAACAACTGAACCTGGACAAAGCTAAGCAAGGCAATATCTAAAATAAAATAAGACATAAAGACCTCCCTCAGCATCTCCATTTTCCTTTTAGTATAGAGTAATTCAAATTACTAGGAACACTATAACATCTACATCAATCACTCTTTACTAGACTTGGACTCTAAGTCAGTGAATAAAGTCTTGCTTTACAAAGTTGTTGCTATCTGGAATTTTAAAGCATTATGCAGGAAAAAAAAATCACAGATTCAAAGGTCAACTCCCACTCAGAGGGTAACATGACTGAAGTCCAGCAATTTTCTCCTGTTTACCATTCACTCTGAATTATTTACACATTCCCACAGGCTGCAAACTTCTCACTATTTTTTTCTAGGTGTCCAGGCAGATAAAGAGGAGGAAAGAAGACCTAAGAAGGCAAGATTCTAGCTGCAGAAAACCTCATGAATTCCTCCAAGATTTATGATCCCAAATTCCATAGACACTTTTAAAACTTGCCCTTTCAGCACAAAAATTACTTCAAACCTTCTGTTCCAGACAATGGAAGCTATCCTAATTAAAATGAAATTAAAAATAATAATAGAAAAAAGAGTACTCAGAAAAAAGCACCATATTTCAAGCTTGGCCAACTGACTTGAAATTGGAAACTTTGTAGTGAAATCCTTTTCCATGAGTGTCTCTTTCTTCTGGATCTATATTTATAACCATAGAGGATTAATTTCTTGATGGTAGAAACTGGAATGGCCAATGGAGCTTTTCTCACATCTGCTAGGAGAGGATGTGAACCAACTAAAAGGACTCCTTAGAGCACTGTCAGCAGCCATTGCTTCCTGAAAAATATCTCCAGTCTGTGACATAACTCAATTTTTAAATCAATTCTTCCTCACTAAAACTATGTACAAGTCATAAAACAACGAGAGCCTGAGGTAAAGCACTTCATAAATTTGGAGTAATTCCCCTACCTATGAAGACCATTTACCCTCTGTGACTACTGAGTCCTCAGAGACAGAGTCATCAGGTGGTCATTCTGGAAAACAATGTATTCAATCAAATTAAACTGACACAGAGCACTACGAAAGGTTTGTGATTCTTTGGCCTGGGCTGGCTTGTGTGTGCAAATTTACTTCAATTTGGTTTTGAAAAGGTCACTGCAACTCCATTGAGAATTAATGTTCTAATATCTCATGCTATGTTTACAGCTAAACTCATGAAGTATTACTGAATCTCAGCTTCACTAAAGCTCCAGTTGAAGAATACAGAGAATAAATCACCTTCAGCATTGTTTATTTCAACTACACTGTCAAGTTTGTACAGCACTAAGCTCAGTGCTCCCAGTGAAACAAAAAAAAAGGTTGTTTTTAACCTTGTGCCTGCTTGGCTGTTGTACATTGCCCATAGAAGCCTGGGGTGCTATGACAGCTCTATTAGATGGCTACAGAACTGAGATTTCTTCTCTCTCCCTCATGTGTGCTTGTTGGGAATTATTTTTTGCAATGCTTGTAAAAAATGAATACTTTTCTCCAGTAAATTAGAAATATTTACAAAGGCTGTTCAATGCCACAGGATAAATTATCTGCAGCCATTTATTTAAGATTTCCCAGATCTCCATTTCAAATTTTGTGAAAAGCAGGAATTTGGTAATCTCTCCAAGACTGGCAGGATGACTTTGAGAAGCATGTCTAATAATTATGCTTTCAGAATCCATGAATTTCAGCAAAAGGCCATCGTGGACATACTGAGAAACCACATCTTCCTAAAAGCAGAAGTTTCAATTGAGACAGAACTTCACATCTTCCTTTCAAATCCGTGCATGCAAAAACCCACAGGAATTCAGTCAGTGAGAGAGGAATTGCAAGACAGAGCTGATAGGGACCTCTGAGAGTTTCTGATTTTTGGTAAATTCACTATAAAATAACTGCAGGCACACACAGAACCAGAGAACCACACACAGAAATTTGAATGGCCAGGAAAGGTGCCTTGTGCTGTGTGAACAGCTGAAGGAGGGATGTGCACAAACAACCTGGTGTATAGACCGGTATGCCATAAAGATTAATCTATGGTTTCACACACAGCAATTAAGACCCTGAAACAAAGTGTGCAGCTTTGCACAGAAATTGCACATTAAAAAAACAAAAATGACAAAGCCTGGATGGGACTGGATGGGCTGTAATTTGTAGGAGGGCACCATGACTAATAAGTTCTGACCAACAGTGCAGTATTATTGCAGCAGTGCACACCTGGGAGTTCCTCAAATTAGTAGCTCATGCTAAGTCATTTACCGTAGGCAATAAATTTAGTGAACAACATCTGTTCCAAATTCACCTAGAAGACAAATACAAATTCTTACACATGCAGAGATCTCTATCAGACCCTACTTTTGCTTTGTTAGCTTTTTCAAGATCTCACATGCCACAATAATCCACATAAAAGAACATTAGCAAAAGGCATGGTATTCAGATAATAAAATTTCAGGAGGCTCTTTCATCAAACAATAAGTATCTTTGAGGTGTTAGTTTTTTTGGGGTTTTTTTTTGTTTTGGTTTGGTTTGGTTTTGTTGGTTTTGTTTGTTTGTTTGTTTTTGTTTTTTTGTTTTGGGTTTTTTTAATGTTTTGTTTTTTTCCAAAGAAAAAATAACAAGCTTTTCAGGAGACAGTAAAGAATGTAATTGATTGATTTTTTTTTTTTTAATTAGAAATCATTTTTCTTCCTACAGGTCTGATTATTCAACATTAGCATTCAGGGTGCTCAGGGTTAAGAGCTATGAAAAATGGTCACAAACATGGCAAATAATCTACATAATGATGTGGCTCATACGTCCTTGTCAACTGGGTGTAAGACACTGGGATGAAAACCTACCATAAAATATGAATATAGAAGAAAAAGTCTTTATCTGTTGAACTGGTTTGTTAGACCCTGAGGGCAGGAATACAGACACTTGAATTAGTTTTAAACTGTCCAGATGCCACTGACTTATGCTACCCCTGTTTATTTCACACTTATCCCTGCAGGTAAACATATACAGACTCAAGGCTACTAAAAAAGACATAAAACCAGGACTTTAAAGGGAAGGAGTTTGGCTATGAAATATGCTTATCAATAGCTCATGAAAAACAAGCCAAAAAGAGCCCTTTCTCAAAGAGGTGTTTTGTTATTCTGGCTCCAGAAGAAGGAAAGTGAAAACAAGTAGCTGAAAAGGAGCAAAGCCAAGGGTTGTCAGCTCAGAGTGCCAACCCAAACAAATCCTGGGAGACATTTATCAGCAAAGCCTCTCTTGGAGGGGAGTGATGAGGTATACACTGAAATGGAGATGGAAAGGGATAGGTATATCCAGCCTAGAGTGTTTCTTAATCCATTTAATACATCTAGATGTTCTAAATGGTCTATCTATTACTATCTCAGTAACAGTTCTTATATATAAGAAATGGAAATCCCTCTGGCTACAGGGTGATTTTAGCCTGCTACTGCATACAACCACAGAGCCACGGACCAAGGTGTCATTAATTCTCATTACAACCCTTCCAATCCATCATGACTGGTTCCAAACCCATGTCAGTTTTTCAGTGGATCAAATAGAAAAGTTGCCTCCCTGTTACTGGTGCACAAGATAACATCTGCACACATACAAAAATGTGTAACATGCAGCAATATTTCTTTTCTTGAGAAGGCTTTTAATATCCTACAAAGATCTTTTCCAAGACCATCTTTGAGGGGGAGGGCAGTAAAAAGCATTTTCTCTCTCAAAATCTACCAGATAAGCATCTCGAGAAGAATTAATAGGGAATTAAATAGAAAATATAGTATCATGTTTTCCAAACTTTTGAAACACAAAATATCTCATTCAGAAGACTTATGGTTTTCTGAACTCCTTTTTAAAACAGGGCTCTTAACATTTAATCTTGCATCCTGCAGATAGTGGAATTTCACACTCCTGCAGTTTGTCCAGTTATTTCTTCAGAGCCACATGCTGAGTTATTTTGAGCAATAGTACAGTTCAGTCTTCTGTAGAAGGACTAGAGGTTTGATAAAGCCATGAAATTCACAAAAAATATTCAGTGGATTTTAAATCAGGCCTTATATTTTGACAAGAATACAGCTAAACAGGAAACCAAAAATGAGATTTTAGATAGAAGACTAAAACCATTTTGGACTCTGTTTTGAAAGTACTTCATTGCATAATGTGACAATAACACAAAACCCTTAATGTTCACCATCAAGAACCCATAACCATGAAACAGGTTTGCATGAAAAATCAAAAGAGTTTGCGTTAGTCAAATTATTTCCTGCACTTCATAATCAGAATTTTTTGGGGTTGGCTTCAGTAGAGTTATATCAAGATTAAAATGTTATTAGTTATTGTTGGAAAGAGCAGCAGAGGAAGCCAGAGCTGATCAGAGGGATGGAGCAGCTCTGCTGGGAGGAAAGGCTGGCAGAGCTGGCATTGTTCAGCCTGGACAGGACAAGCTTTGGGGTGACCTCACTGTGGCCTTGCAGGGCCTGAAGGGGCTGCAGGAAAGATGAAGAGAGACAATTGCCAAGGGCTGGAGGGACAGAACACAGGGAATGGCTTCCCAGTGCCAGAGGGCAGGGCTGGATGG
>JBBMKD010000115.1:9378476-9419529 GCA_037834095.1 Argya squamiceps | reverse complement strand
CTGTGGCTGCCCCTGGATCCCTGGCAGTGTCCAAGGCCAGGTTGGACACTGGGGCTTGGAGCAGCCTGGGATAGTGGGAGGTGTCCCTGCCCATGGCAGGGCGTGGAATGGGATGGGATTTAAGGTCAGTCCCAACCCAAACCATTCCATTTTCTGTGGTTCTATGAAGACATTGATAAATGTAATTTTTAATGAGCTGTTTCAAAAGCCCTGCACATTTTTGGGATGCTTATGGTGGGATCCCAAGGTTACCCACCAGAGAGAGTCTATGGACAGCTAAAACTCAGACCCTGCTACACCTGGAAAACAATGAGGAGTCCTCAAATCAGAAGAGAGTGTAAATGGTTCAAACCCTCTGAAAGACCAGTGAAGATTCACACCCAGGCTTGGGAGAGGATCTAGGATGAGAAAAGACTTAACCATGTTTATGTTATGCTCTGACTCCCCTGAACCTCAGCTCTGCCAGGAAACTGATCTGCAGTCTGGGTGAATTCAAGCAGCTTTATGACCAGGGCTTGCTGAAACTCTTACAGCTAGGAAATAACTCCAAACCCTCAACCAATTCCACAGGAATGTGTCAGTTTCATTGAACATATTCTGTTTTAAAATCATAATGAGGAAATAAAAAAGGGATTTGAAAAATCTGTTCTCAATATCAAAAAAAAAATTAAAAAAAATTTAAAATTCAAATCCTTTCCCTTAAGTGGAGTGTTCATTCCCCTTAAGATATTACATTCAAACTGCAACAAAACCATTCAATTTTACAGAAATAAATCAATCTGATAACATCTTTTGGGCTGTTTTGTTTCACAGAAGAGGTTTGGGATTTTTTATGTATATTGTCCTTTTCATTCAATTAAAAAAAAAAGATTTTGAAATACAGATATTTCCTGCTGAACCAAAATTCCAAGTGTCAGCCTTTGGAACATGCAATTCCTCTAACTTGTGCCATCTTGTAGTATCACTATCCCACCTAAGCATGGTCTGCTACAGGCATACCCCTTCTCCTCTTCATGAAAAACTAGGAATACTGCCAAGGAGCTGGTCTAAGGCATTAAAGAAACATGGCTACTATTATACACACCTAATTAAAAAAAAAATTTTAAAAGTCAAGAAATAATTAATTTTTTTATGCTTTTAATACTTCTACCTCACATTAACTTGACTAGTTTACATGATGAGGTCTTGTAAAATCCAGCCCTTGATTAGTGTACACTCTAAATAAACAAAAGGTTTTAGTTTAGTTCACTTTAAAATGTTTCCCAGCTGGAAATATACCTTTCTAAAATTTTGTTAAATTTGGCTCCCTTTACAAATCCTTAAAGATGTAAGCAGGTTTCAATAATCTGGGGTTTGGATTTTTTTGGGTTTTTTTACCTTCTAAATTTTATCAAAATTTATGCTTTGTTATTGCTCTGAGGGTCAAAAGAGATTATTACATTACACACACATACATAAATTTACCATGCATAAAAGTCTCAATTACTCAAGTAAACTTCTGGAAGAAAGTAAATGTAAGGAGTGACTTTTGCACAGCTGGCTGGGTGTAGAAGTTGAAAGTAACTCAAGGTGGGTGGTCAGTCTTGCCTACTGAAATTCACTTATCCAGTCTGTCTGCTTTACCATATTTGGGTGTTTTCATGTAAAATCCACAAGTAACAATTTCTAGCACGTTCCTGGCCTGCAGCCTTTTTACAGCCACACCAGGACCCCAGCCTGGAGCTGCTGGCCATAGCCAGAGGCACCTGTGTAAAATGGATGTCACTTAGGTGGACATGTGTTCTGCACAGGGCTCTGGGCCCTCCCACCCCTGCTAAACTCCAAAGCAACAGACAGGATGATGCAGAAACTGTGTCAGAAAGAAAGGAACTGTTTTATTATAAAAGCATATAAAGGAGCCCTCTGGCAATCCCTGGCATTTCCTTTGTTCGTCTCCCCCACCCGACAATAAAAGTTAAAAAGAAGCAGACTGAGTGAAATGTCAAGTTGTTAAAAATGGCAGCTTTGCCATGTCAAGGCTAAGCCCCAGCACGGGCAGGATACAGCTCCCAGGGTAATGCCTGGATATTTGTCATGCAACATTCTGAGGACAGTCATTCCCACTTCCTTTCTGATCCAATATGTCACTAACAAAACATGACTCCAGCCCGTGGTGCCTCCTCCTGAGCAGTCCTGGGCGTGAGCATCCTTCCAATGACAACATTTCACTCCCTGCCTGTGGAGAAGACAATTCTAGAGCTCTGCAGGGCTAAACAACCCAAACCCAAATAACTGCCGTGCAAGAAATCATTTTTCTCCAGATGGAACCCAAAACAAACCAAGGAGTCAGACTGTATCTGACTTAACTGGTTGTCTGGGTGTGTGCAGAGGGAAGTCCAACTCTGCAGGAAAAGCTGGTTGGGAAAGAGCAGCTGCTCACCAGAATAACTTCATCCATTATTTCATGTGTGATATTCCACAAGTGAGGTGGAAACACTGAGATTTCAATGAATTTTGGGCTTTCCTGTCCCACTTCCCCACCATCTCTTCATTACATTTACATCCTGCTAACTGAGAGGAATTCAAATGCTTCTGCCATGACACAGGTGGGACAAGAGAGAACCAGTTCTGACCCTACCAAGATGGGGAGACAGTGTCCCCTCCACAAAGAATCAAAAATTGGCTTACCACAACATAAATTTGGGCAAAAGTCAGAATACTACACTTAGAATCTCAAAGCATATGTCCACCCTTTGACTGTTCCTGTGGCTGCTCAGGGCTGAAAGGAATATTCTTTCCCCTCTTCCTTTTTCCAGTAATACCAAACCACTTGGCTTTAGGAAAAAAACATTATAGTATACTCCTTAATGTGGCAGTTGGGGAAAAAAAATAGATTGACACCATATTATTTTAGGAGTAATAAGGGTTGGTTCACATACTAGGCATGTACTAAATTTTACTTTCTTGATTTGTCTCCTGAGACAAATTTTACGTGGCAAAAATAAAGCCAGAAAATGTTTTGCAGTTCAAGCTCTAAAACAGACAGCAGAGTTTGTACATGTGCGTGTATGTTTATGAGAGAAGAAAGAAAGAGCGAAAAAGAGGAAAACAGCAAGAAAAGGAGACAGAGGAAAAGAGGAATGGAGGGAGATGGGGTACAAGGCAGAAAGGAAGAGGAAAAAAGAGGAGGGGAGGGAGGGAAGGGAGGAAGGCAGGAAGGAAGTAGCATACAAAAGGTCTTTTTTTTCTGAGAACTAAAGCTATGATGACAATTACTCCACCTGCTGTACCTCAAAATGCTCTTTTTACAGCTATCTGGAGAGGTTTATTCCACTTATGATGACTTTCTGGCATTTTATCTCCTACTATTTCTTAAGCACTTTTTCAAGTACCTCATAAGCACACTTTTAATTTAACGCCTGCACAAGCCCACTGGTCATGTACAAAGCATCCAAAATTACATTCTTTAGCTGCAGTTCCTGCTCTTTTGGGACATTATTTTGAGCTATTATTCACGTGGTAACACACAATCTTTTTCTCATAGCAAATATTTTTTTAAGTTTCACTTTTCTTCATTGAAATATGACTAAAATTTTGTTTGGGGCAAATCAGACTTGTCCTGGACCTTTCTGAACGTGCAAAATTAATTGAGTTTCTACAGAAATGGCAGTGATAACTCAAGGTACTGCAGTATCTTCATAACTTCTTAAATGCAAATGAGTTTTAGAATACATAATTAGAGTGATTACATACAGAAATATTGACATACATCACACAAGGGTTTTTGCATATAGACCTGAGTCTTGTGCTTTGCCAATATGACTCAGAAGATACAGAGTGTATTCTGCAGTTGCAACTTTAATGGATTATTTTTAGTGTCTTCCCTTACTTCTGAGAAAAAAAAAAAAAAAAAAAAAAAAGAGCTGAAAAATTTTTAAATTTATCTACAGAGGCTAATAAAACACCCAAAGCAGCCTAGGGATAAACCACAGGTTCTCAGTTAAGTCTGCAAGCTCCTCTCTGCTGCAGCTGGAGTGACACAAATGAGTCTCTCTACCAGACACTATTTCAAACAATGCATACAGATCATGAGTGTTTGTTTAACCATAGAATCACATATTTTTTTCTTTCAAGATCTTTTTTCATCTCAGTTTTCTTTTCTGTTTTGCTTTGTTTTTCCCTGGCAAAACTGGAGTATTTGTTCCAGAAAAATATTAATTTGTTTTTAGAAACACTGTGGGGGTTCTTTGGAAAAGGCACTTCTATTGGACAGTACTTGAGAACAAAGGTTTTAAACCATCTACAGCTAAAAATAGATGTCTTGTTGTGGTAATCTTACTGCACCACTAAAAATCAGCAGAGGGAGACATATTTTTGGCTATAAACTACTGCCACAAACTCCATCCTGTGCTAACATGGTAATATCGCTGCAGAATTAGTTCACGCCTGACAGGTTCTGTATGTGGTCAGAATAAACGGAAAAAAAAAAAATATATATATATAGGTCAAGAAGTCAAACAATTCAATTAAGGTGTGAAGAAATACTTGTCTGAAGAACATTTTGGGTTAATCCTTGGTCCTGCCAGTTGGACCAAGTGTCCACAGCATTTACCAAGGACTCATGAATTTTGCTTCTAATGTTTAATATTTAACTAGGCATGTGACTGGCAACTCACTACAACCCAGAGTAGTGAATACATAAGCAAGCCCAGAATCATTTTACTCACCACTTTCAAGAAAAGAAAAACAATGGTTTAGAAAAAAATCCCACAATGAAATACAATCGAAAATCTCAGTGCTGCTCTGTGTACATATAGGCACATTCTTTGCTGCTAGTTTGGCAAAAGCAACAAAAAAAATTTGCATCAAATATGTGGAAATTCTTTTTCTAATGCCAAAAAACCTCCCACTGAAACTATGGGACTCCTACTTGATGAGGTGCTACATGTAAAATCCAAGAGTATGGTTTAAAGTTAAAAAAAAATAATGTTTCTTGTGCACTCTTTGAGTTAATGATGGGTATCAAGAAGGTAATGAAGTCTAGCAGGCAAGTAAATACCTAGGCAGGCAGGGACTACTGGAAGACACTCCTGACCAGGAATAAACTTCCAGCTGCTTTTCTCCTCCTCAGGAAGTAGAAAGTTTTCATACTGAATTCTCCCCATTTAAGAAAAGCAGTAACACAAGACTTGTCAGCGAAGTCCTAATGCACTGAGTAGCTTGGAAAAAAAATTACTCTATAAAGAAAGATTGATAACTTCAGCACCATGTTCCCAAAGACAACACACAATACGCAGCAACCACTCTGCACACATCCTCACTTGTGGCAGGAAAATATTCTGAAAGACAACAGTGGGTATTCTGTATATTATTGATCAAATTTATCACTTAATCACTTCAAAAAAACGGGAAGATTTTAAAAACTGGCTGGATTAATCCACTCATTAAACTTAAAATGTGCAGAAAAACTGCAAAAAAAGGAACACTGAAAATTTCAAACTAAGAAAGTTACAATCTGGACACATTCAGAATACTTTGGTACAGAAAGCCATTTTCCTCAAAAAAATTAAGTCATATTGCATCACCATGTAAAAGACAGCTCATCTTTTCTGCATTAGGATTTCTTAAGGCTTTCTCCACACGTAAACAAAACCTCTAAAAGGATTCCTGTTCTTCACAACAGAAGTATGAAAAACTACATTGTACCTATGAATAAAATTCCTTCATTTCTCCCATGAATAAACAAAGAGCTATAAGAAAGCTGGAAATGTGTAATCCCTATGTCTAGATCTGAGACGTCTCCTTGGATACAACGCAAAAACAGGAGGGAATGTGTAGGCATCCTCTGAACAGTGTTTAATGTGAGGGCACTGTTCCTTGTATCTGTGGAAGTCTAGAAAGGAATGTGGAAAAAGAAATTATTGTTCTATAATAAGTCTTTCTTCAGGAAGAGCCAGCAATTTTGGCCTGAAGACCATTTGTTAATTCAGTTTTGGCTTCTTGTGAAACTATCTAAGTGTCAAGTTCCAGCTCTGTTTGATATGTGGCTGGTGGGGTTGGTTTGTTTTTTCTTTTCCTTTGTTTCAAGAAAAGGAGAAGTGCACTAAGAAGCTTGAATTTATTAAAATTGCTTGGTTATTAGTTTTGCTTTCATACAGGGCATTATTGCCGTTCCATTTTAAATATAATTTATATGGGATGGTGTACAACCTATTTTAAAAAGCCCTCCACATCACCAGAAAAAAAAAAAAAAAGAGTATCCTAATATAGAAAAATGCCAACTGGTTTAGTTAAACAACAGATCTACCAGTTTGGATTGAACTCAAATGTGTTCTGAAGAAAAATAATCACCTAATTATACAATGACCCAGAAGCTGCAAACTGTTATGAAGACATTGTGATATCTACTGTCCCCACATCCCCACAACAGTTCTGCTCTCAATCACCTCATTGGAATTACTGTGGTGTAATTACACTGGGGAAGATGATATCAGTATCTGGCCACATTACTCAGTGTTTAACACTTCAGTTACTCCAGGCACAGGAAGAATGTGGCCATCTCTACAGCAGGTTTTATGAATAATAAAGAGAGTTTGGTCATTCAGGACAAGAAAATTGCTTCAGTCAGAACTGCTTCCCTGGGAAATGAACTTTAGAACATTACAATTAATAAGGAGACAAGCCCAGCCCTCCATTAAGAAAAGAAAAGAGAAAGAAAAGAAAGAAGAAAAAAAAAAAAAAAAAAAGAGATTTTGCATTTAATAAGGTGGGAAATTGGTCCTGCCCATGTGAGGCCACTTTTGCTGTTGCTTCAAGATCTCACCAGAAACTAGTTCAGGTCAGTCTAGCTGCAAGACAGAATCTTTCCTCATAGTAAACCTTGGTTTGAAATAGGTCCTATAAAGAAACCATAGCTTTCAGTAGCACATACCCTTCATTTGGGGAAAAACAAATGATGATTTCAGCACACAAAAGACAAAGTCTCTTCTCCTTCAGCAGAAGTCTCTCTAACACAATAATTAGCAAAAAGGCACACCAAAAAATCGCACTTAGCGCTGTGTGCATAGCACAAGTAATGATGTCCAGAGAGATTATTTGCCAGTGGCCACAAAAAAAAATCTTGAAGGAGAACAATGTGGCTACAGACAAAGAGAGATGCAAACATGGATGCTGCAAACTTCTAGGTTGTCTAATGCAATGCCTAGAAGAGGCAGTGTGAGGCTGCTCCTGTCTCTCCTCTGCTCTGGTCATTCCAACGGCCTCAGCCCCTGGGGCAGAGCCAGCATCTTCCCTCCCTGCACAGCACATTCCCACTCTCCCACGCACACACCCCCCTCAGGAGCTACCAAAAACGAGGGCTGAAAAAGGGGACGTGGTCATTCTCTGTGACTGAGCAGAGAAATAAAAGTATCAAGGGATAAGTGTCAGGAAGAAAAAAGACCTATTCAGACTAAAGACAATGCTGGCAAGAATAAACATGGGTATAAACTGGCCAAGAAGCAATTCAGGCTAGATATTAGAATCAGGCTTAAAGAGAGCCATGACGATCTTTGACAGCCCTCCAGAAGGAGCTGTGAAGACAAGAAGATTAAATGAATTTTAAGGCAAGGCCTAAGATGGACCTGAAAAGACTATTCTGCCTCCTTTGTTAAGGTTTATGACTATGACTCATTACCATTCTGCATTTCATTCAAATTTCACATGCCCTCTCACACTGCTAAGACAGAAATATGCATGTCAGAGAATTACATGTTGAAACACAAAGGTTTGTAACCTCTTTCCATAAAATTCCACATCTACAAAGCACAAGTTCCTGCAATTTCGGTCTCTTCAAAGCTGGAGGGGACAAGAAACCAGACAGAGGTGGTGTGAGTTCCCAGGTCCAACAAGCACTTTGAAACATATTCACTAAATACTTTCAAATGTCTCCAAAAAACACAGGTGTGCAAATTACTCCTGATTCAGACAGGAGTTATGTTTCCAGCATCCCCTCAACCACTGTTAAACAACACCCCCACAAGCATTTTTCAGCTCATAAAAGCTTTATGGGCTGAAAAGTTTCTTCAGGTTTGTTTTTTTTTTCTTTCCCAGCTGCTAATCCATGACCTTCCAGCACCAGCAGCAGCCCTCACCACTGGGAAACATTGGAGCTGTGAGGACACAACAGGGCACAAGGTGGCAAATCCTCACAGCCAAAAACAAAGTCCTGTGCCTCATCTGGTGCCATGGGAAGCTGTGCATTTGGTAGCACCTTGCACTGTGGGAGTATTTGGCTTCCTCACTCTCATGATTCCAAGGGAAAAGCTCCTGGTTCCACTCCAGTGGATGAAGGTCCCAGGCCCCTTCCATTCTGAAACATGTGCGTGGTCCTTTCTGGAGCATATAAAGGGATGTTTCCTCATGTGCAAGGATGTTTTCCTCATTAACTGAAATGCCTTCCCTGCATCTGCCCATGGGCTGTCACAAAAACCAAGTCTTATTACCCAGATTAATTTGTGCACCTGCCTCTCATTTGTCCACATGGGAGTGTGTAGATTGTTTGTACATTTTCTCAATGAAAAGTGCTGTATTCCTACATAAATAAACAGCTTTATCTGTTCAGCTCTGTGTTCTTTCTTATCAGTCCTAGAACACGTCCTCCAGAATTTAAACTGAGCTTGACCGTCCACCAGGTCTCCAAATTACTTCTGTTTCCATGCCTTGTTTTGTTTTTTTTTAAATCTAAAAGTAAACTTCCTTTGTGAAAGTTTTCATTGACTGCAAGCATGCACTTTAAAAGCTAGGAGTAAAGCTATTTACCTCTAGGATAAGAAAAGAAGTCCTCTAGGAGAACCTTTTCCTTGTCTAATAAATGTAAAGTCTTAGAAATGATAAGGTTTAATAGCACCTTCCAGTTATATATATTGTACTACTTCATATTAAGGGGGATGTGTTTACGAGACAGAATAATATCCTTTCCACTTTATATAACTGAATTCAACTCAACACCTTTCAAGTGCAGCTTCAGCTTGCAATAATAATGAAGAATAATATCCCCTCAAATTCTATACATCCATAACACATTCCATATACCAACAGCACACTCCAGCCCAAAGACTTTAAAGCTCTTCAGAGAAGTTGGTGCCAGCCTGGTGAGGATTTGAGGTGAAGAAAGGCACAAGGAATCCTTCCTCCCTCTACTTCCACCTGTGCTTGGCCAGAGGTGAGCTCACCTGAGCCAATGCTGCTCCCACCACCACAGGCTCTTTGTCCTGCTTGATGGAAACTGCTAAAAAATATCTCAAAATCTCAAGAATTCACACATTTAGCATAGCCTTTCTCTTCCACATGGAATGTAAAACACTACTCCTGCCTAACAAAGCCTAATGGGCACCTCCATGGAGCACTTAAATATTAATGTGCCCACACTGTAGATGGCAAATGGAGCTGCAGGGAGCAATATTCAGCTGTGTAATAGCAAGGGTTTTATTGTAATTGAGTGATAGGAAACAAAACATGGTGCTGAATTTCTGCTGAGCCCTGCCTCACTGTTAAACTGTTGCTCCTGGCAAACGCTGAATAACAAGGAGGTGGAGAATGAGGGGGAAAGAATAATCTCATAAATAGTTCCAGTACTTCTGCAAACACAAAAAGGAAAATATATTCGTTTATAGACAATGCCATCTATATAAAACCTCTCATTATTATTCCTATTTGAAACAGTTATTTCTTGAAGGGCTTTGGTAAGCAAGCTGTCCTTTCTTAGGAGGCACTTTCGGACTCTTGACATGAAAATCAGTGCAGACCTTTGTTTATAACCCTCATAGATTAACTTTATCTAAAAATGCTAAGCTGTATTACCTTGAAAACATGCCAAAGGAGGAAAAACCTTTGTTTTATCAGAGATGTTATGATATAAACTGTATTTATAGCTTCTAATCAGCTAAGAATAAAAAGCCAGAGGTACAGTTTATGTAGTTCTTTATGACAGTGGATAAATTCTCAAATAAGAAGTGATAGAATAAGAAGTTAAACTACATCCTAGTGAAAGGCATATGCTGGTAATATTTGCCAGATTCATTCCTCTTCATTACTCCTATACAGATTTTCTTCAGCATGAAGGAAAGTTTATGGACTAAGGAACAATGAAGGGAAACTGGGCCTGACAGGATTTTTCAGATGTTGTCTTTCATTTTTGTAGCAATCAAAGAAATCAATTCAAATCCTCAGAGAGAATAAATCTTTGTAAGTTCTAACCGATTTTGGGTTAAGCAGGTAGAGGATGCCTTTAGTCTGTGGACAGATAATTGGAGGAAATCCCACTCCCAGGGCGTGAAAACAGAAAAATGACAAAAACCCATTTTTAACCTTGCACTAGACACATGATGAGGCTCTCTATGTTTAAAGAGAAAACAGATCGTGCCACATGAAGAATTTAGTAATATTTCAAGAAAATAACTTTTTTTTCTCTCCTCACAGACTAAATAATTCTTAAAGGCAGATTTCTAAAGTTTTATAACTTCAAGTCTGCTTATAAACACTCTGACACATATGCACATCTATACCTGGGAAACGCATGCACAGCTTTGAAAGTTTGTGAAGATGAAGAAGACAAACCCTGAAGAAAGTTGGTCCTAAAGACATGATCACCCAAGGCAGAGTAAGAGCAGCTATGAAGAGCATCTGCACACTGATCCACTGTCCTTTAGATAATCCACTTTGGAACTAATCCTAATTTAATGACTCACAGTACCCATACTATTTTGAAAAAAAAAAATAAATAAGGCTGTCCTTGATGTAAATGCAGAGAAATCCCCCATCCAAACTCTTCCCAGCCATCGTACTTCTTTCCATCACTTGCAACACACAGCTGCCCAGCACAGCCCACTTTCCTGTATGAAATAAACCGTAGCATAACTCAAAAAACCAATAGGAAAAACAAGGTAACTATTACCTAGTCCAGCTACTCAGTATTAAGTCAAATTAAGTTAATTTGTCCACAGGTACAAAAGGACTTAATATGTGGGTTAAGTCTTGTTTTCTGAAATTATTCCTCTGCTCTAACTTACTGGACTTGTATCATTTAATGGAGACCCTCAAGGCACTGGTAACATATAAAGACAAAACAATGATAATATACCACAGAAATAAAAGTTTCATAACTATCATTTTCTGAAATAGAAGGCTAAACTCCTATTGATATAGCTTGTGCAGATTTGCATCCTGTAAATACAAAGCAGGATAATAAACATAACATGATCAAAGATACCAAGCCAATGTATGAAATGTCCAACCAGGATATGGCACATTTCAAGCAAAAAAACCCAAAACAATACTGCTTTTTGATTTCTGAATGGAACTCTATTGAGAACAAACCTGACAAAACCATCCAAAAGTCTCCCATAAATTATGAATTCTGCTGGATGAGTTCTTCAGAGGCACAGAGGTTGCAGCCAAGAACCAAAGAGAAAACAGTTCCTGACAAAATCATTCAAAAGCCATGCATGTAGTTAAGGTATATGACAAAAAAAATCCATTTTTTACTGTGTTCCTTCAAAAAAATAAAATAATTATTATACAACCATAAGATAATTAAACACAATAAAACATTGAACCTAACAGAAATCCTGTGCTTTTCACTGCTTGTCAGTTTCTTTACTTTTAATTTTAAAACATAACCTATTACCGTGACATCTTAACTGACTATTGTCAGTTGACAGGCCTCTTTAATGTAAAACTGCACACTCTTCAATATTTGCATTATGAAGACATATTCACCATCAACCCCAACAGTTCATTGCTACTTTGGAAGTTTCTGTTCTGGATACCCATGGAATTGAAGCTACATACACATGTACAGAACCATCAGCTAAAAAATGTGGCAGAATTAAATACTGCATCAATTTGCACCACATATTCTCTAGGATGGATTTTGAAAAAGCTATGATATGCTATAAAAGAACATGAAAAACCCCATTCCTCCAAATCACAGGAGGCAATAGAGTGCTTTAACCATTTTTTAGCTGACTACACTGTACATGGCATTGTTAATTGCTACAGACCAATGGAATGTTAAAATAATCTAGTGCTTCATTTAGGACTAGTAATGCATGGAATGGAAGCTGTGAAATTAAATGCTTGTTTCACATACAGCTGGAGTTAAATCGGTGACTTGACAACATTAAAAAAGAAAACTGGACTGTAGACATCATGACTTTTAAAAAGAAATAAAACAGTTTCATATTCTTTCTTACATAGAAATAATTCTTACCACACAGCATATATAAAATACATTTCTGAGGGGCTTTAACGGACAGAAAAATAGACCTACCAATATTCAGTAAGTTGCTGTCTAGACAAAAGTGGTACTTTGCATCCTTCAGCGATCCAAGAAACATCTCCAGCATATTCTAAAGCACACCTGTTTGTCCTGACAAACTGTCCACTCTGAGGGACTGCAGATCTAAAAGGCAAAATCTTACCTGTGTCATTGCCTGTGATTTGAATAACATACAATCTTATGTCATTATCAGGTTGTGAAGTAGAAGGAGACACCTCCTGAGGTTGCAAGGCCTCTGTGGCCTCCTTCACTTGGGGTGGAGCAGTAGGTCGTGCCACTGCAGTGGCAGTTGATGCTGTGAAATATTCCTTATCGATTTCTGGCTCTAGCATCTTTCCTGGCAGATCATCCTCTGCAGTGGGTTTTCTGGGAGAAACAGATTCATCAATTATGATGATGTCATGGCTTGTTACCTCCTCTTCTTCCTCAGGAATGATGCGTGGAGACTTATGAGTGACAAAAGGCTTGGTTGCAGATGTAGGCTGGATTTTGTCTACAGCACCAATGGAAGGTGTCATGCTGCTGAGAACCGTTGCCTTATCTGTTGCAGTAGCTGCAAATACAGCTGGCCTGGTTTTCTCAGGTTCTGTAGTCATTCCTGAACCTTCTGTAGCCTGGCCTGGAGAAGCTCCCAGAGTCAGGGCGGTAATGCTTTCCACAGTGGAATGTCCTGCTGGCATCATATGGGAGGGTGGCACAGAATCCCAGCTTACTGCATCGTCTCCCTCTCTGGTGGAGGCTCCTGGGCTGACCTGTGTCTTTGCTTCACTTCCAGCAGTTATGGGCATCACCTCAGTGACCTTCTCATCCTGCTCAGGAGCAGTTTCAGCTGTTGGAGTCACTGTGAGGTGCAACCAGCTGCTGGTTTCCTCCAGAACTCCTTCATGGTCTGTGGACATCACTGCAGGCACAGTGGCTGGGTATGTCTCATCATAAGCTGAGCCTGTCTCATCCTGCGTCCCCTGAACCGCTGTTTGAGGCCATTCAGGTCCTGGTGACATCTCTGGTTCATCTGTGTGGGCCGATGTCACAGAAAGTGTGGGCTCTGTGG
The DNA here is from genome assembly GCA_037834095.1 of Argya squamiceps. Lineage (NCBI taxonomy): Eukaryota > Metazoa > Chordata > Aves > Passeriformes > Leiothrichidae > Argya > Argya squamiceps. The sequence goes on along the minus strand of JBBMKD010000115.1, from coordinate 9,406,180 downwards.
CAGTTCTTGGTTCCAAACCTTGGTCCAGTGTGGAGAGTTCTGGGAACACCTTGCTATGTTTTGCAGTTGTTTCTGTTGCTTCTGTATGAAAGATATCATCAAAAGGAGTCTGATCAGTAATTGTCATATCTCTAGTGACCTCACTCTCTACAGTAACTGGAACTAGGGAAGCACCATACTCCTTCAGTGGAACTGCAGTATCTACCTTTGTTACATCTGTAAATTTAATAGTTCCCTTTGTCCCTGGTGTCTCATCTCCTTCATGCTCAGTTAGTCCCACAGCTGTGGGAACAGCACTTGGCAATACAGTTACACTTGAGGAGCTAAAAGACCCTAAGGTTGCACTACTTTCTTCCACTGGTATTTTGGATACTGTGGTCATTTCCAAATACAAGGAGCTGTTTGTGTGGGATGCATTTGTGGTGTCTCTACTCTGACCAAGATCAGCTGATACCACTTCTTCATCCCTTGTGGTCTCTGCTGGCTCTTTGCTCATCTCAGTTGCATCTGTAGCTGCTGAAATTGGAGCTCCTGTATGCACTGTGGATTCCACATTGTGCCCTGGAGATGATGTAGGCTCCATTCCAGAGAAGTCATCCTCTGTAGCAAACTCAATTACTCTTCCAGTGTGAGATGACTCTTCTGTCATATACCCCTCCTCTTTATCTGTTGGCAGCCATGTGCCAGAACCTAGAGGGGCCTGTGTGATCTTCTCCCTTGCAGAACATCCCTCAGATTCTGCTGTAACACAAGGAGGAAAGGTGCCTTCTCCAAAGCTTGGCAGGGAATCAGTGCTTCCTGAGATGGCCTCAGATTCTGTTTGATCAGCAGCTGACACAGAAAAGGATACAGGTATTCCAGATGCCACGGTGGGCTGCACATCCCTCAGGTCCTCTCTGCTTCCTTGAGCTGAGGCCTCACTGTCAAACACTGTCGCAGAACTAAATTTAACCCATGGCGTTGACTCTTTCACTGCAGAATATTGTCCAGTGGTTACTGCCTGCTCATCTAGGACTGTCTCCGATGCAGCAGGCACTTCTGATCCTGAGGCATGACCAGTAGCCACCCCAGAATCTGTGCCAGGCACAGCGGTGTGCATGCTCTCACTGCCCTCCCTCTCTGCGGACTCATCAGTGAGCAAAGCTTTAGGGATTACAACAGTTGTAAGTTTCTCATCAGATTTTGCCTCCACTGATTTTTTTGTGGGTGTATTTGTGAGGTGGGCACTGTGAGACACACTCTCTTTCGTTAATGAATCTGAAGTCCCTGTCCTGGCAGCCTCCCTCCGAGAAGTCTGTAAGAAGCTGTCTGTAGCTGTTCTCAGAGGACCCACTTCTATTTGTTCAGTCTGATTATCAGCATCATGCTTTCGTGCATCTCCTGTTTCAACATCTTCCCAAAAACCAGTGGAAATCTTAGCTACAGCTGTACTATCCTGAAAAATTACAGAGGTCAAGAAAGCGTCCTCAATGCTTTCAGACCTACCTTGTTCCTCAGGCAACTCTGCTTCAGAGTAAGTGTGATCCAGTTCCAAATGTGGGGATGTGGTGTCTGTTGTCCTGGGTGAGACATCGTATTCAGTCCTTCCCAGTGTATCATAAGTGAATATTTCGCCATCAGTGACAGTCTGAGGTAGAAGGGTGGTTAACGGAATGTTCCCCATGAGCACCTCCATCTCCCTTTTCTCCTCAGCCACATCAGCAGTCATTTCTGTGTCTTCTTCAGACTCTGGGGTTGTTTCCTCCAAAGAAACTGTTTGGGTGGCAGGCACTTCAGCAAGGGGAGTCTCAGAGATGGGAGTTTCGAGAGGAACTCCAGCAGACGACAATTTCACACTGTCAGTTCTCAGGGATGTCACAGGCTCAACAGTCGTAGGCTCTGTTGTGACTTTTTTAGCTTAAAAAAAACAAAAGAAAAGAAAGGTACAGTCAGTACACAAGTTACTTTAATTCATGAGTTTGAATATTCCCAAAAAATCTTAAATGCTGTGCTGAAAAATAAGTGTAACATTCAAAGGCTTTAGGTAGCTCTTTAGAGCATTTAATGACATGCAATAACATACTGTAAAGCTGCAGAAGGCAAAACTTAAAGTCAGATGAAGTGAAAAAAGTAGCAATATTCTTCATACTTGTGGTTTATATAATTACCCCTAAAAGTCCTTGTGTTACATGAGTGACCAGCCAGGTCACTCATGACCTGGGGACATAAAAGTTTATTTCAAGCTGTCACAGATGAGTAGAGATGTTGGTTTTCTTCAAAGTTTTATGTAGCTTCCAACTGAGACATATAAAGGGAGCGAAATAATGCTTTAGTTTATTTTCAGCACATAATTGCAAACTGCAAAAAGGAATCCTCACTGCAGTGAGAGTGTGCTCAACCAGCAGGATCAAGCATGCCACCAGAAAATATTGCTGCTGCCCTGCCTTTAAATTATGCTGGGAGAAAATTATTGTGGCGAAAGGTGAGAATGTTGAACAATAAGATCATAAACTTAATACTACTAAAATGATGTTGATCTTTGGAAAACACTTCAAAGACGCATGTCTTAAACTCCTCCACAAACAGAAATGCTTCCATGGGACTGTTGAACATGCAAAGGCGAAGTGTTGAACCCTCTGGATGATGGGAAAGGTAAGGGAGTTGCTATCCTAGATGAACAGGAGGCACAAAGGAAGGTCCTTCCAGTGAACAAAATTGTGATGTTTTAAACAACACGGTCATCTTGCTGTTTGTCTGCTCCTTTTAGCCCACATTTCCACACCATCTGAGAAGGAAATGTGTGCCAAGACTGCAAGGTGTTTCAGCAGATTTTAAATCCCTGTAAAAAGTGAGTGCTCAGAAAAGAGGTTTTCTTCGGCAAAAAGGCCAGGTTGGAACCCCTTCTGACAGTTTTTCCAGGTCAGCAATCTTCAGAAGGGCAATGGGAACAGATGGGTGGAAGATGTGAATGTCTTAAACCAATGCTGTTAACTGCTAAGTGACTGAGAGTCAAAAACCTTTAAGGGTGCCTATATAGAGCAAAATATAGATTTTAAATCACACTAAACATATGAAGAATGCATTAAAAAGTCTGTGCTTATGAGGACTCACTGTCTACCAGATAGACATGACCATATCTAGAACTTATTGCAAAATAAAATCTTGCTTAGCTTGTAATAGATCATTTAAGTCTCTTCCCCTCTCACACGGAAATCAATATAGTTAATTATTTTACAGTTTATGTTTAAGCATAGGCAGCATGCATGCACAAATAAGGTTTTTTCACACAGCCATGGCTAATTAGATGCCCCTTTGATAGCTACAGATATGAATACTACACGTACAAGTAAGAGTCACACAAATATTTGTTCAGTTTCACACACTCAACTTTGAAAATGCCACCTTTGCAAGGGACCTGTTTGATTCACCCTGAAGCAGGAGGGACTGGTCACAGGATCACTGCTCAAGATTTCTAGAAGAACGTGTAGAATTACAGAGTAGGAAAATGAGGTAAAAGGGTTGATATTTCAGCTTTCCTGAATGAGAAATGAAAGTGAAAAGGAAATTGTGAGGCAAGAAAATATGACGTCGCTGTGTTTAGAAGTGATGGTGTTCTTTGCCAGCAGAAAAAAAAGAAACAAATTCTTTTCCCTACCACGTTAAAAGTTTTTGTTGTTTTACAAAGATTTAGCACATATATATATTTTATATATTTTTTTTTTGTTTATTTATTTTAAGTTGAAACATTTGGTTGAGCAAGAAGGAGTAAAGTTCTTGAAACTCCACTAAGCAAAGCATAGCCTGAACATGAGAGGGTTTTGTGTTTGGGGTTCCACAGCCCAGAGTGGATGCTTGTTGCTTTTTTCAACCTGTGAGACAGTGCTCACACAATCAAGAATCAATGAATTCTTGCCATTTTTTCCTCCCTTTTCCTCTGGTTTAAACCAGCATAGGCTGGTTTAAACCACACAAGTCCTGCTTCACAGCTTGGGAAATGAAGGATGCACACAAATGGTAGGTGCTGCTGAGTGATAGCTCTTAAATCTCTACCAAAGAACTCACCAATTTTCCTCAATGGCTATTTTTATTTTTTTTAATGGCAAAATGGAAAGGAGGCAGCAGAGTCTCAATCTCTCCCTTTTAATCACAGGGTCAGTTTCTTTAATGTGGATGGAATTGGCTTTGCAGCCAACACAAACACTCACTCAGGCCCCAGATGCCATACTTTGAGTGACCATCAGGATCATCCTCTGAACAAAGATCAAAATGTTAATACCCTCTAACAGAGCTAGACAAAAAATGAGGGCAATGTGGATAATTTTTTTAACTCTGTGGAATAAAAAGGTAACTTTATTTCATTGCTGCTGGGAAATTGTGTACACTTACTCACAACCACTTACGCAGCTTCCAAATTTCCAAGAAACGCTTGGAAGTCCCAAGAGTTCACATATTTATGCCTGGGATGCAGATATTTATTATTCATGACTTATTATCTGCTAATGACTTGACAGAATAGTTACACATTTATTATGCCAACCTGAAAAAACACCAAGCATATTTGGTTTGCTTATATTAATAACCAAATCAATAAATAATACCTTTATAGAGTGTTAAAGTAGAGCCCATCTTTTTTAAGAGTTTATCAATAAACAGTCAGATTTTCTCCCATGGAAACTGTGTGCAATTCATCTCTGGTTAAAATCAACTAGAGGGCCTCTAAAGTCACTTTGTCAAAACAATTATATAAAAGTTTTTTCATACACATCATTCAGGATTGCAACCTTATTTGAGTGAATAAAAAAACATGATAGTGCTTCTTCAGTGAGAAATCTATCCATGTTATTTTTTTTTCTTTTCACACAGAAAAAAAAATAAATAAAGGGAAGGTTGCTTTTTTAATCGACAACACTAGTTTGAGCTGTCCTCCACTCCACCCAGATGTTTTGCATTACTGTACCCCTTGCATCATGCGTGCAATATGCTATCTCCTTTGTCCTCCTTCTGGTTCAAGACATGAGGCAGATTTTCCTAATAAAATTCATGAACATATTAGCAGCAAGAAAGCAAATTATCTCACCAACAGCTGCTCATATCAAAGACTATCTTTTTTTTTTTTTAATCGATTCCTTCTACATTGAACACCATGCATGAAGTTGATTTTGGAAGGGCTATATTATTTTGCAGAGATGCTATACATTTTCATTCTCCATTTATTTATTGTATGCTTTTACTGTACAGCATTTTCTTCCTCTTCTTTTCCACCATGCTTTAAACAAAGATTCAAAATTATGGAGCAGCATTGAAGCTTACTATTTTTTCAAGGAAATCAAACTGAACAACTTCAGATGTGGTTTAACTTTGCAATTACCAAATAAGGATTTTAGTATGTTCTGTGCTGTTTAATTTGGGATTAGTATTAGTGTGTTTTATGGAGGAGAAATTCTTATTTTAAAAAATGTATGTATTATAATTTATATACATGGTTTTTCAACATTACCAGATCTACCCAGGTACCTCACTTGAACCACTTGAGCAATTTTTCTGCACTTAGAAATATTGTTTATCTGTTTACATTTAGTTATGTACCTAAGAACCTGGAAGGACATAGACCCTATAGACAGAGATTGTCTTGAATCATTGCTAACAGCCAAAACAACAGAAAATTGCTCTAAGTTGGAACAAAAGCTGGAAATAGTGAATTCTTTCTGTGAATTACAGCCAAAATAAATTATTACAAAATATAAGAAATGTTGAGACACTCAAAATTAATGTTTGAAATCTTTGAGCCCAATTTAAGCCTGATGACAATAAAAAGAGCTGCTTTGCTTAATTTGTACATATTTTTATATATTAATTTGTTAAATTTCTTCTTGGTATCTGTTCCTTTCCTGCTACCAACCCTGGCAGAGAGGAGAAAGGACAGCCTTGAATGTTCCCTTGAGTCCAAAAGTTTTGCCAGCTGGAGTTTAAGTGACTAGCAAAGCCTTCCAAGCTGAACAAAGCTAAGATTAAGAACAGACTAAAAAAAAAAAAAAAAAAAAAAAAAAAATTGGTGTTCTGAGTTACAGACTGAGCAAGAAACCTCTGATCATGGCACTGATCCAGTACCTGCTCATTCGTGCCTTTCCAGAAGCAGTGGTGCACAGGGGATGTGGGATTTTGTTCATAAATAATGACTTTTGGTAGCAGAATTCAAAATCTGACAGTGCAGCTGTGAGAATTTCTCTGTAACTCCAGGTGTATCCTCCCACTCACCTACACTCTGTTTTGATATCAAAATCAAAATCAAAAGCCAAATGTAATGAGAAAAATATGAAAATCTAAATGCAGGATCCATTTCTGCTTACAAAGCATGTGCCATATCAGAGAAAACCAATGGAATTCTTAAATACCAAGAAATTTGAAAGCTATCAGTCTGTCTTATTTGCAAGAAAGACTTATAATGAAAAGTTTTGCATCCTCTTCACACCATTGCCCAAGGTCTTTTCTTCCAGCTAACAAAACAACAGAAGCAGCAACTTTTTTAGCTCTGTGAACACAAATACTCTTAAGTAAAACCACTTGCTATTTCATAACTTCTGAAGTCAGAGGTTGAAGGGGGAAAGATACATTATGTTATCTCATGTTTTCCCCACATGCAAGTGTAGTTCTGTGAATGAATTATAACCTGCCAATCCATCCACAAAAGAAAAATAGCAAACAGCATCTCTCTTTCAACATTATTTTATTATGAAACTGCCAAAGAGGACAAAAAAAAATCAGCAAGCCTCTTTAGTCAGCTCTTCCTAATTAAATCTATAACCCAGCACCAAATAAAAGCAATAATCTTTGCTTTCTGACCACAAAAAACAAGTGAAGAACAAAAAGGGCCAAGACTGTCACTTGAGTAAGAACTGACAGCAGAATTCTTGGTGCTCTGCTCCCCCCAGGTGGTGTGAAAGGAGAGAAATCACCCCTGTGTGCTGTGGGTGATACCCAGACCCCACAGTGGTAATGGAGCAAAGGTGACAAAGAGCAAAATCAATTCATGCGCTCTGCACTTTAACACTTGAAGGGGTGGACCTTCCACTCCTTCACATTGTTCTTCCTGACTATTCGTGTTACCTGACCCATCCAGTGACCTGAGGCAATAAATGGAAAATGCTTCCCACTGTGTCTTCTCCTTCCTCTCTCCCTCTGGCCACAATGTTTGCACTTAGAGGCTGTTCTTAAAGCACCCTGTTTTGAATCACTCAGGTAAATGAAAGTTTCCTTGCCCAGGCAAAAGAAGCATCACTTCCCCAGCACTTCATGGCGCTCCAAACAGCTGCTCCTCATACATCAGTCAGGTTGACAAATCTCTGTTCCTACTTTACGAGCATTTAAAAGGTGGAGCTGCACCCAGCAACATCCTTCCCCTCCTTCTCAGGGTGAGATACTGCTGAGATGTATAGCATGGGCTGGTTTGGAGTGGATTGAGATCCTGCAGTTTTTGGCATGGTCTGACTGAACTCTCAAACCCCTGAGGCAGAATGGGGTGAGGAAGCTGCAAGGAGCTGCCAGGTCACCATGAGCCCAGCAGAGATAGGGAGGGATTTACTAAAGCCACACCTGGCCAAGAAATTACTGGGGATCTCAGCAGCTGTGTGAGTCTTGATAAACGGCATATCTGGGAGAGGAACATAAATCTACTTTCCTAGGAAAATAATAAAAGGCTGGAGTACAGTTGTCTGAGGGTAATCTCTTTGCACAGCTTCACCTTCACAGAGAGGCAGCCTGAACAGAGCCTGCAGCCCTGCACACCCTGTGGTTAGTGCCCTGACCTTGGGATCCTTGCCTGCCCATTCTGATACTGGACTCTGAAATGCTGGAGCACACTGTGTTTATTGTGCCCAGCACTGTACTGTCCTTCCTCTGAGATAAATTTCTTTTTGGGTTTTTTTCCTTCCGATTGGCAATTTTGCAATTTTGCTCCTTGCGTCACCATGTCCTATGTCTTCGTTATTCTGCGTCCATTCCCAAACTGATCAGAAATCCACAGATCTCCCATAACACAGCCTCTGACATCAGGCTGGAAATAATTCCCTCATCCAGGAAATAGCTGGGACACGCAGCTACTGACGGTTGCTGTGGAGAAGGACAGAGCTGCCCAGCTATTCAAGGTTTTCCAAGCTAAGTCACGTGCAGCAGAAGGGGAAGACAACGTTTCTCCTGCCAGCTTTTGGGCTGTGCCTAAAAGTCTTTATCCTTCCTGCTGCTGGAGCACTGAGCACTGTGGATGTTTCCTGAGGCTGAGCCTGCCATCGTGGTGGCTCGTGCTGTAGGACGCCTCAAAACTCTGTGAAGGCCACAATTTCCTATATTTCTTCTAGGAAATAATGCTCTGATTTTGAGCTTTAAATGGATGAAGCATCAAAGCAAGAGGCCCTCAGTCCCAAGCAGTGGCAGACTTGGATCCATTCTCAATAGGGCTGCATTGAAACAATCAAAGCAGCATGGACTCCATTCCTGAAGAACACACATGGCAACACCATCCCAGAACTGGAATTTTCCAATCTCCAGCTAAAATTAAATTGCAATGCCAAACCAAAGTGGTATAACGAATGAGAAGCAATAAAGGTGCATGAAACAAAGTCAAAATGAGAGAGGAAAATGGGAAAGAGAATGGACAAATCCAGAGCTAAATGGTCAACATGTGTTTTGAGTCAAGTAAAAAATGTTTTGCTGAAAGATTCGCCAAAAGCAATACAGGTCTATGAAAGATTTCAGCTTTAATAAATCAGTGTTTCTCAGCAAAAAGGGGATTTATGTTTAAAAAAATTCAACCACCTCTGTGTACAAAGCTCATCAAGTTCAGCTTTGTTGCAGCTATGTAAGTTAAAAACCTGAAATGCTTTTTGCTTAGTGCTCTTCTGGAATTTGTTCTACAGGTGCTGGGAGATAAAAAGGCCCATCCAAAGTCAGCTGAAATCTGTGACAAGATTTCTACAAACTCCAGTGAATTAGGCTTGGAGAGACTGGGAGGCAGAAGTGCATGATCAAATAAATCCCCTATAGCTCTCTGAAAGTACTAATTATTAAACATGTATTTATTAAAAAAGATTTTCCAAATGATAAAATGTTTTCATCTCTTACAAATTAGCATAAGTGCTCAGCAACTGCTGTTCTATTTTTTTTTTTTAAATTTAAACATCTTAATATAAGTCCTATATGTTAACATTTGAAAAACTTTCCCTCTGATGATGGCCTCCCAGGAGCTGCAAGTACTTAATCATGTACTGTCCAACTTGAAACCTTTTCAGGCCCCATCAGATACATGATTAGGTATCTCTCAGAGAAAAAAAAAAAAAAGGTCTGGCAAAAGCCTTGGAGGCATGAAATGAAACACACAGATAATGTTTCAGAAACTTAGACCCATGTGGTTTTTGAAGAGTGAAAAAAGCACTTGTGATCAAAGGGGAGAAAGTTTCAGGGGTTTTTAACAGGACTTTTTGATTTTAAATCACGTATTATTAGTCTGGGCCACTCTTATTTTCATAAAGTCAAGACACTTCATACAATGTAATTCTGTACCCATAACACTGCTGAAGTTAAAATCCTGAACTTAACTGTACTTTAAAAGTTGTCCAGGTTGGCTGCTCTACTGAAACTAGTGAAAATAATTTTTAAATTGAATTTACTCCTTGTGTTTTTCATGTATTTCAATAAATATGATTTCTCTTTTAAAGCAAGTAAAATGCTCAAAATACCGATTGAGGTTTCTTAAAACCACAAATTAAAATTAATATTTTGAGATTTTCCACCAGAGAGACTCATAATCACAAAACAGGAGTGAGGAGCCTGAGCAGGGATGAAGAAGAAGATATCCCCTTTCTCAAACGGCCAATCTGTCTTTATGAAGACTGAATCAGGTGGTTGGTTTGGCACAGATGTGTTGTGGTGTGACTGCGTGTCCAGGTGAGGAGGGGGACACACCCATGCAGAGTAAGACAGTGAGAACTGTGAGCAGGGAGCTGGGGTTTCACTGAGAGCCCAGCTCCTGGGGAGGACAGTTTTGCTGTCAGGCACTGTGGGAATCACTGTGTGAAAGCTAAATGTCAACACCAGAGCAGGCAGCGCTGGGGGACAGTGGATTTCGTGGACTGAATGGACTGAAACTTCGAAACTGAGATAATGGGAAATTTCGGAAGAAACTTCCAGACAAAAGATTATTTGAAACAAAGGGCTTAAATTCAAGCCTTCTGCTCTCATGCAGAGCCATTTTTTTTTTTTAATCCTCTCCCTTTTTCTGCCCCAAAGAAGGGACTGGCTTCAAGGCCCCAGTGGGAGAGAGTGACTCACTCTAAAGCCACTGCACCAGGCAGCTGCTTGAGATGTGGAGGACCAAGATGCTGGGCAGGGAGTCTCATTACTCACCACTTGCATAAATCTTTTATCAAAAGCAGTGAGGAGTCACAGCTGGCTCCTGTGAGATCCCAAGCACCTTCTGAGACGGAGAGAGAGCTTTCAGTAACTTCAGAAATTTGTGGCACCCTGAAGGAGGGTACAGCATGACACCCCTGCACTTCCCTACACAAAGCCAGATGTATCTGGCAAAACCTGAGTCCTCTAGCCAGCAGGGTTTAATTAATTCTGTTATTCTTTTGTTTGTAATTAAAAGTGCTAGAGAGCTGCTCAATCTCTACCAAATTGTTTTGGTTCTATTTAGTCTTATTTTCTCTTGTAAAAAGTTTGATAGTCCTGAACTGTCTATTCCTGGGTTGCAAAGTGATGAAATATTTATTCTTTATATACCAAGGGCAAGACTTTGCAGGAAAAGCCTTTATATAAAAGGCAACAACCCAGTATCTATCAAGGTCACTTTTAGAACAAATGGTATGTTACCACAAACCGTGCTAACTAAAACTTCTGGAAAGAACATTGTAAAGGCACATCTTGCTTGAAAGTGGCAAAATTCACAAAAACAAACAGCAAGTTGGAATTTGTCCTAACTAAAGACTAGATTACAGGCAAAATGTTCAGTTCTTACCCCAGTCTTTTAGAGGGACTTATGAAATACACCCTCATTAAAGTCTTTTTTTATCCACAACACTTTAAACAGGTCATAAACAATTTGGAATAGGAACAGAAGGAGTGATATGACAAAATGCTGCTCTGCAGATTAGAGCACAGACTCCTGAACTTAAGTCCTTTTTCCTGTAAGCAGTTCCATTAGGACTATTTCCACATGCAAAGTTTTGGAACATTATACCCACAAACTATAAAGGAAAATTAAAACAACAAACCAACAGTGTCTGAGAACAGCCAGACCATAATGTTGCAGCAGATGTCAGGATTTGTTCTCAAAGAGTAAGATTTGCTCATAAATGACTCTTCAGTGCCTGAGCTGGAAAGATACACAGCTGCAGTAAGTTCATCATCCACGAAAATAGGGACAGTACAGAACTGCACATTTCAAGTAGTTCTGAGTTACAGTCACTGGACTGAGTCCAAAAAACCTAAACATTCAAAGTTAATGACCAAGTTCTGAACTTTTAACTCAACACAGCGTTAATGTCAGTCATGCTACTTGCAACAAGGAACTTCCTTGGATAGAGATGCCTGCAGGGAAATAGTTGAGCTCTCCAACCCCACCCTGTGCTAAGGCTGCAAGTCTCAGGGAAGCGTGATATTCAGCTGGGAAGCAGGTGAACCTTTTGGGACAAAAGGAACCTATGCAAGGAGAAGTTGCACCATAACAGCAGAGCCAGGCGGCTGGCACTGACGATAGATGAGGTTACAGAGCAATATTTGACCACAAAAGAAAGCTGACAGGTGTGGAGGACATCTCGTTTAGATTGGTGAAGTCTACCATGTGAATGTGGAAAGCGCGTGAAGTGCCTGTGAAAATACCAGGAGGAAAACAAGCAGCAGTAGGAAAGGCAATTTAGACTACCCAATGGCCCATGAAACACTGAGTAAGAAAGAGAAAGAGTGTGGATCCCAGGACAACGTGCCTGGGATCCAGAGACAGCCCACAACTTACTGGCATCTGAGAGACCTGAAAGTGACCAGCCTGTCACAGCTGCCATACACAGTCTGTGTACGGCAGCTTCTCATGCTGCCATCATTGGAGACAGAATATCCATTGTTCATCTTTAGGACATTTATCACAGAACCACAGAATAGATGTGGTTGGAAAGGACCTCTGGAGATCATCTACTCCAACCTCTGCCAAGGCAGAGTCACCTGGAGAAGGTGACATGCCCAGGTGGGCTTTGAACATCTGTCTTGTGCCCATTGACAAGATGCAAAGATACCAAGGTGCGCACAGGCACCAAAATATGGAGCACCCACAGACTCACAGTCAAAACACTGCTCAGACCAAAAACTTACCTTGAAACTCTGCCTGTCTTCACCTGCCAATGTTACTTCAAAACATTAGTTTTAGTTTCTAAAAACCCGTGCGGGCTGCAAGAACCGAAACAAAACACGCAATAAAGGAACCACTTCCCGCTGCAAGCATGCTGGAAATCACGACTGAAAGAAAAAATAAATAAATGCTTACGTTCATAGCAGTAGGCATCAAACTTGCTATCGGGGTAAGGGAAGCCTGTTTGGTTCTCATAGCGATACAGGGTTCTCACCCCAAGCAAACCCCCACCGCACTGGGGCCGCGCCACGGAGGCCGGGTACCGGACACTGCCGTCCGCCAGCCACCCGTAGTCACACTGGTCAAAGCCGTTCCTCCAGGCCACATAGAGGTTCCCCACAGAAGCCAGGACACCGCCTCGCTCCTCACACAGCTCCCGAGCTTCCTCAAAGGTGAACTTCTCAGGGGCTGAGACATGGACCACTTCATCTGGAGGAGGAAATAAAAAAAAATAACAAAGGCTGAGTAGTACATTCCACCATCAATCACTCCCGCCCCCTTGGTCCCAGAGTCCTGCAAGGTTGGGGCTTTTTCCCAAAACGTGAGTATTTTTTTCTTTAAAAAGAAAAATAATCAGATAGCTGTAAACCAAATGTTCCAGGCTTGAATTTGAAAGTTAAACTGCCACAAAAAATGAGCATTTATAAGCAAATTTTATGCCATGAAGTACACTGTGGTGGGACACTGAGTCCCTTTCTTGGTCTCTAGTAGAGGTAACAGCAGCCCCGAGGCTCCACTGTGACCCCTGTTTGAGTAGATTTTGCAGCTCAACTGAGTTAATCAAATCCAGTCCACCAGAATTTACTTTTTTCATAAAGCAAATCTACTTCTGCAAACCTCCTACCTGGCCCTTTTAGGCATTACTAGAATCTCACTTCAAACACCCAAAAAATAGGAAATATTCTTCACTGGCTGCTCTAGCACAGCTTCTAATGTCAGATTTCCATCAGTCTTCATTTTGCCCCATGTGGAAACAAGAGTCAGGAAATGCACAAGACATGTTTCATGCACAAAGTCCTCTTTGTGTGAAGAAGCTGAATTAGTCTAGAATGTTGATAGTGTAGTTCAGCTTCCACGGAATAACCTTCTGTAAGTAATCGCTATCCAGTTGGAAACTACAAAGTAAATAGCATGTCTAATATTTTGCTTCCAAGGTAAATCACCTTGTCTTGGTTGCCTCATTCACCCAAACACTCTAAAGAAAAATTGAGCCTCCCATGTTCCTGGGAATGAAGCAGTAAACTGACCCTCTTCCAGTTTTTGCCTAGACATCAGATGAAACCAACCACACCTAAAATGAGAGTATTCAAACCAGCAGCGCAAATTCAAAATATTTGTTGCAAGACAGCAATGCCCTCCCTCAGCCACAGCAGGCCATGACACAATAGCCACTCCTGCAGGAAAACAGTGCTTTTCCATGCCAGCCATGCAATCTGTCTTAACCCCTGCACAGGTCTGAAGGGAACACAGAAAAATGCAGACAGAAACTACATCACCCCGAGCAGTTTTCATTCACATCAATATTACGCTTGTTTGGGGACTAAAAGGAATGCAAGTGTGAAAAGAGGCAAGGTGCCAGCTTTCTTTTTCCTCCTAGGTGGAGGCTTTGATTTGTTATTACAGCTGTAGCACCAATCCCATAGTGTAACTTGCCTTATACACATTGTGTGCAGCTTCCAGCTTGGAGGTAGAGGGCCAGAGCATGTCTATTGGAGAGGGACAGATAAGGGAAGCAAAAATCCATTTGTCATCAGAATGGTTCATTCAGCTCTTCAGATCACACAGATAACGAGCATTTTTTGTTACATCCTTCTGCATCTACCTGCCAGCTCTGGTGCCATGTACAGCACAGAGTGATGGATGCAGTTATCCCAAAATCCTGTCCCAAAAGCAGCACCATGACACAGGGTAGCAAAGAAAGGCCTCTCCAGGGCAGCCCTCTCTGCTCTGAGGACTGTTCACAGATCCTCTCACAGCAGCCATGATGTATATGAAAATTAGCAGTTAAAATGCAGTTTAATTGCAATTATATAGCAGATATCAGTCCAGTTAGATGAGGAAGTAAGAAAAGTGAAGAAGAACAATGAATTGCCATGACTTCCGTAAAAAAAACCTAATTGCAGACAATCCCACAACATTCCTTCTGAGAGAAACTTATAGAATACACAGGAAAGTGGGTAAACAGTGCAAGATTACTAGAAAAGCAATTTTTCCACCAAGTGATTTAGATTACTGGCCCCAAATGGAGCTTGTACACAACATCATTGAAGTTTGTACTATTTATTCCTCTGAGCTGTCATCTGCACTCAGTTAAGGCAGAGAAACTTAGTGAGGGGTTATATCTTGGTGTAAGACTTCAAAATGCGGGGTTCTTCGAGAGGCTGAGAACTGACTTACCCAATCTGCACTTTCTAGGCACAAGTCTGCCTCAAATTTGCCTTGGAGTATGCCTGTATCTGCAATAGTAATAATCCTGCACACTTAAAAGACAGTGTCATAGCTTTCTCTGAATTGAATATATTCTACTGATCCCACATGGGGTTATTTTGTTAATATCTTAAAATAAGCTGTTGTCAAACAGATACCATCTTTCTCAAGGATTGTTTCACAAAAAACAAAACCAAAGCAACACAATTAAAAACAAAACAGGAAAAAAAAATAAAATAAAACCTCCACATATTTCAGGAAAAACATATCTCAACCAAAACAATCCAATAAGTGAAATCCAATGTATTTGACACCTAATTGGTATATTTAAGAATTTATGACAATAACCTTACAAAGAAGGCAAAAAGGCAGCAGGGCAATCAGCAAAATTCCATCATATACCAAGCATTTATTTCAGGAATGCTACTGAAAAGATAAACGGCAAAGATGTTAAAACATGTCATCTAGTAATTGCTCTAATCAGAGAGTATTTTTCTATGATTCCACAATTTTGATTTTTAAATAATTGAGTAATGGGCAAAAGTCATATTGCAAATAGCGGTCATTTACTCTAGGAGTTATGACTCCTCAATTTGTCTCTCCAGTTTAAAAATAGATTAAAATTCTTTATGATTAAATGAGCATTTAATGTGATCAATAATTGTGGAGATGAAATGTGAAAAACAAAGAGTTTAATAACTCTTAATAAACTTTAATAAAGGTGTTGCTTGATATATGAATCTAGAAACAATTGAAAGTTTCTTCTGCTTCTGCAAGCTTCTCAAAGCACCTTACAAAAAAAAATTAAATATGGGGGTTTTCCTGGGGTTTCTTGATCTCATTCACTTCTGGCATGTGGCTGAAACATCCTGACTCCTTCAAATTATCAAAGAGAAAAGGACTCAAGCCTTGCACAGAAACTTCTTCTAAAAAGCAAGAAAAATTATTCTGAAGTTAATGAAATGTATTTAATCCACACAGCCTCTACAATTTACTCCTGTTTTTGAAAGCACAATAGCTTCCATATTTAACAGGAGGACTGATACCACCATATTCTAACAGTGTTTTTATTAAGATGACTGGGAGCCCCTCAATTTCCCAGCCAAAACACTGAAAACAAGGAAATTAAGAGGGAAAACTCATCTGTTCAACAAACAAATGACACAGCCACCAACACCAGGCAGGGCAAATTCAATTCTGTGTGTGTTAAAGAGCCACGTGCAATGTTTTTATAGCTGGAGCACACCCTGAGTAACTCAGCAATAGTGTGCAGGCAAAGCCCCTTTTTCTAGGCCAGCAGATGAAGAAAAACTGGTTCTGCAGTACCAGGGGGTGGGGTGGAGAACGTGACAGTGTTTAGGCTGCAGACAATAATGTAATGTGTGTTATTGCTGGCTCCTGCTCCAAGCCAAGCTCCAGGCTGATGGAACAGCCTCAGCAGTCACAGCACTCCAAGAATCCCCAGGATTTTCCTCCTACACGTGCTTGTTTAGCTTGGTCAAAAGAGATACCTGATGAAATTCAGGCTTTTTCCATCTCTTTCCAAAATATCGGGGCAGACGAAGAAGTCAGATTTTTCTCTCGAAAACAAAAGCTAATTCACCTACAATCTCTCAGGAAAAAATTTAAGTTCTACAAGAATCAGTTCTACAAATCTTATCAGCTGATTTTATAGCAAGTTTCATTGCTTTGATTCACTTTCCTCAGGAGGTGTCTTGGTGAGCTGGGCATGTTGGTAGATGTGAATGTCATGAATCACCCAACTAAAAAAAAAGGTGGGAAGAAGGGCAGGCAAGAACCAAAGCCAGAGGTCAACACACAACCTGTATTGACTGGGGTAGTGGTGCTGGGTTGATGGTTGGACCTAATGATCTCAAAAGTCTTCTTACCCAACCTTAATGATTCTGTGATTATGTGGTTATTACTATCCCATCTGGAATTTGGTGCTCATGGGCTTTACCCTGTGGTCAGGTGCTCAGATTCTACAACCTCCACAGTCATCTACAGACAGATATTAGAAAATGCAGAGGGATATAAATTGTATGAAAAGCTAATCATTCCCATAGGAGGAAATGCTTAACTCTCACAATTTAAAAACAAACAAACAAACAAAAATAAAGCCAAGACAAAAACTTTCCAGTGCCTCTTCATTTTAGTCCCTTGGTGATAATTTTGTCTGAGAAGAAACACTATCTCCCACTAAGAATTTGGGAGCTCTTTTTTTTCTTCTTCTTCTTTTTTCTTTTTTTTCAATTTTTTTTCTCTTTTTTTCTCTTTTTCCTTTTTTTTCTTTTCTGGCCTGTGGTGAACTCCAGAACTATTACTTTATTTCTGAGAGTTGTAACCCACCAAGTTCATCAAGCAGAGATCTCCTTTGGGAATTTTAGGGCTCTTGGATTCTGTGATTACAGCTGCAGATAAGGGTGCCCTGAGTCAGAGACAAAAGCTGGTGAAGAGTGACAAAATGCCATTATTTCTGATGTTACATAGAGCATTTTAAGGGCATTTTCTCACCTGCATCTGTAACCTGTGGTTACTGCTCCTCACCTGGACACAGCCAGCAGGTCAAAACCTAGGTAGTCATGAGACTGCCATCACAACTTTCTTTTCCTCAAAAATGTGGAATCTGTTCAAAACTTCATTCCTAGGGCATAGTCAAGTGTGCAAAGAAGCAGGAATACTGTGACCACTTTGAGGACTAAAACATTTACCCCTGTGCCTTAAGGACCAAGAACTTCCATGTCCCCTGCCTCTCTTTCTCTGCTGTTCAGGGCTGGTTCTCTGACACACCAGGGTAATAAAGAGGTGTCCTTAACAAAGCCACTGATTACCAAAACCACTCTGCAGGGCTGGAAAACCACAAACATCTAAGCAGCTTGGTTCAGCTTTAAAGCAGAAGGCTGGACAAGATGAATAATTCCTTTTTTCTTGCACGTCAGAACAAGTCAGTTGATTCCTTGTGATGCACAGCAGCAATGATTTAAATAAACTTTCCTGAATGTCTTGAGTCTATTCTGTGCAGACCCATTGGCTGAACAGGAATCCTCTTGAGAACTTAACCCTGCATGATGCCACATAATCCAAGGGTGGATAAGTGTCCAGTATAATGGAAAGGCTCATAATTCTACCACAGGCCCAGAACCAGAGAAAAAAACACACTTTTCTCTGTGTCCCAGTTTTGAAACCTAATCTAGTTGTTGCTCCAGAATCAGAATAGACTCCAGAGATCTTTAGCTGCCCAAGACCCAGAAGAAACTTCTCACCTGAGGCCACATTTTAGATCATGACTCCTTTAATTATGACTATCATTCTCACAGAAATTTACATGACAACAGCAAAACTGCATGAGAGTAGGTGGAAAGTATTCAAAGGACATCTGGTTTTGGTTTTTATCCTTCTTCCCTGCACTCACTGTGGGGAGGAGATGGTGCATGAAGGCTGTACAATCTTCCTCACAGACCCCCAGAAATAACTCTGTTAGCCTGAGTGCCCCATCTCAGTGGCATGTGACAAACACTGTCAGGCATACATGGGCTCTGAGGGAGCCGTGCCAGGAGACAATCCTGATGGGGTGGTCTGTGCTTTGGCTCAGCACAAGCTCCCACTCCACCCCTGGGCTTTGGTGGTGGTTCTGTCTCCCTTTCTGACACCAAAGCACTGCCAAATTAACCACACACTGCTTGTCTGAGAAATTCAAACTCTTCCTCACCCACCACCCATCTCCATCCAAGGGATTGTACCACAGGAGACAACCCTTCGGCTGGTGGTGTTAAGAGATCCTCACCCAGACCTTTGCAGCTCAATCACTTTAAAATCTTTATTCATAAATTATTTCCTGCAGCTAAAATACCCTAAATGTTTCTGTTAGTGTTTGGTACACTAAAATAAGTGATGAAATATGAGGAATGTAAAACAGTTTGTAATAAAACACCATGCCTAGTACCTTTCTAATGACACTTTGACTCCAGGTTCTCATTTTTATCTCCAGGAGCTCAGAAATTTTCAATCTTTCCCACAGTTACTCTTATTACTGTTGCAGCAAAACTCATATTATTTAAATTATAATTGCGCAGTCATTAATCTCTCTGGCTTTCCTCAGAACAAGGAAATGGTGAGAACTAGCCTAGATAACTGGTTTCAATTTAAGCTAATAGTTTGTGATTTAAGGAGAAATCCCAGTTTCTGGCTAACTTCCTGGTTCCATAGAGCCAAAAAGGAATAAAATCAGATGAAGTTGCTCCTACAAATCCTCAGTGCAAATACCCAAATTTGTACTGCAAATTCAATGCACATTTATTTTAAAATGTATTGCAAGAATTCCCACCACCATTTATGGCCTTCTAGGATAACACACCAACAGCTGCCAACAGACTAATAAGTGTTCAATGACTTTCCTGGTCACATCTTCCTTATAGCCCAGATTTTGATATCATTAGTCAGGCTTGTGCCGTGAATAGTCATTCCACTGACACAAACCCTCCAAATAAGGACCTCTTTAGTGCAAACAAGTCTAATAGATTTGGCATTGAATCAGGGCAGGGTACACAGATACGAGCTTTAAAACTCACATGGAAAAAGTTGTATTTAGGCACACCCTAAATGCCATGGATTCGTTTTGTTCTGAATTAAGTCATAAGCTAAATGTTCACACCTTGTAGGATCAACCTTTGGTGAACAGGGCCATCAAAAATCTGACAAAATTTTAGCTCTTGAACTGTAAGTTTCCTACCCACACAGCAATCTAGTTTAGTTCAACCTTCCAATAACTCCATTGACATCCTGTCTAAATTTCTGTCTTCTGTGGATGAGTTGTTCTGAAGTACTACTTTAGAGATGCTGTGTATCTTCTAACAAGCTCCTCCTCACTTGAAATTAATCTCTGTCCTAACAGAAACTGCTCCTGTTACACAG
Source organism: Argya squamiceps (assembly GCA_037834095.1). Classification (NCBI taxonomy): domain Eukaryota; kingdom Metazoa; phylum Chordata; class Aves; order Passeriformes; family Leiothrichidae; genus Argya; species Argya squamiceps. Next base: position 9,386,472 of record JBBMKD010000115.1, on the reverse strand, counting down.
GCAAAGCCACCTTGGCTCCTCAGCTCCTCCTGAAAAAGGTTCAGAGGCTCAAGTTTCTGTGAAGGCACTGAGGAATGGTTTATCCTGCACTACACCACGATGTGGCACCGTGTCTTCCTACATGTGCCTGTTTCTTCTCATCCAAACAGAGTAATTTAACTCCTCTGTATGTCAGCAGAACCTACCTATACTCTTTCTATGCCCTATACCCTAAACTCCTCCGAGAAGTCATAGAAGTTGTTGTCACACTCCTGATCATTTTAAAACTTCTGAGAGAATGAGAAGATAATAAAATCTCTCTCACGTACACACACAAAAACCGACAAACCAACCAACTAAAAATACCCAAAACAAAATAAACAAAAGGAACCCAAATAAACAAAAAAGCAACTGAACAAAAAAAACCCAACAACAATAGGGAAAAGTTGGGGTGCGTCTTTGGCTAACTATTATAATAATCTGGCATTAAACTTGTTCAATATAATGAATGCAACATAATGAACCAAATCTCTACAATATTGTGCTCTAGCTTATGTATTTGTTAAAATCTGCATGTTTCATACGCGAGCAGATCGCATCACCACAGTCCAGCTGATAGGCCACAGCAGTGGGACAGAAGTGTAGATACAGCCAGAGAGGGAAACCAGGTAATCCTGGTTTGAATCCTGGCAAGTGAAATTTTATAATGAAGAACCAATTCATGTCCATGAGAAATTGAGGATCTGTGCATTTCCACCCATGAGGACTGCACAGGAGGCTGCAGCCTCTTTGAACCACACAACAGTCTGGTTCCAGGTTGTTCCAAGCAGAGACCATCAGCCTCAGTGAAAACTGCTTCAGTTTTGATTTAAGTTTTATTTTTGAAAGTTAAGTGATATCTTTTGACCCTGAGAAATTGCTGGCTCACATGCACCCAGGACATCTTCTCTGTATTAATGACACTTCTCTGTCCTTGAAGAGGGAAAGGAACAAGGGATTGTTCTTCACCCAGCAAGTATACAGATTCAGTTTTTTACTAAACCTTCTTTTTGTAAGCTAGGAAAGACACAAACTGAATTTAAAAGCATTGATTTAGAGGAGATTCAAAATCCAATTCCATCAAGGATTGATGGAGGATCAAATGTAATGAACTGTAGATGTTCACAGGTGCTGCTCACAGGCAGATATAAACAGGACATAACTAAAATTTAGACAATGAAAAGCACTAACAAAATTCTGTCACTTAATTTGCAAGTTCAAGTTACAAATTCTCAAGCATATATGTTTTCTGGAGGCTTTGCAATACCTGTGTTGCTTGTATTTCATAAATCTTCAAATTTTCTAGGACAGATCTTCAGCTACTTAAAATAAAACACTTACTGATTTCAGCAACTAAAATCTCTATAAGTCACCAGCAGGAGAAAAATTAGCATGACCTAATCTATATCTTATCTAAAACAGATTACAAGCAAACACTGAGCACCTGCATTTTGCAATTGCTTTTTAAAAATACATATACCACAAGAAAGGCAGGCTTGCCCAGAGCCAAGGCTAATTTATTGTTCTGCTCATTTTAAGAGCACTAAATTAAATGTGTTGCAGCCAAGGATCATCCCTGAAGAGGTTTACTTAGGAATTATCAGGGGGGTTTTTAGAAAGGAACTGTGGAACTGGCATGAATAAAAACCTGTCAAACAGAAGCAGTGTGATACACTCAGAGCACTGTAGTAAGTGGAAAATGCACTCTAGTCCTGGATGCAAAGTATCTTTGTAATAATTTTACTAAACAAGACCCAGAAACTACAAAGTTTTTTTTCTTGTTTCCTTCAGAATCTGACAAGGCCCATTATTAAAAAGATACTATTAAACATAGGTGGCAATTCAGTATCTATCTAATTTTATGCCATGGGCATATAAACAGCCTTAATTACATGCTTAATGAACTATAACCATTTAGCACACATAATACATCTATCCTTGTACATGCTTATACACAGCATATATAGTTTCTCAAACCTTAAATGCATTTCTTTGAAAACACTTTTATATAACATTCAGAAAATAAGATGCTTCAACAGCAACTTTTGTGAGATCTGCTGCACTAACTACAGGCAGCTTGAACCCTGACTGCCTCTTTTTAGATTCCACACAGGCCTTTATTTAGGACCAGCAAGACCACAAACTATAGGTTCTCTCCATTCAGCAATTCCCTTCAGATCCAGAGCAGCCAATAGTTATTTTAAATGGAATTTTCTCCTTCTCTGCTCTTCCACATTTTAGGCTCCCCAGTCACGTTTTAAGCCTTGCAGTGCACTTCCAGGCTCTGCAGACCCATCTCACCTTCCATGCGCTCCACGTAGCAATAAACATCATAAGTCTCATTAGGGAAGCGGCGCCCATAAGTCCTGACTCCTTTCTTTCCCATCTTATCTCCAAAGCAGCCAACTCTTGGATGTCTAATTGGATACCTGCAAATGCAGAAAGTTTATCATTATGATGCCTTAGGATTTTAGCCTTCATATTTTTCAAATCCTGGACTGCATTAGTGTATAACTCTAAACTCCATATAGTGTTAGCTATTGTCTTCACATTTTGGTCAGACAAAATAATTCCTCTAGGCCTGAAATCCAAGGACAGCCTCAGGCCCCAAAAGGTATAAACAAAAGTGAACTGGGGGAGCAAACTGGGGGCAAATTACTTCATTACCTGAAACTGAAATTGGAGGATTAATCCCTGATATGCAAATAGATCAAACTTACAATTGTGTGAAAAACTCATGAGCATTGTCCCTCTTGGGTGTAGCCTCTGGGAGGCTTTTGACTGCCCAAGGTGTATCTATTGAAGGTCTTTAATAAATACCCACTTTATTCTCTCAATCATGTCTTGCCTCTGTTCTAGGTATCCACTCCAGGGCATCCATTATGGCAAGACAGCAGTTTAAGTCTGCCCAGGCGAGGCACACGAATTTTGGGGAAAAGCATGAAGGGGAGTTTTGAAAGCCTCACCTGACAGTCTGGTCGGACACCCATCCAGCATCACACTGCTCAAACCCATCCTCGTAGGCTGCCTTCAGCTGCTCTGGACTGGCCATGACGGCGCCGTTGTCGCGGCAGGTCTGGTGGGCCTGGGTGAAATTCAGGGTGTACCTGCTCGTGGCGGCCCGGTAGTGAAACACAACACCTGAGGAGCCAAAAAACCCCTGTTAGTGGCACATTTTGAGTTGTTTCTGCAGCCATCACCATTCTGTAACCTTATCTAGGTGTTGTCAAAATGCTGAAAATAGACGGGTAGAATGAAAAATAGTACAAAAAGGTGAGATATGGTATAAATGATGTTCCCCCTCTAGTGGCTGCTACCAGTAATGACAAAATACCCCCCAAAATGTGCTTTTTTTAATGCAGATCAGTTAATGGGTGATGGGCCTAGTGTCCATTTCTACACATCAAAGATCTCTACAAATATATTGCTTATCACTATTTGAGTTTTGGTCAATTTTCCATAGACATATTTTCCTACACACACCACAAATGGTACAAAGAAAACAAAACATAATTTTATTTGGGGTTTTTCTGGTTCTGAAAAGGACCTTGACAATTTCAGCAGTTCCTGGAGCACATCAGACCTTTGCAGAGGGACGCCTGGTGTGAGGATGGTTTTGTTTAAAGCAGGATCTGTCTATAAGCCACATTGTTTTCTACACATACACAATTCCCACTGAATCTGACAACAGCTAGAACAAACCATAAAGGGTACTGAAGTGGCAGAAAACAGTCATCCCACCTTACAAAATCATTTCCCCCTATTACCACTGTCTTTTACAGTTTAGCATCAAAGGCATGTCCTTTGCAATACCTAACTAATTGCACTCTAAAATCCTCAGAAGCATTTCAACACCATTAAACATCCACAGAATGGAGAAAAAAAAAAAAAAAACAACAAGCCCCTGAACCATTAAATGTTCCTTTTCTCTGATGGTTTTACTGGAGTACTTCATGATGAGGAAACAACACACTGTAATAAAGCTTGGGAAAATGGTGATACTGTAGCAATAATTAATTTTACAACAAGTCTTTGTTCTTAGACCATTGTTGAAAGATAGTCTAGTTTACAAACAAATAGAAATACAAGTCACTTAGCAAATTGTTTATGCAAGAATTTCCAACTTATTTAGAAATATTTTTCTCATGCAGACAAATTCAGTAAAATTTTGCCAGTTATCAAAAATCTGCATATGGCAAATAAGTAGAGAGTACACATTTTTCTTCTTGTTGTGACTCACTAAGAAATTAATGCAGAAAATATTATCTGAAAACTACTAAACCATCAAGCGTAATTTTTTATCAAAGCCACTTGCAGAGAAACAGGAAATAAAAGAGGAAAGGCTGGGAATCCCCTTATTTCATCATTCAATAGGGAGTCACACACCAGCAGCAGCAACTAACTGGAAGCATGCAGACCACCAGCATCCCCATAAAATGCTTTTCAGAACTGACAAAACCCATCACAAACAGCTTCTTCCAAGCAACAGTGTAATTTCCATTTCAGATGGATCCGAGTGTTGTTTGGCAACAGTGACAAGTGAAGAATACACCCCGGAAAATTATGGCTGTGTTTGTATCACTACATTAAAATTTCCAGGTGCCTGAAATTCAGTCATTAAGGGTGTTAAATTGTTAGGTTATTTCACTGCATTATTTGGCTCAAGCCCCACAACACCGTTCCAAGCAATTTCTGGGCAGATTTCAAGAACAAGCAGAGAACAGGGACAGCTTCCAAAGGGCATCTTCATCCTGTGCTGGGAGTCAAAGGAGCATTTCAATATGGATGGGGGACACCCTGCTCCCCACAGCTTCACTGCTGCACCACCCCAGAACACAGAGTTAGGCAAAGCTGGCATTTAAACCTTAAAATCACAAAAAATATTATCTAGAGATTTATATATTTTTAACATATGGTGTCCATAAAAATATCTGTTTAAATATATTCAAAATTTAGTAGCAGCGGTTGAAACTGTGAGCAGAGCACCTGCTGGTATAAATGAGGATTGCTGTATTTGCACAGTAGTAAATAAAATCAGGAGTTCAGGTGGCCTGCTTAGTGTTCTGGATCTACAATTTAAAAATGGGCAACTTTTACAGAGCTCCCAACAGAAGCAGATAAAATATTTACCTTGTTTCATAACAATGAACCCACAATAATATTCACAAGCTGTGCATCTGGCTTTACTATATGTTATTTTTGAACATATACAAACATTTTAAAACTTTTTTTTAATAGCATTGCTGCTTCTGTACTAAAGCATATTTGATGCTGAGTCAGAAATGCCTAAGTGTAGGAAGCAATTTGTTAATTCAGTTTGTTGTTTTAATCTTAATTAAAATGTATTTTGTGTGAATTTGGATTAATTGTCTCTTTTTTATAAATTTTTTCCAAGATTGCTTAAGTGGTAGTATATGATTTCAAACCAGGTGCAAAAGTTTCTGCTTCTCAGTACAGCCACCAAAAGGTTTGTTACCTTAGAGGGGACAGCAACATATTTTTCTAAAGCTGTATGCTTTTTTTTTTTTTTTAAGCTTCCTGCTGCTTAAACATATGAGTACATTTTCCACAACCAGCTATTTCACCTCTCATTCCTTTCTTTTTTTTCCACGTTGGAAGCACACTGCCCTTCCTACCCTGGCACAGCCGTGTGGCACCCGAACAAGGCAGGACTAAAGAGTTAATATCTCAGCCAATTTAAAGTGGATTTCGCAGAGGCAAAGAAGAGCCTTTGGTCATTTGTAAATCCTGGAAAGGAACTCGGGGAATGCTTTGTTCTCCTCGCCCTGATCCACAAGGTAAACTTCACCTATTCTCAGAGCTGCAGGCTCCTCCATTTCCAGTGAGGAGCTGATGGACATGAAAGAGCCTCCGAGATGAATGGGAAGGAGGACGTCACTATGCATAAGCCTGTGCAACAGCTGCAATAATTAGAAGACCCCTGGGGCTAAGAAGATTAAAGTGCAGGACTTTCATTGTTTCAGTTAGACAGAGAGAGGGGCAAAACCCATTGTGCCGGTCTTTGCACTTTAAAACATTTGTAAAGGATTTTTTTTCTCCCCCTTTGTCTATTTCCTCCCAAAAGAAAAGGCAAGAAAGGAGTTGTCCTAGGAACAAATAAAGCAACTGGAAAACAGAGTACAGCGGTATAATGTTGTCATGAACATCTGGCAAACAAAGTCAGTGTAATTACAGGAAGGAGTAGCAGCAAGAAAGAGCACTCATAGGAAAGCAATTTGTAGCACCCAAAATTCACTTCTGTCAGAGCAAGGGTGAACGCCTTTTCGTCATTTATCTCACGTCTTAGACTGGAAAATTAAAATGTGAAGTGTTTAACTTTTAACAAACAAGGGTTTCCGTGGGTAAGAGCCTGGTTCTGTGGTTACACCCCTTTGGGTTGCAGCTTTATTGTATATCATGCATCAAAACCCTGTGGAACTGCAGGGGAAGCTAGTTTATTAGCTCCTGGTATGGCTAATAAATTATAGTTCACTTTCACTAGTGAGCTCACGCTGCTGCCACATGCAGTGTTGGATGTGGCAACATAAAGCCTGAATCTCAGAAGTTGCCTCACACAGCAAATACCTAAAGGGAAAAGATTGTGATGGCAAGTGCTTGTTATCCTGTTAATTTTTGTCTTCAGACCTTGGACACTGTGGTGCAGATCCCTGAAATAACCCCCGCCCCATTGCCAGAGCTACCACACAGTCTAGTTCATAGCTCACATCTTCCCTGGCCTTAATGCAGAAGGCAATTTAGATTACAAATACAACCCAAAAATATGGGTAACAGGACTCGGCACTGTATGAAAAGGAAGGAATAGGGCAGCATTTTCAGTTCTCTGCATGAATAACTGTCTTGTGTCTCTCTCTCTCTAGGCTTTGCACCCATCTTCTGACCCTTGTCTTGAGCTTTGGCAACCTGAGACGAGACTGGCCTTGCCAAGTGCATCGGGGAACTCACGGGTGGGGAGGGGAAGTGCCTTCCCCCGGCCCTGCCAGGGACAGACACTTCCTGCACCAGCTCACACTTTGCTCCCCTGTGTAGGATGTCTGTGACCATCCTCACAGCACACGGGTGGAGGGGCACAGGGTCTCCTCTGAACAGCTCCAGATAATGAGAGGAAGGATCAATGCTGAGCTTCACCTGTGGTTTTACCCTTTATTACTCTACCAGCAAGCTCCTGCAACCAGCCCGAGGCAGAACCACCCCAGCCTGTCCACCCAGAGGCTGCCACGCTCTCAAAACTCTACAAGAGGGACACAGCAGCTTGACCAGAACATTTCCTTCCCTCTTCCTGGCATGCTTTGCGTGTAAACCCTGAGTCTTTATCACCCAGAAATTAATTTCCCTCTGCCATCCTTTGATGGCCGCTACCAATTGTGCTCTTCCCTTGCCAGGAAGATTTCTCGGGATCCATTAGGCAGGAGAGTAAAACACGAGCTGAAAAATGCAGCAGCCCATGATAATCTACGCGGAAGTTCAACATCAAGAGGTGGTAAGGCTTCAAGACAGGTAAATCCGAAAGATTAGGTAAAAGCACCTCTTCAAATGCCTACTTAAGAGATTAAAGAAGGGGATTTCTGCCGCAGAGAGTACAGATCAATTAGGTTGTCAGCACACCATCTTCCAGTGCTAACAGCATCACTGAGTAGCAGCTTCCCACATCGGAAACAACTTTCATTTATTATCATTACAATGCTTGCAGGAAAGACAAGTTTGCATAAAAATGAAAATGGGAATTACCATCTACAGCTGCCTCCCTAATTCTTGTTTCTTTCCATTAACAAGATCGGTATCTTAAGCCTGGGATTGTCTTTACAGGCTTTAAAAAGAAAACACACACAACACACACACACAAAAAAAACCCCAAAAAACAAAAAAAACAAAAAAAAAAACCAAAAAAACAAACAAACAAACAACAACAACAACAAAAAAAACCAACAAAAAAAAAAAAAAAACCCGGGGAGGGGAAAAA
>JBBMKD010000115.1:9362276-9378376 GCA_037834095.1 Argya squamiceps | reverse complement strand
AAAAAAAAAAAAAAAAAAAAAAAAAAAAAAAAAAAAAAAAAAAAAAAAAAAAAAACAAAAAAAAAAAAAAAAAAAACCCTGGGAGGGGAAAAAAAAGTCTTTCAGATTTTCAGCAGAATCAAACAGAAACTGAGAAAATGAAGCCCACGAAGAGAGTGAATTCCCAAAATACCAGTTAGAAAAGAATAAAGTACTCTCATCTTTGGTAAAAAAAAAAATATTCACTGAGAATCTACAACAAAAGAATAAGTAAACTAGAAGGATCCCATTTGCCACTTTGATCCCTTTAAATCCAATTATCTCCAAGGAGGAGAACAAAAAATCAATTCAAATGAGTGATTTGTTCAGACTTCTTAATTTTGAATACATTTGATCATACATGCTTTTCTTAATTGCCCAACATCATAACACTACACAAAACAATTATTTCATTAAATATTAAAAAATGTTCCAGAACGAAAAGAATTGTGTCATTCCATTTCTAGGTCACATTTTTACAAGGTGGCTGAAATGTATTTTATAGAAGTGGACTTCATTACAACTAGAGAGAAGGAATAAATGTGAGCACAGAAAGGTACCAATACTTTTCATAAAATCCTTTCTGGAATTCAACTCACCCAAGGCAGCTTCACCTGAAAGTTGCAAGTTGATTCTAAAAGAGTAATCTATAAATCTCCCTAATTGGTGACCAGGGATATTTAGTACAGAGAGCTTACCTCACCCAGGAATATCCAAAAGCTGAGAGGCCAAGGACTCCCAGTGTGAAACAGTTTGAATTGTGGGCTTAGTAACACAAAGAAAGGTTAGAAGAAAAGGACGAAATGCCGTGGAAAGATCAAATTACAGAATCTGACAAAGAAAGAGTTGATTCTGAGACAAAGGGAAAATTTTGGAGGAACATGCACAGAAGGCAGAGGAGAAAACACGTGGAAGTGAAAATGAGTATGAAATATTTGTTCTACATATCCAGGACTGGACTTGGATGAGCCTAGTGGGTCCCCTCCAACTCAATGTTCTAAGATTCTGCATTCATCTCCTTGTGAGAAGCTGAAACATCTAACACTTCCCATGCTGTTAGATCCATTTTGAACACAAAAAATCCCTTCTGGGAGGTCAGCGTAATTATAGCAGCAACCAGGGTGTCAGGAAAGCATTCTCCCTGGTCAGTAACAGGAAAGGGGGTATCCAGTGTGAGGAAAGTGCCCCTCCAGTGATCTTGCAGAGCTGCCTGCCCCAAGGACAGCCCTGCAGGCGTAAATAATGAGTAAGGCAGGCACTTGGCTGCCCAAACTTCCTTCATGGGCTAAAATTAAGTGTTTCCCTTCTCCCTCTTACACCTTCAGCAAGTGCAAAATGCAAAATAGTAACCCTGATCTCCGGGGTGAAGTGTGGAGAGCACCAGGCCCCTGTGGATGGGTCTTCTCTGCTGGGTTTGGGCATATGGCTCAGCACAGAACATGGAGACTTGCAGTGCCAAAGGAAAACTGGATCAAATAACCCAACGTGTCATTCTTCTCCTGCACTTTGCTGTGACTTTCCTAGACCCCCAGGGCTGTGCACACAGAGCCACCCCAGCCAAAACACAACTGCTCACATTCCTAGAATTAAACAAGCCAATTCAGGTGTTTTGCTTTAAGATGAGACACTTAAACAGATATTCAGCTGAAAATATTTGATCTCTGTTTGATGCACACGCAGCCAAGCATTGCTCAGCAGATAAAGGATCCCATGTGAACTCACAGTGTCTTGATGATGTCTCTGAGACAGAATCATGAAATGGTTTGGGATGGAAGGGACCTTAAAGATCATCTATTTCCAAATATAAGCAGCTATTGATACCCCAGTAGCTGGCGTCATTAATTCTGATAACCAAGACAAAGAAAGGCCACAGAATTACACCAATTTCCAAGATCCTGTCATTGTTTAGAAAACTTTTACCTGTCAAAAAAGAATGCAGCAGAAATATGTACTGCAGAGACAAAGACAATGTATGTGTCTTCCTTGTAAGTGACAACTAAGATAAGCAGCAGTGGCAAGTGGTGGCTTAACCAGGAGTCCATCCATGGATAATAAAAATCTACAGACATTCAAAAAAAAAATAGGTAAAACCAAACCCGTATCTGTTCAGGATAAAATAACAAAAGTCTCTGTGTGGGTAATTCCATGGGTGACAGGTCTGGGACAGCAATAGGGTAAATGCTTAAATTTGCACTTTGACATCAGCTGCCTTCATTGGAATAGCACTCTGGGACAGCCAGATCTTTTGTCTGAACAGTTTGTTGCTAATAACACATGAATCTGACTTCAGAAGTTCATTTGGCATCTAAAACAGCAAATAACTGGATATTTGCACACAAGTTATCCAATTTGTCTGTTGTGACAACTAAGCAGAAAAAAAATGGGTTCGCAGTTACAGCTTCGGTACAGTCTTGGGCTTGAGGCCCAGCCAAAATAAATAATTAGGCATTAGAAGTTCTACTTTCAATGACTAATACCCCCTATTCAGCTTAACCTGGGAAAATCTGTATCTTATTGAGAAAATTATTCTTCAGAAATCCCTTTTTTTCATTCACAATACTGGTATCACTGGTAAAATACTTTTATTTGATGCACAGTGTGTTCAATAGCAGTTATGTATTCCCAGATACCTAAAGGAGAGAAATGGCAATTACAGTAATTTTATTCAAGTTAGCTCTCTGAGCTATCTATTATGCTACAAAGGTTAATTTGAAAAACAAGCAGACCAACTGTCTAATCTTATCTTCCTGGCTTCATTGATGCTGCATTATGCTTTTTGTTTGAAATTAGGGAGTGTCCATAAAACAAATTGAGACCCTGAAAATAATAGAACAAAAGTCCTGAATTAGTTTAAAAATACCCAAAGAAGCATTAAAAAAAACACCATAAATTCATCATAATGGCAAAAGGGGAATTACACCTGCTTCAGCAGAACTCTGCTGAAAAGTTTTGGCCTACTTAATTTGAGCAAAAAATGAGCAGAATTAAAAAACTGGTGACAGTTTTACCAGAGCTTCAGCAGCCCTGCTCCACCCAGGAGAGCTGACCAAAGCACAGTGCTGAACCAGACTATCCCTCAGCTCTGGAATTACTTCAGTTAACGTGGAAATACCTCCCTGCACCCCAGTCAGAACAGGCACTGCAGAACACACAAAGGGGGAGTGCAGGGGATGACGTCTCTTCAAATGGTGTCACTTTGGGGTGCAGGTTCAAAAAGAAAAAACAGAGATAACTTGTGTTTGTGACTAATGTTTTTTGGTTGTTTGTTTATAAATAAAAGCTGAAATCATAAGAGACCATAAAGAATGGAGCAGAAGATTTGAGCAGCAACATTCACATGAAGTTCTTATGAGTCTAATAAATGCCATTTGTATACATAATGGAGAAGACTGAGAATGGATGGCACAAATGATGGTCTAGCATACCGATTTTCCATTTGGATCAAGACTTAGCTTTTTTCCCTCTCCTGAAATTCTGACATTTAAGTAGTCATGGAAAAGAACAGTTGCAGAAAGAAAATGGAGTAAAAATTTCATTGAAATAAAATCATAAATCTAATCAGTTCAACACTTTGCAGTGTTTTTGCAGGAGCAGCAACTACAAAGACTACAGTATCACCATAAATCATCTGATATTTTATTGTCATAAACATCTGCTGCTCCTGGATATAGATATGTAGTCAACAAAACACTTGAAAAGGGGTAAGGAATGCCAGGTAGACTCATCATGAAAAGTAATGTTCAAACCAGGATTTCTTTTGCTTTTGTTATTAGGACCTAACAGCTTATGAAGTTATGCAGACAGTAATGGCTACACTGATTTACTGTATTTCCAAATTAAGGCCACACCTTTGAATCCTTTTGTGAAATCAATGCCAACAGACTGTTCACATTAGGCTAGGCAGACTGGAAGAACAATACATTATTAAGCTCACCAAAAAAGCCTTAGCCAAAGCCATGATTTCCAGCAGCAGATATTAATGTTTGTTTTGGGATTCATCCACCTGAATAAATACTGAACTTCCAAAAAACACCGAGCTGCAAAGGGGTGTGCAAGGCAGGGCCCAAAGCAAGGAGGCTCCTACGAGGAGATCCATCCACACAGCTCAGTGGTTTTTCTAAGCATAGGCAGAAACCTTGCTTAGAACTTGCCTGTGCATGGCACAGAGCCTGGGTTAATGCCCTGCCTTTCAGCACAGCCTGTTAGCTCAGGCTCAGTGCCAGCCCAGTGGAGCTCTGGAGCAGCCTCTGTGCCATGCTCCACACGCAGGCTCCGAGGGGAGAAACACCTACACATCACATGCTCCTTTGGGCACTCACTCTTTTGTTTTGCTTAAACCCATTGAACACTCCAGGCTGGGGCAGAGGGGCTGGGAAATGGGAAAGGCTCTGGGGGTGTTGGTGATAGCACCTGGACATGAGCCCAGAGGTGCTCAGGAGGGCAAGAGGCCAATAGCACCTGAGCTGTCCCAGCCACAGGGCAGTGACTGTCCCTGTGATGGCACTGCTGAGGGACCACCTCGAGGGTTGTGTCCAGTTCTGGGCCACTCACAACAAGAAATTGAAGGGCTGGAGCATCTCCAGGGAATGGAACAGAGCTGGGGAAAGGTCTGGAGTTCCAGGAGTAGCTGAGGGAATTGGGAAAGGGGCTCAGCCTGGAGAAAAGGAGGCTCAGGAGGGACCTTCTGGCTCTCCCCTGATAGGAGGGGACAGCCGGGAGGTTCGGGCTCTGCTCCCAGGGAACAGGGACAGGAGGAGGGGGAACGGCATCAAACTGTGCCAGGGGAGGGTCAGGTTGGACATCAGGAAATAGAATTTCACTGAAAGGGTGGTCAAACATTGGAATACACTTCCTAGGGAAGTAGGGGTGTCATCATCCCTGGGACAGTTCAAAAAATGTTTGAACATGGCACTGGGGAGCCTGGATTAGTAATGAACATGACAGTGCTGGGTTAATGTTTGGACTTGATAATCTTAGATGTCTTCTCCAACATCAACAGTTCTGAAACTCCTGTCTCTTCTGTCTTTCAACACAGACTTTTCCCCCTCAAAATTGTGGAGGCTATTTACTAATAAAGATGACAAGCAAACTGTTATCACTGCCTGCCCTACATTTAGCAAACACCTCCCTACTTCTATTCTTGCAGCTTCTCCCAGATGAGTTTTCCTTCTGCCCATCCAAAATTTATTACTGGGCGAAAAGAAGCACTTCTTTCATGCTTGATGTTCCTTTCTCAGAAAGAGTGGCTCCCACTTTTGGTGGCGTAGTTTGAGACATCAAGACAGGCCAACCACATCTTCAGTGTCTTGTTTTCATCCTAAGTTTTCATCCTTCCCATCATAAGTTACTTCTTTTCACCCTACTCAAAGAGCAAACCGCTAAAGATTAAACTCCTTTAAATCCTCCCTAGTTTTGTGTTAATTACTAAGTCTCGCTGCTTTAGGAATCACTACAATTGGCTACAAATGAAATGCACAGGTCCTTACCCTCAACAGCCAGAGAGACGATGGCCTGTGTGTCCTCCACGCCGTACATGACATCGCAGCGATAGACGCCGGCGTCGCTGGCGCGCAGCTTGGAGAAGGTCAGTGAGGCGTCCCCGGTCTCCTCGGAATGGCTCGGCACAGACACCCTGTCCTTGTAGCTCTGCCCTATTTTGATGTTGCCATTTTGGGCCACCAGGACCGTGGTTTCCTTGGCATCCTTCCCGCTTTTGTCCAGTTCCACCTTGGACCATTTGATCCGGAGGTACTCGGCAGCGTAGCTGGAGGATATGGTGGGTGTGGTTGAAAAGAAGCATGGCAGGACTGAAGTTCCAGAGAGAGATCCCTTGACCAGGGTTTTTTTTTCTGCTTTAACTAGAAAAAGGGGAGAGAGCAAGGAGAGAGAAAGGAGAAATCACATTAGTGTAACAGCAAAATCAGAAACAGCTTTATTTCATTGTTAGTTAATGATTCACTAATGCAAAGTCTGAAATCCATGAACCTGAGCTGATTTGTAACAGGACTGGGGGTATAAACTGGAAAAGACTTTGTATCAATCTTGGTACATCATAGGCGATGACGGAGCACATTTCTCTTTGGGAAAATTTAATTCTGACTTATTTTTCTCCATTTGTTATGGTCACCAAGTAATTAACCTTTGGAAAATGGTCTGAAATTTTTGGTGACAGATGAACTGTTTCTTCAGTTCACAGAAGGAAGGCCACTCTGAGTGAAAAATTATGAGTTACCTCACTGGCCAAAACCCTGATTGCAGGGGAGCTGGAGTTCACACCTTGCCTCGCCTCACAGCATCTGTTCTTGTCCTCAGAAGGAAACACAGCCCATGGCTTTGCACCCCTGTCACCCCTGACCCCTCTGTTCTCTCAGGGGTTAATTCTTTCTATTGCACACATGCTGAAACAAAAGCCTTTCCAGTGAGAGTCTCCCAAATAGTCACCCTTCAAAGCTGTTTCCTTGTAGCCTCAGGGCCTTTAAAACATCACAGAAATGAAATATTTCAGGATGTAAAAGCAAAGAAGGAAGTAAAGCACACAGAAAGTCCCTACTTGGTCCAGACTTGACATGATCAGGACTTTTATCATTTTTATGTCATCTCCAGCTGCAAACCTTTCACAGTGAAATGCTCCCATCTGACAATATCCTGGGGGCCAAGTTGACTACTGTTCATCCAAGCTGCACACTGCAACTGAAGAGAGGGATTCTGATGGATTTACCTTTTTTATGTGATGTTATTTCATCACGCATAATGGCTTAATGAAGATTAAAAGCTGATGCACAACAGGAACTATTTTTCCTCTTTCACAGTCCTTCACTCTAACATTTTTGAAAGGTAGAACATGGTCATCATAATTTTGAAGGGAGCTAGGATTCGTGAAGTTCAGAAATATAGTAACTTAATAATAACCATCAACAGAATGATACATGAAACAGGAAACACCAGCACATCAAAATTATCTGTTTCTCTATGATAAAAAATATAATCTCTCCATAAAGAGTAGAAGATTGGAGGGTGGAATGGAAGGGTGAGCAGAGGGAGAGCATTAAAGAAGAGAAGCAAAAAGGGAAGAGAAAAAAACAGAAGAGGGAAAAAAAAAAGAAAACAGAAAAAAAAAGGGGGGGGAGAAGGAAAAAAGAAGAAAAAAGGAAAGTTGCTCATTACCCTGATTATTTTTAACAGAGACAGATTTTCCACAAGACAATGTCTTTATGGGATTATCTAAACAAGTTCAATACAAGAGTCATCAACTTAATGGTCAAGCATTTCAATAAAAAAGTACTAGCCAGAAAAAGAGAAAAATGAACTGACAAGGAAGACACAGAATTTTGAATGCAAGTTCTCAGGTTCTTTCCATCCATGCCTAGCAAACTAGATTTCCTTGGGCACACAATTCAGATAGAGTCAGGATGACAGTATCAAAACTGATGAAACCAGAGATCTTTTATATCACCTTTATTTTGTTGAGACTTCACAGAGTTACAGTGCTTAGAGATAAAGAAACAGAATGAACTCTCAGTTCTGTCGTTTGTGATGGAATTACTGCCAAATTGAACAGGTGGGAGATTAAAATCAATCATCTCAAAATATTTAGAATTTATTATGATCTCTTGTCATCTATACACCGTACAGGAACTTTCTTCTTAAATGAAGAATTACTAAATTATAATTATACTGACTGACAGAACTTTAATAAACTTTTTAAGAGCACTGTTTCCGATCAGGAGTGACCTGGAATATCAGCACTGAACCCTGAGGAAATTTCCTCCTTTTAAAATTCGAGTCTTCACATCAGCCAGGTAGATGCCTTGGCAAACAACACATACCGTCCTGATATGCAAACTAGATCCTGACTAAGCTGTGCTCCTTCCCAGAACAGAAGATTCTGTGTAGCTGCAATTCTGTCCAACTTTAGAAAGCATTATATCACACTTTATGAAAACCTATTTGTTGTGGTGAGGGGAGGGAAGAAGAAGGAGAAGAAGAAGGAGGAGGAGGAGATGGAAAAAGAGGAGAAGGAGAAAGGAAGAGGAGGAGGAAGTTTTTTCCTACAGAAAAAAAATATATTTGGCTGACATAATATCTGAAACACAAGATTAAATTATGTTTCTGCCCAGTTCCAAAACGCTTGATTTCCTGCAGCAGTCCAAATTAGTTAGTGTAGCAGAATTTCCTGACCAATGCAGAAGCTGTCAGTATCTCTTTTTTTGTCAGTACCTTTTTTTTCCTTTAGCATTTTTGCTAAGCTTATATTCCATGTCAGCCCCTATCAGGGAATGTGATAGACCAATGACACATAGCTTGATGTCTTCCTTTTGAGGTGGGGAGAAAGGAATTCTTGCTTGAGAACAAAGTCTCTTTCACCAAAATGCGTATACTTGTTCTGTGGTAAATGTTACAAAATTCTTAAAGTAGGAGTCTAGATAATTTTTTTAAAGGACAGAATTCTGCCCTTCTGTGTCACATTAACCACAATAACCAGGCCAGTAGATCTGCAGTGAACAAGGAGTCTGAAGAAAAGAGTGCCCTGCATGGTGTGACACTGCTTAGAGGAGTGAATTTCCCACATAATTGAGTTTAACTGAACAGAAGGTTACTACTGACTATGCAGACAAATCCCACATGCTTAAAGAATAAAAGATACTATTTATTTTTAGCTAAATTTATGAGAAAAAAAAATGTTGCATCTCATTTTTCAGTTCATCAACAACCTGTTGGGACATATGGCGTATTGCCCTGTCTAGCAGCAGAAATAGAAAGGATCAGTGAAATTGTGTGTTTTGTCAACCCAGCTACTAGCACTGAGCCTAAGAGAAGCCTTTTCATTTACCACAGTTCTTTTAGTGAGGAAAATAATGAATTAAAATGAGTGCAACTTGTAGGAAACACTGACAGGTAATGGACTGAGACCAAACAAAAACCTTCCCTGAGTCCTTTACCAGGTGGTTTGTGGTCTGAGCAAGCAGAATAAGAGAAGGACATGCAGAGTGATGAAGAACTACTTTTATGGTCTGCAAGACACTCAAAAGGAGCCAGGAAAATGTAAATCTCTCTAATGTTGCAGGGAATTGGTGTTTCCCCAAAGATTTAAAGGCTTCAATTTTAAACGCAAACTAAGGATTTAAAAAGAAAAGGTTGAAACTCAGGGTCTGTCTTTCAGAACACTGATGCATATTTTATTTTTGGAGCATTTTTAAACAAAAGCCATCCTTATAAAAATTGTGTGTAGTCTTCTAACACTCATCCTCAAAAATATTATTGTACCAACTGACTTTTCTACAAAAGATAAGAACATGAGTTGATCCCACAGATTCTTTGGGATCCTGAATTAGATCAATCCATGAAAAAGGAAATTTTTTTCATCCTTGTCCTCCTCCTCATGGCCATAGTTTTAAAATGGCTAAGATTCTGTAGGGCAAAATAATGGACCCTAACTTAAAAACAAAACCTCACAAAGTTCACAGTGTGTTCTAGGAACATCAAGGTCTCTCTGAATTTCTTCAGAAAAAATTGGGCAAATAAGGATGGGTTACAACCTGATCTACACTCCAAAGAATGCGACATTCATAAAAAACTCCTAAATACCAAAAATTCCACTCTGGAGATAAACTAAGCCATTTAAAATGCAATAGAAGGTGGAGTGAGTTGAGAGGACATGTAAAGATGCCATCCCACATTGTACAACTCCAAGGATCCATTCAATTCCTCCCCACATACAGTGCTGCCCTCTCAATCCCTGTATCCCTGAATTCTGCATTTGTGTAAGGCAGTGAGTCAGGTCTGTGGTCTGATTCAGACCTTTCTTTCTTGTAGCCCATCTTATTATCCTTTTTTTTTAATTGGTTCCACTAATGAACCAGTCCTTTTCTTTATCATTCAGGACTACCTAAAGATGTTACTAGCAACAGTGTTCCAGCTAGGTGGAAAAAAAGTAGAAAATTTGATTTTCCCAAAGGCTAAAATCAGTTTGAGGAGTTCCTGGAAAGAAGGGGGAAAGAAAATAAAGAAAAATCTTGCTTTGAGACTTGGGAAAGCTGCTTTCCTAATTTCGTGAGTCTGCAGCAGCTGTTGGGATATTTTCCTTACTGAAGGCCTGACCCAAACTTTCAAATAACCATGGCAACCACACATGGATACATACTTCAGTTTTAGCATGTAATCACCAAGAGAGGTAGTAAGGCCTCCTTTCTTTCCACCCAAACCTGCAGCTGCCCTAACACCTCCTTGCTACAGACCCCAGCAGCCAAGGGACCTGCCCCAGCTTAGCTCATGGCAACACAAGCAGATATAAATCATTAATGCCTTGAGGAGGACACAGAAACAGAATTAATTACATGATGCAGCATGGCAGGGGCAAAGAACCCTAAATTTCCTGAGTTTTGACTCTTTCCTCAGTCCCGTGAATGCCCTACCAATCACACCACTAAATTAATTTTAATTAAATGTTCTATGTACAGAAGACTTACCTTTAGGTAGCATATATGTTATAACTAACGTAGAGTACATCCATAAGATACTTTTTATACTTAACAACATCTTGACCTAGAAATGAAGAACAAAGGAGTAAGTGGTTATTAGTGTGTCCTTAGCAGATTTTGTAACTCAGCACATCAATATTTGCCACTGGTATCAGAAGCAGTCCTTCCTGCTTTCAGGGCATCTTCATTTACAATTTATGGTGGAAATTTGTTATAATGACCACGTGCCTCTATGGAATACAGATTCATAATGGGTTTCAGGTTGTTGAATCCTGAGTGATTCTCTGACGTGTCAGTTCCCTTTGGGTTTCCTTCTCACTTTCCTTTACACCTTCCAACAGCTGGAAAGTTCTTCACACGTATCATATGTACACAATAATAAATTGCATGTTCACAACATTATTTCTCAGTTTTGATTTCAGTTCATAGTTACACATGTTGAACCTGTAAATACCCCCAAAGTTACAAAAGCATTGCAAGACACAACAAACACCAACAACTACAAAGGGTTTATAAATAGTCCCTCATCCATATAGTTACACTTCTGTGCTATGAACATCCCAATGTAAGAAATTACTTTCAGCAGCAGTTTGTCAAAACACTGACAAATTTTTATCATAACCTTGATTTTCCTGATATTGTTGCAAAATCTGCTACCTGAACTCTTCATTTGGACAAGTAAGCAAGCTGACAGTTTTTTCCTGCTCAAGAGAGCTTGCAGTTGAACTGCCTTAAGGATCAGTGAAGCAGAGATTTAATAATATTTACATGTCTGTGTTATAACTATGGAACCTGCACTGCACACATGTACAATTTAAAACTTCCACTTTTAAAAACTCCACAGGCTGCACTGAACGTGACAGCAAAGACACACGGAGAGGCAACTTCGGAAAACTCCTGGTGACGTGTTCAACCTCAGGACAGTTCTCTCCACAAGTTCACAGCTGCAGCCCAAACTCCACATGAGTCTGTGTGAACTGGCACACGTCCTGTAACGTCTGAGCAGCACGGGAAAGACACAAAACATCTCCAACCAAGCCCTTCCAGTGAGGCAAGTTAAAAATTCCCCTCCAACAGGGCTGAAAACCCCAGAGCCTTTCACTCCCTATATATGGAGGGCCAGAGCCAGCTGGTTGCACCGAAACATGTGCTACAACCTATTCCCTGGGCGTGGAGGGAGAAATGCAGCTGCTTTCCACAGAGCAGGCTGCATGCTGCCAAGGACGCCCCATCTCTGCTGCAGCCATTCAGGACAGCCGAGTGTAAAGAATGATATCACTTATTTTGCAACATGAACTTCACGGAATTTGCACTTTTCTAAACTGAGTCCGAAACTAGAATGAGGACTTCATTCAGTTTAAGCCCTACATGCCATAAAACTTCTTCTGAAAACCCTAACACTCACCCCCAACACCACTCAGCCAGACTTTTATGTCTTCCTATATTTACACAAGCCAAGCTGCATGTGAAGAAAACAAAAGTGACTATTTATTAGCTAACTTTAAAATTCTATACTGTGCCCTGGTGCAAATTCCCTGTAGAAGGTTGTTATGAGCAAGGAGGTTGCACAAGATCAGAGCTGCAGACATCAAAGTCGTTTGAATGCAATGGATCAGCTCTGAAATACAGAGTCACATGCTTGCTTAGATAAACACTTAAATGATCCTCATTATTACACAACAATTAAAAGAAAAAGTGATGTCAGTCTGAGCCTACAGATGTGCAGAAGGACCTTCAAGCAACCCTTGTATCCCAAAACTGCTGGAAGTCTCAAGCACAAAAACCGCTGCAGTGGAGTTCCTGCAGTAACACAAGAGCTCTGATGAGGGCATGAAAAGAAGACTGACAGAATTCTCCACCTTCCAAGGTGCTGCCTGCAAGACAAAGTTCTGGCTCCTGTGAGAACCGAGTGGCTCCAGACCTTTTGAGATGTTCTGCCCACATGTGCTCCCATGCGTCACACACTGGCCACATCCACAGTGAAGCCAAGGTCCAGAACAGAATGTTTATAAGTTTAGCTCTCCATGTTTACTCATAAGTTTTATCTCCCTCCTTCCCCTGGAGGCAACCTTGCCTTTTGGGACCAGAATCAAGAGAATCAAAGAAACTGGACAAGAAAAAGAACAAAGTGTTTTCTTTTTTCTGACAATGGTGGTGTTGCACCTAAACGGGGCTGGTTACATTTTACAACCACCACTTGGCTCGCTTCCCTGGCTCTGGCCTGGCGTACCTGGGTGTCTGGCACGTGCCAGTGGAAGCCTGTTGCCCTTGGAAGCTCATTGCAATTGCTGTCATAACACAACTGCTTCCATGTTTGGTAAGAACACAAACCCTACTGCTATGCTTGCAGGCACCAAACTCAACACACACAGCCACAGGGACAGATGAAAACAGAAAGGCAACTGTGGAAGGGCAATTTTCAAGGTATCCATGGGAACAGAAGAGAGCATTCCTAGCTGTGATGGCTCCTAGCCTTTCAGTGAGTAGCGCAGGAATTGCACCTGCTGCACCCAGGGCTCGGCTAGCTCCAAAAAATTGCATTGTTTGAGCACAAAGCTGAACACGAGACATTTGCCAAAAATCCCTACTTGACTCTTGGAAAACCACCTCCTGACTTTTTATAAATCTTGTTTATCCTGAAATGCTCACTTAAGCAATGAAAAACCCTGAAATAATGGTCTGATTTTCAGCTCTTAGGGGCAGAATTGTGACTCCCATACAATCCTCCACACCTGACAGGTGGTTTTCATACTCCAGGCCTTGGTGGGTTCCCATAAACACTCCTGAGTTGCCGAGTGCTGCTCCACTCCATCTGCCAGAACTAAACGTGCAATTACTCCTGCCACAGTATCCAAACATGCAGACCATAACAGCAGCACCTTGGTCAGCCCCACAGGGCAACCTGGCTTAGGAGGACACAGAGCTCTGCAGACTTGGTACCAAAACCCTCCTCAGGACACAGAGGTGAGGCAGAGGTTGCTGCTTATACCTCACCCTGATTCCTGCCATTTAGGCTCTTGGATGTGACTGCTCCTGCCTCCTGCCATTCTGCTGGCAGAGGCTGCAGTGGGCTGTGCTCTCTTGTAGCCTCCAGAGCCAAATCCCTGCTCTAAAACAGGTTTGTGTTTCCCATTCCCACACTCTGCACTTCACAAAAGTCTGCTGTACTGCCCCTAAGTCCACTGCAATTAGTCAAAATCCATCTAACTATACCTTTTTCCACAAGATTTTTTTCTTTTCCCCTTGGTGTCACTACACCCATAGTAAAAGAAATCCATAACACTACGGACACCGTGAGCAAATCTTGCCAACTCAAGCTGCAAGACTTGAATAAGTGTTTAATTTCCACCTTCTGCTAAAAAAGTACCTCACTTGACATGACCAAACTTGGGTTGCCTGCTGGCTGGTTTCCAACTGGGCCAATACATTTTATTAGGAGCTACTATAGGCAGATGGATCTACAGTAGGAATTTGTGTTACATTTCTAAATGGGATGCAACCCTGAGTGCAGCATCTCATAACCAATAGAACCCAAACTCCTGGACAAACCTCACATCTTTAAAAACTAGCAGTAGGGGTTCTCTCTGTGGGGAAAGAGCACAGCTCCTATTTTTGCAGGCACTGCTACGTTCCCTTACTACAGCAAAAACTCATAGGAGCAGTAAGTTCTGACCAAATTCCAGCTTGTGTTTAGTTTGCAGTGTAAGCTTGATCTCACACCAATGCTATTTTAATTTAACCAGATGGGAGAACATCATGTCTCTCTTTCTGTTTAAAACTCCAGGTTCAGAAAGTGAAGTGTCCTGGTGTGGAAGAGACTAAAGCTTACCATCCAAAAAATACTCCTGGTTTCTCTGAAGCTGAGACAATGAGGAATTAACCATTTTCATAGAGGTGACAATGTCTCTAAAACCTGCCACTTCTCAGGTCACGCTGAGACTGGTTCTGCACATGCTCTACAGCTGCACTGAGAACTCTGGACATGTTCCTTAAATATTTAAAAAGCAGCCTCTGCCCAGTTGACCCTCATAGTAAAAGTCAGAATAGACTAAAAGATTGAAAGAAAAGAGGAAAAAAAAAAAAAAAAGGTGGGACCTGATAGAACCCAGCCCTAGAGAAGAGAAGGAAGGCTGCTCATTCTAAAGGGTAAAACAGTAAATTACAATTTCCAGTGGAACCCCAACAAGCTGGAAATGACTGATCCCACTCATAGCACATCCCTTGCTAGCTTCCAAGCTCTGAAAGCTTCACGGGTGCCATCCTTCCTCAAAAGCACACGTTCTGCACTTTCTTTTACTTCTGCAGTCCTTTGATCCTGGTACTCTTAATTGCTGACATGTGTCCACCTCACCATCAGCGCTGCCTAATTAACTTCGCCAGCTTCACCACCTCTCTGCCGCGTGATTAGTTATCCCACTGTGCCAACACATGGCCCATCAGCCTGCATCCAATTCATCAGCAGCCCCTGCACGGCCTGTTATCCCTTGGAAAGGCCCTCCCAAAGCCTCACAGAAGGTCTTAAGGGTGTCTGCATCATCCCTTCCTCATCACCTCCTGCAGCTGTGGGGGAAACTCCTCCAGTTTGAGCCCTTGCAGTGCTGCCTGCAGGCTGGAGCACAGACAGAAGCAGTGACCAGAGCACAGCGTGTTCTGACACTCCTGGCTGCAGCAGCTGCTGCCTCGGGACACCCCTCACAGCCCCATGCTTTTATGCCAGGAGCAGCTCCAGGCTCTGGGACAGCCACGCAGAGACACAGTGGAAAACTGCCAGAGGCAGCACGTGGTGGAGCAATGAGCACACCCTGCTTCTTCTGCTTCATCCCAGCTCCACCTTCCTACTCCTGCCCTTCAGAAACATTGAATATCCTGAGCTGGACACACAGGCATCACCAAGTCCAGCTCCTGGCCCTGCACAGGACACTCTGACAATCCTACCGTGTGCGTGAAAGCATTGCCCAAGTGCACCTGGTCCTCTGTCAGGCTTGGTGCCCTGATGAACTTGTTCCAGGAGAACTAAGGGGCTCTCCTGCCCACCTCTCTCAAGCACCCACACTGCTGAAAGGAGCAAGGGTTGGAAAATATGTGAAGGTGTCACTTATGGCTCCCACAGGTGTAACCCTGTGCTGCCATCACGGGGTTAGGTGCCAGGAGGGCTCAAACAGGTGTTCCTCAGGGCCTCTTGGGGTTCACCCAGTGCCAGTGCTGGGCACAAGGGTGGCTGCAGGTGTTCTCACCTCACTCAACCATCCCCACAGCCCTGGTGCCACCTCACACCTCAAGCCCAGGCACTGAGGGGCTGCCCAGAGTTGGAAATGCACCAATCCCACCCCGCTGTCCAGTGGGGCACTGCCTGCTCCTGTGGCACAGAATCACAGATTCACAGCATGGTTTGGGTTGGAAGAGGCCTTAAATATCACCATGTCACCCCCTGTAATGGGCAGGGACACCTTCCACTGTCTCAGGCTGCTCCAAGCCCCAATGTCCAACCTGGTCTTGGACACTGCCAGGGATCCAGGGACAGCCACAACTTCTCTGGGCACCCTGTGCCAGGGCCTCCCCACCCTCCCAGGGAACAATTCCTTCCCAAGATCCCATCCAGCCCTG
>JBBMKD010000115.1:9345450-9360995 GCA_037834095.1 Argya squamiceps | reverse complement strand
CACCCGGGAGGACTTGACCATGTGGACAATGAGGTCCGGCCCCGGCCCCCGCCCGCCGCCCCTTTGTGTGGGGACGGTGCCGGGGGCCGGCGAAGGCTGCCCGCGGTCCCGCTGCCGTCCCCGCACACACACACACCCCCGCTCCTTCCCGCCGTCGGAACTCCCTGCTTGCCCTCCACCGTGCTCTCACTTTTCCTTTGTAACACAAAGGCGAAATCCCGGGCAGCGGAGGAGGAAGGCAAAGCCCGTGCCCCAGAAACTGGATGTGGGTGTAAGAGGGGGCGTTTTGCTCCACTGACCTTGCGATCCTCCTCACCCACCGCCCCCCTTTCCGCAGAAAAAATGTGGTTCGGGGCACGCTGCTCTCCCGCTCCTCTGGAGAGAAGATGCTGAGCACCTCAGAGCCGCTCTGCCCTGCGAGCAGCTTTCCAGGAACATCAGGGGAAGGGATTGGAGGAAAAAAAAAAAAAAAAAAAAGGGGGGAATGTGGGGAGCACACAGGAGTGGAGGACACAGAGCGCACGCTTTTCCCAGCGCTAGAAAACTGGTGGCCGAGGAGAAAGGTCCGTTCTCGTCGCTCTTGCCACACAGGCGCTTTGTGTACTTAACACCCGTAAGGAACAGCTTCCTCCCGTCTCCCTCCGGAGCCTCGTCGCACGCCAAGGTGCGGCTCTACCTTTCCAGCCATCCAAACTACCAGCACCAAACACTTCTGTCAGGGCTCCCACCCCAAAGTCTTCTATTCCCTAGTTTTCTTTGTTCTCCTCTTTACATCTGCTGTTTTTTTCTTTCTCTCTCTCTCTCTCTTTTTTTTTTTTCTTTTTTTTCTTTTTTTTCTTTTTTTTTTTTTTTTTTTTTGTGGGTTCCCGAGCATCCCTCGTTGTCCTCTTCCCCCGCGTGTCGTTGAACTTACCCCAGGATGTTTAAATTCACCAATCATCGCTATTCCCTCCCGCTTAAGATTTGCAGTTCAAACTCTTTGTTGGTATAAGCAATAAAACAATTGTTTTGAATCTTAGACTAGGTATTTGCTGGCAATCATATATATAGAAAAAAAAAGGGGGGGGGGAGAAAAAAAAACCACTAAAAACCAACCCGCAATAAAAGAGTTATAGTTACCTTAAAAGGTAGCGTATTGCAGAGATCGCAAAAAATCACAACGTGGTGGCTGGGCTAGTCCAGAGATCCCAGTGGCCGCATGAAAGAGTAAATCCCCTCGTTAATGCTGGAAGGAGCCGGTGGTTCCGGGGTCTCCCCTTGTGCCGGAGCTCCCTGTCCCCTCCTTCGCTCGGTTCCCGCCGGCGAGCACCTGACTCCGAGCCGCGGAGCCAGGACCGAGCTGTGGGCAAAGGGAGCGAGCCTGCAAGTTCAAATGCGAGCCTCAGCCACCCATCATTATTATATCGTTGTACCGTCAGCGCTGCAGAGGAGGGGCGCTGGCTCGGGGAGAGGAGGGTTCACAAGCTCTGCGAGAGCCTCCTTGCAATTTCCAAAGCTCCCGCAGCTGCTGGGCGCAGGAGAGCCCCCAGCGCCTGCCTCCGCCGAGCGGAGCCCCCCCCGCCCCCGGCCCGGCCCGGCCGCCCCCTCGGGGCTCACGCCGGCCCCCAGACCCGGAGTGGGGACCCGCAGCCCCGTGCGGCGGGACGGGTCCCTCCGAGCTCGCCCGGAGCCCTCCGGAGAGGGGCAGGCGGGTGCGAGAGGCGCATTGTTCCCCAATTAGACAATTAACCGGGAAGAGAATGGAGAGACCTCCTCCACCCTGGCTCCCGAAGCCGGCTGAAATGGGGAAAGTGACTGGGACAGAAATGCCTTTTTCCCCTTTGCCTCCCCAGTCTCAGCGGAGGTTGCAAAGAAAGAATAAATTGGTGCTGGTTCCAAACTTCCCCTGCTGATGCCAATTCACAGGCAGCCTCACATCGGCAGCCGCCCGAGCCAAGCTTCTCCACCCATGCATCTCCAGCCACGTTTTTCTCCTTTTTTTTTTTCTTTTTTTTTTTTTAAGATTAAACTCTGCATTTGCTGTCCAAAGCTCTCAGAGATGAAGTCATAAGCAGAACTCTAAACCACCCTTTTACAAGGGATGTTCACCAGATAATAAAGAGTCTGGTGTGCTCTCCAGGCGGCCCCCATCCCAAAAGGTACCTATCTCAGTATGTGGGAGACGTTTAAGACACCCTCACCAGGCACAAAATGCTGGCAAAAGCAGTTCCTCCGGCGTGCTCCCTCTCAGAGAGGCAGATGCCAGAAGTCCCCCTCCTCCAGGAAGGTGTAAAGCTGGAGCCAGAAAAGAAAAGCCTAGAGAAATAGGTGTGTCTGATTGCACTGCTCTGGGCACGTTTTTGGCAGCCCCAGGTACGACTGCTTGGAAAAGGCAGAAGGAGTTTTCCTTCAGCTCCTCTCACTGTTACTGTTCCAGCTGCTGTGTCCCCAGAGTTTTACTGACAGAGGATTTCAGACAAGACCAAAGCCCTTATTTCCAAAGACAGACCTCTATGCCAAGTTGGAGGAGCAGGAGGTGGATGAGATGACAGCCAAGCAAGGAGAAATGGATACCTGGAGGCTTAAACCAGATCAGCTTTGTGTGAGCTGTGGCCGGGGTGAACAGAGCTCTGGGTGAAATTCTTATCTCAGTTTGCAGACCTTGTTTGTTTTCCTCCTTACACAGAGTAAATACACAATTGCTTACTCGGGATGTTGAAGAGAGGCTTCTCTCCCATGACTGCCACCTCCCAGCAGCACCATTCCCCCCAGTTCCTCGTGCCTGGGTCAGTCCCTGCACTGTGCATGTGCCTCCTGGGCACTGCCACACCTAAACACACCAGACCTTACGACGAGGTTTCTCAATCCTTGAACCTCGTGCGTCAGCAGAGTTGATAGAAATACAACACTCTGTTTCCAAACAGGCACTATAAACAGTTGTGGGCACGTTTTTGAGGGTGTTTGATGCAAATTCACGCAGATGCTTTGCAGTTCCTGTTTTTGGTAGCCTTGCCTGCCTCGCCGTGTGCAGTGTCACTGCTGAGGCAATGCACACTTCCTCTGCACAGTGTTGGGGTGAAAGGATACTGACATTGAATCTCTCCAACACTGGTTCAAACAAGCCTCTTCTGCCCCCCGCAGACATAAGGGGGTTGGGTGAGACATACATTGAGGGCACTGTTCCCTCTCCCCATAAAATTTCAGCCTTCCCAGGCTGCAGACAAACCCTCTGAAGACATATGTGTGTAAGGTAGGAATCTCTCTGGCCCATTCCCTTTTCTAGTAGAAGAGGTGGGAGGCCATCCTGCTGCCATCCCAGTCTCTGGAAAGGAGCAGGACATCCCCCATGGCATTGGGTATCTCCCTTTGTCCATACCACCTTCAGGACAAACAAGGAACTTATAAATGACCAGGCGCTACAGTCAAGCTGCCCCTCTATCCTTCAGTGGCCTCAACTTCCCAGCTTCACCTGTTCCTGCTCTGTTCCCTGCCTTGGCTTCAGGCAGGTGGGGTGACATTTAACAGAGCAGGAGCCACTTCTGCAGCCTGACCTTGCTTCTTCATCACCCCTTGACTCTCGTGCACTGGAGACTGAACAACTGCTCTTGGCAAAGGGTGGAAAGAGAAGAGAGTGACTCTGCTGCCCGTGCCCTGTGGAGAGCTTTGCTCTGCTGTGGAGCATCCTCCCACAACTGTGGCTGCAACAGCACAACTCCACGAGAGGAAGCTGCGTGTTTCTGCTCCCACTGGGGCACCCGCTGTGCTGGTGTCCAGCTGAAGCACGGACCACCTCTCCAGGGGACGGATGGGGAGATCCTGAGTCTGGCCAGAAATCTGCGCAGGGAGTAGGGCCGGGTGGTAGCGCGGGTCTCTGCCCTACAAGCACCAACAAGAAGCAACCAGTAGTTATAGCCCGGGGCTAACCAGCCTCGGGTCGGCTCTCTGCTGGCACCTCCTTTTTTCACGATGGGAAAGAAAATAGATTCTTTTTTTAAAGAGAAAAGACCATTCCGCCCTACCCTTTCCTCTCCCACCCCCACGATTGGCGGAGCTCTGATGGGAACCGGCCGGCCAAAGCCGCTCGGTCTCGGAGCTGGGAAGAAAGCGGAGGATGCAGAACCCACTCCCTTCCCCCTCCTCCCCAGCCCGCTCCCCGCCTTCCTCCTGCTCCTCCTCCTCCTCCTCGTCCTCTTCTTCCTCTCCGCCGGGCGCGGAGCTCCCGGAGCCCCCGCGGAGCCTCGGGGCCCCGGGGCTGGAGGCGCGGAGCCTCCCCTTCCTCACCCTCCCGGCGGCGCGGCCACAAGGAGAGGAGGCGGGCGGGGGCTCCGCGCTCCCCCCGGCCCTTCCTGCCGTGGGATGAAGGTTTCTGGGCACGGGGGAGGCTTTGGGGCCAGCCGGACAAAGGCACGGGCAGAGGTGGTCGCAGGGCTCCTGTGGGGCTGGGGAAGGGTGGGATGAGGAACTCCTCCTGGGCATCCCCAGCCTGGCAGGGAGAGAAAACCCCGGAGGAAGGAGGGTGTGTTACACCGGAGACCCTCGGGGCTTTTCAGGATGGCTGGGGAAAGTGAGGAGCGGATCAAGCTGGAAAAACAGACAGCTGCAACCCCTCGGTGTTTTCATCCCGCTTTATTTAACTCTCCCCACCTTCCCCGGGAGTCAAGCTTTCTGCACTGGACCAAAAAACTGTCCAGAAAGGGGATCTCTTTTCCCCCTCTTGGAGACCACGCAAGCTGCCTCCATGGGTTATGTCAGGGGCCTGAAACATTGTCTGATTTACTGTGAATGTCAGATATTTTTCTTTGTAAATATGTTAGGCAAAGTAGAAACAGTAAACCTTTACTCAGGCTGCCAAAGTCTCCCATGACAAATCATTGTTTTCAGATGTTCGGATTTGTGTGAGAAAACCCAACAAAAGGGAAAATGTTTAGGCTTTGTCTCCATCCTGAAGCAATATCACTCGACAAAAAAAAAAATCCTCCCAGCTACATCGTAGTCCAGAGATGAAGAAAAATACTATTTTCATTACACACTTCTTAAGCACAGGTTTTGTGTTACTGATTCAACAATGATTATCATTTTAAATGTGAAACACAGGCCTTAAATGGTTCTTTATGAGAAGCCATTGTTTTCAAATATCTGAAATTAATTAGACCATGGCTACAACCAATGTGCAAATATCAAACTGAACATCTGTGGAAAAAAAAAGCTTCCCGTCACTTGAAAAAATAATGTGGATCTGAAACAGTCTCTCAAGGAAAAACTAATTTGTCTGGCATAGGTTCTCTTAAGCCATCTTTTGTGGCTTCAAAATCACCTTTTCTTTGTGTCTTCTATGTTTTTTTCCTCCTGAGCTGCTGTGTGTGAAAAAAAACTTTATATTAAAGTTAAGGAAATAATTAATGTAATTTACATGTCAGGAGTACTGAGGTCAGTTTGAGCAAAATCAAAGATCCTTTCAAAGTTATTCCACTTGGTCAGTGGCTCTGAAGGTCCAACTTCCGACTCCAATCTGCTTGCAAGGGTTGTGCCATGGCAGCTGTGCTGAAAATGAGTCCATTGGCCGAATTTTCCTCTCAAAGCTACAGATATGTAGGCTGCTCTCTTATTCTGCAGTGATTCAGTTATCTAAACCCTGGTGTGTTTTCAGAAACCACAAAATCTCCCAAAACAATAGACCTTTTGCAAGTTCTCAGATTCCACATTTAAGAAAAGCTTTTTTTCCTCAGTACTTCTCTTTCCTACGACACTTCAAGTGAAATATGTTTTCAGAGGCAAATTAAAACTCTCCAAAGGAGTCAGGCTTAGCAGCAGTGGTAACCATAGTGTACACAACCACTTTCTCAAACAAAACACTTGATGGCTTATGTCAATGTTTCTTTTGTGGCAAAACCCTTCTCCACCTATTTTTACTCCATATTTCTTCAGCAGAGGGGAGAGCACTCAGCTACAAAAAACCATGAATAGAGTGTTTCATTTGGTAGCAGAACAAGCCACAATTGATGGTTAGGTATTATTTCTGCATTAAATGTAATGATGTAGACACGGCACTATCTGCACTGAGATAGTCGGCTTCCAGGACAGGATTTATCAGGAGAAGGTCCAGGCTTTCAGCAGCACTGGATGATGATGGCAAAGGCAATGATGTATTCCTCCTGTGTTCTGATGCTGCCTTCTGTTCTGACTCAGTGTTTCTGCCTTGACTCCAAGGACAAGGGGCCAGACTGGGATGTTTTATGTTTCCACGGTTAATCCCCCCAAAAGCTGTGTCAGGAAGCTGGTGGTGTTTGGTTCTGGCTGGTGTAAGTGTCAGGCTGTGTCTCCAGGTCAGGCTGAAAGAGCAGCCTGCTTCCCACAGCCGGGTCTGGCTCCTCAAAGAATGGCTGCTTTGTGATTTTGGGGAGGAGTGGTCGGTGTGGGCAGGTCACCACCAAGGTCCTTCTCAGGGCTGATCCTTGTGAGGACCAAATGCAGCCAGCACAAGGCAAGGAAGGGGAAAGAAACTAAGAAACTTATCAGCACAGGGTGGCCTGAGCCATAGTCAAGTGTTGTGCTAATCCGTGCTGTCCTGGGCTTCCTCTGATAAACTCCATCCTGGGCTTGCATTATTTTTGTTTTGATAACTCTGTGGCTGCATCATAAGCTCGAGTGTAGAAGTAATCCTGAATAATCAAATGTGGGTTTGTTCTCTTAGTGTTACTAAAAGAAATGAGTCTTTCATACTCTTCTATTTTTGTTTTGTTTTTTTCTTCATGATATGAAGGTACCACCATTGTGCAAAGAATAAACTCACTGGGTCTGGTTCCTCACTGATAGGGCAAACTCTTGAAATGGATTAAGAGAGATTTTTCTTAACTAATCTCTTTTTCCTGGGCCTTCTCATCCTTGGCTAAAGCAATAACAAACATTCACAATGTGATTAATCCAAAACCTACTGAAGTCACTGGAAAGATCCTGCTGACTCCACAAGTGTCAGTCAACAGTTTCTTCTCCTTGGCTGTGTGTGAAGGGGAAGCAAAGAAATTAAATAGATCAGGAATACCCTAAAAAGTGGAGGAAACGGGGAGTTTAGGCTTTTTCCTTGCCCCCCCACCATGCAGGAAAATCTCAGCTTTTCTTCTCTGGGGACTCCTTTTTGTTGATAAAAATAGAAGGGTGGAAATCTTGGTAGCTGTTAGCAGGCAAGCAAAGATGAAAACATTCATGTCTGCAGGAAGAGTCAGAGCCCACCTTAAGTAAAAGAGTGTAAATTTGGGTTGAAAGATCTGATCCTGTCCTGGTGTCTCACAACTTTGATTGGCTCTCAGAAATGTCCAAGATAATATCTTTCATAATGCCATTTAAAACAAACAAACAAAATAATATCTAAACAAACAAACAAAAAGGGTTGAGGGTGTTTGCAAATATGTCTTGGCACAATTTATAAGACTCTTGGTATAGCTGTAAATATTTCCCCTCCCAAAAAACTTACCACTTCTTATGAAGGAAACAGTAGTTTTTGGTTCAGTGGGGAAAGAATGAGTATGAAATCAGAGAGAAAAAATCAGTCACTCTCTGTTGGAAACTACCCTACTATATTGAATATTCTCTGATTTTTAATTATTTTTTAAATTTTTTGGAGGCCTCAGCTAAGGAAATATAACATTCTTGAAGCTCGTTTGAGTTTTACACAGAACATTCATTGTGGTGGAAATGGAGAAAAGTTTGGAAAAAAGAAGTAACCTTGCCCTGAAGACCTAAATACTAAATAAAAATAATCAGAGAGAGAAAAGAAAAAAAATATTTGCCAAATAATTTTACTGTTTGTGAGGAAGATGGGCTCGGTGTTTTGGGAAGCCCAGGACTGTCAATGAGTGAGAACTGATTTGTGAGGTGCACCAAGAGCTTCAAGCCCCATGTTCTCCCTACACCATTCCCAGGTCTCTGCTAAAACTTGGTCTTGGCTGCCATCAAGGGTTTCTCACCAAGTTTTGGTGAGACACATGCCATTTTCACCCTCCATCTGCTAAAGGAAGGATAAAAAAAAGTGTTTCTGGTATCCAGACATTCGGTGAAAGGTTTTCTCTGTTGCAGCAAGTGGGATCTCCCAGGATGAGGGAGGATTTGAACACTGTTAGCATTCATTGCACTGGCTGTAGGATCTAAAAGGTGTCCTTTTTAGTATAAAATCAGACAGAAGTACCATAAACTTTGTGAGATTTTTCCTTACTAATGTATGTGGACCTACTCTTGCTGTGAGTGCAACAGAAGGGTCCTCCCATTATCTGGCTGACCACAACCCTTCAGCACTATTGTCCCAGAAGCTTTGCACATTTCCCTGCCTAAAAGTGCTCAGAGAGCAGCTGCTGCTATCTCTTTGGGGTGGTCAATCTGCAAGTGGGGTTGGTGACAAGCAGATCGGGGCTCTCATGCCTGGGTTATGAGGTCTGCCTGAGGCTCTGCCATGTGGAAATTTTGTGATGGCTGCTGGTCCTTCCCAATGGTCCTCTGAGCCAAGAAACCATAAATATAGATAACACTACCTGCCTGGTGTTTGATTCTGAAGAGTGAGAGGTGGTCCAGGTCTGCTCAGATGGCGAGGTGCTGTATTTCTTTTTCTTGTCTTTGGCCTCGGCTACAACTTTGCACAGCATATTACAGGAAGGAGCTCTTTGATCACCTTCTTTTTTCTTCCCCTGGCTTAGATGCACCAGAGATAGGGGAAACTGTGGGGTTGATATATTTCTACTGAAACCAGTAGTAATGGTACCCAGCAGCATCCCCTCTTTTACAGCTTCACCACCACCAGCACCCCAGGATATCTCACTTTTTTGTGTCCAGTGGAACAAACAGCTTTACCATTTGAAGATGGTTATGAGCAAGCTGCTACAAAAAAGCTCTTTGAAGCACAACAACCTCTCTCTGTTCCATTCAGCAAGTTTTAGCACTGCAGACACAGGGCTGTCCAAGAAGAGAGAGGATCTCCCTGCCACACTCCAGGGAAGCAGCTTGGGACAGGAGAGTCTTCCTCCTTCTGTGCATAAAAGCAAAACAGGGAATCTGAGGAGCCTTTGGCACAGCAGAGACAGGGAATAGACCTGGCAGAGGGAGCTGCCCAGGCAGAGGAAAAGGGGGTTGAGGAACAGCAAGATGCCATGAAAACAAGGGAAACCAGGGGACACTACAGCTGAGGGAGGATAAGTGTCAAAACAAACTCCACAGAGCAACAAAAGGCAGGGGAAAAATAAGTGTTTGTTTTCTCCCTGTTTGCTTTTTAATGAAAGTAGGCAGGCGAGTGTTTGAGGGTTGTTAGCGTTTCTTGCTGACCTGCAGCTGGTGCATTTTTCACCCACTTCTGTCAGAATTTATTTGAGTTTGGTACTAAACGTTGATCAGACTTTGCCCCTTGCTTTACTTAGGCTCGGAATTGCTTATACAGCAAACACTCTCTGCTAGGGTTCTCATTAATCCACTTCTTTGTTGAGGTTTCCTAGAGGAATTCCTATTTGGTAAACCAAACAGAATTAAAAGGAATGCATCTGCACCGGGGATATCCATCTTGGGTCTCTGGAACCTATTGTCCCAGCTAAATTAGACTAGGAGGCCCCTTGTGTTTGCCCGGAGCCGCGATTCCCACTAGCACTTGATAAACCATTAATAGGCTGCGTTAGGCGGGAGTTTTTGGCAGATTTGGGGCACCCCGGCAGCGCGGGATGCGGGGTGCGGGGTGCGGGGTGCGGGATGCGGGGTGCGGGGTGCGGGGTGCGGGATGCGGGGTGCGGGATGCGGGGTGCGGGATGCGCTCTCGCGGCGGCGCGCTCCTTGCCACTAGGTGGCACTTCCCATCCTACAAATTACAATAATTAACGCATGTTTGGCGCCGCTAATGAACATCGCCCGCTCTGTTTAATCGGCTACAGGGCACGGAACCTGTAGCACAGTATATTTTCTTAAAGGCACGACTGACTGGTGAATATTCTTTGTCTCAGCATTTTATCCCTCCCCCTTCCCCCCCATTTTTCTTTTTTTTTAAGATGCTCTCATCTCGTTTTTTTAAGATGCTCTCATATCTTTTTTTTAAGAGCCTCACAATGATTTCTTTGCCTCTGTTAGAATTTCTTAGCCTCCTACATGTGTGTAAAGTTGGGTCTTTTCCTCTAGAGATAGTGCTTGTTACTGAAAACAGACGATTTTTGGTCTCATTTCATTTCCTCTTTGTTGCCTTGGTATCAGACTCCACTGATGTGACACGAAAAAAGACAAGACAGGAAAGTCAATTTGGGCCTTCCAGCTACTCCTCTCACAGCAGCCACAGAGACAGTCTAAAAATGAGTGAAAACTTCACAGTTCAGCCTAAGAAAATGTACGCTTTCTTTATTTAAAAAAAAAAAAAAAATAGACCCAGGTTTTACTGTGGATTTTGTGACACTTCACCTTGCACTTTAGGTTTCTATAAAGCCCAGTTTAGGTCAAACTGATTTTTTGGCAGAAAACCAGGCATAACTAAGAGCTTCATATAGTTTCCATCTGAAAACATAAATCAAGCAGCAGGCTCAAGGACAGCCCAGCCAAGGTTTGCTGTTCCCCACAGCCCCAGACAGTGAGGCTTTCAGTGGATGTAGTCTGATATGCAGTTTTGGCTATGATATGTAGATATGTAGTTTGTTTGTTTTGCAAAGCATCTGGGCATGAGGAGGGGAGGAAAGATAAGTGAAATGTGGCTTTTTCCAGGCCCAGGAGCCGCCCCTGGCTCCCCAGTTGCTGCTGAACAGTGGGCTCTTTTACACAGCCCTGAGTGGCTCAGCGGAAGCATGTGGGATGCAAATGGGAAAAGGGCAAAAGAGAGGATTTTTACTTTTTTTTCCCCTTTTTTCTAAAGTGTGCACCACTGTGTTTATACTTTATCATCTTTGATGCAACCAGATATCCACTCATACCTGCACACTTCCATTGCCCCTTTCACTTTTTATCCATCCATCTCTGCTAGCTCCTTTTTTTTCCTTTTTTTTCTTTTTTTTTCCTTTTTTTTTCTTTTTTTTTCCTTTTTTTTGGTGAAATTGCAGCTTTTGACTTTACAACACTTGAATTTGCCAGTTGTTGCATACTTTTTGTGCCCAGCCCTTTTCCTCCATGTTTAGCTGTGTTAGTTATTCTTGTACTGTCACGTGAGGATTGAGACCTTTGTTTTCAGAGCAGGGTCTGTATACTTTTTGTTGAGTACCTTGAGATGCTCAGTTTCACAGAGATGTTTGTGTGTTTTTTAATAAAAAAACAGAACGAGATAATTTCTCACTTGTAGAATCATTTAATAAATTCTCACAGGCTTAAAGCAACACAAAGAGAGGCTGAAAAAATTCCTCTCAGGTTTTTCTCATTTAGTTGCAATTTTGTTTTCCATGCTCTGAAAGTCTGAGTGGTTTCTAGCTCAACCCTCCACGCAGTGTAACCTCTGCTCCCCTGCAATCATTTCACTCCGATTCACAGAGGCTTGGATTGTTCCTGCCCCTGAGTATCCCTCAGGATTAATGCCTGTTAAAACTTCCTAACATATTCCAGTCCATTCTGCTGCTTTCAGCATCTCACTGAGGACTTTCACTGCACGACTTTGTACTGCAGGTCCGGTGCCTTATTAGCAAACACTAATTATGTCACAGCAGCCACACTCTGCAATAATGGCTTTATATGCAACCCAGGCGTGCAAGAAATAAAAAAGAATAAAAGCTTGGTGCAAAATGCTGGGTGGATAAAAGGCGAGGGTGTTTTTATACCCTATAATATTTGAGAGAGAAAAAGCAAATATTCACAAAAAGATTGTGAATATGAGGCTGAAACCAAGGGCTCTAACACTGGTGAGGTTACTGGGAAGCGTTCTGGGCCTGAAACTTGGATTTGCTTGTGGTTATGATTTTTCCTTGGGCAGGCAGTGGGATGCTGGATGCCTGGGAGGGCTGTAGGGATGCAGAACTGCATCAGCAGACCCTCTGGAGAGGTGTTTTGGGGCCAGTGAAGGTCCTGGAGCCCTGTCAGTCCCTGGAAACCCTCTTGCCCTTGTCAGCAGCAGCTGTAGAAATGTTTCCATGGAGCTTTGCTTCTCCTCGCAGAGTTTGCCCAGCCCCTTTGGTTCATACACGTCTTTCTTGAATGTGCAACGCCCCTGCTTCCTGCCAGGGCCTCTCCTTCTCTTGGGCAAACACTCCTATTCGACTCCAAAGCTGAGAAAATCCTGGCTTTTGGGCAGTGTCTGAGGTCCCACACAGACGAACCCTCACAGTATCTCCGTGTGCTGATGGAGAGCAGGCTCTGAGGTCTTGTCAACATCTGTTTCCACAGGGCTGTTCCCCAAATCCCTGGTGCTCCCAGCGGCTGATTGTGTCCGAGGGGCACTCAGCAGCACTGAACCTGCCTCTGGAATCATAATCGCTTCCATCAGCACGAGGGGCACTGACTCATGGGTGCTAATACCCCTCCTGGTATCTGCTCCACAATCCTTGTTCCTCCTAATTGACTTAAGCAACTGTGAAACCGAGGAGAGGGCAGGGTTGAGCAGGGCAAACAGAGGAAGAAGAGATTTGCACTTTCGTTGCCTTGTGCTAAAACTTTTTGTTTTGGCACAGGAATGGGGTCAATTCCACCTCAGTAAAGGAAGATAAGCACAATACAGCTCTTTTCTTAGGCAGGAAAGTTGAAGAAATCTTTAAACGGTTGCACAGATAATAAAGATAAATTTAGGAGATAGCTTAAAAATTCCCCCTAAGATATAAAGTAATAATAAGCTGTTCACTATGGTTTGGGTCACAATTAAAATGCCTGTGGGATATATAAGTGTCATCCATTGGAGCTCCAGTCCCACTGTTGGAATGTATTAATTACCCAACTATAGATGATCCCTGCGTGCTGAAAAGCTACAAAGATTCTCATTGACTTTTAGGACTGAAAGTCAATCTTCATAACAGGGATAGAAATTCAATAGAGAAGTGTTTCTTGAACAGTTTGACATAATTTTTGCGTAAGAGTAAATGGTTTGTGCAGAAAAGCGACAGCAAAGTTTTAAATCAAGAAGAAAAGTTATTTCTTATATTCTTCAGTATTCATTGGTTCGTAGGAGGGTGCTCCCTCAACTACTGCCAAGAAGCCATCAAAGTCTTGACTTAGTTTTTCTCATTTCCCAAGGAGCCAAAGGGATTCCTAAGATTTAATTTGCAATTTTTTGCTTGTGGGATGTGTACATGTAACCACATAGTTAGAACTTACACTTTTACCATATTTTCATTGTTTTCATTGCATTTGTATTGGTTATATTTAGATTTAATTATTAGGCTTTATAGTATTAGACTTTCGTATCAGATTTTAGCAATAGAACAGCCTAATTCTTTAAAAGAAGAAAACATTGGAAGTATTTATCTCTTGTTTATTTTTTTAATGTATATCCAGGTCTTAATCTGAAGTATTTTGAACTTTCTCAGGTATCTTCCACTGACTTTGAAGAGCTTTGTGCTCTGGTATATTCAGTAAAAAGGTCAGACAAAAGGGATATGTTGACTCTGCTCAGGCTTCTATAAAAGGAAACCTGAAAGCATTTAAAATAGAAAAATGCTATCTTTCTGAAACGCCTGTTTCCAAGGCCAGACGTTTAAGCCCCCCAGAAGCCGGTCATAAGCTTCTCGTTTAATGTCACAATTAATTTAACAA
Source organism: Argya squamiceps (assembly GCA_037834095.1). Lineage (NCBI taxonomy): Eukaryota > Metazoa > Chordata > Aves > Passeriformes > Leiothrichidae > Argya > Argya squamiceps. Next base: position 9,347,351 of record JBBMKD010000115.1, on the reverse strand, counting down.
GCTGAGATAGGACCGGGGGTTTGTGTGAGTTCATGCACCCGTGCCCATGCGGGCATTCACCACACACCGTGACATTACCCTCGGAAAAAAAAACCGCATTAACATCCAGTCCAGGGGCTTAGTTCACAGCTCTGGGTTTGCCAGCTGAAAGCTGAGCCCTGCTCTGACTCGGGCCGGCTTTGAAGGAGGCTGAGATAAGGCAACATTAATCTAAGTGGTGCTTTTTGCCTGAAGGGAGGGAGCTGGAACTCCTTTGGGAGGCCAGAGACCACCTGGGCATTCATCCTATCGGGCCACAAATCAGTGTGTTAATAGCTTGTGTACAATAGCCTGTCAAAACGAGCAGGAGGTACCTTTGCAGCTTCTACAAAATGGCCAGAATCTGATTTTTTTTTCTTTTTGTCCCTGGGACAGGAAAAATAGATATTATTTTAAACACAGAGGAATACAGCCCTGTTTAATGATTCCTTGATAATCCAAGTAAGTTTTTTGTGGTTAGGGTAGACATAGGTAACCCTACAAACATGCTTTTGTGCATACAGGCAAGGTGTTTTTTGAGTGGAGGTTAATGGAAGGAAAATAACGGGAGTGCAGTTTTGTGGGCATTTTGCTGATGACTGACTCAGGAAAATGGTCAGTTTTGGACTGAAGTCTTCAGGCTGGGAGATGGGGCTGTGCATTGTCATGTGGAGAGATATGAGAAGTTTCCACAGACTCCAGCAAAGGCCCAGCACAGGTGGGATCAAAACTGAGAAGCTGTGACCACAGCTCCTGCTGGTGTTCAGCATAAAGAAGCTTTAGTTCCACCACAGATCACGTGTCCTTCACGAGGATTTGATATTAGAGACCTTCTGCTCACATATTGCCCATATATTAACATTTACACCACTGTGCAGCAGGGCAGACAAGAATGTTTTTATACTCCTGACTTCCAGAAGTGCTCCCACACACAGAGCAGTTCCATTATTGGGTCCCAGATAGCAAATGAAAGCTCTTACAGAGAGGGACTCACACAATGACCTATTCAGATTAAAACTTGTACACCCAACCCCTTTTTTTAGAGCAACAGACACTCTATCAGCAGCCAGACAAATGAAAAAAGAGCAGATATTTTAATTTTGCAGCCATTTCCTGTCTTGAGGCACTGTCCAATCAATCTTATCATTCATTCTTAAAAGCCTTTCTAGTTACCCACCACGAACTTACACCCACAGTGGCACTGAAAGGGTGACCCATTTTCAGGGACAAAACACAAGTGGTAAATATTCAGTATCTTGTGAAAAAACAGAGGTGTATATAGCACAAAAAACCTCACCACTCCAACAAAAAGAAATCAAGACCACAACAATTGTAATTTCATTTCTCTAAACTCCTCACACTGAGGAGTCAGAATGAAATGCAGATCCAGTGGGAGCAGGTGCATGGGGAAGAAAACAGGGCTGTGGTGTGTAGGGATGAGGTGGAGAACCAAGGCACAGATGGAGCAGAACTTGGCAAGGGATGTGACAAATAACAAGATGAGATTCTGTAAGTGCAGAGGTGAGAAAGAAAGGCCAAGGAGAGAGCAGAGCCCCTAACACTGCTGGCAGAGAGAATTTGGGCATCACTTGATGAATCTGGACAGTGGCAACATCTCTGTGGCCTGATGAGATGCATCCCAGCACCCTGAGGGAGCTGGCTGGTGTTGCCAAACCACCCACCCTCCATCATATCTGAAAAGTCACAGCACTCAGCCAAAGCCCCCAGTGACTGGAAAATGGGATGCATCACTCCTGTTTTTGAAAAGGGGTAAAGGAAGACAAGTAGAGCTACAGAGCAGTGAGCTGCGGTGGTAAATCTTCGCGATAGCGCAGAAGACCACACGCCCCTGGGGTTCCCGACTAGCGGGGCGCGTCCGCAGA
>JBBMKD010000115.1:9313509-9343910 GCA_037834095.1 Argya squamiceps | reverse complement strand
GGCCAGGTTGGACACTGGGGCTTGGAGCAGCCTGGGACAGTGGAAGGTGTCCCTGCCCATGGCAGGGGTGGCACTGGGTGGGCTCTAATATCCTGTCTAGCCCAAACCAATCCACAAGTCCATAATTATCACTTTTCAAACAGAAGCATTTGGAGCTCAATGGAGCTCCTTGTCTGGCAAGAGCTACATTAAATAATAAACCTCGTAGAGATCCCATTCTCACGGCATGTCCTGGCAAAGAAGTCAAAAAGGGTGCCATAAGGAAACATGAGGGAAATAGTTCAGGGCCTGATGACCAAAACTACCCTTTAGTGACCCCATTTCTGCAGGCTTGGGTGCTGAAACATCAGCACAGGGTACCTGCAATTTCTGTTCTCTTCCCTTTTATGCTCTGTTATTATAATTAGCCTCACACACACCATTTGATGGTCAAGAATTACATTCACAACCCTTATGTAGAATGTCAATGCAACAAGAAAAGAGTTTAATGTAGAGTGCTTACAGAAATGTTACTGCTGCCTCTGTGTATCATTTTCCACTGAGTAACCACGAAAATGCAAAGCAAATGGTTTTATTATATAAAGTGCCGTGGCACTTTCAGGTGCTGAAGAGTCATTTTAAACTTGAAAATGTCAGAGGCGCGGGGGAGACACATTAGGAATGAACATTGCAATGTTCTCTTTTCAAACCTGCAGAGGAAAATAAGTTCAGCAATCATAAATTTCCACTTTCTTTTTATCGTTGTTAGAAATTTCTCTGCTACAGCCCAGTCAACAGCAATTCAGTCGTGATTCATGGGTTTAAAGCCTGAATTATGACAAAAGGAGTCATAAATTGCAGGAATTATTTTACTTTAAAGATGATGGAGTGTCTACTCTGACCAGAAGACTTTTAATCCATTATATTTCTTAAATAAATATGCCTGGGTAACTAATCACTTGCTATTAGCACTCTCCTATGATCACTTCAACTAACATAACAGCGTATCACTTAAATAAACTGGCAATGTGAACAGGGTAGATTTATGGGCTTTAATTTCTCAGCTCACACTTGTCTCTCTTGCATTTAAAACAAATACCAGAGTGTAGCTGTTGGCCGATGTTTGTAGAATCCATTTGTTCCATGTTTTGAAAGCAACTGTACTATTCATCAGCCAGTTTGGGATTGAATTTTTACCAAAAAAATCCAAAAAAAACCAAACCAAAAAACCCCCAAGAAACTCCAAGCAAACCCAACTAACTAAGAAAATAACAAAAATGCCTCTGGATTATATGGTAGGATTGGAATTAATTTATTTTTTTTTTAATTTTCATGGTGATGTATTTTTTCTCCAATGGAAAAGGTCTGGATATTGCCAGCAAAAGTTCTATAGCTCTGCTCAATTAAAGAAAGGTATGAAAAGGGGTGTCCCAAAGAATTCCTTGCTAAGCCAAACTGACCACCAGACAGAGGTCAAGTACCAAAATTCTGATGTTTTGCCACCAAGAAGTGCCCAAGCAGGTCACATTTTACCTGGTGCAACAGGCATGGTGTATCCATCAGTTGGTGTTAGTCAATGCAGGTTATACTTCAGGATATTAAAAAAAACAAACAAAACAAAACAAAACAAAAAAACCCAAAACCAAAGGACAAAACTGATTCAAGTATAAATACAACAAATTAAAATTTTACTGTGAAAAAACTTATTAAACCTGGTGGTAAAAGATGCAACTTTTAAGGCAGCTCTTCCTCAAAGATGACCTCACCTCTGCAGCAGCTTTTGTGCTTCACCTTTCCGAAATACATTCAGAAGTCTCTGAGGGCAGGAGATTCAGGGTGGCTGGGGAGGATGGGGAAAAATCAACTTCTCCCCACTGCTCCATGTGGGTAAATCCCAGCACCTGCATTGGCACTTGCCACCTGCCACCAGAGCTGAAGGCAGAATGGATCCTTGGGTTTTAAATGATGGTTTGTAACAGATAAAATAAAGGACAAATTTAAAAACAAACAAAACAAAACAAACAAAACACCCATCAATCAAACAAACAGCAACAACAAAAAAAAAACCAAAAGCCACTTCATTTCAGGCTGATCCAAATTCTGCTGTTCACAATGAACTCAAAAATTACTTTGGGATTAAGCAATATGTTCTCATTCCTGAAAAATGAGTTTGCTTTGGATTTAGACTCCTAATTTAAAGGAAATGTGGAACAAAAAATCCTGCCTAAATGGAAATCCCCAAAATAATCTGAAGTAATGGTTGGATTTCCATTTTTTTTCCTGCTTCTAGCTTTTCCTGGAATTTCAGGGTTTTTTTGGGGTTTTTTTTGTTTGTTTGGTTTTTGTTGTTGTTGTTGTTGTTGTTGTTGTTGTTGTTGTTTTTGGTAAGACAAATGACTTGGCAAAAATTAAATTTGAGTTTCTAACATGCTACGATGTTGCCACATCTCTGTGTTTCATAGAAAAAAAATACCCCATTCTAGCTAACTAATTCGTGTCCTATGGGCAGCTATAGTTATAAACACAGCTCAGAAAGGGGTTATTTCCCATTAATAATGAAACCAGCAGTTGGAAGGGGAAATAAAAACAATTTCCCTGTTTGATTGTAGGGCAGCATCTTCTCCAATGCCCAAGATATCTATCATTTATCAGCCTATTGACCCAAATAAAAAGCTGGTTTGAATTCAGGTACCTGTTGCTGAGAAGGTGTTTGGGTAGGATCAAGATTAAAAAAATCCATCACATTATTTTTATTAGCTGGAAAGGTACAAATCAGCTCTATTTTACCAGTGATTTAAATTTCCACATATTAACTGCAGGGATCACTAAATTAATTTCTGGTCTCTGCCAGTGAAAACCAGAACTGACTAACAGGCAACCACTTACACACCATCCCACACAATTGTCTTAAATATATATATCAAAACTGATCTAAATCAAGCAAAAAACCCCAAGCCTCTGCCCCCCAAAACAATCAACAAAATCAGGATTAGTTCTGTGTTTGGTTTCCTTACATCCATTTTTTCAGTATTTCCAGGCTACAGCTTTGCCATTAAGACTTTAAATTATTGAAGGCATTGAAATAGGAGCTTTCTAGTCTGTGTGGGCATGTTTTGTGAAGCCAGAGTTAGAATTTGTCTTTAGGAAGTCCTTGAACAGTGAGCAGCAGTCAGGTCACCTGCTCTGGGCTCATTTGAGAGAGTAAAGTTGTCCACACAGTGATAGTGGAATTTGTGTGGTGATTCAGCCTAGAAATCCAGGCCTTTCCCCATCCCACTCATCCCCCTTGCATCACCCCCCAAAATTAATTAATATTTTCAGTGCTGCAGGAAGTATTTTCACAGAATCTAAATATTCGCTTCTATTTAGCTTGCCAGCATTTTTGCAGAAAGCTACATGTTTTCAGGTCAGTGGTCAATGGAATTCTTCTAACAGCTGCCTCCTCCTGTTTATCTGTGTAAAGTAAACTCTCTTCTGGTTGTTTGGGAGTGGGAGTATTCTGCAGCTCTGTGCCCTGTGAGGCAGGGATGGACTGCCCTGAGCCCAGCAGGAAGGTGTCCCTGACCATGCCAAGGGGCTTCAACAGGTGACCTTTAAGGTCCCTTCCCTCCCAGATCATTCTGTGAGTCTGTGGTAGTTTAAAATTAATTTTGCTTGTTTGCTTGGATCGACACCTTCAGATCATGCCCCAGTAAATGTAACACATCCTTTCATTCCATCTCTTTGTGTCTGACTTTCCTACCATTCTACTGAACTCTGGTCCACCAGCACACAGAGAAGAATGAAGAAACCCCCTGGAACCACCTCCATCACCTCCTGCCTCCCAGAGCAGGCACAGTTACTGGATTTCACCCCAGTCTAAACTGCTTCTCACCTCTTTAGTGATCAGGGATTTTGTGTTACACTGCTTGCATGTCTCTCAGGGGTCTCCCTAAAACCTCTCCCCCGTAACTGAAATACTGCACCCCACCAAAACCCACAACTGAAGCAGAATCCTAATATTCTGGGAGGAAAACAAGCAGCTTAGAGCATTTCTATGCTCCAGTCATCCTCACTTTTCCCACTCCACGAGAATAGCATCTCCGAAAGGCTGGATTCTTTCTTTTATTTGGCCATATGCTCTCACTGTAACTATGTTCTTTTCATAACAACCCCACACTAACCATACATTATTAACCCCAGGAGACCCAAGCTTCATTTTAACATTTTCCTGTAAGCACTGTGCAAACCTAGGGTATAATACTAATGGTTTTTTTCCCCACTCTGCTTACACTTTAAGTATAAGGAGATTTTAAGTCAGTTAAAAAAAAATAAATAAAAATAAAAACTTATCCAGTGTGGAGCATCTAAATCTGAATTATTTTCTGGTAGGAAAGAGTGTGCAGGTGGTAAAACATCTGTTCTCTCTCTGGGCTTTAGGTATCCAGCATTGGCTTCTGCTTTGCAGCTCCTCTCCCATATGTGTCTCTTACAGAGGGTTTAGCACTTATTTGTTGGACCCTCTACAGCATTTTGAAAACCAAAACAGGAAAAATGCTTAACCAGTAAATAATAATATTATTTCCCAGAGTTTCTGCAATGAAAACACCCCTCAAAGTTAGGACTTTGGGTTGCACGAGGTCCTGTGACTTGTCTGGAAGGGAAACCAATGCCCTGGTTAGGAGTAACTCACCCACTGAATGAATGACATGACCTAACACAGTGCTAAAGAACAAACAAAAATCCTTCTGGCCTTTGCTCCTGCACTTTAGGGGAAAAGGTTTCTATCAAGAGATCTCAGAAACCCCTGTGATGTCTCATGAGTCTCAAGCTGAGGCCTGTCAGGGTATAATTAACAGATGTAGACAGCCCCTATCTCAGCATGACTAAGCTAGTTTTACACCGGATAAGCCAGAATTATATTTATTTTCATTTCACAACATGTTCATAATTTTAATGAACTCGTGTGAGATATGAACAGGAGAGCAAGGCACCGTGACCAATCCTCCTCCCTGAGCTGCTGGGTCTGGTATGTCAGTGGAGGCAGCTCAGGAAACAACTGCACTGCAAACACCCTCCCCACTGATGGGACAACGTGGAGGGCACTGGGACAAGGAGAGTGGCCAGCCATGGTGTGGCACCAGGAGCAGGGCAGTGACCATCCCTGTGCTGGTACTGCTGAGGGACCACCTCGAGGGCTGTGTCCAGTTCTGGGCCCCTCAGGACAGGGAATCGAGGGGCTGGAGCATGTCCAGAGAAGGGAATGGAGCTGGGGAACGGTCTGGAGCCCCAGGAGCAGCTGAGGGAGCTGGGAAAGGAGCTCAGCCTGGAGAAAAGGAGGCTCAGGAGGGACCTTCTGGCTCTGCACAACTCCCTGACAGGAGGGGACAGCTGGAGGGGGTTTCAGGCTCTGCTCCCAGGGAACAGGGGCAGGAGAGGGAACGGCCTCAGGCTGGGCCAGGAGAGGGTCAGGTTGGAAACCAGCAGGAATTTCTCCATGGAAAGGGTGGTCAGGAATTGGGAGGGGCTGCCCAGGGACATTTGGTGTCCCCATCCCTGGATCCAGCCCCCAGGCCTGGATGTAGTACTCAGTGCTCTGTGCTGGGGACAAGGTGGGGATCGGGCACAGCTTGGACTCAGTGTCTGAGAGGGATTCTCCAGCCTCAAGGATCCTTGGATTCTGTGATTCTGAGAGGGAGCAGGCAGCTGCTGAAGCTGATTCCCTGGGACCAGGCTTGTTATTACCCATCCATTATTAAATCAACAGCCATAATAACAAAGTCTCAAGAACAGCGCACTTCAGTCCAAAAGCACTTGGCCACACATACCAAACACAATTTGGGACACAGTGAATTGTGTCTCTCAGACTGAAACACAAGGAATGTTTTTTGCACCAGAAAATGTGATGCAAATGTGTAAAAAATAGGTGGAGACCAAGATGTTTTACAAGACATATCAGTAGACAAGAGGCTGTAACAAAAGTTAGACCTTGTCCAGCTGTAAGGTTGCAGCTCTTGGAATAAAAACCACATTTTCCTTCTGCTGACCAACAACAAGCCAAAGGATGCTCTCTGAACCTGCACCTGTGCCTAAAATCACTCTTTTCGGGCTGAAACCTGTCCATCCATGCAGCAGCTGCCCAGGTGTTGACCACCTGTATAGTAAAGGCTTTTCTCCTGCAGTGGTGGAAAACACACACACACGTTATTTAAAACGGGATTATATGGTCTCCTGAAAATGTCACATTTAAATATCTGAGTATGAAACTTTCTGGCTCTGGCTGGAACACGACTCACTTTGCTGTGTCAAATACCTTGTCAGAGCAGTACTTTAACCTCTGGGGGCTGAAAAGGAGATGATTTGGTGAATGTCCAGACTCAGCTCTGACCTCAATGGAAGGACACAAGGACCACATTCAGTGTTGCTGTATGGCCCAGAGAAGGCTACGCAGGTGAGAGAAGGGCAGGGAGGAGATAAACCCCTACCTTCCCATAAATCCACCCAGCAGCATTCCTCAGGACCAATCACAACACCAGCAAGTTTAGGAATTTCCCATTCTGTCGCAGCTGCTTTCCTCCCCAGGCAGGGCACACAGTCACTTGTCAGTGATCTGTACCCACAGGGACTGCCATTGCCAGCTCACATATGCCCACAACAGTAAAAGGGCAATAAATACGAATATGAATATAAATACTCCTCCCCCTGTGCTCTTCCAGCCCCCAGACACTGCCAGCCACAGGGATTTCCCAGGCCATCACTTGGTGGCCCTTTTCCAGAGTACTTGGCCCATTCCCTGTGGGAGCTGTGCTGGCTCTCAGCACCTACCTGTCTGCTGGCAGCGAGCTCCAGGGCTTGCACCAGAAGCTGCTTCCTGATGTTTGGTTTGCTCAGTTTGTTTGTTTGTTCTGCTTCAGCTCTGCTTGAAGTTTCGTTGTCACTCCCTCAAGGATTCCCACTGCCTTTTGCTGCCTTCCAAACCCTTTTTGCCCATGCCACAGCCCTCTCACACACCCTCTGTGGACGGCAGACATCCGGGGGTATTGACACAGGGCCCAGCATTTCTGCTCATGATTTTGGATGGTCACAAAATGATCCATGAAATGTCCTGGAGCAGAAGGAGTTTTTGGTGGAATGATGTGCAGGTCTTCAGCCAACCCCATATTAAAATAAAGTCAATGAAACTAAGAGGGGAGTCTAAGCCAGAAGTCATCCCAAGGCCTGTTTTTGCCTGGGTAATGTGGAGCATCTCTCAGCAAAGAGATCAGGAGGAGAGGGAGAACCTCTTGACCTGTACCCATCTCAAGGACTGGGGCCACCAGTGGTACCACAGGCTGCAGCCTGGGCTCTTCCCTCCTATAAATAAAAAACATCAACCTCCTGTTTTTCAAAGATTACCCCAATCCTCCAAAGCGCAGCCAAGGGAGATCCCTTTCCATACATCACCCTAAACATCAAGGGCCCTCCCGTCCCTAAAGTGCCTTAGGCACTTGCCTTCTTAATATAGCAAGAATTAAAAAACTTGAGCACAGTATTGAACATTTTGATATATTTTTAATGACTATTTAATGTAATAACTCCTGTGTGTCTCTGTCTCCTTATTTCTTTGCTGCATAAAAGCTCTCCCAGTGTCTTTATAAACCTGATGTGAACAACTTCACTGCCCTCCAGCCATAAAAACAGTGGCTACCTGTTGAGGGTGGTCATTGCCCAACCACCCTAATCTGCCACCTTGGCCAGTTTTATGCACTTTAAATGTGCCATTTTTTTAAAGAAAACACACAGTTCACATCCTTGCTCCCCTGAAGTCTGCACAGGGTTTGAGGTCGACTGCAGTGTGGTGAGGACTTGACTCATTCATCTCCCTCCCCAGCAAAACTCTCTCAAGTAATTTTGTGCCACAATGGAAAGCAATTCATTACAAAAGAGCTACAGCAAAAATATAGCCGGGCAAATAAAGAAAAAACACCCTGTCAGTAGAATTTATAGAGACATTTTCAAGGGCCTCAGAGCGATTTCATTATGAGACAGTTTTCTATTCAAATTGTAATTTCAGGGCTGGGTGTGGAGGAACTTATTTAGCAACTCAGTCCCAGTGAGGAGCAGGGTGAGGGTGCCACAGTCACAAGCAATAGGGGAACAGAGGGACTTGGGCCAGCCCTGCAAGGTGTGAACATCAATCTGAGAATTTTCCCCTGAGCTGGGAAATAGAAATCACTACAAAACAGTAAAAAGCTGGCCAGAATGTGCCCACCTCTGTTTCAGTCTGATTTTTTAAAATTTCCCTCTAAATCACTTTTGTACTGTGAAGGGAAAGGACATGAAGAACCTATTGTGGTGTGGAACCTACATATATATTTTTTGTGAAATCAGAGACTCTTTTTTTTTTTTTTCATCTTCTGCTGTTTAAGTTAAGTTTCTCATTTTAGGGTCTTGAACTGGAGTGATAAAATCAGACAGGGTCGGCCTCGCATATCTCATTGCTTTGAGACCTTGTCAGTGCTTTTTGTGCATCAAACTTTGTTTTGGGCTCTCTAATTTGGGGAGTTTGACGTGAGAGGTTTCCCTCCTGCAGGAGTCCTGAGCAAGTCTGAAGGTTTCATGGTGAGGACCCGTGCTACTCAGGAGGAACATAGGTCCATCTACACCTCTGATTAGGCTTAACTGAGCAAATACACTTCCTGAAAGATGAAAAAACCTGACCTGAAGGCAGCTGAACCATCCACTGAAACTGGTGACAGCAACAGAAAAGGCCCTTGCAGCAGCTCCTCTTGGAGAAAATTGCCAGCTTGTTCCTCTACACAAAACTGAAAGCAAAATCAAGGTTTAAGACAAAGAAAAAAACCCAACATTGCAAAACAACAGCTTATTCTGGGCTCACAGCAGCTTACTATGGAGCAGTTGCAATAAATCATCATCCAGTTTGGCTGTGGAACTCAGCAGAAGTCAAAGTGGAAGACACAACATTCCTGGGAGCTGTCATGAGGAGCCCTGTTCAATCTTTCCAAGGCTTCCATGAGCAGGAACGAGACAGGCTGCAAGAGGCCAAGTGCTAGGCAGAAATTATTTCACTTCCTCCATGCCTCTGCAGCAAAAAATATTTCTTGCCCTAAATCAGCTCTGATTAATTTATTGCAGAGATTTAAAATGTCTCAATTGCTCTTTTGTTCTTGGGAAGACGCTCTTGTTTTTTATAGATATTTATTAGTGCAGCTCGTAGACAGCTGATTTCATTTCCCATCTCTCTGGGTTTTGGCTCTGTGGTGGGAGGGATGGAGTAATGAGTCATGAGGCTGAAGTAAGGCAGACACAGGGAGCAGGACGCAGGGAGCAGGATGCTCCTCCAATATAAGGAGCTGCTCAAGATCAGACCCTGGGCTGTTCCTTCTCCACAGACCTGCCACAGACAGTGAAATAAATGTGTCTAGCCAGCCAAGCCTTGAACATCACCAGCTGAATCAAAGCTGAGCTAAGACAGGCTGAAAAAAATGGAGTACAGAGATACCTTCAACTCACAAGTAGAAAGATCCATTCCATGGTGAATTTTAGCTTTTGCTTTTCCTGGGTTTAGAATCACACTACTGCAATTTCCTGGGCAGAGGAGTTGGGGATGGCCTGACCCAAGCAGAAGGCCGGTGCTGCTGGCTGCTGAGCTTTCTCCACTCCCATGTGAGCAGTTCATGGATAGCAGGAGGGTAAAGGGCACATTCATCCTCAGGGATATGAGGTGATGGTTTCTGCCTGACCAGGGCCTGCCAGGTACCAGGAAGGGTGAAGATAATTTTCTCCCTTCCCCAGTAAGGGAAATTAACCATGTGCTCACTGTGTGGAAATGCTGTTGGAGAGTATTGCCAATATCTGCTTTCCTAATATAGCAAGAATGCAAAACCTTGAGCACAGTATTGAACATTTTGATAGCTTTTAAATGACTATTTAATGTAAGAACACCTGTGCTCCTCCATCTCATTTCTTTGCTGCATAAAAAGCTCTCCCAGTGTCTTTATAAACTTGAGGTGAGCAGGCTTGTGAATATTGCCTTTCTCTATTTTCACCTGGATATGAGTCTGGAGGACAGGGTTTTCTCCAGCCTTTTGTGCCTAGAACTCTGGCTTTTGGTTAAAACTGAATTTTAACATCATCTTTCAACCACCTTGGAAGCCAAAGAGGGTCTGCCAACATCCCAGAACGAAAGGGCTACGTGAGGATATTGAGGTAGGTGATTAAACTGATTAAACCCAGGGCTTGACCTTGGTCTCTCAACCAATAGGAATCAGAACCATGCACTAGAAGTGAGATGTAGGACTTCAAAGCCATAATTAATTAAGCTGGAGAAGAAGGACAATGTGGTATTATATCATTTAGTCAGAGCAACATGGGTGCTACATGCTGTACTGGTGATTATTAAATGAGTTCTACAGTAATAGCTGCATAAAAACAGATCTTTAAATGCATACCTTCATGCCCTTCACAGAGGGGATGTCTACCTCTGGACATGAATTTTACCAAATATTTCTCTCAGATTCTCTCAAATGAACAACAGCTCTGTGCGTGAGAGGATGATAATAAGGACAGCATTTTTCAGCTTCAGTGTTAAAGTGGTTTCATATGTTTGTTTCCTATCCAGGAAGGGTATTCCAGCAAGGAGCCACTGGTTTGATTCCCAAAAAAGTGAGGCTCACCAGAAAACCTTAATAGAGATGATCTTCACAGTTCCTTTCCAAAATCATCTGTCCAGTGACTCTGTGAGACTGCAGGAATGATGGCAAAAATTTCCTTGGTTAAATACTTCTGAACAAGGCAAATGGAGCCAGGAAAAAAAAAAAAAAAAAAACAACCAAACTGAGCTTTGTTTTCTTCCCAAAAAGGAATCTTTTTGGGAATGGTAGAATGGGAAAAGTAGAATGGTCATCCTTTTAATCCAGGGCTTGCACAAACATCATCTTGGATGATATTAGAATTCAGGAAAAACAAAAGGAAAAAAAAAAGAAAAAAGTATTTCTGGTTATTGTTGTCACCTCTGCCCAGTGGGACAACATGAAACTCAAGACCAGACACTGCCAGGCTTCCCATACCCACATCTCCAAGAGGTTTCACTGCAATACCTACCTTTTATTCCAATAGCACTGGTGAAAATGCCCAATGAGATTGACCCCAAGACTAACCCCTGAGGCGCTCCAGGAACAATTTTCCTCCAGCTCAGTGTTTTCCTTTTTAAAAGTGCTGGTCTTTAAAAACATAGCTTCATTTTCCTAAGAGTAGCAGATTAATCCTGATGACTTTTATGAATTAAAGTGATACTGGAGTGTAATTATAACAGCAGGGAATTCATTTAATGGTCAGAAAAGGATGAAAATTCAGATGTTGACCAACATTATAAGGAGAAAAAGATGAGATGGAGGATGACAGATCACCAAAAGGAAATTTGGGAGAAAGATTTTATGAGAAGGCAGACTTTGCAAAGGGAATTAGAGTAAAATTAGAGCAGGAAAATATTTAGTAGGAAAGTGGTACTGGCCCTTGCTGAGAGGATTGATGGTTGGTCCTCTCAGTAGGTAACTAGATCCTGGGAATTTTTCTCAATTAGGATTGCTCAGAAGAAGTTCAAATATATCCCCTTCAATCTCTAGGCAGCCTGGACATCTTTTATTGCCTTGTTTTCATCATATTTTGACTTCACCATTCCCAACTTTTATTTTTCCCAGAAAAACAGGGGAAAAAAAAGAAGCTTTGCCTTAAACATTTATAAGCACCTGAATCCCCATGTGTAAAGACTTTTTCTCTCATCAAGCACCTCCAGGCTGATGGATCAAACTGCAGGGGCTGCCAGAGCCAGCTATACCACACTAAATATTTCCAGAGAATCACATTTATACACACAGTCATTTTATATATCACAGACACAAAGAGAGGGAGAATCTGATGCACACACAGACACAAACACAAATGTCTGCTTTTGGGAATAATAGTGAGAAGGTAGTTAAAATAGTGATACAGATTGTCAAAACATTATCTCAAAATCAAACTAACATTATCATGCCAAAGGCAACACTTTATGCAGCACTTCCTCAAGAATTGGTGGGGGGTTGGGTTTTTTTTTTGTCCAGAACTTTCTTTTTCCTCTCTTGAAGAGAAATATTTTTGAGTTGTTCTTTTCAAAATTTGCTGGATGAACTCAGACCTCAAATAACGAATTGTTTTGCCTGACATCATACATTCTGTTTAAGCAGTTACATTAAAGGTATAAAACTCTAGATGACTCCAAACCTTTAATGAAAACATGTTTTTTCCTTCCATAAAACAACTGCATGTTTTATGTTCCTCCAAAAATACAATTTAAACTGGTGAAAAAAAAATACTACCTGGGATATCATTTGTAGATCAATATCAAGGAGAAATGTTAATAAAGAATCTTTGGAATTCAATCTGTCATTCTTAACTTTGGTTAAGCTCCTGCCTTGAAAAACCCATTTCTGGGCATTTTTCTCTATTTTGTCTTCTGTCATTTTGGGTAGGGGAGAAGCAATTGAGTGATGTGACATCTCACTGGCAGCTTCACTGGCACACCTGGAAAATGATGGTCTTATAAACCCTGAGTTAGAGAACCCCCTTCACAAAGCAAAAGAAGTCTAAGTTTGGTAGATTTGCAGAAGAAGAGGGTGAAGGGAGTGAGGATTAAATCCAGAACTGTTCATGGAGGGATGGCAAAGACCTTGGTTTTTCTCAGAGACAACCAAGCAACACCAAGTATTATATAAATTTAGTAAGTTTTTAAAAATCATAATATGAGGCATTACCACAGAGTTCCCTTCCAAAAGAACATGAGTTAATTTGAAATAGATTTCACTTGTCTTGGTCAACTGGACCATTGGGTCTATCTCCACACACTGGGAGGAATGAGTTTAAAGATAAAGCAGATATCCCCACTTCTCTCACAGACAAATGCACTTCCTGAAGAAGTTTCACTAATTTCCTGCAGTTTTTTTGCAATACTACCTCTGCTCTCACACAATGAAAGACTCACACAGATCTGAACTGATTTTGAGACTGGAAGCCTTTTCCCCTTCAAAGTCAACTGGAAAATAGAAACTTATTTAAAAAACCCCACTGGTTTCTCAAATAAATCGTTAGAAAGGAGGATTTCACCAGCACTTCCCACATGGCTGAGGACAATGACATGTTGTCATGAGGCTTCCAGGGGAGAAGAGGTGCCTGTGTGTGTGCAAACAGCCTCAGCTGGGTGGAAAGTGGCTGTGCACCAGAGATTCCCTCCCCAGACAGTGCACTGGAGCTCACACAGACCAAGGTGTGTATCTTCCACCACATAATTTTCTGATCAGCTCCTGGCCTGACTCTGCAAACCTCTAAAAAAACCCAAAAACCAAAAACCAAACCAAACCAAACCAAACAAACAAAAACACTCAAAAAACCCCCTCAAAACAAACAAGCAAACAAAACACCCCCCACTCTGACAGACTTTATTACACGTGCCAACAGCATGTAACATTTCCTATTTGCACAACAACATTTTACTATTAGAAACCAAACAGTTTCCTGAAAGTGGGGAGTTTTGTGGGATGTTCAGCTCCATTTACCTCCATTTTCTGCTGCAGGCACAATCAAGCCAAGCTCTAGCACTCCGGGTTAAATCATGGAACATTTTCACTATAAAACTGAAACCATATACAAGCTTTTGCTGAAAGCATTGTCAGATCAGCACTGGAAGATTTTAAATCAGGCTGTGCCTATGAATGGGTGCATGAATGGCTCTTTTGTGGCCCTGTCACTTCCCAGGCACAAAGCCTTTTTAGCAAGCAAAATATTTTGGCCATTCTTATTTTTGCTGTGTGATTTATAACACTGTCCCAAAGTCTTTTGAGAATTTAAAATGCTGTGACCGTGTTTTTTCAGAGAGGAATGCTGAAATATAATATTCCCAGATCCCCATGTTTTTGCATGAAGCCTGCAAATACTGACAGGGATGCTTTTACCTGAATATAGGACGGAATTCTGGCACAATCAGAGCCACTTCAAAAACACCAAGTATTTTACCAAAGAGCTTTGCAACCCATAGAGCACAGAAGATTTCAACAACTGACTTCAGTGGGATTCCTTCTGCAGAAAGAACCGGATCCTTCTGTCTTAACCAAGAATGGATTCAGGCTCTTGAAACTGCAAAGCAGAAACCTGAGGTCCACATTTAGCTCTTCATTTTGACCACTGAAGGTAAATGTATTTTAACTTTGTCTTTTTGGTGAAGCCTTAAATCTAAATGAATGCATCAGTTTGGGGCAAGACAAGCTCAGGCACTAACACGCTTTAGTAACTACTGCCTTTACTCATAATGTCTAACAAATAAAGACAAATTTGATTTATTTTTCAAATGCATTTTATTTTTTGGTTTTTTTAGAAATCACCTTAAGGAAAAAGCTGAAGTATCAAAAATCACAATCTTAAACACTGCGGGTTTCTACAGAAAGTTAAAATAGAGTCATTATCAACTTTAGTGGCACTTTACTCCCAAAAGCAAGAATACTTTATAATGCATAGGGCCACAGAGAACCCCTGTAAAATAAAAGGACATTTCTTTGTATGCTTTGACTCAGAACAGACCATTCTAAAGTCACATCTGCATCTCAAATAAAGCTGATTTATCCAGACCATGCCTGGGCTGAGCTGGGAAAGGTTGACTACAGTGGTAGTTTGGAATCCCTTTATGCCTGATTTTTGGGAAATGGTTGGTCCTGAACACAATCAGAGGCTGTGAGGATGCAAAAATACATCCATAGTCCTCTTCCTTCCCACATACAGGTGATGAAAGGTCTACAGAGAAGCTAAACTCAACTTTTAGACCCCCACAAATGAGGTGTGGCAGACAAAGGGTCTGCAAGAACAGGAGAAGGGCAGCGTAGAAGGGTTTAGAGCCCCAGAGATTTTGGCTTTGCTCTGTAAAAAAAAGCCTTTTAGTTTATAATTTATCCCTGCTGGAAGCACCAATGTCCCCTTTTCCCAGCCCACAGGTGGCTAAATGTCCTTGAAGAGGTCCTCTGGCTCACAGGAGTTTTCCAGGGTTTCCAGATCCCAATCCGGGCAGCGTTGCCCCGACATCTCCTGCGAGGCCAGGCCAGGCCTGCAAACAAAAAGCAGAGGGATGTGAGACAAATTTGGAAACAGATATAAGCAGTTCCAACGTGCTTTGGTTTTTTTCAGGTTACATCCAAGAGGAAAGTGGTTTCTGTGAGACCTAATCACTCGCTGGGGTGGCAGTGGCAAAGCAAGCAGATGAAATTCAGTTAATAAATGTCACCACTTCGGCTGCTCTGATTGAATTGAGAATTTCACCCACAATTTCCACATGGAGAGCTAGGAAGAGCAGCACAGATGCAGAAATCATGCTACCAGACCATATTCCCTATTTCTGCTCTCTCTCCAAGACATGATTCCAGTAAAAACAGCTCTGCCCTTGTGCCTTGGGAAGGTGATGTATCCTGTGTTTCCAAAAAAAGTGGCATTTGCAACAGCTTCTGATCTCTCTGGGGATTATTCATATATACACTGAATCCACAAAAAAACCCCAACTGAATCCTGAAGAGAAACCTTTTTTCCTGTGAGTTTAGAGGAGATTTATCAATCAAGGGGATGTGTATTTCCCGTGACAAGGCATTCCAGTGACCAGAATCAGTCACTGGAATTCCAGCATCAGTCACTGCCTTAAAAATTAGATGGGATCTCCTGACCTTGGCTCAGGACCTGGCTGCAGGGAATGGGTGTGGGAAGCAGGGATCAGACAGGGTGTGCTGTACTGCAGGATTTGGAGCTGGCTGGACCTTCACAAGGGTTAAGGTTCGTGCCCAAGTTTACTACACTGCTGCAATACTGACAAAAAGGTGAAAAAATTCATATATTACCCAGGATGCAAAGAACTAGACAGAAGTGGTGGAGAGTTCTACCCTCCAGTGCTGCCCTGTGAGGACTCAGTGAAATGAGGCACGCAATGAAATCTTAATTTTCAGACTTATTTAAGCATTTGCCTTCAACTGCCCCATGTGGTAGAGTCAATACTGTTGGTCAAATTCAGCAATTTTCAGAACCAAATTTTTCCATAACTCCTACTTAGGAATCTCTAGGGACCAGAAGTGTCTATAAAACACAGAAATTTCAAAAGGGAATGAGCTCTCTAAGACACGAGGCACTGCATGACTCCCACTTCAAGTTCCTCAGGCCCTTGGAGACGCAGAGCTCTGAACATTCTGTGTTTCCTGGATCTGGGGAATGAGTTTCATTTCATCCCCTTGTGCTCCAGGGCAATCAGCAAAAGCTCAGTAAATGCTGAGTCTTGGATGCTGCCACTTCCTAAGAGCTCTCCAGCATTCAGAAGGGTTTCCTCACCACTCTCTACCATTCCAGTTCTGCAAACCTCTCTAAATTCAATATATTGCTATATTAAGATTATGGTAATTACTTTCTCTGAAAGTCTAACGAGCTTTCTCTGACAACTCTTCCAAAACGCTCTTCTTCAGGCCTGAATAAATTGTGCCAAACATCTTTTATATTCCTTTTGGCATGCAATGACACCTACACAGATACTTACCTCACCAAAAGTCACTGGGATTAGCTGTGAAACAGACCTGCAGGAACTGGACCCTTCAACCAACGACCTCAGAGCATCCCACACTGCTCTGGTGGCTAGAAATTAGCTTATTTAAAAATAAATTACAGGCACCAAGCCCCAACAGAGGGTTATCTGGTTCAATCACTGAAGGTGTGCTGTTCTTTTACCTTTTTGGGTTTATCTCCAGTGAGAACAACATATGTGAACCACACAGTGTGCAGCCACACACTGATCATTTAAATTAATTCTGAAAGGTCTCATTAGCAAATAAATTAGGCTGTGGAGGCCTTTGTGCCACCACAGGATATTTCAGGTATGGTGGTTTGGGGTTTTTTTTCTTTGGAGCATATGCTCATATATTATTCAGGCATAAAAGAATTAAAAGACCTCTGAGACCCCACATTTGTTGGCTGTGAGGTTTCAGCTGTTCCAGAGTTTTCTGATTTGGACAAGGAAGCCTGACAGGGCTTAAGCAGCATCAACAACAATTCCATCTTCATTGGCTAAAATAACAGTTTTCAACACCATCCATGAGATCACATCTTTAAGCCAAGCCACTGTTGAATTTTCACATTGCACAGTGAGAACTATTAAGCTTCTGTGTCCTTGTAACAACATGGTCCTCATTTAATCTCCAAAAGCTGCAGCACTGTGCCTCTGAATAAACTCAACCCCACTTGCAGAGTGGAAGAATTAGGCTCTTCACACAAATCTCATCAGAAACTTAATTTTGACTTTAAGGCTTGGTGATTCCCACTCGAATGACAGCTGCTTACTGAATGCCAACAGCCTGCTTTGTGCTGTGAAATTATTTTGGATTTCTCAGAGAGGCTGTATTACCATGTCCTGACATATAACTGAGTTAATTTCTTTAAATTGCAGCGAGTTGCACAGCCCTCTCTTGCCAAGAAGCCTGTAAGTAAGGCATTCTTCCTGAAAGTTTATTCTTCTGTTGGATCTCTTTTTGAAGTCTTGCCTTTTGGTAAACTTAAACTCCATTAACACATCTGGAGAACTGCTGACTATAAGAGATCATTTCATATTTCCTGACATTTAGTTCATAAATTAAGACAGAAGACCAGACCCACAGCTGGTGTGAATCATTGGAGCACTAATAATGTCAGTGGAGCTCTGCTGACTTACACCAGCTGAGATTCTGGCCCCGGATCTGGAAGAAAGTGGTTGCATGACTTGATATTTCTTTCCAGAGCTGAGCGGGAGCCATGAGGAGCAGAAGACATGCAAGGCTGTCCTTACCCAACAGCCCAGGAACTCAGAGCCACTCAGGGCCGTGGCTCTACAGAAGCTGCACCAAAAAACCCTTTATTTTCTGGAAAGATGAAGTGTCCTTGCACTTTGCTTTGCCTCTAGAGCCAACCCAGCACATTGTGGTTATGATTCTACCCAAGCTTTTGTCCTTGAGCAACTCTCATGGGATTTGGAAAGAGCAAAACCTTCACAAACCAATGTAGATGGAAAGGTTTCCCAAGGAATTTGAGTAATCCAGGATTGTGCTCCTCAACCACTGCATTATTCCCCCATTTTTTTAGTAATTAAAGTAATTGGTTCCAACCATGAGCTGGCATTTTACCAAGAGAAGCAATCGCAGCTCCCACCATCTGAATTTCTCAGTGTGTACATCTTTCCCCAGCTTGGTTTAATGGTTCCCTGCTTCATTTGGACATTAATCTTAATGAAGGCTTAATAACATGAGTAGATAATAATAGAGGATAAAATCTGATACACACTTCCTTCTGTATGATAAAAATAGGTGTCAGCAGCAGCTCATGGACAGAGAATTATTACAGCATTAACACAGAAACTTCAAATTTTTGAGGCCCCTTAAACCTTCACTAAAGCTCAGCTAAAATCTTGGCCTTGAATAACCAATGCTGCATGGTGCTCTCAGTGCTCCTGGGAGAAATCCTGACTGCCTGTGGTTACTAGGCAAAAAGTGAGAAGTTAACCATAAAAAGAAAAAGAAATGGTGTCATGGAGGAGCGGGGGGAAAGCCTCTCACATGAAGTGATGCATTGAAAACACTCTGTGCAGACAGAGCTCCTTTAAATGGAATATTAAAAATGTGGGTAGGCTAATGGGAGCTATATTAAAACTGATTAAAAATATTATAGTATTCTCCCTTAGAGATATGCTAGAGTGATTATAATATAAGATAAATTATAGAGGCATTTTTCTTTTTAATTCAATGTAGAATGGAAAAAGAAAATAAAATGGTTTACATTTTGGCAGTAGCAAGAATATTCAGCTTCCAGATACAGTTTTTGCTGGCATTTATTCCTAGAAAGGATATGAAAGCAGGCCCATATACTTCTAAATAATCCCACAAAATGTAAATCTCATCAAGTCTTGAAGAACTTGCTGGGTACATTCAACTTCTGACTTGAAATTAGAGTTGAGGGACTTTTCCCTAAGTTAGTGAAGAAACTGAGATATTTTTGTGTCGATTTCAGACATCTGAAGAGAGCAGTGGTATCAAAGATGATCAGAACCCAATCCATACCTGGCCCCAAGACAAATTCATAGAAACTAGAGAAAAATACTCAGAAAATAGCTGAATAGAATAATTCCTGAGACATCCATGCCTGGCATTTCCCAAAGCTCAGTGTGTTGAGCAAGTCTAGTCTTGGTTGAGGTCACCAGACAATGACAACAACAACAATAATAATAACAATCCTCTTGTTCAATTTCACAGTTAATGAAGAATATTTTCAATGCAGCAACCACAAAGTTAATGTTCAACCAGGGAAACAAATGTTCCTTAATAAGCTTCCACCTCTGGCTGGAGGCCAATCTGCAACTGCACTTGCATCCATCACCACCTCTCCACTGTAGGGCAAGCCTGGAATTCCCTCAATAAAACACAACTTAAACAAAACTTCAAAACCAAGGATGATTTTAAATATTGTCCTCAGCTCCTGCAAGCAACACTCTTCATTCTCTGGGACTAGAAACCATCAAATGTGGGATGATTTTGTTTTATGCTTATACAAGTTGTGTGGGCTTTTTTAGTTCACATATCATTGGAATCCTCCAGGGGCAGGAAAATGAACTTGGAATCCCTCAAATATCCTACAAATATCCTATAAATAAATAATCAAATCAAATATAAACAAATATGCTATAAATATCCACTGATTGCAGCAAGAGTAAACAAATCTTCTGTATTGAGAAGATGCTCATATTTATCTCTTAATTACAAAACTTTTAATATCAGATCTAATTTCCAATAACTGGTCTAGATCAGTTCTCAACATTTCTGTTCATCCACTGCATTTATTTAGTCCTACAAAACAGAAACTTTTTTAGGGATTTACATCCTTTGAGTTGCAAATTCCCAATTAACTTCAGCTGGCATTGGTGCAGGTCATTATGTCAAGAGAACATTCTGGTTTAGCAATATAAATACAGCCTTGGATCTTTCCATCTGATCAAACACGCTTACAGATGCTTACTAACAAAGATCTACTTAGAAATGTAATAATAGATGTCACTTACAAGGAAAAAGCCTAAACCATGTTTGTTTTAGACAAGTGGCACACATTTCTGTGGCTCATTTCCACTTAAACTCCTTCCTGCTTAAATAAACTAGACCACATGCACTTCGAGGAACACACCAGCACCGCCTTCACTGGGGAAAAAATACAAACCTCTTAATCACAGCTACAAAAGTACAGAGTAAAGGAAAAACTTGGTTTGTTTAGGAATTTTGTCAAGGCCTTTCATAAATCCAGTGCGTTGCAAATCTATTGGCAAATGCTGGGAGACATTTCTCATAGTCATTAAGCACTATTTATCACATATACATTTATATAACACCAGAACTGCCTAAACTGTGTCATAATCCTGCTCCAGGCTGTCAGATCCTGGGGCTGCTGGGTCTCCCTAACCCTTTCCTATCCCTCAGGGTGATCATAGAGACCTCAGAGGGCAAATAAAAACCCCTGGTTTGATTTCTTGTGTAGAGAGTGTGTATCCTGGTGTTCCTCTGTCTGCATCCCTGAAAGCGTCAAGGTGGAGTGTGGAGGGAGAGGGTTTTCCACCTCAAAATCTGGTGACTGCACATGGCAGCTACAGCTGAAAGCCATGCTAAAACAAATAACAAAAGAGTATTTAACTGGAGAAAAACAGGAGTAAAGTTTCATATTAAGTCTGAGCTTGCAGAGCCTCCTGAACCACGGGCTCAGCCTCCAGCTCTCTGGGGCCCACCCTCTGCACTGACTGCTGAAGAATGAAACTTGCCCCTCCACAAATTAACAACATTTAAATTATTCTGAAAGGAAAAAAATGACTAGTTCAGCACCTATATGATGAAAATTTCCCTCTCAATACCAGACTGGGGTACTCTGATTTAGGAGAATCCATGGACTCAACCCAAAGAATGATGTTTTAAAAACTCCAATGACTGAATTAAGCACTTTCTTTCTCCCTGCTGAACAATTTGTACACATACACCTGGACACCATCAGGAGCCCATTACTGCCCAGATTACCTATTATCCACAGATCTGCTCAGCAGGTTTTGGATCATGCACTTTAATCAGCTTATTGCAGAAAACCACTTTAGATCAGTAGAGCATATGGATATATCACTCATGTAGGTGTTAGCTAATGACAAAATGCACTTAGAAATATAGAGCAGCAGCAAGTTCTTAATAAATCTGGGAGCAGGATTCAATTTACAAGCTAAGGTAGAGCAGATGAAGTATAGCAAGCTTTTTTCCCCTCTCTAATAGGTTTCTATTAAATATAAAGTTGTTTTTAGAACTCAGAACTGTGCTTTCCTCTCTGTTGCCTCTTAACTCCCATTCAACCTCTCCCTGTGTTCCTCCTGACCCCTCCCCAGCCACAGATCTGAATTCATTCATGCTTTTCTGAAATGAGATCAAAGCTTTCATAATCAAGATCAAACAATCGCCTACAGTGACACCTGTGAGTGCTGAAACCTGTTTAAACACACAGGAGGGGGAAAGAAAGGCCAAAAACCAAAAAGAAGAGGACACAGCATATTCAGACCAAGTGCTCAAGTTCATTACTTGTTGTGTAAATGCTGCAGAAGAGTCTGGAGAATAAGATTTTTAAGAAAGGTTGCATCATCTACAAATAAACAACAAAAACCCCAGCAAAACAAAAGGGTGGGACTGGCCCTGTGTGTTTCTTTGTGAAAATTACTACAAAATTAGGGGGTTTTGTCTTAATGAGCCACTTTGCCTTTTATTCCTGCAAATGGTCAAAATTACAGAAACCAGTGACATCCCAGCTGGGATGCCAATCCACCCCCAAAGGCAGAAAGGAGAGGAGCCCAGAAGGGCCACCAGTCTCTGCATCAGCAACCCACCCGTGCCCTTTTGGGAAAGGAACCAAGACAACCAATGGAGCTTTGAAACACAAATTAAAAAGGTCAAATTTTAAACAGAAATTTCTGATTTCCACCTTTCCACAGATCAAGGCACAGCTGTAGAGAGCCCATGCACCTCATGTCCCCTCTACCAGATGCTTCTTCTCAGGCTCCAGGCTGTCAGAGACACTGAATCAGGAAATTAAGGACGTGTCTTGGATAAAACTTAGGCATTTGAGGATGAACTGTGAGGCTCATCAGGAGCATTAACCCACACAGGAAGGTGGACACTGTGTCCCACAGCCAGTCTGCCCTTCCAGCCTGCTCAGCACCTGCACTGGACACCTGCAGGTTCCATTTCACACCTGGTGGTAGCTGGAAGAAACACTCAGCAATTCTGGGTCGTGTTGAGGTGGAATCAGCACCCTCCTGTGAGGAGGAAAGAGGCTGTGTCAGACAGGCTAAAAAAGGAAATGAAGGGATGACCCACCAGCTGTCCACAGTGTGAGAGCAGCTGTCCTTGAGTCAACTCAACACTGCCCAGAGCCCCTTGTCCAGGTGCTCTCCCAGCCTCCAGCCCTTGGCAGCTTGGAAGCTCCCCAGGTCGCCTTTGGTGCGTTCAGCAACTTTCAGTGCATTTCTCTTTCACAGCATGGCCCTGTGTCCTCTCAAGGCCATGGAAACTTACCAGAGTCTTGAAGACACCCCCCACATAATGTACAGGAACAGAAAAACCACACCAGAAAGCAGAGAATACAATGAAAATGTGACAAAATTGATTAGATACCAGTGCACAGTAATTTTCTTTACACAGCTGTCTCAACTCCAGCCCAAACCAGATTTTTACCTTCAGTTCTGACATATTAGTTCAAATGTAAAGTATGTCCAGAAAAATGTCTTGTACTGCTCTGGTTCAAAGCAGCATCCAAACCACAAACATGATACAGTTTTAATCCACAGAGAGCCTTGAAAAGCCTCCCAGTGCTGCACCACCACTGAAAAATTTAGATAGTTTGCCTTTTTGTTGAGTTTCAGCACAGTGCTGTGAAGGAATTTTTCATCTTACATTAAAAGCATTAAGAGAAAAGGGAACACCATACAGGTGGGCAACTGGGACTTTATTAGGAGAAGGCAGGTGTCAATCAGAGGAGAAAAATCATGGTTCACATATGAAACAGGTGCTGCTGCCTGGGTAAAAAAAGGCAGAAATAGCACTGAAAATGGAGCTGCACCTGGATCTTGAGGCACTGGTAACAGGTCCACTCAATGGAAATCCAGGTGGTTTTATCTACCCAGTGGTACTGGAAAAAAGGGGAAGGGTAAAGCATATTTTTCAAGTGCACCTTCTCACCTGATGTCTCAAATGTTTTCTTTCCAGAGGAAAAGAAATTAGAATCAATTCATGGCCCAAAAGCACAGGGAAGACACTGCTGTTAATTAAGAGTACAACAGACTGAGCATTCTGAATAGTGATTCTGTCTGAAATGGGTACCTTTGCAAAGGAGAGAGAGGAAAGGAAACTGAAAGACCAAGACACAGGAATTCCCATCTAAAAGAGCAGATCACAGCCTGGGATAAAATCTTGTGCTCTGAATAGGCAGTTCAGATTGTACAGAGTGATGCAAAACATTTAAAAGACCTTTTTAAAATTTATTTTAAAGCACTATTATAAATAAAAATGGTTGCTTGAAGAGTTTCCCAATAATTTTGGCAGACCAAAAGCATTCCACAATGTGTATCATTAGGGAGGAAAAAAATCAGAATTCAGTCTGAAGCACAGGTTTTCAGTTTGAGATAAGCTTAACTTCTTGTTAAATAACAACATCACTTTTTAAATAATTTACCAGCCATGTTTCCAACCCATTCTAAATTTTCGTCCTCAGTATTGTTAATTGCAGTAAAAATATTCAGGCAAGAGTAACAGAAGGTCATTTTAAACCTGGAGGGAACCAACAGGAGCCATTATAGCAAGGGTTTGGTGCTGTCAAACTGTCGAGTTTCAAGATTAATATAATTCTTTGGAGCCTACACTTTCCCTGTCCTAGAAAGAAAAGAATAAGCTGTGTTCTGATGGGAATGCAAGGAAATAGACCATTTAACTGCAGAACACCACAACACTCTATAAACCACCAATAAAATTATAAATGCGAAGAATAAGTTTAATATTACTGGTGAAAAAATACAGCAAGGGCCTCGAGGCCCTTGGTGGAGTGAGGGAAATTTTGGTGGCGTTGTTTCTGATTTCTGTACCTACAGAAAAGGAGGCTGTTCAAACCTGAACTACTCCTGCCCTTCTTTCACAACAGTTTGATGACCAGACAGGCACATTTAACTGAGTCTTGTTAATGGCAAGAGCTCAACAGGCAGGAGAAAGAGCTAGAAGACAAGATACAAAGAAAAAAACCCTCTTATTTGATTACTAAAGCTGTACAAAACCAGAGCAGTAAGCAATGCTCATGTTCCCAGGCATAATTTATGTAATAAGGTGTTTCTCTTCCTGTAAGCATTCTAGACCTGATCCCAGCATTACAAAAATCAGCAGATTCAGAAGGTTTGGAAGTGGACTGGGGGCTTATCGAAAGCACACAGCTCTCCCCAAGGCTTTAAACACCAGAAAACCATGAAAGGAAATACCTCTTGTAAGATTTCTCCACTGCTGCTTTCAAAAATGAGAGGGGATAAAACCAGCCATCCTCCTTTTGCAGAGAGGGATGAAAAATGGGATAGCATAAACAGCCAGGACAATCCTTTTGAAGTTTGGATCAAAAAAAAAGGAATGAAGCCTCGGGGGCAGGGGCAGGGGAAGGGAAGTTACTGCTTTATCACATTGAGTCATTCATCTTGAGCACTTCTGTGTGTCTATTACATGTCAGCAATCGCAAATTAGGCAACAGGAGTGTGATAAAAACAGGCATTCCTAGAAAACCTTTCTAGCAGATGATGCTTAATTCAAAGGAGTGGGTTTTTTCCTTCCAACAGTAGCCTGAAAAGACAAAAACTCCAGTGAAACTGTCTCTGGTGACCAGTCCAGATCGATACAAGGCGAGAAGCTAGAATTAAATCAATAAAGGGAATAATGAACCCAAAGACACTTCTCTTCAAAGCAAAAAGCCCAGATGATTCAAATTCCCTCACAGACACTCTCCTGCCTCACCAGGGCTGACTGGTCTCCACACGGCTCGCAGCTCATGGGCCACTGTGCTGCTGAAAATGCTTTAATGATGATTAAATACCTGCAGAATGATCAAAAATGGAAATGTTACAAAGCTGGGTGAGGAAGAGGAAGGCATGGGACTCCTGAGGACCATGCAGAGCAACGCAAGTTTGGACAAAAGTCCCATTTCTGTAGAGGCTGTTACTGGCAGGGTGAAGGTGGCAGCTGGGGAGTGGTGAGCAGGCATCATACCACCCCTCACAAAGTTGTCCCTGGCACAGGCTTGGAGTGGTCACACTGCCCAGGTGTACCTGGGCTGCCTGTCCCAAAAGAGTGCCAAAAACACCCATTCTCCCACTGTGCCTTTCAGTGCATTTTGTTTATTGCTCCCACCCTCATTGTCTGGCACACCATGGTGGCAAACCCCAATTGCTGCACTGACAGGAACAACAGCAGAGAAGTTCCCTGGCAGGAACCCAGTGTGGGTCCAAACTGGGACAAGCTGGAGCCCTGCCAGGTACAGCACAGGCAGCTTTTGGTGGCAGGAGTAGGTTTTTTTAAAAGGTTAAGTACACCACACTCCAGCAGAACCTCCAGTGGATGATGTATTGCTGCCCTTTCCCAACGTGAACTCCCTTAATGGAGAAGTGAGCTCCAGAGTCACTGAAGGCTTTGCTCAGTTCATGTGTTCACAAGTGCTTCTTTGTGCAACAGGAAATGAAGAGAATCTTCTAGGGGAGGGGCAGGGAAATGGAAAGAAGAAATAAAAAATTCAACATGGAAATAAGAATGCTGTGGGTTGATCCTGGCTGGACACCCAAGTGCCCATCAAAGCTGCCCTTGTCACCCCAATCTTCAGATGAGGAGGGCAGGGACATCACAGGTGGGCTCTGCTGCTCCTTCTTCCCCAGGGGTTGGACTTCTTACATTCCTCCCCTGCTCTAGTGTGGGTCAGTTCCATGGGGTCAGTCCTTCAGGAACTGCTCCAGTGTGAGTCCCCCTCAAGGTCACACTGTTCCCACCAAACCTGCTCCAGCATGGGCTCCTCTGTCACCAACAGCTCCTGACAGACCCTGCTCCAGCACAGAACTCCCCACGGACTCACAGCCTCCTTTGGGGCCCCCTGCCCCAGAGTGGGGTCCTGCAGTAGGATCTGTGCTCCTCAGCCCCCCCAGCACCTCCTCCCCTGATCTGGGGGCTGCAGGGCTCTGCCTCTCACATATTCCTCTCTCCTGCTGCAGCTGCATAGGTTCTTCCCCCCGAATCTGCCATCCCATTTCAGGTGCTACCACCAAGAAAAATCACACAGAGAGTCGTGGTAAGGTTGTTCTTAATGCAAAAAGCACAAGTAAGTAAAGCATGCTGTGTTAATAGCTATTTTGCAAGGCCAGATTGCAACCCTGACATCCAAGGGAAAATAAAGCAGCCTTAAACAAGAGATTTGGAAACAGATTTTTTTCCCAACACATCTTGAATTCAGTTTGCTAAGTGCCTGCCTGGCCACCCTTGCAACCTCTGGGCTCAGGCACTTGTCACATCTCCCCGAGAAATCCAAGGAAATAACTGTGGCCCACAGACCCCTTGACCTCATCCCTTAAATGACAGATATTCAAGGAGTTCTGTAGCACCAAAGGTGTTCCAGAGCCTGGCAATCTGACTGCATCTGAAATTGGAGGCTATTGAGGAGGATTGCCATTGCTCTTGCCAATCCTCCTTGGAATAATCTATGTCTGTGAAGCCCTGTACATAAATATATACACACAATTATGTACAGGCAGCAGGGGATTGCCTGGCTATGCTTTTCAGCCAAATCAAAGACACACATTAAATATACATCCTCATTAATTCTAAGAAACATTGGGAAACTAGGGCTTTGGGCACATAAACCAATGACCTAATTACACTCATCCACATACAGCATTTTTCCTACTCCCAACAGATAAAATGCTTAGCAACCCCCACTGCCCTTCCTGAAATTACTTGTGCAATGTTCCTGTCACCAATGCTGCTCTGGTCTGTCTTAGATGTGACTGTTTCAGAGACTAAACCACACACATTGCCAGAGAGTCATCGGGTCTCCCTTGAACTTAAATCACAGAGTTTTGGGAAGAGATATGGAAAAAAAAGGTTTACAGAACAGAATGTTTTGCTCAGCATAAGCCTTACATCCAATATGAATGAATACTGCAACACACTCCACCTGAAATGTAGATTATACTCCCCTTTTCACCTGAGCTTTTAAAAGTGTCCTCCCCACCACAGAAAAACAGCTCTTTATATCTCCCTTTTAAAACACACTAGATATTCATCTGGGTTTTGGGATTTCTCTAACACATGATGGAAAGAGAGACATTTAGTTTGTATGTTTTCCAGGCAAAATCTACAGATATTAAGCACCAATTTAAATTTGTTTTTGATGAGCTTTTGTCAGCAAGGGGAAGAGAAGAGTCCTGGGACAGAACAGTGTTTATTTCTAGCTTTTCCAGTTTCTGTCCCACCAGGGGTTCAGCTGAACCTAGTGTTTCTGGGTGAATACACTAAAAACAATCTAGGGGTAAATATTAAACCAATAACAGCAAGATGAAAAAAAAGCATTTTCTCAGAAAATCCTTTTCTTAAAGATAGCTGGTTTTGTACATTGATGATTTAGGCTTGAAATTCTGTGCTGACAGAAAGTCAACACAAGAGTCTCTTAAAACCAAATTATTAGACATGCCTTTCTCGCTATATTTGGGTGTCAAAGGGGTATTTAATGAATATTAATTCAGGCAAGTCGTCTGATCTGGACAGCCATGGCTTCAAGTTTAATGGAAATTTCCAACAGGTTTATAGTTACCTCAACAAGACAAGGAAAAATAACTTCACATATGTTTATCATAGCAATTCATACTTACATGCTCTTTTTCAACTCGAGTTAATTTTAGAATAGAGAGGAGTGTATCTTGCTTTCTGTCAAGATAAACACTTGTGACATACTGCGCACAGAAAATAATCCAGAATGACAGAATTGATTTTGGAAGACGACACTCACTAACACAGTTAATGATGAGTAATTCCAGGTTGGGATTTACCAGATTTGATCTGAACCATAAGCTATTTCTTTGTCTACAGCTCTATGGAATAATACTTTAATGAGACTGTAGCAGATTTCCACCACATTAAAAAAAAAAAGAAAAAAAAGGCAAAAAAAACCCAAAAAAACCCAACCCACCTTATTCTAAAGACATAATTATTTCCTTAGAGCAGCCAACAAAGTCTCATTGCACTGATGGCATGGTAATCAATGCCTATTTTTAATTGAAGGGATTATCACTGAAATAAAGACAGACTGCACTTGTAGCTTGGTTGGATTAGTTAATTTTCCATAAAGGCGTTGTGATGGTTTTATTTCTTATGGCCTGATTTGTTTTTTTAACCGATGCATGTCACAAATTAATTCCTGCCCACAGACAGCCCTCCACTCCTGCCTTCTCCTCTTTGATGCTGCTTTCCACATCACAACCCTGCTCTGTCTGTGCACAAACAGCTGAGCCAGGATCACAAACTCCTCCGACTCCAGACTCTGCCAAGAGTGTGAGAGCCCAGCATGAAGAAGCAGTTCAGGGATCCAAGTTCCTGTTGCCTAATCAGTCCTTTCACCCTGGCCACGAGGCAGTCCTGCCTCTGCTGTGGTTTTGCAAAAAAAACCAAAAAAAAAAAAAAAAAAAAAAAAAAAAAACCAAAAAAACCCCCATGAATTATATGGCAGCACAATGAACTATCAATTACTGACCCAATTTGAAATGCTGGGAATCAAATCCCAAAGAATCTAAGTGATCAAAGAGGAGTCGTAGGTTGCAAATTTTATTGCTGTATTTTTACTGGAACACAGTTTACTCCTCCTAAAATCTTCCGCATTAACACAATACATAGTCTGGAGCTGTTTAAACAAAACCTCATTCCACAATTCCACATTTCAGGGAAATTAGCCAAGTAATAAGACAAAGCATTTTCTTTAGGGTATTAGAAAAAAATTAGGAAAAGTTTAGAAAATTTAACTCCTGTCCCTAAAGCCTTTAACTCTGGAAATCAACCATAGAGCATATATTTTCCTAGATAATGAAAAGTATTTGTAATGGATTTTACAATTAAGTGAATGAAAGCTGCTGCAGGATCTGTTAGGGATTGTCAAACCACTGTAAAGAATTCACTGTTACGTCAAACCCACCATTAAATTTCTTGTGCATTTAGCCACAGGCATTAGAGAAGAAACAAGATTTTACACTGAAAGAACCCCCCTCATCCGGAAGATAATGATTGAATTTAACTTCAAGAGCGAAACGTGAGGGTAATAAATCAGCCAAGGGGATGCATGTGGCACAATGCACATGAGACTCTGCAAAAAGCACTTGGTTTTCATTGTTGCTTTCCACTCTACATCCTATTGATGCATTGTTAAAGGCACTGGAAGCAGAAAAGGCACAAACTCGTGCCCATATTGGCAGGAGTGATGCTGAAATGGATGAATTTATGGAATTTTGCTGTTGCCACCAGCCACAGCTTTCATAGAAGGCACTTCAGAAAGGAAAGAATCTTTGGGTGCTTTCCAGCAAAGTTAAGTCTCAGGAGGAATTTAGGCAACACCAAACCATGGCTGTAAATCAGCATCCCCTGGTAATTCTGACAGGACTGTGTCTTCCAGCATCTCACCAAGCAATGTTCCTGCTCTGTTGCTGGAGGGAGGGATGGAAAAAGACCTGTTCTGATGAAACCCAAACAGAATATGAATCAGCAGCAACTCCCTTGGTTTTTTTCCTTTGGTTTCTTTGGGTTTTTGAGTGGGGTTTTTTTGTTTGTTTTTTGGTGTTTTTTGTTTTGTTTTGGGTTTTTTTCCTTGTTCTTTTTTGTCATGGAAAGGCAAAATCTTTTCCTCTTTTTCTTCTCTTCTAGTACTTTGTTATTCTTGTGTGTGGTCAGTGGAGTCCCTCACACTAATAGGTCTCAAACTTCTGAGCCTTTTATGACAGCACCCACTTGAAGTCAAGACTTTTTCCAACAATTCTCCAAAAAGAATCGCGTGCATTGAAGAAAAGAAAAAGCAAAAAAATTACTTCAGACGGAATCTCATTCTGATAGTCCTGACTTGACTATCAGTCCTACTGAAAGAAACACTCCTGGTAACAGGAACCTGTAGGTTCAAAGAGGTAAAGGCAGAGGCTGTAATACCATAAAGAGCTGCAAATCACAGAATATCTGGGGTTGGAAGGGATGCCTGGAGCTCACCCAGCCCAAGCCCCTGCCCAGGCAGGGTCCCCTGGAGCAGTGACACAGGAACGTGTCCAGCTGGGT
>JBBMKD010000115.1:9193925-9313149 GCA_037834095.1 Argya squamiceps | reverse complement strand
CCCTGGCACCCCTTGGAGATGTTTGTATGGATTGATGGGATCCCCTCTCAGCCTTCCCTTCTCCAGCCTGACCAGGCTCAGCTCCTGCAGTCCCTGCCCAGCACAGAGATGCTCCAGAGACCAAATCTTATACAACACACAGGAGCTGGAAATCTGACCCCACAGCAGGTCACAGCCCCAGATATGGCTAAAAATCTGAATAATTAATTAAACAGAATGCTCAAATTCAAAGAAATGAGCAGCCATCTTTGCAAAATACACTCAGCTGTGCTCTCCTACAGAGAAGCTGTGAAAAAGTCCTGTAGCACATATCCTCCGTGCATATGAACTCTGCATTGGGAACACTGCAGGGCTTCTGCTCCACAGGAAAAGCCCAGAGATGAGCTTTTCCATCAGAGCAGGTCACTCCAGCTGAAACTGCCCCTTAATGTGGCTGGGGACATCACTCAGCAAAATAAGTATCCCTTGAACTGGTTGCCTTGGTACCCTTAATGAAATCCCAACTTCCAGCACATTCAGCTCAGCTCATCTCAGAACATTAAAGCCTGATTGCAAGAGGCACAGGGAAAATGAGGTGATGCCAATGGAAAACATGCCTTTTATCCATATAAATAACTCCTGAGAAAACAAGGTGCTCAACCAGGAGTCAGGATGCCCTGACAACTAAGAGCAATTTGCCAGAATTCAGTGTTTGTACATCTATCTATACACAGATCTAGAGCTGCACTGGCATTCCTGCATGCACAAAATAATTAATTTCTCTATTTACACTGGTTTTCCAGAGTACAGAATTAGATGAGGGGTCTTCATTTACCTTACAAAGGACTGTAAAGAGAAACAAGTTCTGTGGAGTTTTTCAAACCGATCTATTTTCCCCAGAACTCTTCCACATTATTAGTATTTCTGCAGCACACTGTTAAATTCAGCCAGAGATGCTGCTTCATTTTTTCCTCTGGAAACACTATTTTACAAGCTAATAAATATAACTGACAATTTCTTAATATATTGTCCAAAAGCTCTTTCTCATTTCAAGTCATCTTTCCTAATCCCATTTCTCATATTACATTCTCTGCTCCATGCTGATACTCTTCAAGCCTTATCAAATGTTTCCTTTGTTGTCCTGTAGCCAGCCGGTATGTATTTAACCTAAACCCATCCCTCATAAATCCGGGCTCCAAATACCTTTCCTGTGCACGGTGTTCTTCCCTCCATCTCGCCAGCTGTCAATACCTCCCTGCTAACGAGACCTCAGCATCCCTAGTGACAGGAGACCTCTGCTTATTAGACTAAAATTGAATTGGTCTTTATTGCTGTCAAATCAGTATTCCAAATTCATGCCTAATTTGCTGTCAGTTACTACTTTTTAAGTCCCTTTTGGCATTGCTGCTTTCCAAGGTTCCCCTCACCCACAGGAATCCGTGGCTCAGATTATTTTTCCCTTGATAGGCCGGTGCTAATTAATGTTTCTAAAATGCTTTTAAAGTGGAAAGCACTGTATAAATTTTAAGTATCCTTATCTGTGATGGGAAAACGTGCCGTATTACTGTTGTCACATAAACTTCACATCAACACACTCTGTGCACAGCCCTTGGTCACGGGCACTTGATTTCCGACAAAGCACTGCTGACTGGATACAATAATGGGAAATATTTGTGTGTAGGCTGTGTACACACAAGAGCTGGGCTCTGCAATGTGAGTGTTGCACACACGAAACACGGCCCAAGCCACTCTGCTGTTTACATATTGAATGTAAACAGAAATTCAGAACAGTTTGCAGCTTTGCCTGTGTATTTTACACCGATTTTTGCTGTATAAACACTGTCGCTCTGAGTTATTGGCTGCCCAGCAAGGCCTGGTGCAGGGGATCGTTCAATACTGAATGAAATGAAGTTTGGTGAGTTCAGGCAGCTTGGGCATTAATCATTCAGAAAAACAAAACGAACAAAAAGGCCTTGTGTTTCTACTGTCTAGCATTTCCTACATTTGACTTTAACGGGTGTCATTTCCAATGCTCTGTTCCACAAAGGAGTGGAACATATTTCTGTACACTTTAACACCTTGAAACCACGGCAGATGATGGTATGCATCCTTCACTGCCAGCATGGTGCCTTTGGGGACTCACAGCTCATGGCTGGTGGGTTTATGACTGAGCACAAGCCCGAGGGGATGATGAGCACGGGGTGGGGAACACAAAGGAAGGAAACCAACCCCGATAATTTGTTAAAGCAGGCATTAAATATGTTGGCAAGGTTTATTCTTCCAAAAGGCTGCATTCTTGGATCTGGTCCAATAAATCACTTACCATAGAACTCTGAGGAATTATGCAGAGATTAGGAGGTTAAATCTGTGTTTACATATTTGTTTTTCATTGTGATCAGCACAATCAGCACCTACCAGGAATCACCTATGACCCAACCCACCAGTTTTTTTTTAAATGTACCAATTTTTGACTCAGGAGATACTGTGATAAATTTTCTGCAAGCATTGCTCCAGAGCAATGGGGATGGCAGATCTTCACTTCCACCTGTATTGTTTTCCAATACACCTATTTACTGTAAGGCATTTTACCATATTCAGTCTTCATCTTAAACTAGAGTCCCTCTACAAACTTCAGACCAAAGCAGAAAATTAATCTTCTAAAGACTATAAAAAAGCCATTCCATCCAACCACCTGATGCTTTTGCATGGCAGGTTGCATTTGCTGAACTCTCCATGGTGATGCTGAGCTCCTGGTGCAAGGTGTGTTTCCACTTTCCCCTTCTGTGGAGGAGGGCACACCTGTGCCAGATCTCAAAGGAAAAAGCCAGCAGGTTGTTTACTTTGGAGATTGTTTGGGCAGCACAGCACACAGCCAAAGCACCCGTCATTCCACCACAAAAAACAGGAAAAAAAAAAAAAAAAAAAAAGCTGTGTTTGCCTCCCTTATAAAACAGAGAACAGAGCCCTCAACCTCATATAAAATGTCTAGACTGTGGATAAACAGTCACCAGCACCGGTGCTGCTGCTGGTTACTGAGTTACCACGGGGACAGAGCTGTACATTAATGCCAGCCATGCTCAGGGATGAGGAACAGGTCTGAGATAATCCCTGGGATAATCTTTGCCCTGCCAGGATCCGCCTGGTTGCCCCGAGGATGCAGCCACAGGCCCTACTCGCACCCAACCTGCAGGTGATCCTCAGCACAGATTCTTTTTCCATTCAGGCATTTCTCACCTCTAAGATGCAGCTGGAGCACCAGGAAGATTTGCAATACTTCTGTCACTATTGCTGTTTTATCTGTGGTTTTTAACACCAGTCTCCTCAGCAGCAGTACACAAAGGCATTAATTCACAGAACACTGCCAGGAATTCAGGACAGTCTTCAAGGAAACAAGGGAAACTTAGGTGAATCCACAAAATGTAAAGGGAAAGCACATTTTCCTAGATGCAGGCAGCTTATTTCAGGAGTGCAGTATACTCCGTTGTAGTTCCACTCTATTGCCTTGATTGCACAAATTGAATTTGCTTCATTTTCTACACACTGATACAATGCTTGTAATTGACTATTGCCCTCCATGTGTTTGATTCAGGTTTTGTTTCCTGGAACTATGTAGATAAACGAATACAGTGCTGCTTTGGAAAAAGTGTTTCCTGTATTCACACGATCACCCAAATAAAAAACATAAGCAATTTTTATTCATATTACTATTCCTAGCAAAAGACAACCAGAAAGACAACAAGGTTGGTGGGCAAGGGATTTTTGTCAAAGACACATCAGAGGTGATTCCAGCAAACAGGCTGGAAAGTTCACAGCCATTTTAAATAGGTGAAAATGTCACATAAAACAAACATACCTATCTGCAGTGATTACCTCCCCATGTGTTTCAGTACTGGGAGAAATATTTATTTAAAAAAAAATCCAGCCTTAACCTGAAAGAACAGCACCTCTTGCTATTTCCACAAGCAGCAGGTCTGAAAGACCTAAAAACTGGGACAGCCTTAAAGGAATTTTCCAAGATTTCATCCAGGAATGCCTCTTCACTGGCTGAAAACCATCTGGGCTCCTTGCTGAGCAATCTTTAATCAAATTGTTTTCAACAGAATTATTTAGAAGAAAACTGAGTAAAAAAAAGCAGGTCCATTTCCACCAGGGACCTAAGCAGTAGCAAGAATTGAGATTTAAAGACAGAAAAACTGGACAAATGCAGTATTTCAACATCATATTCCAAGTTACAGAGGCACAAACAGATAAATGTGTCAGTAAAATCAGCTTGCTTTTTACTGCACAGTAAGCTCTTGTGAATAACCAACTTCTCCCCAACACATTTTTTAAAAGAATAATTTGTTCCTAGTCAAAAAGCCTGTGTGCCAAGTTTCAGCACAGAATAAAATCTTTACAGTGGAGTTATAAATTTTTTTGAAAAGTGGGTTCTGTGTACTCACATACACTTAACCATTACAAGGGCAGCAGGTGTCACTATAACAAATGATGTAAAGTTTAATTTAAACATCAGAGAACACACTGAAATACTTTGGAAATTGCCACAGGTCACTTAACGTTTTATATGAAAAAAAATTTGAAAAACCCTAGCTCCTCTCCCTAACATTTAATTTTTTTTTCCTTAGACAGCAAAGTAAACACAGACACAGATTCTTTGTAATTAGCAGGACTGTGGTTTTACAGCTAAACGTGGGCCAAAAAATGAAAAGTTAACAAATCATTAGACAACATACATTGCTCTGTATGAGAACCGTGGCAATCTGCAGAATAGCTCAGGATACACGAGCATGAGGTCAACTGTTTTCAGTAGATAATTGTTAAGTATAAGCATCCTTGCCTCACAGACAAGGCATGCAACAACACACAGGGATTCCTGGCACTTTCAAAACAATTATTTTTGCCCACCATGTTACCTAAACAAATACAGGAAGCATGCTCACTAATCACAGATATGACTTAAATATTAAGGAAAGAAAAAAAAAAATTCTGTTTTCTTTCCTCCCCTCTTTCCATTTTTCTGCGAATCACCAGTTTCCATAGCAACTACACTGTTTACAACACAAAAGCCTCTTCCTCTTCTTGCCCAGGCTCCCTGATGTTACAAAGCACTTTAACACCTACTTAACTTTAAAACTGGGGGACCCCTACAGCAGTGCTGGGGACCAGTGTAAGTGTTCTGCTCAATTCAGGGACAAAAAGGGAAGAGAACACAGAAGGAAAACTAAAAAATGCAACATCTGCTCGCTTAGGGACAGCCCTCCTTTCCCAGATTGTCCTTTAATTTTAAGTGGTTTGATTTTCAGCGTTACCTGCAGGTTTCCACACAGGAATCCTGCTCCTCCTGAGCCAGACTCTGCTCAGGGCTGCACTCAGCTCATACAGACATTGGTGATCAATGTTTTACTCTACATCTCATCACCACTAAGGCTAGGTAGGATGGGGCTTGGGGCAACCTGGGATAGTGGAAAGGGTCCCTGCCCATGGCAGGTGAAATGGGATGAGCTTTAAGGTCTTTTCCAACCCAAACCAGTCAGGAATGCCATTAATAATTTACCACCGTGGTGCTCTCGCTGAGGCTGGTGTCACTACCTGTCCACAACAACAACAAAAGCCTTAAAATCAGCAATTTTAACCCACAAGGCCAAACTTAATGTGAGAGGGTTTAAGCTGAAATTTTAGTTTTTAGTTTTCTCTTGAGAAAAAAACATGGTCTGTGGTGAGATGGGGTGTGGGACTGGAAGAGTTCTTTGCGTCTTCCTCAGGACCCAGAGCATTTTTTTTGTCTGAGGAAGCCTTGCCGTGGTCCCCACCAGCAGCTGCTGCTCCTGGCAGCCTGACCTCCAGCAAACACTGCTGGATTAATCACTGATCATCAGTCTCATCCTCTGTCCCTGGAACAGCAACCCAGAGCTGCCAGCAGCTGCCTGCCTCACCTGTGCCTGCAGATAATTGTAGCCCTTCCCCTTTTGCAAATGAACATTTTGATTCCAGGAATGCAAAGGTTATCTGTTGGGCCCTTTTTTTTTTTTTTTTTTTTTTTGTGGTTTGTTGTCTTTTCTTTTTTCTCTCTCTCTTTTGCTTCAACATAACAGCTCTGGCCACAGTTCAACAATGCACTTAAGCATGTGCTTAGTTCTAAGTAGATGAATAGGCCTGTTGAAAAAATGCTCCAGTTAAGCATAAAATTAATAATGTGCCTCAGTGCTTTGGATTAGGCTTTAATTGCAGGAAAAGTTTAAAGCCATATTGTATAACACTTAAACATCCACCCATAACTGAGTTATACCTTTTGTTACAAAAAAAAAAAAAAGAAAATCTGTAGCAATGCTTCCTGCAAGAACCAAAGTACAGGGCTGAAGATCCCTAAGATGAAACCAATATTATCCTGCAATGTCATTACAGCACTGTAAAAAATGATCTGCGATTTTCATGCTAATCTTTGCTATAACACACAATGGAGATTTTTTTCATCAGTGTCCATAACTCAGATTATATAGTTTAAAAATACCAGAGCAGTTTGGTGTCTTTTTGGCTAACTTGGTTCTGTTTTTAAAACCCCAAATACTGTAATTCATATAATCACAATTCCAGACCACACATGCCAGCATCTCTTTACATGCTTTACAAAAGACCTTTTTGTGGGGTTTTTTGAGGGGTTTTTTGTTTGTTTCTTTGTTTGTGTTGTTGTTGTTTTTGGTGTGTTTTTTAATGGGAAAATGTTATTCTTTGTATCCCTATCTTCCCCATCTACTTAGAAATTGTAATTCCTTGCATCACTACCTTCCCCATCTACCTACAACAACAGAAACTACTTTAATTTTGTTGTGAAATATCCCAAATAAACATTTTAAATGGCAAATAGATGAATCTGAACATGGAATACATATGGCTTTCTTCCCTCCTTATGAAGGAGATGTCTATCAGGATGAATTTAGCAAGAAGTGAGATTTTTTTTGTGGCCATCTCATCCAATCTTAACACCAACCACAGGGAATTTCATCTGTCCTTACGAAAAGAGAAGTCTCACAGAAATCTTAAGCCAAATCTGGAAATCTGAAGAGTTTTATTTAACCTATTAGTGATATCTGGTGCATAATGAGACATAGAGAGGCGCAGGATGGTTTGGAAGGAAGGGAACAGACAGGAAGGGAACCTGTGATGTGGATCAGGGATAAATACTAACTGTTGACAACAGAGAATGAACTCGGCACTAAATATGAACTGGTCATGAAACAGTGAGCACATGGCTGAAACCTGAGCACAGGAGGGACTGTGAAGCCCCTAATTCAGCAAGAGGACTGGTATTCAGACCCAGCCCCCAGCTACCTCAAAGCCACCAAATTATGTGTCTCATTCCTAACGAGGTCCTGGGCCAGGAGCATCTTCTGCGCCAGTTACAGGAAAATATTTATGGGGCAGTTGATAGGAAAAGCACAGAGCCAGAGGAAGGGATGAAAAGGCCACAATACATTTCTCTCTGCAGCCATCAGTAGGAGGCTGCACACCAGAAAAAAAGAAAGCACCAAGAAGTTTTTGCAGGTTTTTTTTTTTTTTGGTTTTTTCCCTCAAGAGACATGGATACAATGATACCTATTCAGTAGCCTGAGCCTCAGAAAAACATAGAATTACACTTCTCTGCCTCTATGTGCAGTTCTCTGTTCACATACATTGTCCAACAACAAACGAGACAGAGGGAGAATATAGTTTCTGTAACAAAAAAGAACTGTGTCTGTTGGTACCCTCAATGTGTTGGAAATACCAAACTTTTATTCATACCATCCATGTAGTAAGGCTTCTCAAAAGATAAAGAAAAATATTTTATCAGACTGAATCAATACTGGACTTTCTCACCAAACACTGCAGTGCTTTATTCCTACAGGGTTGCCTGAGAGCTATGGTTTGAAACCACCACCATCACAAAAATCAATTTTTTTTTTATTATTAATTACAAGAATTTTCCTTGCAGTTGTCGTGGGAACAGTGCTCACATATTGATCTCTCCTAAGGCAATTCCAGAAGTAATCTAACCATCTTATTCTGCCATCTTTGCAAATAAAGTCCCCACAAGCTATTAAAAACCTCATTTCTGCTGGGCTGTGCCCCTGAACTGTCTGATTTCTGCCTCCTGTGTCACAAAGGACTTCAGGATGGGAGACTGGAACTGTGCCAATTGTTCTTTATTTCTACCATGGGATTCTTCCCAGCCACACAGGGCACAACAAATACTGCCCAGAGTTAGAGAGAAGCAACCTCTGAAGATCTGACAGCCTGTGCTAAAGAACTTTGTTCAAGTGTACATCAAATAAAAGATATTGATGGAAAGACTATAGAGCAGCTTCATCCATTGACTATTTTAAAACTCATATTTTTCCCTCCAAAATCAGATTACAGGGGAGCAAAGATAATAACATATAATCATCATTTGGAAAAAAATAATCCAAGTAGGAGATTTCAATACATTTTTGCTTGATGCTTTTTGTCTTTCAAACCCCCACGTTTGATACCAGATGTGATTGTGTCAGTAGCTTCCTCAGATGACGTCAAAACAACAAGCTAGTGCAGAAAAGCAAAGAGGAAGAAATCCCTTTATTTTCTTCACTCATGAAGCAGTTAAGAAATAGCAAAGGTTTTGATAAATGAACATGGTTGGTTGGCCGAGATTTGAACCATGAACAGGTGGGAGAAGGTTGGCTCTGACCCTGCTCTAGGCACAGCCACTGCAGAACAAGAATGAGGATAAAATCAGAGAATTTAGACAAAGGGAAGCACAATAAATTCCAGTGACACCATTAGTCACAGTCTCGTATCTCATTAATGTTGTGGTAATTCTCATGGCTGAGTAATTTTCATGCAAATAGGAAGTACTAACATCTCAATTTCATCCTGAATAAAGTCATTGATTTATCTTGCACTGGTGCCCTTCCACCATGCCCTAAATGAACTGGGTGCATAGTGCTGGGGAAAAGCAATTCTAATACTGGTGGATACACGTGGTATAGAATATTATTTTACCTGATTTAGGTCTTTCAGAGTACACACAGCAACGTCTATGCATGCCAGCCATGACAGCAAAAGGAGAGAAGCAGAAATATTCAGCATAAACTGCAAAAAGCTGACACATTTATATGTAGTAGCCTGCACTGCAACCTCTTACACCACTCTCATTTTAACAATATTATTTAAAACTTGCTTAAATTTCCCTTTTCCCCTTTACAGACAAATGGAAATAATAGATGCAGAAGCATAATCATGCCTGGCAATTGGTGAGAGTTTTGAAAATTGCTACTTTTTATGCCGTGGTTTGAAAAGTAAATAGATTTTCATGTTTGTGTATCAGCTGGATTGTATTAACACAGTAAAACCTGTGCAAAATTGTTTGCTTGTCTTTGGGCTTGACAATGATTTCGGAATTTCACAGCAAAATGCCTTTTGGGGCATGATGTAACCTGCAAACTTCTCTTCAACAGCCTCTTTTTGTTTACTAAGTGACAAAAATACAAAACAAACAAGCGAAAAAACAAACCCAACCAAACAACAAAAAACCCGAATAATTTTTGCCACATAACCATTCTCAGCACACATTCAAGCAGGTCTAATTCACCTTTTCTTTTTTTCCTTTGGCAATACCTGAAATGAAATGAAACATGTTTGAGAGACTAACGCCTTGAATTGAAAGAGTTTTTACAAAGCTGGAGTTTATTGGGGCGCCACAATGAGTTCAGTTTTCCCCACAGGACTGCAGTGATATTGAGATGCCTGGCTGTGAAAATGGAAAACTGCATGGAATACAGAAAGATCGATGGGGTATCTGTTTGGGGGTGATTTTCTCTTTTGTTATACACACTTTGGGCAGTATGACTTCTCTCATCCTTCTCTTTCCTGTGCTGTGGTCTGCACCTCTCTCCATGCATCTCAATTCAAGACCCAATCTTGCAAATGCTCACTCCCAGGTGTAGCACTACTCTGAGAAGTTCCAGTGAAGCCTGAGGAGATCAAAAAAGGAGTATCCCAGGAGACCAGTTTTGACTCAAGAATGTAGACAGGGTGTTCAGAGGGCCCTGCACAGTGAATACAAAAATAGTCTGATGTTTGCGTTGGGGTTGCTCTGTCCTGACCAGCAGTGGATTTCATCAACCAAGAGAGGAAAAATCAGGGTTGGATCAAAATGCAGCAGCCTCCTTCACAAATCTCAGCTCTGAAGATTCAAACATAAGTGCCTGATGTTGTTTTCTCACTAAGTCCACTGCTGACACACTCTTTAATACAGATCTGTTACTCATTCAACTGCTATTATATTAGAATTTAGAAAAAACACTACATTTCTGAAGGCACCCACAGATAAAGGGGGATATTCTCACAGAGTTTTAAGGCAGAGACTTCATGAACAGCCAGCTTTGCAGTGTCCTGCAGCTCAGATGTCAGATGGCTAGGTGAGAAAATACATGGGATCTATTTTCAAACATTTAGCATCTCCCATAAACCTAGACAAACCAAAACTACACCAGGACAGTTTTTTACTGTCCTGGTGTTGTTTTGAGTTTTTTGAGTTTTTACTCAAAACCACATTTTCAGGTCTCTCTCACTATGCTCTCTAATGAGAATTGCTGCTGTTGACATTTCAGTGGATGAC
Organism: Argya squamiceps; assembly: GCA_037834095.1. Classification (NCBI taxonomy): domain Eukaryota; kingdom Metazoa; phylum Chordata; class Aves; order Passeriformes; family Leiothrichidae; genus Argya; species Argya squamiceps. Next base: position 9,302,540 of record JBBMKD010000115.1, on the reverse strand, counting down.
AAACTCCATAAAACAGGGATTTGTTTATGAGTACTGATGTTTTTAAGCAGCTGGCCATGACTCTTCAGCATGGAAATTATTTTAGCAGCACATCTTCCATGACACCCACTGCTCACTGTGATAGTCAAGAAAACAACAGCAGGGTGGGAGCACATTTTAAGAAAAAAAGTAAGAACCACTCCAAAGTCCTGCAGGAAGTGGTGGAGGAGGAATGTTTGGGCACGGTGGGTGCTCAGAGGCAGCCAAGGCTCCCCATACAGACACTGATGCCTTTTTGGGGCTACCTAAAAACAGAGCCCAGACAAAATTACGAGAATAAAAAGTGATTATATTTACTGAAGGGACTTCAGGTACATTTTGGGGAGATGAAGTTCATCCAGGGACTACACCTAATAATGGACCACAGGTTACAGGTTTTCACACTTTTAGAAGTTTGGTCCATTTGCATATTGGGGGGTTAATCTTCCAGTTACAGCTTCAGGTAATGAAATCATTTACCTCAAGTTTGCTCCTCCCAACTCACTTTTGTTTACATTTCTCAGGGCCTGACAATGAGGTGTCCTTGATTCCCAGGCCTAGAGAGGAGTTGTTCTGTCTTACCAAAATGGGAAAGCAGTAGCTGACACTGTGTATGGAGTTGAGAGTTATACACTAAAGAATTGCAGGATTGCAAATGTAAAAGAAATACAAAAGCTAAAATCCTAAGGCATCAACACCTCTTTCTCCCCACTGATGAACCAAGGCTGTGCCACTGCTGGGGGGACAGAGGCCCCTCATGTGTCACACCCACCTGCTCTCCCAGCACTCCCAGGATAAACAACCCAGCAAAAAACAGAAGTTGCAGGATTCGGGTAATGAAACAATTATCCACTTCAGAATAATGAAAAAAAAGCACCTTCCACAAGGGACTTTCTTTCCCTTCTTTATTTCTCTCCCTCCCCCTGGAAATATGTGCAGTCTACACCCCTTTTGTGCTTTCCATTAGTTACTTTAAGGGCTACAGATGATTCTAATGTGAAGCAAAATGAAAATAAGAGTATTTCACACAGTGTATCAGAGAACACAGTTTAAAAATGCACCACCTCATGCCTTGGGCCTCTAAAAACACTCTTAAAAATCAACCAATTCAATGCTTTTCATGTCAATCATACACAGAGGTCTCCAGTGACTCTGAATTTTATGAGCTGTCACTCATCCCAATCCCAGAGGTGGACCTACTAAATAGAAGCTTAATGACCCTAGAAAGCACAGTTGAATATTTCTATGCTACAAAAATGTAAATTAAAAGCACAACTGTAACTGAAATTAAAGTTATATATATAAAACTGATAGAACACCACTGGCAATTTCTCCTTAAAAAGTATTTTTATATTGGATATGGACTGTTTTTGTTCACACTGAAATACACATTTTGATCTTAGAAGGATGAAAATTATGCTCAAAAACATCTTCCTCACTGCAGATAGTAAATGGCATTACCTTGAGACAATGAAGATTATGGAGTAATAATTCCTTATAATACAGTGACACCTGATTAGTTGTATTTCCACACTTATGAGAAACCAAAAAAAAATCTGTTGTCAGTCACAGTCACTGACCATTCTGCTCACTTGAAATTTAAGTTGCATTTTCCCTTTATAACAAAGATGAGGATAATATACAAAATCTGGGGGCACTGCCCCAAAATTCAGTGTGTACCTGAGCAGCCTCACTGATGGGAAGTTACCAAGAAGAAGCCAAGTTAGATCACAAATATTGAACCACACAGCAAAGAAATACAGTTTTAATAATCCTTTGCAGAGTGATGATCGAAGAAACAAAATAATCCAGCAGAAAAAGAGAGGGAATTAATGTCTGTATCTATTCTGTTGGTGAAAGTAACTGAACAGCTGCCAGGTGTGTAATATTATGAATAACTTATCATAGAATTATGGAACAGTTTGGGTTGGAACAGAGTTTTATTCAGGTTATTTACTCCAAGGCCCTGCCATGAGGGTCTCCATTTGCCACAAGTTGTACTGGAGGTGTGAAAAAATAAATTAAAATAGCCTGGAAGTTGTGTTACCTGCTTGCCTCATTAATCTAATTAAAAAAAAAAATTCTTTTGAAGATTCAGGTCAGAGCGTTCAGTTGATGCCAATTAACAAACTCATCAGCTTCACTCATTTAGGCTGAAATATCAGATCCAGTGAGGGCTTAGAAATAAACCAGACTTTTTTAATATTTAAGTCAAAATGTCCAGTTACCAACATGGCAACTCTGAAAATCAAATTATCTGTGCAGACTGACATGAATATTGTTAACACCTTCACTTCACCATTTAAGGCAGTCCATACTTCTCATCTTTCAGCATAAAAATACAAAATACTGGCATGAACCACCACTGTTACACTAATCCTTAACACTTTCCATGTAAAGACATCGTTAGCAAAGTGCAAAGCTATTTCAAATTCTTATACATTCATGAAAAAGTTTTTATTGTTAAACTAAGAAGTGACCTACTTTTGCAGACTTTTCAACTAATAAAAGCTTTGATAAAAACATAGATACCAATGACGACAAAAGCAGAACTACAAGCTGCTGATAAGATTCCTAATACTGATGGGAATACATTCCCTGATGCTGATTTTACACCTGCCAAGTCGAAGGGCTGCAGCTGAGAAGAGTCACTTCCTAGGAAGAACAGAAGAAGGAAATTTCTTGCCTGTTGAAAAGTGTAATAAAAAGTGCTAACCAAGAACCAAACTTTCACAAAAACAAGCTACATTTAGAGGTCCACCATGCTGATTATACATAAATTATATGCTGTAATTTAAATATTATAGACAGCCTTATTAATTATTAATTATACAGTGAATGTGTAGAAAGCCCACCCTCCAACAGATCCGCCAGATCAGTACAAGTGTTACTGCTTTTTTTTGATAGTCTTAGATGGGACTAAGTCCTACTGATCTCCTGATAAGTAAACAAAAACCAAACCAAAATTTTGGGTGTACTCTACTTTTTTTATGGACTAGGAAAGCATGTTCTTCTTAACTTTTGAATGTGGAACAGGGGAACAACCCAGAGAGGAATTGAGAGAAAAGTACTCACATAAGAATAATATAATATTAACAGGGAGATTTTATGGTGACTTTATTCATACCACCATAAAGAATAAAAATACCTCAAGTAAAACATGTTCTCTCAGTGTATGTCTGCTAAGATAGGTTTCTCTCAGAGTGCTGTATTTGTTTCACAAAATTTGGGAACACAAAAGTAGTCCTTATCTTCACAGTTTGTGTCTTTCCTGGAAAGTGTCAAAACACAACCGTAACAACAAAAGCTAAGTTTGCCTAAATTCAGAAATATGACTCAAACAGCATCCCCAGGTCCTTATTAACATACACAATCAACTCCTTGCCAACGTTTCAAGTTTTAAAACTTTACAATTCATTAATTCTCCAGCATTGATCTCTGCAAGTTATTTAATAAATACTCAGTGTTTAAAAGAAACAGTAATTTTCCTCACCAAAACTGCTGCTGGGATAACACCTTGGGACACTGAAACAAATGCTATTTATAACATCCAGCAGTAACTCAATATCATCAGGCATTCAACTATATGCCTTCAGCCCCAGCATTTCCCTAAAGCATTCAATCCTTTTAAAGACCCAGTTTTTGTGGCAGCGGTTAAAAAAATGTTCCTTCCACTTGATTAAGGGAACCATTTCATTCCCTAAAGGTATCAGATGTTACCTGTCAGAAACAGAGACAAGAATTGAGCCTTGTTTCAGAGAAGAAATATTAAAAACACAGGACAAAATCAGTGTCACTGCAATGAGCTGGTGAATTATGGTGTTTGGGAAGCAGAGCTTTGGTTAAAAGCTGCTGGCTAAGGTTTAATCCAGGAAAAAGCAAAACCAACACACACGCACACACACACACACAAAAAAAAAAAAAAAGAAAGAAAAGCAAGTTGCTTGGAAAGGCTTTTAGAAGTTGATAAAGGCTATCAGCAAGGACTTGTGTTCTCTTATAGTGAAAGAAGGAGATAGGGTGGGAGTCAGCCCTCCAAACAGAAGGATTCAGTGTTGATTTTTGTTTTAAATCTCTGCCATAAGGTGAGGGCGGCAGCAGCAGGGGTTGCTGTACTCACTGTGGGAAGAAACAAATCTGTTTATAATTATTATTTTTATGGGACCAGTAATTCTAGGCCTGATAAGTAATGAAGAAATAAAACAAATAACAAAATTAAACAAGAAACAAATGAGGAATTCTACCTCTCCTGTGCTGTAGGTCTGGGCTTTCTGAGGGGGTGAAGGATGAGTCAGGGTGACTCAAAGCCCTGTCACGCTGGTGCAGGGGGAATTGAGAGGCACCTTCTGTTTTACCCTCAAAGTGGGTGATCTGGTCCCAGCACTGCTCCAACATTAGTCATCCCATGGCAATAAACCTGTGGAACATTAAAAACCTTTTGCCATAAAGACAGAAAGCCAAAAAAATAGAAAAAAAATAAAGAAAATAAGATAAATGAACAAAGAAGGGGGAATGATGTGGATGTTGGAGGAATGATGTGGATGTTCTTGCACGACATGAACCTTTTCAAAAGACTACTTGGCCCATCCACATAAAAACAGTGGGCAGAGAACATCTCCAAACCTGACCACAGGCCTTGAGCCACACCTAGATCACCTGTCAGCCTGGTTATGGCTACACCAGACCTAAAACCTCACACTTTGTGCTAAATTCAGCATCATCAGCTGTATCCTTGTATCGATTCCAGATCATGCCAAGTGCTGTGTGTAAAGCCTTGTCACTTCAGCATGGATATTTACTTTTTTGAAAAATAAGACTGCTTCTGTGACTTCATCTTTTCAAGAAAGGTAAGAACTGCAAGAGGGTGGGTTCAGGAACCATATTCCACCCCTGGAGTGAGCTGTGGCTCACTGAGAGAATGGCCAGATATCCACATGTTCACAGGAAAAAGAGGAGTGAAATGGAGCACGGTTACAAAATGCCCCTTTGCAGCCCATGGGCTGGTCTGCTGTGTGTAATTTCAGGATTTTGGCAGGAACACAGTTTAATTTGCATCTGAAGAGCCTTGTTTGCTTGCATTTCCCTCTCACCAATCAACAAGCTGCCACTTCTAACTTGTTCAAGCATAGACACAAACCTGAGAGGGATTTAGTGTATGGCTGCTCCATAGTTCCCTCTTGAATATATAATAATACATAATACAAAGGCTTTAGAGATTATAACTACATCCTGCATGAAATTACAGATTCAGAGCAATCTGCCAAGAAAAAAAAACCAAAAAGAAAAAGGTTAGGAAAACAATGAAACAATGAAATAAATTAAAAGCTTATAACTCTACACCATTATCATGAGAGGAAAATAGCCCTTATGCCAGGGCTAAAACACACAAGTCAATTTAAGCTGTATGCAAATGGATTAGGGACAAAATTGTCAGTTCTAGAGTTATTTGAAACAGTGAATAAAAAATTCCTGTGTTTTCAAGAAAAAGAAGAGTCCTGGAATGGGTATATAAATGGGACAGGAAGACTGGAAACAAATGCACAGCTGCAGAGAAACTTACAAATTTAATTATGCATGATTGCTAACTATCAGTTTTGCTGCTAAAGTAGTATCATCACCAGTAATAAGGAGAACAACAATTTATCTAATTTTATGGTGGCTGCAATGATGAAATTCTTTGATGTATGATGTTAAGCACAATTTTAACAAAAAAGTATCATTCAACGGGGAAGAAAAAACATGTGCTTTCCAGAGTAATTCTTGATTCCAGAAATGTATCCAGTTGGAATCTTCTCTTCCTTCACCCCCACCTGTTTTCTCTTAATCCACTGAGGATACAGGAACTATCTAACAGTCAAAAGAAATAAATAGATGCCTAATGGAACAAAATGAAATTACTAAATTTTCCATCCGGGATATACAAGACATTTCAGCCTAATTATGTTAGGTAGGGAGGGAAGTAAAAAATAATGTGAGAAAATCTTTCATATTTTTCTTTTAAGAAAGGTAACCTTTGTCTCCCACATACACAAAAAAACCAAAAAAAACCAAACCAAAAACAAAAGCACAAAAATCCCCAACCAAACTAAACAAAATTAATCACCTGGAAAGGATAAAAAGCATCACGACTTCTACTGCCCACAATTTTAGACTAAACTCTATTGAGAGTGCTTAACCAGCAAAAGGAAAGGAAGGGCAATGCAAAAGCCGGAAAAAAGGAAATAGTCTGTTATCAAAGGACTATTAATTGCTCCCAAAGTAAGAGCAAGTGATGATCTTCTTCCTTTATTTACTCGGACGTTCAGCTGTCTAATCAAAGAAACGTTGTGCTGGTTGGGCTGAAAGAAAACTGTACCTTTTGTTTTGGTGATTGCCCACTAGACCTTAAGGGCTTTCATTGGATCAGTTTTACAGCTCACTGCTGCACTTTAGAGAAGCAAGGGAGCAGCAGGCAGCTCCCAGCCTCCACTAGCACCGCCAGGAAACAGGAACAGGGCTCTGGAGCATCACCGAGCTTTGGTTTTGTGGTTGTTGCTGCTTGGTTGGTCCTCCCTCCAGAGCTGCAGTTTCTGGTTATACTCAATTTACTGCATTTGCAAATATGACTTTCTAATTACAATTAGCTGGTAATACTCAAGCCAATTGATTAAAAAAAAATAATAATAATAATAAAAAGGAAAAAAGAGGAGAAGAAAGAGCTAAAACAAAGCACCTTTCCACAGAGAAGACAAAGATACGTTTTGAGTTCTTGCACTCTCTGCTCAATCTAGCAAAGCAGGTTGGCATGAGCCACAATTCCAGCGGCCCTCTTGCAGCTTGTATGAAGTAAATGAATATTTAAAAAAAAAAAAAACTTACTGCCTTGCAGGCCCTCAGAATGTTAGATTTGTGCCTTCAACTGTACAATGTGTAAGAAAAGATGGAAATGCACCTCTTCCTTTTATCTTCCCTGCATCCCCCATGCACAATCCATTACCAAAGCCATGAAAGTATAAAAGTGTCAGGTCCTCTTTCTCTTCAGAGCAGTAAGTTTTGTAATTTGCCTGCAGGCAGAATAGGAACAAGCAGCTTTTCAAGGTTTTTATGGCCTGAAAGAATTCTTACAACAGCAAAATTATTTTGGAAGAAAACTTCTTAACTCCTACCAGAGAGAGCAAAGATGTTCCAGATGATCTGTAAATGATATGTAATGTATGCTGGCTTGCTTTTCCCCTATCTAAATTTGCTGTATTCTGCCTTTTTAAGGATTTCTATATATTGAAAACAGAATATTTCTAATAATGGATACCATTACAGAATGTGTGTGTAGGGGGTGAAAATGACCACGGGCACATTTCTCAGGGCATGTAAGGCTTTATAGTCATTTCTGTGTGAGATGAGGCCTACAGGAGTGAACAAAACCTTCATTCCTGATACTTAGCAACACAATTTTTTATTGAAGATGTTTACCACTCTGCAGATGTTACAGGTTTATTTCTTTCCTTACAGGCTGAGTGAGCACAGCAAATCGTCCCCCCGGGAACTCACGAGCCAAGGCACACACAGCTATCCCAGAAAACATCTCCCTGTATCCACAGGAATAAAACACCATTAAAAACCTAGTCTTAAGGGGCTGGTGAACCTTGTGCTCTACTGGTCCTGACCAGAATTCTGGCATGTCTGTGAGACAAATGCACAGAAAATGGGCAATTTATGGAAAAGCTTTCAGCGCAGCAGCCTCGGCTCTGGGTGGGACTCTGTTATTTCATGCCCGCCTCTCGCCCCACCTGAGGAGAGAGGCAGTGAGATGAAAAAGGGGTAATCAGGCACATTAAAAGCTCTTGGCTGGCAGGGATGGGGCAGGATCACTCAGGAAGCAACAACAACATGAGCCATTGTATCCCAAACCTGCCCCAACAAAGGCGGCTCTGTCGCTCTGTTTACTCTTCCCAATTTATCTTGCTTTATGCCTTTGATAAACTGTCAGGACTAGTTCCTCCAAGGACTATATTCCCCCAAAAAACCTCTCTCTGCTGGCCTCACATATGCTACAGTTTCTTGTGCTACAGGAGCCTGCAGTTCTCATAAGAACTTTTCATGTTTTCCATAATAATTTCAATACTTTTCACATTATTTTCCAGCTGTGCTGCATACGGGCTGAGCAGCACCACAAATCCTGCCCGATAACGTTACTCCCTTTTAGCTGCTGCTGCAATCCTGTGGGCTAAGCTGCAGAAATATTAAAAAGTACAGAATCAGATAGCTGAATGCCAAACACAGTAACAGTTGACACACAGAACAGATGAATTTACTAATGTTACCCAGCCCCTGAAATAAAGCAAAGTTGAAATCAGATTACTTTGTCTCCCAACCAAAAAAAAAAAAAAAATTATCAAGTTTCTTTGCTTCAGCAACAATTTTTGTCAAAGCTGATCAGGCTGAACTACCCTCCCAGAAATTAACAGTATTGGAAAGATAATAGAGCAGGACATGTACTGGATAAAACAACATTCTTCTAAGGTCTTGAGACAGTCAGGACTTTTCTATTTTTCAAACACATAGGAAGAGCAACAGGAGAACAATCCCTCAGGTGGAGACTCCTGTGCTAAAGGAGCATCCACAAGGTCAGGGTTTGCCTCCTTTGGAGCTGGGCAGAGAGAGCTGGAGCATAAAAAGGGATAATTGTGAAGTCAGCGAGTGTAATTCAGGGACTTGTGCAATACCATTGCTCTTTAAATTCACTGATTAAACAAATAGCTTATTTTGCAATAATTTGCCTATGTAATCAAGCTTACAGCACGGTCCAGAATACAAGAACTGTTAATACCAGGGTGACTAAGCCGTCCACTTGCAAAAGCCAGACAAAAAGGGGATAAAATGCATGTCTGAGGCAGGGAAATGTTTCACACTGAGAGCACAGAGTGGCCTTTTTCTGAAGAATGATTAGTGTTCTGCAGCTGCCCTGACCTCATTATACTCACTCTGAAATTCAAACTTCCTATTCCAACAGTTTGTTCAGAAGGTGAAGGAAGAGGGGTTTTTTTAATTTCCCAGTCATGGATGATTACACATCTTCCTTCCACTGATAGCCAAGGGGAGATACATGCCTAAACAGCAGTTTTGCCCTCCAGAACCTCCCTCCTAGGAAGGCAGCTCCTGGCAAGCAGGTTTTATGTTGAATATTTCCACCTGCCCATTTTCACTCGCCATCCCTCTGAGCTCCAGCAGCCCACAGCTCAGATTGAGAAACCACCTCTGGCAAGCCTGAAACAGATTAGTGAAGAAGTGCTTCTCCTCCTATTAAGCAATTTTCAGCACTTTATTCTGGCCAATTCAGCAGGTGACCATTCTCCCCAGGAGGGCACTGGAACCTGACGGGAGTGAAGATGAAAGCTTTTCCTCCACAGATAAATGTGGTACATTTTTAATTCATTAAGACCATCATTTAACTCCTCTCAAAACAATAGGCTGTTCACAATGCTTGTTTAATGGGAATTACAGTGGATTACCAGCAAGCACAAATTCAAAGATAATCCATATTTGAGAACTCAGTACTTCCTCACAGCTGCACCACAAGCAGAATGCTGCCTGCCATCAGAATTTTTTGTGTATTTCTTGTTGTATCATTCTGCTTTCACTAATCCAAGGCAGCAATGCAAATATTTAAGCGCAGTTTAGTTCCAGCTGGTGGGTTCAGCAGGGCATAACATGGGTGCTGATGTCCTCACCAGGCACCATCCCAGCCTCCTGTCCTAGATGTCACCACAACTGCTCTCATCCACAGCAAAAACACAGCCTGTGCTTCCATATTTTGCCACAAAAACCTTTCCCTTGGAAAGGAGACACATTCCTGCCCAGTTCAGTCTTCTGAGGAGGGGAGGTTTCTCAGGAGACAATTGTTCAGAGACAAACCTGCACCATCCCTGGGTCCTCACAGTCCTATAGGGAGCCACAGGGCTTCCCATCTTCCCTTGTTCCCATCCACCGGAATGCGTGCCATAGGACAAATTCCAGATTAGGATGAATTTATGTTGTAGCCATTGCCTTTCGGGTTGGCTTTAAGCTCTTGCAGACTGCTTCTTTACAAAGTTATCTTCTGATGCAAGTCCTAATCATTGTGTGACCACAGAAAGGGAGATCAGTAATTCCATTTTCCATCATTATTCTTTCATCTTGGAAAACAAAATGCCTTTTTTATTTCCCAAACAAAAATTTTCATGCTACATAAAAGAAATACAGGTCCAATTTTGCTTAGAATTTGAACAGGGCAAAGGCTGCCAGAGCTTCAGGAGTGTTTGGACAATGCTCTCAGGCACAAGGTGGGATTGCTGGAGGGGTCTGTGCAGGGTCAGGGGTTGGACTAGATGATCCTGATGGGTCCCTTCCAGCTCAGGATATTCTGTGATTCCTAACCAAAGAAGATCTTTACAAAAACTCTGCAGGTTATCCAAGTGCTGCAAACTTACAGTTTTGGTTGGATGTTTTCTTACACAGCAAAGCCACCTGCCAAAAGTAAGCCCTGTGGAATGTACAATAAGAAATTTAAATTTCAGCCCACAAAAGTAAAAGTACAGCAGCTTCATGTACTTAAGGCGCTGCTCAACATAAGAGCTGCCTTCTGAAATATCAGGGGATTTAGTCGGCCACAATTAGTGTTTTCAGGCTCACCTGCTTTCTGACTGAAATCCTCAGGACACCACACACACAATGACACAGGGTGATTAAAAAAGCAGGAAATTGGAGGCCCTGTGGAAGGATTCTGGCAGGTGAGCCCTCTGCAGTAGCTCCTGACTGATGAATGTATAAACAAACCATTCAAAGGTTAAAAATGTATCCCACTTCCAAACGATTTTTGCAATTAATGAGACTAACTGTGGAGGCTGGGCCCATGCATCTAAAAATATTTATTTCAGACTCAGTAGATATCTATACTCATCCATTTAATCACACTATATTGATCATGTGTCCATTAAGAAGAATATTTTCCCTAATCCAAATGATCCCCTTTCTAGTGACCCATTCTCTTACGCTTAAGTATATATTTTATTCAGATAATGAGCTGCATGTGATTTTTTTTTTAATTACTAAAACATCAAATGGACTCATAAGAAATTTTTCTTTATGACTGAAGCCATAAAGACACCTTTAAAACAACTTTCCACTATTTAATATCATTATTCGTTGTGCAGAGCACTTGAATACATGGTATAATAAAATCTAAGATATCTTCAGTCCCTTTCAGGGAAAATACCTGTGTTTTTCTGAATGGTTCTGAATGCAAGCAGTTAACTTTCTGTGTTGATTAATAAGTCTAGGGACCACATGTCATGTATGCAATATTTATTAATCTGTTCTTTGTATTTCAGAGGTAAGTGTATAAAATACCTGAAACACCACAGCAATTGTCAGACTGGGCTTTAGAGATTAAGTAGAAGGTAACTCCACTGATGGGAAAGAGACTATAAATAAAAACACACTAAAGATTTCATTGATCAAACGCCCTCAGAATGCATAATTCATCAAGGTGTTTGAGAACATTGAGATGCCTTGTTTGAACAGCAATCCACTTCTGTCAGTAATTTGAAATTTAAATTCTCTTAACATTAGCTTCAGGGGGAAGTAGTGGGCGTACTCAACAGGCTGGAGGTATGAGGAAGAAGAGATAAGGATTAAAATAGAAAAGCAAGAAAAAAGTGTCTATTTCAAAGTGCACACTGTTAATTAATAGATTATGAGCCAAAAAAGAAAACACATAAATATTCCAGTGACGGCTTCACAGTTTAAAAATAAATTTTAATTCAGAATTAAGAAGTAATCTAGCAGACATCTTAATTTTCAGTTGGGTGGATGGAGAGCTTGACTGGCCTAAGTTAAAGACACAAAGATGGAGTGGATTATTTCCCTACAGTTCATAGAATCATGGACTCCCAGATTGGTCTGGGTAGGAAGGGACCTTAAAGCTCATGCAGTTCCTGCTAGGATGTGTGTTCCACAGACAGGGACACTCAACTATCCCAGCTTGCTCCAAGCCCCATCCAACCTGGCCTTTGACATTTCCAGGGATGCAGCTTCTCTGGGCACCCTGTGCCAAGGCCTCCCCACCCTCCCAGGGAACAATTCCTTCCCAAGATCCCACCTAGCCCTGCCCTCTGGCAGTGGGAAGCCATTCTCCCTGGTCCTGTCACTCCAGTTCCAGATGAGGAGTCCCCTCTCCAGCTTCCCTGCAGCTCCTTCAGGTCCTGGAGGCTGTGAGGTCTCCACACAAAGTTATCTTCTGCAGACTGAACAGCCCTGACTTTCTCAGCCCAAAGTTGCCACTGACCCCCAAAATCATCCAAGCTTGAGCTGATCTGGCAAGCAGGATGGAGATCAAGCCATAGCTCAGCTCAGCCCTCATTCCTTGGTCTCTTTTAACTGGACAAAGCTCATCATTCTGCCCTCTGGCACCAAAGAACTCCAGAGGACAGCCTACAGTTGATACAGGATAGTTTACACTGCCTGAAACAGCCAGGAAGAAGATGGAATTCTGCTGGGAAAAGGAGGCTGGGCTAATATTCCTACTCTTTTCACAGTGCCATAATGCATGAGGTTGCACAAGATGGACACCTCTCAAATCTAGTCACAACTTGTGACTTTGGAAACCTCCCAGTGAGGTGGAACATTGACAGCCTTGTTTTGGAAGGTGTGCCAGGGACCAGTGGGAACAGAGGGATGGAGAGGTCCAGTCAGCAGCCAGACACAACCTGAGCTCCAGGAGAGGAGCAGGAAACCATCAGGCTCTAAACCTCTGCCCTCCTGCCACTTTGCTTAATGCCATCTCTCAACAGACCAAGAATTTTTCAGTCCCCTATCTATATCCATCCATTGCCTGTGTATAATTAAGTTTTCTTCTGAAGTGCTTTTTAATAAAACTGAAGCTGCTGCCTAAGCCCTTCTCACACATCTGCTCTTTCCTCGTGGTGTCAGTTTATCTATAATTAAACATCAGAAAGCTTTATCAACTATCAGTCATCATTCATCCGTGAGCTTGTCTTATTTATCCAATTAAAAAGGTATTTATTATCAACATATTACATTTTTTTTCTTCAATACTTGCCTGATGGAGAAGCCTTGCACTTTTTAATTTAATTTGTATGCAATAATATCTACAGCAAAATTCTTGTGAAATCAAGGAGTGTTAAAATAAAAAACAGTCACTTCAGAGTTGGCAGTATCAAGGAATTCTCCTTTAAGCTTCATATACAGATGGAATTGCTACTGTATACATTAATATAGATTACTCCTTTAGTTTATTTTTCAGGTTAAAAAATAAATTGAATTATAATTTATCTGACGGCTTGGTTACTGGCAGGAAAATTAATTTTGCTGAAAGATGGAAAATGAGAAAATACATATAGCACCACAAAACAAGTTAAAGTAGGGAAGAAGAATAAAGCAGTATACATTAAAATTATCCTGCTGCTGAGAAGAAAAAGAAGTCTACAGAGGTGTCTTGCTTGCACATTTATAATAAAAGTTTAATTTTTCAATTATATCCCTGTAATATCCTGTCCTGCAGCACTGATTACTTCCTTGGCTCCCTGAAAATTAATTTTACATAGTGCAAAACTGTTTTTGGAAAATAATCCCCAACAAAACAAAACAAAACAAAACCCAACAATCTACCTTCTCATCTAAGACTTGCAAATTCTTCTCCATTAACCAATCCACAATAACAAAATGAGGACTTGACATGTTAATAATGTCTGTAAGAAGTTATTAAAGACTGAGGACCCTGATTATGTCCTGTCACTCTCTTGCCCTTAATTAACTTCTACAGAGTATTAAGTATGAAGAGCACCAGGCTTTCAAGACTATAGATCTTGCCATAGTTTACAAATAATCCCCACTATTCATTTGGAATTTTGTCATTCAATGCTGGTTTGACACAACCAGCATTGAAGCCAATAACCTATAAATTAAGGTAATTCCCTCACCCCAGATTTAGGTCTGTCCTGCCAGAGAGGACCAGACCTAAAGCTGGAGTGAGGGAATTACCTGAATTAGACACCACACAAGGGGGACACTGGATTCCAAAAGCCATTCCAGGATGCCACTGCCAAGGTTATGAGCTGCTTCAAGAAAAAAAAAAAAAAACAACAAAACCTTCAGCTGTACCCTATGTTTCTGTTTCCATCAGCTAAATGTTTAGATGAAATTGCTCAGAAAAACAATCTGATTTCTCTTTTCTTCTTTTCTTCACCTACATTGAGGCAGTCACGTTTTGCTCCAGGGGACAATGGAGACTGTGTTACATGAGACAACCTACTTTTGTGAGAACATACAATGGAAGAATAATATTTGGAGATGTCAGGTGATGGCAGGTAAACCTCCACACAGGTGCACCTTTATGCAGGCAGCACCAGGCTCTACCTTGATTCATCTTCTGAATTCCATGTCAAATTGGCTAAGTCTTAACAACTGGAAAGTTTTCAAGATGAAAAGCACTTGTCAACATGAGTCAGCCAAGAAATATATGTAAAAGCAGAGAACTCAATTACATTTGGAATGCTGGTGCCCTGCTAAGGAACAGCAATTTTAAGTGTGACAGAAGTTTTGAGGTTAATGATTTGGAAGGCCTAACTGAGACTCAACTCTCTGATGCCAAGGTAATGGCCTTTAAATAAGTATCAAGTGAATGCATAAAAATAAACACTAAATACTACTGAAGACAGGAATGCCTGGTTTAAAAACAAAAAAGTGAAGATGTGAAATAAAAATATGAATAGCCAGCTTCAATTCAGGTTGATTCAAGAAATTTGAAAGGCTTGGATATGACATGCATACACACCTGTCCAACAACATTCAAGCCTGTTTACTGTCATCTCAGTAATGAATTTTATTAATACAAATTTCCCTCAAATTAGGTTTTTTCTTTCACTTGCATATTTCCTTTTGGAATAGAAATATGTATTTTGGTTGATGCATCATGAAACTCCAGTGGTGTCTGAAAATTACATGTGTCACCATATTCAGTGTGATCTACCCACTTGTGGGCTGGTTTTGCAAAGGGACCTCAGCACCAGAAAAGTCAGAAATAATGAATCTGTATTTTTAGCTTGACAAAATGAGAACAGGTCGACACAGGAGATGGTGCAGAGCTGGGAGTGGTGTGAATAAAACCATGAAGAAGGGGAGTGTCTGGCTAACACTGCCTCAGGGTAACATGAAAAACTGGCTTTTTTTCTGTAAATCTAGCTCAAGGAAAGGTTATAACAGCATCAGGAACATCTCAACCTTGCAAATCATTGCATGAGAGAAGCTCTGAATGGAGGATTGTGGTCTCTGCAGCATCCTAGGCAGTCATGCTGAGTAAACAGCCTGGTGAGCATTCCCCCTCCTGCCCTGATGTGATGGTTGATTTGGTGTCAGTTAGAGCAGAAGAGGTGTAGATGTGTATCAGGCATGAAGGGGGCCATCATTCTGTGCCTCTCAAGGGTTGTGCTGGAGGGCAGAAAGTGGGAAGGCAAACAGGAGACTGAGAGGTCTCACACCAAAGGGTGGATAAAGACTCACTTGGGCAAGACCATATCCCTCTAAAACTGAATTTCACATCACCCCAAACCCTCCAGCCTTTGCAATCCCACCCCTGCTTATTCCAGTGCCTTGGCATGATTTTCCCAAATCTCCTGCTGTGTTATTCCCTATGTTTAGCCATGCCATCACCTGCTTACAGGCAGAGCTGCTTGTCCCAAACGACCCCCACTGTTCCCAGATTTGGGAAGGACAACACTCACCCCAAAGGGAAGTTGCACAAAATTCATGTATCTGAAAAAACCAGTTTGATCTCCTGCCCTCTGGTTCTTCCCCTTGCCACCATCACTGGCTGGGGGATACTGGTTTGGAGATTTTGTTTGGACATTTTGCTCTGGGATGGCTCTCAGTGACATTGATAAAAAGTTGATGGTTTTGTGTCTTTTTAAAACTTTGGAGCCCACAAAGTATTTTAAATCATTTAAAGAGTCAACAGGCAACTCATCACATCCTGACAATGTTTTATTTTTATTTGGAGATCTTCTGTTTTGTGTCTTCAAATCAGTTTTTACTTCAACTGAAACACTTGCTCAGGTTCTGAGCAGTTTTGTCAAAACAACTGTGTATAATCTGATGGTTCTTTTTTTTTCATTTACCATTTTTAGTCAATGCTGTAGCTACACAGATATACAACCAGAGAGGAGCTTTAATATCAAGATATTCTTTCCTAACCTGGTGTTCCAGAACAGTTTGACACTGATACAGCACTTGAACAGAAAAATAATTTTGTATTTGTGACAAACAGCAAATCCAGGAGGTTTACTTCTTGTAGAAATGTTTTTCTATTCAGTTTTGGCCTAAAGGATTGAAGGTTTTCTTTATAAAAATACAATTCTTTTCAGGATAGCTTAATAAAAGTAGAATTTTGTTCAGGTAGTTCAATAGTTACCCAAAGAAGAACTCCAGAGGGACTAAAGCAGTAATTCTTTGGATGGGTCACATCCCCAGCAGAAACCAAAGGATTTATTACCACTTTATTCTAGTTTTACACTTGTGAAACTTCAAGGTTCAGCCAGTTGTGGCAGAACATTGAAGTGATGAGTAATGAACCATTTTCCTCTCTGAACAAAAAATAACCTGTGAAAATATTTTATAGAGTTGCTCAGGAATCTGGGGAGTGGGGAAGATCACAATATGAACTAGGTGTTAATAAAAGTTTATTCCTGTGGCCAAATCCTAGTTCAGAACCTGGTAATTTAATTACTATGTGGTGAACTTCTCAATATGTAAAAAAACAAACAAACAAAAAATCTTTTTTCAGAGTCCCTCTAAATTCAGTGAACATTCTCTGTGTTCTGTGATGTCTTTAGAAAATCACATCGCTGTGAGCTTCTACAACATAAAACAAATTTCTTTCAACCTTTTTCTACAATTAGCACCTTTTTCAACAACCCTCTCATAAATTATTTTCTCAAGTTAAATACCTTCTTTATCTTTTCTAGATAAACACAAGGCAAGAGGTACCATTTTTTAACTTAACAGACAGGTCTCTTACTTTGATGTCAAATACTCCTTGCGGGATCTAAATAAGTGGAATATAAAATATTTATTTCTATGCTCTTGAATAATTAACACCTTTTAAAGAAGCACATGAGAAATCTCATCTCTTTCTGGCATGAGACTGAGAATGAAGCTCACCCTCACAAACAGTGGAGTTCTCTTGCACATTTGTCCCATTTCCTCAGTTTTAGTCATTATTACTGTGTTCATTCTAAATGTACAACATGAAACACTGATGCCAGTGGCTACACTGCTATTAGATTTTATTTCACCTCAGTACTTTGAAACATTAAAATAATTTTGAAAAGAGCCTTTAATTTTATCTCACTTCTGCTTTTTAGGATTCATTACAACATTGACTCTGTTGCTGATCATTTTTGAATATTGACCATTTTCCTTCAGTTTTACACCCTGTCCACTTATAACAGCTGATACGCAGAAAACCATCTGAGAAAAACACAAGCATGTAATTAGTTTTCAAATTGCTGGTTGTATGTTCAAGCTTGAGTGATGCAACAGCTACATGACAATTGTTATGAATGGTTTGACAGATGAATAAAGTAAGGAATTACTTTAAGTGTTATTAAGTAATCAAGGGAGTGTGTCAGCAATATTCTGTGTTAACAAGGCTCATATTAATGTAATTCTGCACCTCCTGCAGCTTCTAAGAAAGACATTTTTATTTATGCTCAAGGAGACTGAAAGGTAGTCAAATCATTTTAAGAGTGGCCTGATTTGCGCAACTCTGTCTCTAATTCTCAAAGTTTTTGGACTGATGCATGGGTATGTGCTATGTGCCCTGCCACAGATGGCAGAACTCACCAAAAAGGCATCCTGATTAATGCCACAGGAATTCTGACACGGGCTGACAGAAACAGATGAGTCCCCTCACCCGACCATGAAAGTGCATTTGCTCAGACCGTATGTGTTAGTCACAGTGTATAAATTTATGAATATTTATCCACTCTGACCAGATCAGGGGATGCTCAAAATATCATCAGAAATTCATTGCCACGGATGTCAAAGGCCTGATTTACTGCTTTTGGGAAGACATATATGGTAATTAGGAAAACAAATGCACCATCAGTGCCTCTCACCACATTCCCTCTCCTGTCTGCTCACAAACATGTCCAGTGCCACTTCTCATCCTTTTCTGAGCTCTAGACAATTTCCTGCTCCTTCTCCAAGTCATTCTGAGGCAGAAATAGGATTGAAATAAATTCAGTAAAGCCTTTTTCCCCCTTTTCCTCTGTTTTTGCACCAGAATTCAAGCATTCTGGAACAGAAAATGTCCTAATATCTGCATCCTTTTCAGTTTCAGCAGCATTCTCATGTATCACACAAAAGAGGTCTAGAAGGACACCCAAATCTGATAAAATATTTCTCACTTGCTGGACCTAGGTCTTCACAATCAGTGAAGTTAGGGGGTGAAGAAAAATAGACAGTCTAGACACAGCCATCACTGCTTGAGAAGGAAAATCACCACTGGAAACATAATTCCCATGCATTTAGTTCTGTGAATTTTAAGCAGAGGATTAAGCACTAATTTTAGCATAAAGAAATTGGAAAGTCTTGCTAAATCTAAATGGTAGCTTTTCAGCCCTGCTTTGCTGAGGTGGGACATTTCTGGGAGAAAAAAAAAGGTAAAAAGTTAAGTAAAGAGAAAAGGATGAATAGAAATAAAAATAGAAAGATTAATAGCTTTATGCAGTGAATCTGAGTTTTGAAAAGTACACTGAACTGAGCAATCACCTCAGCAGAGCAAGCACCATTTGCAAGAGTTTGTGAAATCCTTTCACAAGAAATCCAGATCATGAGTTTTAGTGTATTTCTGTGCACAGGATTTTCTCCAGCAGGTTTTCTGGGGTCCATTATGATTTAAGGGATTACTGGCCTTCCCAGACAGCTGTGCTATACAGAATACTCCAATTTAATGCAGTAAATAAGACTTAACTTCATGTTCAGTCCAAAGAAAAACAGAAACAGATATTTGAAGCAGCTTTATGCCATTAATAGAGCCAAGCTTTCCTCTTATTCTCTGCCATGCTATTTTTGACACCAGGGCTGAGGTGCCAAGCAGGTTACTTGGGCTTTCCATCAGCCTAATCTCAATCTCCTGCCAACACCTAATCAAAATCTCAGGTACCTACATTACCTGCTCCTTCCTATTACAAATAATGTAAAAATAATTCTGCCTGAAAAGCTGCTTTGGGAAATTGAGGTTTAATGGAACCATCAAGAGCCCTTTGCAGAAGTGTTCACACAGAAAGAGCATGTTTGCTCCTGCACCCTGATCACCAGGATGCACGTGGAATTTCAAATATTGCTTTTTTGGTTGCTTTTAACACAATCTCCTTTTCTTAGCTTCCCACCCTTTACCCTCAAAGGCTGAAAATGTTGGAGCATGGTCTACTTCAAAAGCGAACAACTGCTCCAGCACTGCTGGTTGCCTCAACCACACACAATCTTCCTCCCTTCTTAGTGTAATTTACCTCTGAGGAGAAATTCTTTGGCTTCCCACATTAAAACACCCCATCAATGTTCTCAGTATTTAACAAAACTAATGCATAGTGTGATAAACTAAACTATTCCAACACACAGCCTACCTAAGAGGGGCTTAAAATATAAAGGTCAGGTAAAACACCACTCCAGTTAAAACCTTTGTTGAAAAGGCAAGGGAAAAGCCTCCAAAGTTTACCAGAAAGGCACTGGAGAAAGAAGGTATCCTTTCCATTTTTTAAGCTCTTCTGTTGTAATCTCACAGCCTGAAATATGAAATAAATTTTCTGGAAATGTTTCAGTGAAATACATTATAGATGAATCATTGGAGACACATATCTCACTAGATTTGTCACAGCAATAAAATCCTGACCTAAGGAACATGCCCTAAGACAGCAGAGGGTAGAGTCCTGTCAGTCCTACTGACTAATAACTCCTCCATCAGCAGTCAATTATTGGGCTATTACCAGTGACAAAACCTGTGAGACGTGCTACAAACTGGAGAGCTGAGAGACTTTCCCTGGGAGAAATGGCAACCTCTGAGGTCAGCAGACAATGTTTATTTTTTTTCCTGCCCTGGGTCTTCAGCCTTCACATTATCCCAATCTTCCCTGGGGAGCCAGGAGACATGGTGATGGTGGATCCCAATTCCTTCCACCTCCCATGGAAATAAATCACCCCTTCCCACGTGGACGGTGGACGCCTAATTATCTACTGCTCAATTAAGAAAAGACAGTGCACAAGTACCACCACCAAGAGAAAAACAGCTGTGCTTTGTTGCATTTATTTCTGCCTCATCCATTTGAGCTGAATGAAAACCTACTATAGATTTTTTCCCTGCCACTTTCCACACCCCCTCTACCCCTCTCCGCCCATGATTCATGTCTTTTACAGTTTTTGCAATATTGTCATCAAAGGCTTTATCCCTTTTTTTTGGGGCTCTGACAGCCCCCCATTGTTGCACAGGTCACATAACACAGCTCTCCTTCCCACCCCAGCCTGGAACAGTCACAGGTGACGAGGGTCACTTATCAAAGCTCCCCTTGGGCTACACAAAGGTGCTGGGATATTTCTGATGTTTGCTCAGGTGGGGCAAAACTGCCTGGTGTGACTGATGTCACACTGCTGCTGCCAGTATCATGGCAAAAGAGGGGAGGAAGGAGAAAAAATAGATGGAAAAAGGGGGAAGGGGAAGGGGAAGGGGAAAGAGAGGGGAAGAAACCACCCAAAAGCACAAGATAAGGCTGAGCATGCATGAATCACAAAGATGCCTTAACTCGCTATTTAAATTTTTTTGGTTTAATACTCACATTAGAGGATCATACAACCCAACCATCCACTTCTAAGAGATTTCTTAACTTGTTTACATTTCAGCCTGAACGAGTAATCATCAAAAACTTTCTAAACATGGCATTCCATAAATTTATGATGGCAGGAATGAGCTTCTCACTGCTGTACACATTCACTGCACTGACTGACTGAAAGATCACAGTGATCACACTGTTTGCCAAACCAGGAAAGTTCTCTCCTATTGTATTAAATAAACGAATTTAAGAGAATACAAAAGTGACATGTCATTATGAGCTCTTAAGTACATCTTTCCCTAAAAGGGGGTAACTGTAGTGTCAACTTCACACCCCCTCTGGAAGGTTCTGGTGTCATTTGCAGCAGAACCCAATTTTTGCCTGGTTGAACTTTCATGAGAAGAAAAAGTTGTGTGAGACAGAAAACCCAAAGTCTGGTGTGTCACCCTCTGAGAATGCCAGATTCCAAGACAGATCTGTGGTTTCTCCTACCTGAGTCACTGGTGGTGGCAGACCACACTTTAAATAAACCTTGCATTAGAGCTTCAAGAATGTGAACCGCAAGCAATGAATTAAATAAATGCAGAGAGAGGATCCCCAGGGAGCCCCGGGCTCACCACAGGCTCTGAGTGCTTTTAAAGGGATGGAAGTTTATCAAAAGAAAGACAAGTCCAGTTTATTATAGTATTGAGAGACATTGCTGAAGGATTTCTTTCCAAATAAATGACATATACCTACAAAGACTCGGAAAAAAAAAAACCTTTTGAAGGTACAGAAAGGAGGAGAGCATGGACACTGGACAAAAAATAAAAATCCACATTTATCATTAACAAGTAAACACCGTGCAGCAGCTCATTCTACCCACAATTACACACATGACTAAGTTTAATCAGGCCCTGAAGTCAAGAACAAACAGCGAGTGAGAGCACTGTAATAATCGTGTTTAAAGTAAAAATTACATTCCCTGTTTGGCCTCTGACAGAGCAAGGGATGGCAAAGCAGGTGGCACAAACCTCCCCCTGGCAACTCCTGGGACCTCCAAACACACGCTCAGAAATCAGATTACATTTCTCTCTCTGATTTGCTTGGGTCTTTCTCCTAAAAGTGAGAGCTCCTAAAA
Source organism: Argya squamiceps (assembly GCA_037834095.1). Lineage (NCBI taxonomy): Eukaryota > Metazoa > Chordata > Aves > Passeriformes > Leiothrichidae > Argya > Argya squamiceps. The sequence continues at coordinate 9,280,547 of JBBMKD010000115.1, read as the reverse complement.
AATGTTGACCCTTTTAGAACTCTCTGAAAAAGCAAGGTTTATGTGTAAAAAAAGTAAAGAATTTAATTACTGGTGGCAAAGATCCCATCAAACTGACCTGCAACTCGAAATTTCAGCAAAGCCAAAACACAGTGAAGTAAGGGAGAGCATCTCTTTCCTTCAATTTAAATTTATGCCTGATTCTGACAGTCACTCCATTTTATCACTCAAGCAAGAGGTACTAAGCCAGAAAAAGTCAAATTTCAATTAAAAAAAAAAAAAGGCAGTAATAGTGACATCAAATGTACTAGACTTATGAAACTGAAATTTTTGGCATGCAGAACAACTAATAAGTCAGATTCACAGTGCTCGGCGCAAACAGGCAACCCTTCATTAAAAAAAAAAGACAAAGTAATACCTGTTACTTCTCAGTCAGTTGGATTAAGAGTATCTCTCAACACTTGCTTCTCAGAATTATGGAACACTTCCTCTGTGCTCCAACTTTTTTCTAAAAATGTTTTTCTAGTCTTATTCTCAGGAGAATCCAGAATATTTGCATCCATAATAATGTTTTTTCCTGTATTTAAGATGCCTTTCCCCAAACCACTTCTGTAATTGTACATCCACTCAACAGTAGGCATGCATTAAATGGCACATAAATTATGAATACCCTTGAGCAGCAGGAATGGATTATATTTTGAAATATACAGAATAACTTAAATAAATTTTGAGCCTTATACAGCAAAGCCTTTCTACTAGGAATCACATGTGTGAATGAGAACCATAAATGATTCTTTATTAGCAAAAAATGAAAGACAGAAATAAAAAGGTTTTGTTTCTCTTAACTCATTAAAAAAACCCAATTTTGATAAATCCAAGTGGAAAGATGTAAATTGCACTAGAAATGGAAGTTTTTTCCTTTTTTGATTTATTTGTATTTTAGTTATAGAGGCTCCATCTCTGTTCCAGTGTAGTCTGTGACTGCGGGTTTTGTTCCATGACTACACTTCATTTTTAAAATTATATTAAAAATCTTGCCATCTTCAGTAGGTACTATCTGCTCTCAAGTAGGTTGCAACACTTTTAAAGTGAAAATGTTATAGAAACATCCGATTATTTACAGGATTCAGGCTGACAGGCCATACAGCTAAGCCTTTATATTGAATGCATATTCCACACAGCTAATAGTGCCATTCATATGCAGCCCCTGAAGAGATTTGGGTAATGCCTCAATAAGCATAACTTCTAACTGTGGATTGGGAATGCTCTTATTAATTTTTTTTTCTCCTCCAATTATGAAATGCAAATTGTGAAAAGCAGAATTTGCATCTTAACTTGACTTATATATTATCTCTGCCTTGCACCTTAGGAAATTGCCAGATATTAAGTTATAGTTAGAGCTGCACAAGGACCATAACAGTTTACTAGAATCAGAATAATTTTATTTTACTCCCTGGCTCAATTGTGCTTTGAAAAGTAAGATCTACATTTTGTCTTTACATATTTTTAAAATGTGTGCATGAAGAGCCATAGGTCAGCTGTTATTAACTAAAAGTAAAATCTGTCAGCCTAAAGAAGCATTTCCTTTCACTGGATATCTCCGATTTAAGAACAACCTGCTAGAGAGCTGGATAAACCTCATTCTTGGCAGTTGACTGACCCACTAATTATTCTAAATTTCTACTTTATCCTAAAGTACATCTTTATTTCAGCAAATAATTAAACAGTTCATTTAGCAACCTTGTTCCACAAATCCTAGTTCAGGTCCTTGCTGCTCTCATGGCTACTTTCACTAAGCTTAATATTATCCAAAGCACATTGCCAAGTTTCATTAAAAATGTTGATTTAGCCCTTGAATGAATTGCCACAGTAATACTAGATGTCTATAAGGATAAATACAATTCAACTCTTTTTCCTACCACTGCACCCACACACAAAGCATGAGGAAGGCAGCACACCTTTTGCTCTAATTTCTGTGTCAAACAGATTTTTATTTGCATTCTTCTGAGTATTTTTGGTCATATCCAAGAATATATTTTCATTCCAAGGAGCAGAGAATTGCCACACAACTAGCTGCGACATCCATAAATCTAAAATATTTGCAGAAATAGAATCTTTTAGGTCTTGATGACTTAGTGTTTCCTGTAGATGATCTTGAGTTTAAGATAAATGCTACTTTCTTAGCATACTGTAAAAGTCTTGTAAGAAGTAAATGAACGTTAAGACACAACTTTTCTTACGTGGTAACACTGACTGCGTTGAAAAACACTGTTTTCAAAACACAATCTGAAAGGCAAAGGGAAAAGAAAACCTTGGATGCTTTTCTTTGCTAAAGAGGTATTTTTAATTCTTTTTTTAGGATCTTGTACCAAGCAACTCAGGATGCAGCAGGTTAGGGCAGCATCAGGGTCGTGGTATTGGGTTTGTGGCAGCTCTTCTCTCGCCTGGAGAGCGTGACACCAGCGCTGGTGATGTCACCAAAATTTCCACATGGGAAATAACTCTAAAAAAGCTCTATTTGCTAAAGCAAGAACTGTGGGAGAGGGTTTTGTGTGACTTGGCCTCGAAGCACTCACATTTTTATTTACATTAAAGAACCAGCCCTGGCTGCAGGTCTGAGCAGGAGAGACCAGGAACGAGGGAGGATTCGTTGGTGCATTTGCGGATGTGATCACAAAATCAGATCAAATCCAGCACTTCATCCCAGAACACCACACATGCTCTCCATCTCCCTGTTTGTAATGGAGCACTTCCAGAGGCAAAGAAATTTCGAGGTTAACTTCCCCCCACTGCTATCCCTTTGCTTGGTTTAAATAATTTTGATTTTTCTTTTTTTCTTTTTGCTCAGTGACACAACACTGGAAAACATTTTGGGCAGGACCCCAGCGTGCTGTCAGCTGAAGATAAAGCCCTTTGCAGCACCAAGGATCTGGCATTCCATCAGCACAAATTACTGGAGTAATTACAAATTACTCCATAAAAAGAACACCTATATTTGTGAACTGGATCACGGTGCTAATTCTACGTCTCCCCACTTTTGACAGGCTGAAGACAACTGAAAATTATTAGTTAAGCAAATTGACTGAAAACTTGATTAGCAGCTGGCAAAAGACTTCAGAGAAGCTCAGAAACTTCAGTGACATTGAGAAAAATAAGCTGCAAAGTGGAAATTATTTAATTTCAGCTTTTGTAATGTTTCAGGTAAACGGGGATATTTCCTGTCTTCTTACCTAATCCAAGAATTGCCACAGCCACATAAAGTGCAAAAAAGAAAAATGGAGATAGAGACTGATAGAATGGATGTTCCCTATAGCCAGTCTCAAAATATAACTAATTAAGTTATAGCCAAAAAGAGGAGCCACTCTTTAGATTCAGTCCTGACTCAATCTGAAAGTAGAGTAGAAATTCTTTGCACATATGAAAATCATAATGCTGCTCTGTTTCTACTAAAATTTGCCTTATTTCAAAGAATTAAAACAAAAATATCATTATCTTCTTTTTTGTCACCCTATACACAGGACTCAGATATTCATAAACAGATAATTACTCAGTTCAAGGCCCCTGTAGATTTGCAATACTTTGCCTCCATAGGTTTTCCTTCAACAATCAATATTAAATAAAATGAACCTGAATTTTAGGCAAACACAGGCAGGCTGTCAAAATCAAACCGACCAAATACAATGGGAAAATACAATTTCCATTGCAATGTACTGGGATGCAAAAGAACAAAAAAAGCAAGGTCTGACACATTTCCACACCATCCTAAAAAATGCAATTTTTTAACTAATAAAACAGGATTGTAAATTCAAACATTCCTAGCTGACGTCAAACCACAACTTTTACGTCAAAATGAGATAATTCTCCTGCTGTTTAAACAGAAATCTTTGCTAATCACGGGAAATGTCTTTGTAATCTACTTGTGTCCATGAATGTTTAAAGAGTTTACAATCCATAGAATATTACAGATAAAAATGGAAAATATGTATTTTCAAATGTAATTCGCCATATATTGAGGAAAAAAAAATAGGGTTATGAAGAAAATACTACCAATCCCATAGCAGCTCTGAGACAACTCTATGCACAGCTATAAGCACCTCCCAGAAAACATGGAAATATTTCCAGAAGCTGAAATGGTCATAAGAAAAATACTTTTAAGTGTTACAAATCCTGACCCCCTTTGTGTTTTAAGAGTGAACTAGTTTTTCGGCCTGGAGACTTCATTTTCAGAAAAATCTATTAAAGATGGAATTGAGAGGTAATTTCTTTCCATTGGAATCCCAAAGGCAGAATCTCAGCGTGGTGAGGTTGGAACCTCCTCAACCAGAGGTTGTCCATGCCCAGCTGGGTGTGGAGTTCCATGAACTAGTGAGGTCTGCGATTATAACAACATTTCAATACATTTAAAACCTGCTTACTTTTCCTGGGCTGTCTGCTCTGCCTCGTAAGCAGCCACTTTAGCTCCTGTCCCTGCAGGTTTTGCTGCCCTTTGCCTTCGTTTTCTCCTCGGAGCTGGGTCCACGATGTCTGGGCTGCCCAGGAGGGAGGAATCCCTTCGTTCCAGAGCTGCCAAGAGGAAAACCAATCAAGGTCAAAAGAAATATAAACATCTGAAGTGTTTCAAGACAACCTTTAAAATACTTCTTTTCTGTGTCTTTCTCATGAAAATCTCTATAGTCCCAAGATGGCCTCAGAACTGGGAGAAGTTTGTGACATAAAGGCAAGTTCAAAAAGACTGAATTTAAACTAGAAAGATAATCTTTTCTTGGTACCTCTTTGCACCCAGTGGAGAGAAAAGCCAGCAACACCAAACTGGGCAATTTGTCTGGATTTTCACTGCCTCCTTTCCTGAAGCTGAGTGAAGCTAACTTTGTCCAGGTTCATCTACCTAGTTAAATAACCATGAAAATTCATAAAATATGCTTTATCTACACTTAAACAACAAACCCCTCTCCACTTTGACAATTACCTACTCAAAACTCAAATGTCAAGACAAACAGATCCTTCCTTAAGTTAAAAGCCTCCATAAAAAAAATCAAAAAAATCCCTACTAAAGCATTCAGAAGCTATGCAGACATTTTTATTCCAGCTATCAACCTCCTCCAGTGTATTTTCATTTGGTATGCCTGCTTTCAAAATGAAATCTTTAATTACCTATAATTTTCAAGACAACGATATCCAAAAGAGCACAAATTTCAGCTGAAATTAAATAATAATGTGGTGATTAAGGTTGAAGCTATTAGAGTAACTTGTGTGTTTATTACATTTCTGTGCATTTTAGGGTGGTTTAATCCTTATGTTGGATGAAAGATGGCATAATATGAGATTCAACTCAAACAGTTTTCACAGAAAGTAAATAATAATGAGCCCTATTTCCCCATTCCTTTCACAATTGTTATCCACGTGCACTGAAAACAAGGCAGGGAGGTAACACACAGCCCACAAGTGGCATTTTCACCATTTCTCAAAGAAATGTGTTTCTGGCCAAGAACACTGATAAATTAATCAGAGGCTCCCTGGAGCCTCTGCTCACAGTGAAGCAAATGCTTAACATTTAATAATATTAAATATTCACCAGCATGCACTACACTACATCACAGACTTGCAGATATTTGCAGGGTGACAACAGGTATTAGCTGACATATTTCCAAGGCACATGCTAATTAACAAGTTCCAAAGTCCAGCACAGACAAGACACATTCCTACTGTGAGAATAAATGCTGAGAAGGGTTAAACAACAGCTTAAGTCTCCATACTAAACTTTAACCAGATATGCATACTTTTCCAGTGTTAAATGCTGAAAATATGTTTATGATAGTTACTCTTTACCTGTCTGGGGCAGCATGTCCAACATCTGCACGAACATTATTTTATATATTTCAACATCACTATTCAAAGTTGTCTCTTCATAATGAATACATACAGAACAGTTTACTGTCAAAAACCCAACAATCTTGAATAATTTTACAATCATAACTTCTATGCTTCCTTTTTGCTGTTTTCCTCCCACGCCCTCTATTTCAGCCAAAAAGTAGATCCAGAGGTGAACCTCATATACAATACCTACATTTTCCTAACATAATAAAGAAATGTCTCTGTATTTTTACCTGCTCAACGTGCACTGGTGATCACAGCCCTCACGCTCAGCATTTTTTTGGTTTTTAGACACAAAATTCTTCTATGTCTAAAATGAATTTTAAAAAGACCTTTTTTCTTCTGGTTTGTGTTTTGTTTTGTTGTTGGGTTTTTGGGGGTTTTTTTTGGGTTTTTTTGGTTTTTTTGTTTTGTTTTGTTTAATTTCTTTTAATTATACCAAAAGAAAGGTTTCTCATTCAGGCAGCCCAGAATTCAATCTCAAAATAGCAGCAGACTGGCTCATGGTTGAGGGTTGATCACCACAGGCTTGGGGATTTTTGTTGTGGTTCTTTCTTACTGTCAGGCTCAAACTCTCAGGATTGCTGAAGAAAAGATGGGATGCACTTGACTCTCACAGTACCGTGCATCACCACTGGACTTTAAACACACACCCACTACTGCTACCCAAAAATAATTTCCATTAATGAATTCATTTATAGTACTTGACTAAAAGCCAAAGAAAGCTTCAGCAAAATATTATTCATTGCTCAATGTAAAAATCCTTTGGAAAAATGAGAGAGCCTTAGACACAAGCCTAGCTTTTCATTCTGAAAATATTTTTTGCCTAAATTTAAGCAACATTTTAAGAAAGGGAAGTTCCTTGACTCCTCATGAAATTAAATTTCTTACTTTTATATTATATAATTCAATAAGAGTTATTGTTATACCTTTGAGAGGAATGGTAGCAATTTAAACACAGAAAAGAGTACTTTTAGATGAAAAACAGTAATTAAACCCCCTACACCAAATATTGATTAGGGAAAGAAAATATTCCCAATAGATAACATTCTTCCTGGAGGTGAGTATCTGCAAGAAATAAGATTGATAAGAGAGTGAGAAGGAGATCATGGTTCAAGTACATGGTTCAATTTGTGCCAAGAAGATTAAAGAGTTTAAATAAAAACTGCTGCTGGCTGGAGGGTTTTTGGTTGTTTTGGGGGTTTTTTTGTAATTTTGAAGACTGGTATTATTTGGTGGGTTGAGGGAGTTTTCCAATAGAGTATTCTAGAAAATAACTGAAAACTAAAAATAGCTGTCATTGGTTTGGAAGAGCTAGGGTGAAATTAAATCAGTGCAGCCCCACAATGCTGGGGACCTGGAAACAGAAGATGCCTTTAAGACAGAAAAATGTCAGGACTCATCCTCAAGACATTTGGAAATACAGTATCAGGATCTCTGAAATTACAGAAATTAATTTCTGCAGCCTAGTTATAGGCAGGCAGTCCTGCTAGATCCTAAAATGCACTTTTGCACTACTTAATTACAGAAGTCAATTGTTTAAAAAGAAATACCTTCCAATCTGTCATATCCAGCATTCAGTGTGAAAAAAACAACTCTGAGTATCTTCATTTGTGTATACCATCACCTCTAATGAAAATCCTACAGCTTTGACTTGTCTAATTATTAATGTGCGTCACCAAGAAAACAGGATCCAGATCCTCTCAGAACAGCAAAGGGCTAAAATCAGCACCAAAAGCTTAGTTTTGCCATTAAAAATATAAACAGGGACCAAAGCAAGCAAAAAGCAAGCAGAAGTTTTCCAAAACTGAGGAATCTGTTTGCCTACAATGACCTAACTTCACATAGACAGAATACACACCCTCGATGTCCAAATTATGAATAATGGACCACAAGCACGGAAAAAAGCTGCAATTAATCAGATTTTACCTACAGGAAACTCAGTCACAGACATTACTTGTCTTCACCTTGCTGTTATATAGTCAAGATATAGCAAATGATTAAATGGATCCAAGGAATATTCACGTTTTCAGCCTGTACCACTAAATGAAATGTATTTAGCTTGATCACAAAAAAGAACTTGCAGTTATTAAAAAAAAAAAATCCAGATTGGTATAGAACAGGAAATATTTTTAAAGGACAGAGGCATTTATCCTGAACAAAAGCCTTTATTTAAAATTATCTCCTATCCTGGAGATTTCATCAACAGCAGCAGAGAATTTTGACAATTTTAATTTCTCTTCTGAACGAAAATTCAGCTTTTTCATCAAATTAGTAAAGACTTAGGAAAATTTGTTCAGATTTTCAGATATTAACACAATTGTAGCTCCCCTAAATTCCTCTCAGAGCCCTCCTGCTAGCAGAGAAGTCCCTGGTTGAATTCTGCCTAACTCCAGGTATCATGTGTTGTCCCATGGAATTAATCAACTGAACTTCCAAGTTCTGCTCTTTAATGAAGCTGATGATTTAAGCAAAATCAGCACCAATATTAGAAATAATGGGCTGAGAAGTGGCCAAGTGGTCACAAAACCACCACCTCAAGAGCATCAGCAGTGCTTGTGAGAGCTGTCCCCCAAGCTGCCAGAGAAAGGAAAAAGCAGAGAGGGAGCAGAACTCATCAATTTAATCCCTGACTGCGGTGCAACTCAGGCACTTTCGTGGTTTCTCAATCCCAGCATAATTCCCCAGGGATCACCGTGGCTGATGATAATTAGCATCTCTATGACAGTCTCAGCAGAGCCTTCTAAATGAACGGGTATGGAAATTAACACATACCAGGGCTGCAAAGGCAATATCTGCAAAGCAGGATTAAGCCATTCCTGCCAGGCGACTGAGGAAACACCATTCCTACCTATGCTGAAGTTACCCCATGTACACAGATCCTGGCATTTTTCATGAGAAATAGATCTATTTAGATTACTCAGAGATATTAAATAATGGTAATTATAGTCCATGCATCTATTTCAGTGAAGGCAACAGGAATATGTCACGATATTAATTTTAGGAAAACAGAGCCATTCCCCTTTTCCTTTGTCCTGCCCTACTGTATATTTAATTCTTTGTATAAATTTGGGTTTACTGTACCATAATCCCCTGGGGGCCAAGAGGCAGTTGAGACAGAGGTTCTATAAATTCTCTGTCAGCTGGTTATTAAAGTTTATTTTTACAAAGAATATCTCCATGGGAAGTGTTTATGAAGACACATTTTAAAACAACTCCAGCAAAAAGTTTAGATCCAGCTATAGAAAATTTACAAATTGTAGTCAGCTCAGTAAGGAAGTTTACATTTCATACTTCTAGGCTGTATTACCACTGAATTTTCTATTTGCAAAGTATATTCTTTTCCTGAATAACCCTTTTCTAAAAGCTTCTTAAATACAACATTTTAATTAAAAAATAAAAAAAATAAAAATAAAATAAAAAAAAAAAACAAAAAAAACAAACAAAAAAAAAAAACACAAACAAAAAACAAACCAAACAAAAATCCCACACAAAACACCCTCACTTCAAACCAGGAGGGAAACTAATCAAATTATGGTAAATCTGTTTGCCATAAGGTTTCCTTCTCAATTCTTGTTTATTGGGGATAACTCAGGTGCTCATCTGTTGCTAACTCACATTGTCTTGAAACTACATGACGAAAAAAATTAGGGTAAATTTGCATGCAAATAATATGTTTGGTCAGGAAGCATGAAAAAGTCTCTTTCCATCTATCAAAATACAAGAGGGTAAAAAAAGAATGCATTTTACACATATCCAAGAGACTCTGAGGGAGCTCATTAATTTTAACATCAAAAGCATGATGTGTAATAAAATCCCTCTTTTAAAAAATACCTTGAGAAGGGAAATTTCAATGAACCACATAATCAGATGAGAGATACTAATTTTCACTAATCCACATCAATGTGTTCTGCTGAAAATACTTCAGTAGTATTATAATTCTAAAAAAGTCCCTGCTTACAAGCATTGATAAAGGTTGATTTTGTTTGAAAATACTACAAATTTATAGTGTCTCCAGACCCTGAAAGTTAGTACCTCCCTCAGAGCACAAAGAGAAAGCTTTGGGATATACTCAAATCTTCCCTGATGTGGATCAGGCAGGCCCTCTGTTGAGGCAACATTTTGCAATTTCAATTTGGAAATCTAAAAATCTCCTAACAATTGTTTTCCCTGCTTTATTTTCCATGGGTGCTTGACAGAAGCAGCACCAAAGCTGGTGGCTTGGATGCTGTGGTGCTTTCAGGTTTGGTCAGGGGCTGTTTGGGGACAAGTTTTAGGCTGCTCAGCAACAGCTTTTCAACAATCCACTGCAATTCCTGATTTACTGCATGAACCTTTTCTCCCTCTCTGGCCCTCAAATCTTCTCAAACCTCAGTATTAAGGCTAATTTTCTGTGCACCAGGGCTGGAAGCACTGACATCCAGCACACAAGCACTTCCAAATTCAGGCATCAGCACCAAAAAGGTCGTGGTTTGAAAAGGTTTGGATGAGCTCAGTGTCCCGGGTGTGACTGTTTGCTGGAGTCATCCTCTGGGCTCCCGGGATGTCCCGTTTGGATCATCTGTACCACCCAGGGTGGAGGTAGGAGGCTTCTGGACATAACTCCCAGGAGGCATGAAGCACCATGCAGGTCGAGTAAACAAAACAACAAAGCAGACGGACAGAAGAGCTGAAATCATGAGGCCACAGAAAGCTTTGGAAAAGATTTCTGGGCTGCGATGTCTCAATTCAACGTGAGGTAGTGGAGCCCACAGTAATTTCTCACCAGGCTCGTAAAGCATAATAAACCTCATGCCTGAAATTCCATCATTTTTGCTCGACTCAGATTTCCTGGTGTCTGAGCTGATGTCGCTCAGCCCACCCAGCAGATCCAGGCCTTGGCACCAGCAGTGGTGAGGCTTCCAGTGATCACCTCTAAGGTTACCCCACATGTCAGAAATCATTATTATCCCTGGCTGTGTGGATGTGGAGCCCAAGGTCTGAAAGTCAGCCCTAAAGAAGAATGTGAATAATCAATACTATTTACCAATTTCAAACAGGTAGGTGATTTGTTAACCTTTATGTAGTCATAAAACGGCAGAATTGTGGAAAGGTTTGGATTGGAAAGGATCTTAAAGCTTATCCAGTGCCACCCCTGCCATGGACAGGGACACCTTCCACTATCCCAGGCTGCTCCAAGCCCCAGTGTCCAACCTGGCCTGGGGTTGGCCTAGGACACTTTTGGGGACTCCACAAACTCTGCAGGTAACAGTCACCTGTGCTGCTATTTGGAATGTGAAGATAAGTAACATACATGTTCATGACCACTACTGAAAAAGGGCTTCTGAATTAATACCAAGCCCTCAAGTCTCAAACCCCTCATGCATGCAGTGAGAGCTCCTGCTACTCCTGTGATAGATTCCTCACTCAGAACGCCTTGGATGGAGCAATGCACAGTGGCGACTGCAAGATGTGTAGACAATAAAGCCTTTTGACTTTATTTAGTTTTATTTTGACTTTCTGAGCCAGCAGTGTGCCCAGAAGGCCAATGGCACCTGATCTGGATCAGGAATAGTGTGAAAGCAGGACCGGGACAGTGACAGCCCCTGTGCTGGCACTGCTGAGGCCACACCTTGAGTGCTGTGTCCAGCTCTGGGCCCCTCAGGACAGGGAATTGAGGGGCTGGAGCATGTCCAGAGAAGGGAACGGAGCTGGGGAAGGGTCTGGAGCCCCAGGAGCAGCTGAGGGAGCTGGGAAAGGGGCTCAGTCTGGAGAAAAGGAGGCTCAGGAGGGACCTTCTGGCTCTGCACAACTCCCTGACAGGAGGGGACAGCCAGGGGGGGTCGGGCTCTGCTCCCAGGGAACAGGGACAGGAGGAGAGGGAACGGCCTCAGGCTGGGCCAGGAGAGGCTCAGGTTGGACACCAACAGGAATTTCCCCATGGAAAGGGTAGTGAGGGATTGGCAGGAGCTGCCTTGGGAGGTGTGGAGACCCCATCCCTGGAGGTGTCCAAAGAAGGACTGGATGTGGCATTTAAAGCTCTGGGCTGGGGACAATGTGGGGATTGGTCACAGCCTGGACTTGATGGCCTTGGAGGGCTTTTCCAACCCAAATATAGGATTCTGTGATTCCATCACTTGTTAAATCTATTTTCTTATTTCTTTGCATAAAGCACTGGGTCACCCCGGTGCTTGAACAGTCTTTGCACTACCTGGTCTCCTGCACAAGCACACTAAAGCTGGTTTGGAGGATCATCATCCTGAGACATAGTTCTTTCCCTAAGAACCCGTCAGGAATCATGAGGACAGAGAGATTTCCCCCTGTGTACCAAAGGCAGCCTTAAAAATCAAGTGTGAGCTGCACTCAGGACAGCACCCCCAGTGCCCTGGAGCTCAGACTCCTCTGCCACAAGAATGATTTCTTTTCCCATTAAACAACCTTTGAGGAAATCAATACAACTCAACGGAGGCCATAATTCTGGAAAATGTATGTTTTCATAATGATGGCATTTTGTGGTGGATAAATTAATAAATTCTACCAATAACTTGATCATGTTATACTTATAAGCCTAAGATTTTTTCATTTGTATTACACATTCCAGTTTTTTGTACTACAGATATTTCTACTTAAGGTTGAGAAAACATTTCAGACGGAAAAATCTAAAATCAAAACCTATTTAAATGGGAACTTTGCTTGCCTATATTTCACTATATATTTGTAAGGAAGCACAAAAACATTTAAACAAATACTACCTTCAGAACAGAAGGTATTTTGCGACTTATTTATACAGCAACATAAATACGTGATGCTATTTTAGAGATAAAATAGCAACATAAATATGTGGCACCATAACTTTTAGAGAAAAAGACAGATTTAAAGCTTTAAAATAACCCACTCTAAAATCAGTCAGTGACACACAAGACCTATGCCCCTCCATAACACACAGTTTTAACCCTGGAACACAAACCAGTCACTTTAAAACTGTCCTTACATGTGAACACACAGAATTAATGAGAGCACAGAGACTAATCACTCAAAATGTCATTGTTGAAGGACAAAAGTCGAGACGAGTAAAAGGGAAATGGTGATTCCTGGGGTCGGCAGGCACAAGGAGAAGACCAGTGTTGTTGAACAAGGCTCAAACACAAGAAAATCTGTGATCTAACAGTCCACAAGCCACTCTGATGGCCAATGTGATTCTTTCAATGTGAAAGACTATAAAGTGTGTCCATAATCCTTCAGTCAATGCTGGTGGAGAACAGCTGAGAGTGAAAAGCCTAATTAATGCCCCAAACAGTGCTTCTGACAGGACCAAAGGTGATGTCAACATTGTGACCTGATTAAGAAAACAAATTTAGACATTAAATGTGTTTTGAGCTTTTAAAATTTTTTATTTAAAGTATTTTAAAGATTAAACCACTACCCAAAGTATTCAATGCCTTGAAAAATGAAGTGAAAAGACAGGCAGTTCAACATGACAACCTCAGGAAAGCCAAGATTTGGTCCAGCATCCTCCACACTTCAGTGATGCATTTTGTACTGCCTTCTTTTATATCCATTCTCCTTTTCTTTCCCTGCCTTTACCAAGCTTTGAGACAAAGTGAGGAGATTGTGGTGACTGGTAAAAGCAGATCATTGCCCAGAAAGTGACAGAATTATTTCAAACCCCTTCTTTCTCAAAGACTGTTCCATAAGAAGTTCATGCCCTTTCCAAATGACCTTTCCTGCACATGTGTTTTTTGGAATATTTATATTGTGCTTTCTGTATGTATAGACATTTTTTCCCCCCCAATTTAACAAGCTTTAGATCTTTTACTTCTCCTGTACATTTTTTAATTTTGTATAGGCAGCTGATACAGTTCCAATTTTTGTTATGCATTTTCCTGTATTTGCTGTGAAATGAGCAAGCTGAATTGAAGTCTCACATCATTCATTAGGAACAAAGTTCTATTTACACTATTACCTTTCTGGACCCATTTATTTCTCTTGAAATTATTATAAAACCCCCACTAAATAAAAGACATACCATAAGTACTATCTACAAATTTCTGTCAGCTCTCTGCTTGCCTTTTTTTTAGCTTTTTTTTTTTTTTGTCATACCATATTCCTAAAAAGCTTTTCATGCTGTGAATTTAAAGACAGCATTTAGGATGTCATTATGGCATGTCTTTATATACAGCTGCCATTAAGGTCTTTGTAATGGATTCAGAAATGATGAACATGGAAGGTGCCTCAGTCAGACATGACATTAATGTTTTTACGGCAGATGCACTGGCACAATCTCAATCAACATCATGGGATAATTCTGCTTTGGAAATGCTACAGGTAATTCTGGCTGCCCTAAGAGGCTCTGAAGGTACATTTAAAGAATTTTAAAGATCTCAGTAAGTACTTTGAGAGCAGCAACACATTAATATTTATTACAACACTTACTGAAAAATGAACGTGAAATGTGGTCATGTGAAAGACGTTGATATACGATGAACAAAAAATTATCAATCAGCAGGTCTCAGTCAGAATTGAGAAGTTGGTTTAATCTGTAACAACTTCTATTTAGATGCTCTTAAACAGTCACACAGACACATGCACAGCACGATTTTTAGTGAAAATTTATTATTCATTGTGAATGGATTGTAACTCTAGTGACAGGACCCCAGACCTGTGTTTACACTCTGACCTGGGCTGTTTCTCTTCCCCAGGTCCTTGGACATCTGCAGGACTCCTGGTCTGGCTGGGCTGTGACCATGAGCAAAGTCCAGCACTGACAGGGCATAGTCAGGAACAATCTCAGCTTCACAAGATGTAACCCACACCACTAAAACACCTGTGGTGTTCAGGATATGGACAAGCTGGGACATCCTCAGGGATTTTTTAGAGGGCAGTGGTGGAGATGAATGGCAGAAGACCATGGCAAACAAGCTGGTCCCAAGGCAGTCAGACAGCAGGGATGCAGAGCCAGGATGCAGGGTGAGGTCAGTGTGTGTGACAGAGAGAGCCACAGCCAGACTCCTTACAGGACTGGTGCTGCACCCCTGGGACCCACTAACTCTGGGATAGCCTTTCCATATGGCAAAAGCTGCCATATGGATCCTGTTTTTTTCAGTGAGAAAAAACAGGATCACGCCCAGAGCTGTGCTCATGTTCCTGCAAGCTACCAGGGCCAGGAGGCACCAGGAAAATTGTTTATTAAAATGGGAATGACAGGGGTTCGATCACCCAAACCCCCAATCCACTTGGAAACACAAACCTCAAATATCCAAGCCCAGGAAAGATGGTATTTGCTTCTGATAAAGAGTCTCCCTACTGAGTTTTGCTGATATGCAGAGTCTCAGCTGCCTGAGGCAGCTGAAACTGAAGGCTGAAACACAGCATGGACTGGCAAAGCTTGATACAATTCCTCTACCCCTCTGTCAACATGCAGCAATTCTTAAAAAAAGGATATCTATATATAGGGATAATTTATGATTGCTTAATATTTCATGCAAGCTCAAAATATCTATATGCAAGAAGAAAACCCTTTTCTATATTTAGTGTATTTTTTGTAATTTCATTACACTGGGCAATTCTCATGCCCCTTTACCATCAAAAATACATTTAAATTATTAAGACCCTGTGAAAATTTTAAACACTTCTTGACATTTCTCCAAAACAACAGTAACTGTAATGGTAAGGTTTGATTATAAAAAGTATACAGTCTTCCTCTAACTAAATAAAGCTTAGAGAAAATGGGATTTAAATACAAAGGGTGTGTAAACACACACTCCTTTTCCCACTGCAACAAAACAGACTGGTTTAGACTGAAAAGAGTTTTTCCTCTGGCACCTTGCTTCAGAAAAAATATCAAGGGATGATCTGTGATATAAACCACATGGTAAACTCTAGTGATGAAATACTATAAAAAACACAATGTCGTCAAAGAAAGAATGTCAGTGGGTTATTTCCAGAGAAATTTGCTGAAGATGTTGGAAAGTATGAATGATTTTACGACTTCTTCTAGAGAACCAAGAGAAAAAAAGGTGTTGCAGGCTACAAAGAATTAAGCTCACTAACAGTAAAAGCAGAATAAAGTCACTAGGTTAAGCAGGTGATGTTTGGGATGACAGAAAGCTGTAACAAAGGTCTATATATCGTCTCATTTGATGTTTTTTACTCTTTCCAGGAAAAAAAAGAAATGTAAAACAGAGAATCTTGGTATCGTATCTTCTCAACTTAAAGGTTCCATATTAGAAGTACTCCAGCTATCCTGAGTAGTGCTCTATTTGACAATCTTATCCTTAGAAAGAAACCATGCTGGTATTATTTAAAGCTAGAATTTTTGCCTTTAAATAATGTTGTTTCTAACCATCATAATACTTGTCTAAAAAGATGTTTGAGAACCTGCAATTTTCTTTTATTGGAATGGATTAATCATTATTATAGCAGTATACCTAACTTAAAGAAAAAAAATGGGAAAAACAAAAAAGAAAAAATCACATAGAATTCCAAATCAGACATAAAAAAAAAAAAAAAAAATAAAATCCCTTCCTCGTGTGCTCCAGATGGAGCTGGGAAGGCTCCACAGTGCTGCCCTCAGTCCCATGGTTGCTGGTACTGGGTGTTATTTTGGCATCCTGCCTCTCAGGAAGGCCAGTCTGGTCTGACTCCTCGTGGAGGAGAACACCGTGCAGAAGAGTGAAAAATGTCAGAGCAGAGCTCAAAAGCAGAGAAAGATACATCTAATCTTTGTCCATGCACACAACACCCTCTTTGTTGACCAACAAAAAACACATTAAAACCTCCAGGACTAGGCACAAAGTGCTGATGTGAATAGCGGCCGCTCAGATGAGTAACACTTTTATTACATATTCAGATCCAAACACTTTGGCCAGAGACGGAGCCAGAATAAACCAGAGCAGCCTCTCTGGAAGTTAATGGAACTATAATGAATTACACCAATTGAGAATTCAGAGTATTATTCAGGGATAGAGTTTGCTGGTGAAATGCACAAAACAAAGCAAATGGCTAATTGCATGCTGGGCATGAACGCAGTCACTTCAAATTGTATTTCCTGAAAAGGCAGCTAAGCAATATCATTACCTGAGAAATACCTAGAATCCTTCCTGGCCATTCTCTCTCTTGCAAATCCTGCCTATAGCAGCTTTCTTCTTTTTTTTGTTAAATTATAGGAAAGAGCTTAAAGTCCATTGCTGCTTTTGTTCCCCTGAAGCAGCAAAAAAAAAGCACTACCACAACTAAAACATCCATTTTTAAACTGCTAACACACCAAACCTATTCTGGAATATGAAATTGTATTTGATAGAACAAACCTACCCCAGCCTTGGAAAAGCTGAAGGGAGCTGTGTGGCCAGGGCAGTTTTGGGAGGACATTCCCAAGTCCTGTAATGGGCTCCCAGTCCATGCAGCTTGCTGGCCCCTGGACTGTTGCTGGCCTGCATGTTCACACATCCAAGCCTCTTGTTTTGGTGGTTTAAAAAAGGAAAATGCTCTGTGCCTTCATCATTTACCCTCAGGAATCCTCACTACAAAAATACCTGCTATTTCCTCTAACACTGTTTTCACTAATAACAACTATTCCAGCTGATAACAAGAGCTGTGTTGATCTAATCATCCAAGGATATCTAAGGAAAATAAAGCCACCTCCTGTCTGCCAGACAGGGATTTTAAAGCTCCTCAGGCCCATGAGCAACAAGGGGATGATTTGTTCCCAGAAGCAGCCATGAACTAAAAACGTCAGTGCTGTGCTGAATGGGGACAGCAGCAGCCTGGGCCACTGGGAGAAACTCAGCTCTGAGACACCAGGCTGCTGCAAGGAAAGATTTGAGGGCTGTTTTCCCTTACAGTTTCCTACCCCAGACAAAGAACACAGATACACAGCAGGGTTAACTCACTGCTGCCGGGATAAGGGTCACAACTGACTGAGCCACTGGCTGCTGTTTATAAATGTAATGTCACACCTCTCCTGCAAGCCACAGTGAGGAGAATGTAGGGGAAAACAGCTTAATCTCACCAAAATGCAATGCCACTTCTTCCTGCCTGATGTCCCATTCTTCACAAACTAAAGAAAAAAAATTAAATGAAAATGCAACTTGTTCTGTCCTTTACTGCTACTACTCATTGTTGCAGAAGGAAGGAGCAGCACAGAGTGAAACAGGCATGGTTCCCATCTTAGAGCTGCAAAATCCCTAATCTGAACCACGAATTTAATACCTTGTCTTCCACCAGAAGACAGGAACTGTGGACTGTATCCCATTGCCCCACTAAGGCTCATCTCTTGTGTCCATTCCTTTCCCTCCAACTCAACATGGGCTGGCTGACAGACACTCTCCTGACCAGGGGGAACTCACCAGTGATTCATTTTAAGGCAACTTTCCATCATTCATGCAGTAAAAATTCTCCTCAGTAGGCTGTAGACATATCTTTAATGGGGCTGGGGCTTTAGGAAACCATTTAATGTCTTTTAGCAATAAAATATAAGTATCTCCTGGAAGCACTGGCTTATCTGGATGCTCAGTGCAGCTCTCCAGTGTCTATGACAGTTCAGAGGCACAGTTGACCTTTCCCTGCACATATATATACCTCCTGTGCACATAAAAGTGCCTACAATGGGATGGCTGCATGTCTTCCATCCTTAGTTATCCTAAATAAACAATATCCTCTCCTTGGCTCTCTGAAACTCAAAGGTCCAGCATCATCCAGGGGTTGATCTCTTCTGCCCCCTCACAAGAGACAGGACAAGAGGAAACGGCCTCAAGTTGCACCAGGGGAGGATTAGTTTGGGTATTAGGAATAATTTCTTCACACAAAGGGTTTTCAAGTGGTGGAACGGGCTGCCTAGGGTAGTGCTGGAATCATCTTTGAAAGTGTTCAGTAAATGTGTGGATGCGGTGTTTAAGGATGTGGCAGTGCTGGCTTCACCATCTGATCTTTGAGGCCTTCCCCAGTCTTAGAGTCACTTAGATAGTGAATCTATGAATCTACAGTTCCATGTTTTTGTGAGGTGGACAAGACCCTCCTTCTCTCAGGGTGCAGTGAGAATGGTGCCTGTTTCCAGCATAATGTGATTTTCTGCCTATTATTTCCTCAGATAATCAAAATTCAACTGTGCTATGAAGCTAACTGGGAGGTTCTGAGACACTGAAAGAGCTTTAGGATGTTTATATGCCTAGAAAGAGAGTAGATTTTTTCATTTGGCAGCTCCTGAACCAAGTGTTGGAACCAAGTAAAGAATATAGCATGAGAAAGCAGCTCAGTAGCCTAGAAAGTGACATAATTCACTCACACAGGCACACAAACCAAAGGCCAATAACAATTTTGACCTTGCTAATGTTTTCTGAAAATGACTGACATCAATCTCATGATTCAAATATCTTAAGGATAGCTTGAAAGCACTCAGAGCCCTCAAAAATCCTCTGTTGGGAATCTTCTAATTCCTGCCCTGCTTCATGGGAAAGGCTCCTAAGATGTTAGGACACATGGCAGAGATCTGATTTCAGCCTTGGTGTGATGTGGTCAGTATCATCAGACTGCAATAATTGAGGTCAGCTGCTCAGCCTGATAGCTAGCTGTGCAACATCTTTCATTTCTCTCTCTCTCTCTCTCAAAAAGAAAAAAAAATCAGTTTAGGCAGAGGGAAGTGGGAAATCGAAGATCACATTTCCATCATCCACAGCCTGCCTCCATTTTTGATCACAAGGAAAAGACAGATGCATTCCTGTCAAAAATGCCAAAAATCTTTATCAAGTCCTTAGTGGGCAGAAGCACTTTTTACATTTCCCTAAAAGCTATAAGACTCAATCATTTCTGGGAAGTTTAAACTACAAGTTCCAGAAAGGAAATAGTTCTCTGTTCTCCACTTTGATGAAAAGTTAAGCTAAGTGCACAATAGGAGCTTATCCCTCCTGGGCACACAGAGAGGAGGTGTATTTAAATTTCTTCTTTATCTTGATGGCATTTTGTGCTTGGTTAGTGATTTGTTAATGTCTTTGGGAGCTACAGAAACTTGGGAGAACATGTTCCTAAATTTCCCGGGTTGATGAAATAGTTTTAAACATGGGAGAGACAGAAAAAACAGCAAGGTGAAATAAAAATAGAAAAATTAATGACAGTATAGTGAAATGATTGAAAATCCATTTAACCTGGAAGTCCATCTGCATTTCACATCAATCCCCAAATTTTCTTTTCCTTTAACAATCAAGGTAGGTGATGATATTGGAATTGACCCTTTTGCTCAACAGAACTGAAACCAAATCAGGTGCAATTTACAAGCAGCTTCCACTGGAGCATCAACATGTTTTGAATCTGCTGCATAAAGGCTCCTTTTGCAGGCAGCAGCCACACAAACAGGCAGCAGTGTTCTATGGGGAAGTTTATTCAGCACACCTTGAGACATGGCTGGGAATTGTGACTCAGATTTGTTGTTGTCAAGTGAGGGAATGAGGAAACACTGTCTTCAGGAAGGCTGCAAACAGTGCTGGGTAAAGCCAGGGCTGAGCAAGGGACAAACTTTGTGAAGGACAGGTAATGAACCCACTGCTCTTAGTGATAATTGAACCAAGGTGCAGTGCTGGAATAAGGATGAGGAGTCACCTCTGGATACAGATGGAAACTGATGGCAAGCACTCAGTGTCACACTGCAAATGGAGAGGAGGTGATTCAGGTCAAAGGAAAGACCTTGTTAAATAGATCTGTTTAGCATGAGGACTGAACAAAAAATGAACTGCTTCACATACAATTCACACCAAGAAAAGCAGCCAGGTGAAAACCATGGGTGCTGTGAGGGTGTGGAGGCCCTGGCACAGGGCGCCCAGAGAAGCTGTGGCTGCCCCTGGATCCCTGGCAGTGTCCAAGGCCAGGTTGGACATTGGGGCTTGGAGCAGCCTGGGACAGTGGAAGGTGTCCCTGCCCATGGCAGGGGTGGCACTGGGTGATCCTCATGGTCCCTTCCAACACAAACCAGTCTGTGCGATCTATACACAATCCTGTCTCATGGATTTTGGGTAGTAAAAAAATTACATATTACCAAATACCCTTGTCATTTTGCACATCCTATCTATCTTTTCCTTCTCACAGCAAAGGGGTGTTCCTACAAATCCCAACCAAGAAACACTGCGAGTCTTCCACGTATAGAAAACAGGAGTCACTGGTTACCAAGGACAAGTGTCTTACCTAACAAGGGATATTCAGGGATTCACAACATGCAACTGCTTTGGAAAAATCAGCATTTCCAGGAGATTTCCCCCAGGTTGCTTACCGCACCCCAGGCAGATTTTAGGAGCTCTGTCAGATAACACCCGGTGTGCTGTTCCCAACAAAAACACACACATTTTAGCACCTGCTTCATTCTCATTCCCCTCATTCACAAACTGATCAATGATGCAAAAAGCCACTACCTCAGTTCGCAGAGATGTGTCCCAAATCTTATCACATATTCCTTCCCTGTCCCCTGGGCCACATGGCAGCCCCATGGAAGTGACTGTTTTTTGCTTTCTTCTCCTCACCTCTCGAACAAAACAAAACAAACACCAAACCCACCAAAAACAACAAAAGAAAATTTCACCTCCATCAAAATTCTCCAAGTCTTGCTAGAATTCAAAGATTGCACCCAAAATGTTTTGATGCTTCCTGCACAAGCAACAAGCTACTAGTGAGCCATTTAGTTAATGATACTGCTCCCAAAGCACAGCAAATTTCATGCCTAACTAGAGAGGTTAATATTTGTTGAAGTGTAATGAAGTAAACAATCAAACAGGGAGTATACAACAGCTTTATTTTATATTTAGGTTTTTTTAATTACTTTGAAGCTTTCAGCAGATGAGGTGCATTCACACCATGTGGAGATGGTGGGACAAAATTCAGATTACCCACTGAAGAGTGCCAGAATACCAACATCACCCCCTGAAAGAACCCCTGGGGATTATAGACAGGTTAACCAGGAAAGGTCTTAAGGAAATTGCTGGCAATCAGATACTCCTGACCTGACCCTTCTCTCCCAGGAACCCAGGTAATGAGTATCCTTGTGAGAATCCAACACCTGGCTATAGATTAAAGAGCTGTTTTTTTCTTGACTGAGACAACAGCTCACAGTGTGGCTTATCCCAAATGAGCCCTGCTTTTCCAGTATGGAATTGGATTGTTGTAGGATCAGCAGAGGGAAATCTGGGGCCTGTATAAACAGTGACAACATTGCAGCCAGGTGAGCACACCTGGAAGACCCAGGCTCAGCTGACACAAAGACCTGCTCCAAGGTGTTCTCCTACAAGCTGAGTTTATTTCTCCAACTGAAACAAACAGCTTCATTACAGAGACAAAATTTAAGACTTTTGGTCTTGCCTGAACTGGTTACATCCAATTTCTTTCCAAGCTACTTTTGGATTAACCCATTAAATCATGGAAATTACTTGGGTCACTCTTGAAAGTTGAGATTTTTAGCTATCAGCACAGTTACCAAAGAGCTGCATATTCACTTCTGTGCTGAGGAAGTTTTATGTCCTTATTAAAAATAAACAAAAACAACTCCACTCTCAAGGTGAACAAAACAATGCCCTGGCAGTGAAATGGGAGTCATTTGACACAGGCATAGTAAACTGGTTTTCTGCCATGCACATCAACACTGAAGACTAATTTATTTTGATTGTGGCTTTAAAATAATTGAGGCAGTTATTTGGTTAAAAGAGGCTAAGAAAAACTATCATGGAATAATTATTTTTATTAAATTCTTACTATATTCTTAGTATATTCAAAAATACTGGTACATACAAATGTATCGTAATGTACCTTTTTTTGTTTCATTTTAATTACCCAAATTTGGGCAAAATTGATATCTGCACAACAAGGTCTAAATTTTACCCCATATTCTATTAAAAAAAAGACAATTAAAGATGGTCACTCATTTAATTTCTATTTAGATATCCAGATTTCTACAACAGTACATTCTGAACTGCTCACAGATTGTCCAAATTTCTGTTTGCGTAAAGAGTGATATTGTGCCTTCTTACACACTGACAGAATTGGTAATGAGTTATAAATTAGTTACTACTGACATTTTTATAAGCTACAAGGGAAGAAAAGGTCTGCAGCTTGACTACCAGGGATACCTTGAAAAGTTTCAATTTGGGAAGAATTTAAAAGAGGGCCCAATGATTTCAGTGACTGGTCCCAGTGATCACAATTACACCTATTAACTCACAGGAACAGGAGCAAAGATAAGTAAAGTCGTGTGAAATGGAGTTGAGAACTGCAGGAAGATGAATCCATTTGTGAGCATCTTTTTTATTTAAATTTACCTTCTTAAACAAAGTTAGATATTTCATTTCTAAGAAAGGAGGGTCATACTCAGGATACCCAGACTGGGTTTTGCACCTGTTTTCCTAAATATAAATGTAAAGCTCTGAACCTCATGAATTTTACTCACTCTGGAAGGTTAGCAAGTGTCATGTTTTGTGTGTCCTAACAGAGTAAAATACATTTAAAAATGTAAATAAATGAGGTATTTGTATGTATGAGGAAATACACACTCTCTGTGTTTCATAATGTTGGGTTCTCTCTCCAGCCAATTAAAAAAATGAAATTCAGACTTTACAATACTTTTGCTTTGGCATTATATCCTTTATTACTTTTAATTTATACAGTAAGTAAAAAAAAAACCAAAAAACCAAAAAACCCACAAAATAATAAGATGATGCTGACAGCTTCAGTTTTGAAAACATCTCCCCTCTTATCAGATCCCACATGGGAAAGTTCTCTTTTAGCGTGTAACTTCGTGTTTGACCTGTCTGGACACAGGGTGTGTAACTGAGAACTCCTTTCTGAGGCCACCTGCTCTCCTGTACATAAACCACCAAGTTCAGGTTAAGCTTCAAAACCAACCAGACTACAGCAAAATGCACGACAAAATCTGAAGTAATAACTACTGAGGTCATTTACCTATTGTGCCTGGATTATTTTGAAGCCATTTTTCCCCTTCCAAGCTTCACAGATTTCTAATATTCTGCATGAAATTTGTGCACATGATGTATGCAGCATCATGGATATTCAGGAAAAGGGTCCTTGAGAAGAGCCTTTCATCCTAAAGATGAAACAGAACTTCTCAGACTTCCAATGCAACGATGAACAAAAAAAACCTCCAAACCTGTTTTCCAGGAAGTCTGGCAACTTGCCAAGTGATTTATGTGTAACTTGTGTATCAGTTTAGTGCCATCATGTAGGTTTTCCACTGAGTAAAGCAAGTTTTTCTAGGACAATATTATCACCTCACTCTCAGTGTCTTTTAGATTGATCTATGTGCCACTTTCAGAATAAAAGCTTATGGACACGTAGGAAGGTGACTTTAGAACAGTATCATTTACCTGAGATGGACATAAATAATAAAAATATCCAGTAAAATAAACAGGTCAGTAAAGAAGAGGAGGGAATAAGTTAAAAAAAAATGTTTATGGGAGTATTACATTTGTTACTTTTAGATGAAGCAAAGAGATTTCCTTCTTCTTAATCACAGATGTTTTAAAACATTAAAATAGAATAGTTTTTCTATTCCTATTTTAGATAGTGTGATGATTTTGACATTTCCTTAGGTGTAAAATCTGCTTCCTATCAAGTTTCCACTGGTTTAAAGACACAATAAAAGGGCTACAGAAAGCAAAGCCAAAGAGGGAAAACAACTCTCAAATCCAGCCAAGACTCACCAGACTCACTGCAGCCTGGCTGAGAAAACTTCCAGTTAAAAACAGGGATGTGTGCTTTAACCTGGAAAAGCAATAAATCAAGGGAACAACCACAGGGCTTAGTGCAATCTCGAATAACCCAGCTTTTAATCAAGATAGGCTGTCTGCTCCAATGAGACACTGTAATACAGCTGGGAAGTCATTAGATAATTATGGCAGTGAGTGTTGCACAGGTGGCCAGAGCAAATGCTCTTCCAGGGAGAGCCACAGTCCAAATAACAAATAAACCTGTGTGTGCACTCAGCATTGGGGAGCAGCCCACTGCCTGACTCCCCAACAGCCTGCCCAAAACACACAGGAAATGTAGAGTTTGAGATGGCAGCCTACAAAATATTCAATTCAGCATCAGAAGAGCTGTTATCTAGAATGTGGAAAAGCCACAGCTGACAGCAAAGTCTGCTCAAATATTCTGCTCCCTGGTGTGCCAGCACCTGCAGAAGCCAGGGTTTGTTGGCTGGCACTGATAGACAGCCCATTCCCAAGCTGAAAATAAAGGCTTTTATCCCAACATTCAGGCTCACCACCCTTTTAGGAACCTTTTTTCCTCAACAACCAATGCTTCTCTTTCTCCAAGAGCCAACAATGCTAAACCAAATGTCAACTCTTCTGAAGTACAGATACGTTTTCAAGAAGAGAATGCAAATGCACTGTCAATTTCTGCATGTCAATTATCTTGTTTTCAGTATATCATGAAATATACCTAAGTATTTTTGATACTGTTTCTTCCTGTCTGAATTACAACTGCCAGAGGGTAGGGTTAGGTGGGATGGATACTGGGAAGGAATTGTTCCCTGGGAGGGTGGGCAGGCCCTGGCACAGGGTGCCCAGAGAAGCTGTGGCTGTCCCCTGGATCCCTGGTAGTGTCCAAGGCCAGGCTGGACAAGGTTTGGAGCAGCCTGGGATAGCAGGAGGACAAAGTTCAAAATGAAATTGTGTGACAGAGGTTTCCTGGGCAGGCTTGCATTTCACTGTGCACCGAATTCAGTCATTCCTGTGGTCCATAATACAAGTACTGGAGAATAATTTGGTGTAATAAAAATAATTCCTGACAGGTCCTTCAATTGCACCAGATCCCAAAAAGACCATTACCCTGGGTGCTAAACAAATGCAGGGACTGTGGATTAAAGGAGAAACAAAAGCTAGAATGGGGATTGCCCCTGGCAGCTTGCTGATGGCTGGCAGGAGTTTCCTGCTCACCTGATAAACAGTGACTCTTCAGCTGTGGATTAGAGGAGGATGAGGCAGAGCAGGGCTGGGGTGGCACAGCTCCAGTACCACTGATGTTGCAGTTTCACAACTGGGGAGTTAAATTCACTACCAACAGGTGTCAAAATATTCTTGGGAAATTATTATTCATGTAAGGAGATAACATTTATGGAGGCATTGCTTCATTAATGGATTTAATTTTGATTTATTTACTTAAGAATTTGAACTTTATGTCATTTATTGTCCTTTGCATGAACATATTGACATCTCCGCCCCCCCAAAAAAAAGACATAATTCCACTTCTGTTCCAAGTGCACATTGCTGAACTGTAGGAATTACCCTATTTTTTCAGTTGAGGAGAAAAAAAAACAACACTGGATTCATGGGTGTGCATCAAGCTTGGAATCACCAGCTTGGTCTGAAAATGATCCTAAAATGAAGGTCTTACAATTTAACTTAAATATAATAAGGGCAGTTAGTTTGATGATTTATGCAGAAATTAAGATTGCTCTTGAAAAGATTTTACAACTCACCGAGGAAATAAAAGTTCTTTCATGTGTAACATTTAGTAGTATGGGGATAATACAACAACATTTTTAAATTTTACCTCAATCAATGTTGTTGCACCTAACTGTACAGTGTGACCACTAGCTGCTTTAATTTTTTCATCAATCACCAAACATTCAACAGTTTTAGCAAGACATAAATCTGACTCAGTTATATAATTTTACTGAATAATGACTCTTTTTGGGGCAACCACATTCAGCTGCATCACTTTATATGCTGAAGCAGGAACAATAAGAAGTTGTGTAGAAAATATGCAGAGATATAAGCAATTTTGATAATTTTCACAGAAAACGTCAAAGTAATAAGTTGTAAATCCCTCTTAGTGCAATAGTCACAACAGGATTTTTAAAGGGGTATGGAACATCTTGATACTTGTACTGTAAATGTATTTTGACCATGGCACCTGGTGTAATACAGAGGGAAACCAGTTTTGTTACCATAAGTATTTTAGAGGCATAAAACCATCAGGTTGTGGGGGGAAAAAATCAGTATCAAGTTTCAGGGGGAAGGAAAAAAAGGTATCTACAGCTTTAAGGGAAAGGGAAATGAGATGATTCCTCGTGATGAACGATTTTCAATTACAGCCTGACAAAAACAGAAATAATTTAAACCCGATGTAAATTAAAATGGCTAAGTACTAAAACTCCTTAAAAACAGACTTTTAAAGAGAAACCTTCACAGATGGAACTTTAACTGCACAGCACAGCCGGGTGCTGTTACAACAGGCTTTTTTTATTATTATTAACTTTGATCAAAGCTTATTAACCAGCAGCACAAAGCCATCAGTGGATTGGACTACACAGGAGAGCTAATTAAATTTAAAGGGCTACAAAGTCCTGAAGGCATAACAAACAATCCCCAAGGCAGGAGCTTGAATGGAGGGGGTGAGAACATTTGCATGGTGAGGCAGTGGGAGATGGCAAGGTGCTTGCTCTTATTTACTGTGGGCTCTGCAGAGAGCTTAGTACAACCAATTCTGAACCTGTCCTTGTCATCAAACATGCAGAAAAGTGTGGGCACTGAATGTCTGGGTAAGTATGGAATAATTCCACACACCTCGACAAGAAACACAGATCATAAAGTTTTATTTGATCCAACAGGGCAGATCATGACATCTCTCCTTACCCCAAGGAGAGGTAACTTCTGCCAATTATAATGTGAAATATAACTGAAGAATTTAGGGACAAGAGAAAATAAAACAGGATGCAAGCTGACTGTAAATTAGTGCTCAGCAGCCTTGTTTTGTCCAAAGGCAAACATATATAATAGCATTTATAACTGAAAATAATAACAATAAATCATAAACCAATTTCTTCCATTGCCTACATTCCACCTTCTATATTATCCTTTGTATCTAAAATGCATTACAATAATTAAATCTTTCCCTGCAGTTTTGTCATATACCTGGGGAGGAGGAATAATAATTCTCTTTTCTGGTCACTTCTGAAGAGTAAACTACCACCCTCCATCTACTTTTCAAGCTCCTGGGAAGGCAGCAGAGAGGGGGAGCATTTATCCCATCCTTGCTCATGTTTTAAAATCCTCCTGACATGTGGACCACTAAAACATTTTTCAGTTAATAAAGGGAGTTGATTTACAGGACAAAGCCATTATCTTCAACCACGATATCAAATTATGATTTATCAGTCTGATAATTGTCATTTCAGGATCCCTAGGAGGAAGGGCTCAGTAGCTGGAGTAAACAAAAACAGTAAAATTCACTGCAGAGGGGAAGAAAGAGGAATCAGTAACATCTGGGTTGTCCTTAACCAGAATAATTATTTCTGTATCCTAAAATGACAAAAAAATCTTGCATCAGTGTGGTGGCATCAGGCTGAGTCACCCACTCACTCCTGTGGGTGAAGAGAAACACAGGCTGGCAATTTCTGGGGTTTGTGGTTTGTTTGTTTGATGGTTTTTTTTTTTTTTCCCTTAAAGAACAATTGTGTCCAGTTGGCAACACCACATGAAGGGAACCACAGCCTTACCCCACTCCACACCTTCTGTGACATTTCCAGGTCTGCTCCAGATAGGGCAACTTTGTTGAAGAGCCAGTAGAGAAAACAACTACACCTGGGTTTGGTAACCCACAGAATCTCATCAGCCCTGGAGCAGAATGTTAACAAGCCAACGCAAAACCAACACTGTCCTGCTCCCAAGAAACATTCCTGACACTCCATCCATGAAGAACAGGAGCAGGATTTCCTTCATCTCGTCCTTCCTCTCTCAAGCAGGAGTTCACAGGCATTTCATGGACCTGACACGTCATCTGTAGCTGCTGCTTCAGAATTTATTAAATTGCAGTGAGAGCTGCAGTTTTGGGCCTTTCTCAACCTCACAGCCCTAAATAAGATTTCCAATAAATTCCCCCCATGCTCATGGCATAACAGGCCTCTTGTATAGAATCACATACAGTACTATTTATAAATGAAATATTATTTATAAATGTTGTACTATTTCTAAGGGGTGTAATTCTCATCAGCTGTTTTTCTGAGTACTTTGAAATACTTACTACTTCAATTTTAATTTCTTCTTTTACAATACAAAGCATTAACTACATCAGTGTGTAGGCAAGACAAAAACTACCGTGTTTCAGCTGATCTTTGTTTTAAGCTATGAAGCAGAAACTGTTGTGAGAAAACAAACCATAAATCAAACCTACAAATAGTATTGGAAATGCCAAAAAAAGAGGAAATTTGAGGTAAATTTTTAGGCTCCAGATTCTGCCCCTTTACAAAGACTGCAATTAATCATTCTTACTAATTATCTTAATATTTTTCTTCATTGGGTCTTGTTACAATATACAATATTTGCATCATATCAACACCAGACTGGTAACTAAATAAGTAATTCAATTTTCTTTTAATAAACATCAGCACATTTTTCTTCCACAGCCATTGAAATACCCTGACTTTTGAGTGCCCTAAAAATTCAGGGACATGGTGGTTAAGATAAACCTTCAGAGTTTTAAACTCTGCAGTTCAACAAATCCTGATTTTTTTTGCTGATTTTGGAATGTCTGGATTTCACCCCCATGAGAACAGAATTATGTTGAGATGGAACCAACCACCCCAAGTTCTCCCCTCCCAGCACAAACCCAATCACCTGCTGAGCACTGCTGCTTCTCCAATTAATAGTGAATTATTTGGACATGCACAAATACAAATGCATTTTTACTGTGCATCTATGTGTGCATACACACACCTGCCTTCACTTTCCTTCAAAGAAGTTCTTTAATTATGATCTTCCCTCTTGATTGTGTTTCACCAATATCTACTAAAACTATCTCAATGATCTTCTAATTCTCATTGACTCCTGCAATGACATTTGAAGTCCAAATGGAAAAGAAATACAATGATGCACCAGGAGACAGGAAAACTAAGATAAACAGAAAAAAACCTCCAAATATTATCTGTTTTATCTTTTATGTCTTCCAGTCCTTGATGCTTCAGATAGCTTTGAGCTTCATTATCCACCCATTCCACTCATCCCTGAATCACTGTCTTCTCCATAAAGAAAAAATGGCCTCCCTCTTTTTGAGTGTGAAAATTCTAGGACAGACTTCATATATTCAGCACCTAGTTCTGCTTTCCCAATGTTCACTGAAAGAGAAAGCTGTGCACACAGGAAGAGCACCAGCTGCCCTCAGGATACTCACTGAGAGAGCTCAACATTGCCCTGAAAAACTCGAGTGTGTAACCCAAAGCATTAACTTTATGGTCTTCATGTAATCTGCAAATTTTGCATCTGAACTTTTCCACAGTCAATACCAAAACCCTGAGGACTGCATCCCTCAAAGACAAAAGAAAGTATGTTTTTTGTTTGCACCTCAAATAAAAACACAGTTGGTGTATTTTCCTGTAACACTGATCAGTCCAGTCCCTCATGATTGCCTGAGCAGGGCAGTGAGTGTTGTTTTCATTATTAAATACATATCACTGTCTCAAAACTCTCACTGAGCTACTTAGGCCTCACTGAATTTAGAAAACTCCATGCCTTCCACTTTTTCTTGCCTTTTCACAAAACAAAGTATTTCTCATCATGTTACCTGAACTGACCAATTACCACCTGACAGCAAAGACTTCTGGAGAGCACAGTGCAACATTAAATTATTTCTTTCTACAATCACAATTTCCTCCACTTGTCTGAAGTTCTGCCTACTTTGTATAAAGACAGAAATTCCTCAGCAAACAGGCCCACATGAGTGACAAAGATGTTTGCCACTAGTAACAGAACACTTCCTGTTCCCAATGTGCACAGAAAATTGCTGTTTTACAGGGACACATTGTTGTCTGGATTACCTTTACCTGTAATGGAAACAAAAAGCTCCAGTGAGAGAATCCATAGCAAACTTTGCAGACCTGAAAGGAAGTTGATGTATGTATTTTTATATATCTGTCTACATATCTGTACATATATATAACTATATTAACACCATCAATGCAGTTTTGAAACTTTGAGAGCATTTGCCCCATGTATTCCCACTAGTTTATCACACACATGCCAAAATCCTGATTCACAGTTAAATATCTTGTACTGTCTAATGGGCCATCACTGCATCCCACACACTTTACAAGGTTCTAGTCCTGGAAAAATTCATCAGATTAAGTTTCATGAGCATCTTCACAAGGCCAAAAATTCTCTGACAAATTAGAGTGGATTCTGCTATAAATACATTTTCATTCCATTTATGCACACAGCTCTTTTTATAGCTGTTAAATCTCCTCTCTTTCCCCTTTTTAAACACTATTGAAACTGTCAGGAGCTACCTTTTACACTTTATCAATCATGGCACACACATCATGATTCCTAGAATTTAAAATGGAATTGTTGATGGTTCAGATACTGTTAGACTGTCATTAGTTCCACAAAGTGTGTAATTTGTCACTTTGCAAGAAATGACAGTGCCTTCACTCGTGCAGGATGCTTTTAAACCTCCCCTCTCTAATTTGAAAATGCCAGTATTGTACTCTGCTCCAGGAGAGGTATTTTTAAGGCTTGCTGGTTGGCTTGTCACAGAGCAATCTGTCAGGTAGTATTTTGCCTTCCTTAAGGTTTATTCACACAAAGCCTGTCTGTGATATAATACAAAGACAATGCTTTCTTGTCTTACCTGATGGCAACGAGGCCTGTGCTGGATTTTCACTTTCCTCATCAGTGCTGGCATCATAGTCGTTTTCTCTCTTTATAGTCATCTCAGTAGTAGCTATACTATCCCTAAAAACATCAACAGAAAGGGAAAGAAATTAAGACATTTTTGTTTCTCAAAGGAATTAAATAATTCAGGGAGAATATGTACAGAATTACCACCTGTGGAAAGGGCAGGGAGATTATCTGATTGGAAAATTGACTGCAGCCCAGCAGAAAACAGGACAGATCCATCAAACACTCACTTCTTGGCTACGGCACCCACAGCAATATGCTGCTGCTTGCAAGGATGCCAGAAAGAATCCTCCTCTTCCATGGCTTCCAGGATTGGTTTGGATAACCCAGCACTCAGCCAGGAAGAACTGTCACTCACTGTCACGGCCAAGGAAATGGAAACTGAACTAAGCTAAACTCAAATATGCACCAGGTACCACACCAAGAAACTCGGGGAAATTAAATACCTTGCACATTTGGCATCCACTGCAGATTCTTTAGCTTCACTCAACAACTTCTGCAAGTTTCTTATCTTTGCCTTCTTTTCATTCAGCACCAAAACAAACCTGTTGTAAAGGTCTGCCTCCAGCTTCTCTTTAGCTTCCACACATTTTTCCAGCCTGCAGCACAAAATTAACTGTTACACCAATTCTTCTGCTTCCTAGAAGACAATTCTGTTGTGAGGCTAGCCAAGAATCCCCACTCCAAACCACGCACAACTGGTCCAGCACCTTGTGTCTGAAACAGGCCAGAGTAAGATTTTTGTTGTTGCTTTTCCACAGAGAAGTGCAATGAACTCTGCTTCCAAAAGGGAAAAGTTCCCAGATGCGATCCTTTCTCTTTTTTCTTTTTTACTCTCTCTTTTTTTTTGGGTTTGGTTTTTTTTAGGTTCTTGCACACCTCCATCTGAGACAACTAAAATTTAAATAGGCAAATGTTCTTTATTTTCAATGCTGAATCACAACAGTGGGCATACCTTAGCAGGATACACATAAGGAGATCATAAACAGATATGATTCATCTTGACAGATCTCAAATCTAGAGCAGACACTGGTGTGAAATATACTTGAAGACAAAAAGAAAATTCCAAAATATAAAAATGTTCAAAAGCTCTTAATATCTTCAGAGGAAAATATACTTCAGGTTTTTAAAGAATTTTAGTATGCATCTGCAGGTAGATGAATGTCAATCAAAACAAGCACAATGGGAGTATTTAATTAAGAATATGGGTGTATAAAATCTCATAAGTAAAACTAGAATAACAAGCAAACCTGAGCACAACAAAACAAGTGATTTTTGGCAAATTTAATTCCATATTTAATTCTTATATTTCATAACCTTTCAGTCCTTGGGTTGAATCACAAACATTTTATTAGCTGTGTACACAAGAAGCAAATAAACATCTCAATAATCTCTCTGATCATGGTAAATATAGTAAATAGTCATAACTTAAAAATATTTTTTACCTGCCTGTGCAAGGCTGTAAGAAAGTTTAGAAGGCTTATTATGCTATTAAACCCAGATATGTAATATACTTAAAAAATATTAATTTATAAGGCAAGAGATTTCAACAGACTTCCTACATAAATACTAATTATTTTGTTCACAGATCAAAACCATATATGATGTAAGAAGCAAGACAATAACAAAAAACCCGAAAACTCATAAAGTATTAAGCCTACTGTTCAGTGCTTTAGGGATATGCTTGATAGTTGATAAATAATTCATCTAATTTAAATGCAAATAGCAGAATATCATTACCATATAGATCAGTTCAATAATTCCTAAATGAAAGATCATAGGTACTAATCAACTATCAGGAGACTTTCCACCTACAAGGGAAGTTAACTGTTTAGTGGGGAATAAATAGACAATTCACAAAGAATCATAAACCCTAATGCAGGGCCCAGAAGAGCCTGGACATGCTTGATACTAATTATTCCTGTATAGATAAAAATGGGGGGGGAAAAGGATTTTGTCTAAAATATGCTAATCTTGTCTGTATCAAATCCTGTAGAATAATCCCCTCTCCCACACATAAACCAGGCAAAGTGGTTGCTCTCTGCCTTTACTTTGCCAAGGCACTGGTTTGTGTTAGAACAGTTGAGGCTGGTTCAAATATTGAGAAATGTGGCTGACCTGGCCAGAAAAGTGTCATTTAAGAGAACTTCAGTGAGGCCTTTGAGAGCTGCAAAAGACATCCTCTGATGAAAACCCATGTAAATGGAAACTCCCAGTGAAGTACAGCTGATGCTGCCTGGACTGTGAGCAGTACAGTGGAGAAACCTACTGCACAACTAGCCAATTTCTTCAGTCCCTGGAGAAAAAAATTAGCATCTAGAATATTAGAATTAGAATATTAACTCTTCCCTCTGGGCAAAACCAATTAGTAGTATGCCATCAGTTAATCAATATGATTGTTTTCATTTACATTAACACCTTTTTTTGATTTTTTTCCCCATTATTCAAAGCTACCCACATCCAAATATATTCTTCAGACACAGAATGGCATTAATCTGGCAAAACACTCAATGTAAAAGCACTGAACATCACAAAAGCATCACATTAATGCTGTACTTGGAATTTATGAGCCTTTAAAATACACTGTTACATGGCATATCTGATACTTTAAAAGAGACTGGTAAAAGGCAATGGTCTTGGGGACAGAGATGCATTAATTGTGCAGGTGGGGTGGCTCTGTGGAGCCTCCAGGATTCATTGAGGCATTCACCACCTGAGCTACGTGAGCACAGAGCAGACCTGGCTGGGTTTCATTCCAATACCTCAGCAGCTGTAAACACAAACTGTAATTGCCATTCCTCACGTGCTGCTGCCTGTGTGTGCCCTGTGCCCCTCAAACACCATCTCCCTAGGCCAAATGGAGGAGCTGCTCATCTCACAGACAAGCTCCCAGCACGATGAACCCAGATGGGGGTTAATTGCTGGAGTGGTGCCTCCCAGTTGTGCATCCTCAGGTCTCTCTGCAATGCTTTTCGTGTGCCAAAATGCACACAAGGTGACCAGCATCAAAAATCCTGCACAGCCCACTGAAACCAGCCACTGTTAGGGACTATGACAAACAATAAACTGAGCAATTAATGATAAAAATCAAGACTTCAAGCGCTGACCCAACACAGAGCAATCACATGCTCTACAGAGGTGAACATGAGCCATGAAACTTAATGGTATTTCTTTAATTGTTAGTGGCAACCTTCACAATCCAGCACTACGAAGGAAAGAATTCAGCATCTCTGGTATTTATCCCTGTTCCCAATGCTCTAAAATAATTCCTGGATCTCACTGCTCCCTTGCATTTCAGATTTACCCTTCCCCCAGCACTGGCAATAGCATGGAATGTTGATGAGCTAATGCTGAAGACTCAGTTTCAAGCCCAAAGTACCTAGCTAGCATTTTTATAATCTGCTTGTGGTTTAAATATACTGTCACTGCAGCTGACCACAACATAAATTAGCAGCTATTTTGAATTTGGCTTGTCTACACAAATTTTAGATACCCGATAACATACCCCATGCCCAAAGCAGAAATTGGATTTTTATTGTCCAAGGAATTTGCTACAGGTCATTATTACTTAAAATTTGCCACCTCCATTACCTCCATTACTCCACAGGAATCACAGATTGGTTTGGGTTGGAGAGGCCTTAAAGCCCAGTCAGTTCCACCCCCTGCCATGGGCAGGGACACCTCCCACTGTCCCAGGCTGCTCCAAGCCCTGTCCAACCTGGCCTGGAACTAATCATCCTTGAATTTTCTACATGAAATAAAGAGAACAGCTATTCTGCTCTGCTCTGATATTTTAACTCATCCATCCCTGAGGTGTGCACATCCAGACACACACACTCAAACCCCAGCAGCCACTTGCTCACCAAAACCTCTGTGATGGTGAAGAAAATTTGAACAGGTAGATGGAAATGGGACGATTGAATAATTCCACCTAGCGCCCCACAACTAAGGGGAACAAAAGCAGCTCTCAGAAGCCTGCCTGCTATGTTTTAATTCTAATGAAGTCCTGAAGAGAGAGGCTGTGAGCAGAGGGAGATGCAGGGGCTGTGGGGCTGGTGTGAGGCGGGAGCGCAATTCTCCACACCACGTGCTCCGTATTTGATGTTCCACCACTCAGCACCGTGAGTGGTGCAGGATGTAAATCCTGAAACCCTGCCTCCTGAACAAAGACAGGCACAGCTTTGTTCAGCTCAGGGCAACTCTCAGTGTTTGGAGCTGAAGAAGCAAAGGGAGGCAGCAGGGTAGCACTAGGCTGTGGCACAAAGAATTTAAAAAAAACACCACACCAAACCAAATCTAAAAAAACCAAACAAAAAACCTCCGCCCCAAAAAAACAAACCAAAAAGCCCAGTACTTCTTGAATGAAAATGATTTTTGTATTATTTTTATTCTGCATTTAACAGACATGGCCAAAGACTGGTGACCATAAAACCTTCAGTATATACTTTGAAAAAACCTTTTTCATCTGCTCAAAACTATAAACATGTGAAAGAAATCCACCAGCTTGCACTGAGAACAGTCACGCAACCCTGATTTTTTTTTCTTTTTCCTCCTTTTCTTTGGGGATACTCTGTAAAAGTGCCACCCCACCATGGAAATTGATACAAGCACTAATGCCTCTTACACATCAGCATGTAATGCAGTACAGAACACGGGTTATACAATACACTATTGTTCAATTACACTGTTAAGCAGTAAAACACTACTTAGGGAGGCCCTTTGCTTGTCAGGGAGACGGTCAGGAGAAACTGTTACTCATTTTAATGAGAAGGAAACAAAACTAACTCCTCCCAAAAGTTGGCTGTCTTTTTCAAGGTAAATTAACACAAATTAGCTGCATTCTTTCATCAGTCTTCCTAGATTGTGTGTTTTTTCAGGTAAAGCTACAGAAAAGCAAGATAAATCTCTGACTGCTCTGTGCTAAGAGTTCTATGCTCACTGAAACAAGCACAGATTATTTCACTACTGAATGATAGACAATTCAGATCGTAAATGCAACAGCAATTACAAAAATCTCTTGAAAAATAATGATACTTTTTCCTATAATACTGCTCTCATTTTTCAATTCTGGCTTCTTCAACAAAGAAAACAGATGAAAGAAACAGCAACTGGTTCCCCACTCAAAAATGTATATAATTTACACTGCCAGTCCTAAGAATTATAGGAAATAATATTAATGAAAAGG
Source organism: Argya squamiceps (assembly GCA_037834095.1). Lineage (NCBI taxonomy): Eukaryota > Metazoa > Chordata > Aves > Passeriformes > Leiothrichidae > Argya > Argya squamiceps. The sequence goes on along the minus strand of JBBMKD010000115.1, from coordinate 9,243,878 downwards.
CTTCCTAAAGAAAGTGAAGCCAATTCCACAGATTTTGAGGTGTTTGGGTTTTTTTCCCTAACTCATAAGCCAAAACCACCTTTAATTGTAATTTTTCAGTATCAGTTGCATCTTTGTCAAAGGGAGGAGATCCACAACCACATGGGCTGTGGGTAACTGGGATCAAAACATGTCTCAAATGCATTAAAAATTTCTGTCCATTGCTGCTGAACTTCTCAGGTGTCACCTGTGAATCCACCTGGGAACTCACCTCTTCTCCACATCTCTCCAGTTGCTGAAAAGCCTTTCATTTTCTCTCTGAAGATGCTCAGTGTTGGCCTGCAGCTTTCCTAGTTTGTCCAGGCAGTAACCAATGAGTTCCTTGATCACCTCTGCTGGGCTTGGGACTTCTTGCAGCTTCAGAGATCCAAGTCTGAACTGGGACACAAAGAAAGAAAGAGTTATTTCAACTGTACAAGAAACTTACACTGAGGCTTTGCTCCAGTAAACTTGAATACATCTTCAATAAGCATAAGAAATACCTTACAGTCCTCCAGTTCAAAGGGAGATAATAAATTTGTCATGCGGAGAATGGAGGAATATGTGGAATAATCTACATGCTAATTATTTCCAGAGGGCCATAATGTTGAGAAGGAATCTGGAGCATCTCTGTGCTGGGCAGGGACTGCGGGAGCTGGGCCTGGTCAGGCTGGAGAAGGGAAGGCTGAGAGGGGATCCCATCAATCCATACAAACATCTCCAAGGGGTGCCAGGGTGGGGCCAGGCTCTGTTCAGTGGGGCCAGTGCCACAGTGAGGAGCAATGGGCATCAAACAAAGCACAGCAAGTTCCAGCCCAGCAGGAGGAAGAACTTCTGTCCATGGAGGGGCAGAGCCCTGGAAGAGCTGCCCAGGGAGGGCCTGGAGTGTCCCTGTGTGGAGACATCCCAACCCAGCTGGACACGTTCCTGTGTCACTGCTCCAGGGGACCCTGCCTGGGCAGGGGCTTGGGCTGGGTGAGCTCCAGACATCCCTTCCAACACCAGGGGTACTGGGATTCGGTGGGTTTTCACAGTTGCCGATTTCCTGAAGCACACAGCTCTGCTTCAAGCCTGTGAGAGAACTGTGAGCTCCTCACTTTTTCAGTGAAGGCGATTTGCAGCCCGTCATCAGGGCTGGGGCACTTGGGGAATTGCAGAAACACCTGCACTGTCTGTTTCCTGCTTTTTCTCCTTCCTGGCATCCAAGAGGCACAGAGCAGCAGTCTTGGGTTAACTGCTGTTGAGAGTAATGTGTTTCAAGTGCTAATAAATACTTTTGTCGTGGGCAGACAGGATGATGATGTGACTCAGGGTCAGATACTGAAAAATAATGAGCATTGTGTGAGGTGCTGTGTCACTTGTATTTCTTGTTAAGAGAAGGTGTGATCTGGTTGTAATAGTTACAGGTTATTGTTGTGATAGCCACTGACAGGACAAGGGGAATGGCTTTAAACTGAAAGAGTAGGTTTAGAGTAGATAATGGGAAGAAATCCTTCCCTGGGAGGGTGGGGAGGCCCTGGCACAGGGTGCCCAGAGAAGCTGTGGCTGCCCCTGGATCCCTGGCAGTGTCCAAGGCCAGGTTGGGCACTGGGGCTTGGAGCAGCCTAGGACAGTGGAAGGTGTCCCTGCCCTTGGAAAAAGATGAGTTTTATGGTTACTTCCATCCAAACCGTTCTGTGATTCAGTGATTTGTTTTTGGTGTTGCAGTGCTGCCTGATGTCCACAGACACATTAAACCAACTCTGTTTATGAGACATCCTCATTGGGATGGGCAAGTGTGGGGAGGGGGTGGCAAGTGAAAATCACCAAATTCTCTGAGAAAAATTTTATCTTCAAAACCCTGTGAGAAACCCCTTTGAGGGACAGGGAAGGTTTTGAAGCCGTATTTTTGGGCCACAGAGAGCTGCACTGCACTATTAAGGAAATCCATGTTAAAAGTGCAGCTCCAGGCTGCCCAGTAGAGGGAAGACACCACCATGCTGGAATCAGTCCAGCAAAGAGCCCCAAAGATGATTTAGGGGGTTTGGTGTGCGAGGTAAGGCTGAGAGAGCTGAGATGAATCAGCCTGGAGAAAAGTCAGTGAGATCTTCTAAATGTCCATAAATACATAGTGGAAGGGAATAAAGAAGATGGAGCCAGACTTTCTTAAGTCAAGACAACACAAGAGGCACCAAGCACAAACTGATAGCTAAATGCTTCCAGTTAAACTGAAGAAAAAATACTCCCTGCTATGGTAATTGAGCACTGAAACAGGTTTCCTAGAGAGGCTGTGGCATCTCCATCCTTGGAGATAATCAAAACCCAAATGGAAACAATCCCGAGCACCCTGCTGCAGTTGACACTGCTGTGAGCAGGAGGAATGGATCAAAAGTCTCCAAAGGTCTCATCCAGCCTCAGCTGTTCTGCAGATCCATGATTCCCTGATGGAATTGGAGAAAAGTCTTTGTTTTATTTAAAGCAATATTTTTCCCCTATGCCTTGCTGTTTTACTATTCAGTTGGTATAAATTAGTGAAATTTCTTGGTGTTCTTTTTTATCTGCCAGCACTGACCTTCAGTTTGCTCTGCAGGTATCCTGTAGCATGGCAGGTGAAGAAGACTTCTTTTTGGCGGAGAAGAGATTCAAGCAGTACTGTGAAGACTTTGTTAAACATTCGCAGCAGATAGGAGATGGTTGGGAGTGGAGAACTAGCAAGGTAAAACAATCAGAGTGTTGAGTTTCAGAAACTCTTGGTGGACTTTTTTTGAGCTGTTGACACTACCACAAGCTGGAACATCCTTTAACAACACAGGAAACAATTTTTTTACACAGCTGGTCCAAGACCATAACTGCACAGGTGTGTTGATGTGAGGGTTTAGGCCAGTGCATGTACTGAAAAGGGCTGTGGCTCTCTGAATCCTGGCCAATCTATCAAAACCCTTTTTCAGCTGTGGGCAGGACCAGACAATGAATGTGGTGTCACTGTGAAATTCAATCCCTCCTACTCTGGGCAACTGCCTGTGGTTTTATATCCACAGTTCACTTTAACCCTTCAGGCTGAAGTAGCACATAGCCTTTATTCTAGATCCTTGGCTCAGTATTTTCATTACAATACCTGTCAGTTGCATACAGCAACCAGAGATACCTGCCAGTATTAATGATCAATTCTCATTATTTGCTGCTTCTCCATAACTTTCAAACCTCTACAATAATAATTACATATTGTTTCTAGGTCATTAATCAAAATTTTAAATAGCACAGGGCTAAGACTAGTCCCAAAGGACCCCATTAGAATCACTTCTTTTATGATGATTTCCCCATTTTTTAAGTTACACTTGAGATCTGTGAATTAATAAGTTTTCATCCTATAGCATGTGTAAGATTAGTGTGGGATTATTTTAATTTTTTAAAATTTCCATTTGTGGAATCCAAAGATATCTTAGGGAATTCTGAGCATGTGTCGTTCCAACTTGTATGTTTATCAACCAAATATATCTTCTGAAATTACACTGACGAATTCTGTCTTCTTTAAGAAAAATGCTTTTACTATACATATTTTTTCATTTACAGAATTATATGTGACTTTTGTTATTTTGCTCAGGATAATGTCAAACTAATATGTGTATAGGTACACAAATTAATCAGTATATGTATTATAGTGTATAAATATATATAGATACATTAGATAAAATATATATTGTTACAGTATATGAAGATGTATTGATACATGCTGGCTTTCTCCAGCATGTAGGTTTTCGTGTTTTCTTTTTTGTGTATTCTTTCTATTGTAGATTTTTTCCTGCTCTAGTTTTAAGAGTTTAATGGCTTTAGTGGTTTCCCATGCTTTCATGAATTTTTTTTTGAGAAAAGTCATGCTTTTTCCAATCATTTTTTACACATGTAGTTGTACATTAATATTAACCCTTTAATAACCCTTTCATCACAGACAATTAGAACTTAAGTAAGAGGGAGGACCTTGAACTTAGATTTGTTCTGTTTAGGAGTTTCTAAAAGAGTGCAAATATTAGCCAAGTGTTACAATGCATCCTTTCTTACAGAAAACCATTTGAAACTTTAGATTTCAGTCCAAGGCTATATTTATGAGGATTTATTCAACAAAGAAAGATGCTCTGAGCTTCTGCTGGGAATTTAATACGTGGGTCAAAGTCTAAACTTTCTGTGAAATAAGAAGCTTTGCTGGAAGTAGCAGAATGAGATAGATTTTTGTTCTCATATAAAAAAATTCTAAGAGGGTTGTTTTCTTTTTTTAATGGGCCAAGTTGGCGACTCTGTGATTTCAGTGTGCGATAAAAACCTGGCCGTGGAGACCATCCATTTATAGTGTGGAGTTTGAGAAGAAAGCTTTTCCTCAACAAGATGTCTCATTGTCTTTTTGCCTTTTTAAATTTTTTTTTTTTTTTATAACCAGTATATGTGTTGTGGGTAGTAGTTTGGGGCACTTTTAATTTTGCTGATGTAATGCACTTGGATCCCATTCCTCATTCCTGACTCACGTGAATAGACCCATTGATAGCAGCGAGACCACACAAGTGAACCAGGCTGGTAGAACTGTGTTCCTGTGTTCCCGTGTTTTCTGTGGAGATTAAATTTAGATGATGAAATACTCATTGTTCTCGTGGAGCTGGCTCTTGGTGCATAAGCTCACATGGCCCAAGCAGAACCCTGTATTTATAGCTGTAAGTGAAATGTTCCAAATGATGTTATTTTTATAATGTGTTTTCTTGGTTTGAGTTTTTTTTCCACTGGAAGAAAGCTGTATAAAAGCTAAGAGCACCTCTTCTGCAGGAGCTGTGGAGCTGAACCTGGGTGCTGCCGTTAGGGATGAATGGTTAAATCTTGCTGTGGAGGTCGAGATTTAACTGAAGCAAACGAGGCCTTGTTTGCTCTCTGCTTTGTGTTTGTTTCATATTTAGTGAGGTTAATCCAGGTAATCATACCAAAAGCTGCATTAGTTCCCTTTGGTTTTTGATACAGCTGCCGTAGGAAGGGACTCCCTTTGCACATTAGTGAGATCGAGGTTCTGGCTACAGCTTTGATTTATAGGGGTATAGAAATGTACAGAGTACAAAACACTACAGAGTGCAGCAGGAGGGGTGCTCCTCCTCCCTGCCTGCTGTGACACACAGTTACCAAACACAGAGACTGCTGGCTCCCTCCATCCCTCCATCCACCCATCCACCCACCCACCCATATTTTTTTTTTTTTGTGGCACTCACAGAATGCAAAGGCTCTGAGGTTTGACTGCACTCAGTTTTGGGGAAAAACTGGTTCAGGGGGGTGGAGGCTCTGTCCAGCCCTGCTCTGGCACTGCTCGCTGTGCTGTAGGCATTTCACCTCTCTGGGTGGCTGCAGCGCTTCCTCTGCTGCTCTTGGGGGGACAAATACCTGTGCAGGCATCTTTCATCCTGCTGGCTCTGTTGGGAAGCTCCACAAGGAGACACTTGAAAGGAACAAGGAGACACTTGAGAGGGTGTTGAGAGTGAAAGAAGTGGATTTTCTATCACCAGTTTAGGCTTAGTTTTTCTTTCACCATTCTCTGCACTCTGGGTTCCTCCCAGCACTTAGCCCTGCAGCCAGGACATGCAGGAAAGTTTGCTGGGTTCATGCTCTTAACGAGATTTTTTGAGAAAATAAGGCATGCAGTAGAATTGAGCAATGTAATTGCCTATAGTGTTATTCATGCTTAAAAATCAATGGAAAAAATACATGTAGAGAGGATTATAGTTTTTTTTAATGTGCGAAACTTGATCAGAACAAAGTAAACAAGTAGCTCATAGTAGGTTTGGAGGTACGTATAATCTACAGTGTCTTTGGGAAGAGAGAACTAGTGTGTCAGTATAAAACCTGTGATGGTTTAAAGGTCAAAATAAATGGCATAAACTGTGTCAGCAATGACAAATTAACTGAAGAGTTAAGTCATAGTTAAATTTGCAGTCTTGTCAAGTAATTGAGTGCTATGTTAATGAATTTTGTAGCGAGACTGTTTTGAATAGAATCCTTTTTCATCAGATGTTGTGCATATGCTCTCTGTTTGTCTAAAATAAAATGTAATGAAACAGCTAATAAACCCCCAATTTATTTGTTTCCTATGAGAAATAAGTCCTCGACATGCAACTACTGTTCTTTGTGTTCTGTACATGCTTTCTCCCTTTCAGAGTGTATCTGTTATTAAATGTTTTCTCTCCTCTTGCTTCTAATTGGGAAAAATAAAATGTGCAGGTAGACAGGCCAGTAATGCAGGAAAGCTCCTAAACCTTTCTCCTGCCACTCTGGGATTGTACAAGGGCACTTAACAGCTGTGGGCCTGGGAAGCAGAATGATAAAATAGCAACTGGGAGAAGGCACAGCTTCGTCTGTTTTCTCTTACGTCTGACTTCAGAGGTGATCAAGAGGAGGAAACAAGTTGTGACTCTGCATACATAAATTCTGAAATGATTTTGTGGTTTTTTTGGTTTGTTTTGTTTTCAGAAATTTGTAAAGTTAGAGGGGGAAACAGAGCAAAACCAAACCAGCCTCGCAAAAGTTGGGAAGTTAATCCTGGCATGAATGCATTGAAATGGGTCAAAATCATTAATTACTCCTCATCTCTTCATCACTTGGTGCACTGCCTTCCTGTTCTTTGGCGCTTATCCTGATCCCCAGGGTGCAGTTGTCTTATTCCATTAATAGCTGTATTAAACTTTATTTTTGCTGTTCAGGTCTTTGACTTCCTTCAACACCAAGAACTGGTGTAAACTATCTGTGAGAAGGTGCTGAGGAGCACTGCAGTCATCGGTGCCTATAAAAAGACTTGGAGCCTGTGCCTAAATACCATGCTCTGTTTATTTTCTAGAACAGTGAAGGCATTTACCATTTTGGTTACAGAAAATTTCTTTTTTCTTTCTCCTTTTCTGAACACAGGACCTTGGTGATGGTTATCTTAGTAAGACACACTTCCAAGTAAGAAACAGACACATCCCACCAGACCTCAAGGAGAAAAACAATGATAGCACTGAACAAATGTTATTTGCACATGTAGAAGTAAGTACAGACTTCTGAATTTATGTGTTTATAAAATAAGTAGTAAAATTAAAAAACACTATGCTAGTAAGTCCTTCCAGCAAGACTTCAGATCCGAAGCTACCAGTGGCTTTTAATTAGTTATAGGAAAACTAAATAATACACCTCATTGAGGTGTACAGCTGTATTGGTGATGAAAATTAGGAAGAAATGGAAAAGATTCCAGTATCCTTTATGTAGGTGTTACCCTGATAGGATAATATTTCTTACAATTTTGATTCACTAACATTAAGGAAACTTTTTTTGTGTGTGTGTTTGGGAAAAGATTAATCATCAAGATTTGTTTATCTTAGAGGTAAATGGTAGTTAAAAGAATAAAGGAAACTTTGAGGTTAATACCCATTTGAAGTGATATTAATTGAATAAGACTTTTATACTCAGTGGCTACTTTCTACTGTGGAGCTGACTTAAAGACTGAGCAATTTTTTGAAACTGGTGGTGGGTAATGAGATGTTCCTGAAGGAAAATAAACATCTTTCTTCCAGAAAATTAAAACTGTTCATTAAACTCTGGTTGGACTGATCTGAATAATTATTTGCTTGCTTGAGTCTGCATTAGACCTCCAGATTATTGACTAATCAGGATATAAATGACAGGGATTCCCTCCCTTCTTATGTTGTTACTATAAATAAGAAAATAAATCTTGGATTATAGTAGACTGAAAGCAATATATTCTCTATGCTATAAGCTGTTGAATAGGTGCATGTGGTATACTTTGCAGTTACCTTTTTCTGCAGTTCCTTTCCTTTTTCCATCAGTACTCTGATTGCCTTTTTTTCCCCACTGAGACTCTGGTACATTTAAGACATTTCTGCTCTGAAATGAGTATTCTTTTGGCCTGGTTTCTGAAGGAAATGGCACTTAAAACAATTGTGCTATTAGTCTGTGATACAGTAATTTCTTCTGATTTTTGAGCTCACTCACAGGTTTCAGCTGCATCTTAAAGAGGGTTAGATATCCAAGTAATTTAACAAATAGCTGAAGCATTTTTCAAGTTTTTCTTTAAATTGTATTCCAGTACTTTGTAAAAAGAGGGCAGATATCAATGCTTCAGGGGTTGTTATTTAATTGTCATTAGCAACAGTGTTTGTATACTTCAGTCCTGACTTGAAACAACAAATTACTGTTTATATTGAAAATTGCTTTTGATGATTGTGACCTTTTTTTTAAAAAAAAAATAACGAATCAAGTCTTGGTTACAGAGGGCATTTTAAAAGAACATCTGTAAAAAGCTGTTGAGTCCTTCTTCTGGAAAGGTGTCAGTTATAGAAAATGTCATAAAACAAAAAAAACTTCAGAGTCTCTAAGATACTGAAATGTTAAATACACCAAAATATTATGATAAATAATACACTGAAATAAGATTCCAGGCCAAGCTTTGTGATTTATCAAGATACTGAAGTGAGTAGTCCTTGAGATATTTTGAAAGATTTCTTTGTTTTGAACCACAGTAATGTGCAGGTTGGAAGGACCCCTTTGAGAAGGAGCCTTTGTACCTGTCGTGTAGGAGCAGTAAAGATGAAGAGTGAAGCAAGAGAAAGGTCTCAGAAAATTATGGAGGTTATAAGACTGTAAGAAAAAGAATTAATTTCTTCTCCAAAATACTCAATGCCTAATAGAGATGATGTCAAATTTACAGTCTTTATTGAGCTGAAGGATAACCAGACTCTTAAAGTTATTTAATCTATCAAATAGGAAAATGAAATTTGCTATGGATATGTAGAGTAAAGCTGTGTGTTTAACACTAAGAAAGATGAAAATGGTGACTGTAGAGAGGTCCATTTTCTTAGGCTAGTTTCTGTGTGAGATGCATGTTGTTTTTCACAGATATTGAGTGCTAGAGACCAGTTCCACTCTAATAACAATCTGTTATTTAAATAGGTGTTAGGTTTGGGTTTTTTTTTGGTTTTAATATATGTCATACTCATAAATCACATGGTGTTACAGAATTACTGCGATCTGTTTGAATAAGTTATTGAAATACATTCTGATGAAAAGCAAAAGTTGTGGTGTTGGTCAAAATTAGAAACGTTTCTTCTTGCTATATGTATTCAATATTTACTTTTTTAATTAATAAATTTTATTTTTATATATTGGGAGCTTAAAGAAACTCTAAATAAGAAATTAAATTTATTTTGTAAAAAAAGGCCATTGACTGCTAGTTGCTTATTTCACAATTTTCAGTTCCAGAATTGCTGTTATGTTCTTTATTTTTCTATATTGTATCTGTTATTTTTATCTTATTGGAATATTTCCATCTGTCTAATCTGATCTCCTCCAAGGTGTGGTAGATACGATGCATGTGCATGTAATAATGTAATTAACCAGGAACAGTAAGAAAGGAAAAATACAGAACTTAAGATACAAGCAACCAACATTCATTGTTAGGAACAATCAGTGTTGACACAAATTAAAAAAAAACCCCTGTGCTGTAGAATATGCCAGGGCATAAGAGGTCAGAAGATTTTCCTTCCCTCATCCTGGAAATCCAGTTCGAAGGTTAGAAATAGAACGTTAGTTTTGGCAGACAAGGTGAAAATTTGGAGGAAAATCAGAAGACAGACTTTTGAAGTTGGGTGAAGTTGATGTAGAATAAATCATAAATATATTGTATTTATGTATTGGGGTACAGTTAGGGTGTTAAAACTGCAGAAAAGCAAAAATATTATTGTCCTACTCATTTTTAGTCTGTGAAGAGACACTGAAACCTAATGATATGATAAAAAAATACACAAATAGCCTGAAGTAATGTTATTCAAATAGCAAATCAGTTATCAGTTATCACAGTATCAAAAGTGTGCTAATCTTGTGGGATCTACTGGAAACCTGACCAATTTACTTGGAGTTTGTTTCATCTCATTGATTAGCATGGATGCTTAGTGTTTCCAACTTTCCATTTCATTGATTGGTGTCTAAATATCAGGAGCCTTCCTGGTGAAGGAGTGATGAATAACTTTGTATTCTGGTCTTTTCCACAGAGCAGTCTGTATTATGTGCTGGTTCCTTTTATACAAGTTATGTTTTCATCTGAAAACCAAGAATAAAATTCTATGTGGGTTTCTTTCTGCTTATTTTAGGTATCTGCAATACAGAGCTTGTCACTTAAATCTTTGTTTCAGCCTGAGGAGGTAAAAAAGCATTTTTTGGGTATAAATCAGTTGACCTATTTTAGGTGTCTCCACTAAGAGAGAATGAGTCTAAAAGTGTGTGCTTTTCCTCAGGGGTGATTGAGGTTAAGCTCCATGGCTGTAGATGCCTGCATGTTGTCGTGTGAGCTCTATTCCACAAAAGGTGGCTCTGGGCTCCTAAAAGCACTGGGAATTTGTGCTGGTGACTTCACTGGGGCTGAGATTTCACTTTGGTGCTGAAGCTCATACTTAGTTGAGGGTTGTGCTTTGAAAAGTAGCAACTTAAAGACAGTTTAAGGGAGTTTATCTTTTTATACTTGGCAGTATCTCAGTTCTCAAGCTCTTTATCTTAATGAGGTGCTTGGGGGATCCTTTCTTAGGCAGACCCTATTTTTCCATTTTTCCATCTTCCTAGAAGAGGATTCACACTGTTCTTCTGGGACGCCATCCTCTGTTTTTTGTGGTTTTAGTTTAATCAAGATGTTTATTTCAACATTCTGATTGGTAAACAGAAACTACTAATGACATTGTGACTGATGATAAACTTTAGGCCAAGTTGGTGGAGGACACCCTTCTGACCAGTGAGATCAGATTCAGTCCCTTGGATATGAGCTGAAGAGTCATAACAGTTTAGAGTCTCTTCCAAAAGAATAAAAATAGCCTGCGATGCAAAGCAAGGGACAGATAGGAACACACAGGTGCCATTTGAAAATTTTTTAGTTGCCATTTTGTTCTGGTTAAATTTTTATTGAATCAGTTGTTGTCTTTCTGAGCTGTTCTGACTTTATGCCAGCTGAGTGTCATCTGTACTTTTCCACAGACAGCATAAATCTTGTGTAACCACCATAAAGCGTTCTGGCTAATTCAACAACAATCTTCAGTATGTATTCTTTCTTGATCCAAATCAAATCTGTCCTCCCAGGACATCTGTCAGGGTCTTTATCTGTGCACATGGGACTGTGTCTTCTTTTCTAGCAAGGACAGAACAGTTACATACATTATTGCATGAATTGTTGATAAGGTGAAAAATACTGTGCAAGATTCAAAGTGAGGGTAGTTCTCCTGCCTCAAAGAACTTATACTCTAAACAAGTAAAATGTGAAAATCTGGATTCACTTTATGCATTCTTTTTGTTTGTTATTCAAATAGCCCAAGGGAAGCAATAACTTGGAGTAATAATTCTCAGTGTGTGGTGTGTCTCAGCTCCTCTGGGTATTGCAGAAGTGAGTCAGCATGGAACCATTCCTGGAGCTGGAGCCACTGCCACTTTATAAAGGAGTGGGCAAGTTGGGAATGCTGAAGGTCTGTTTGTACCTGATACTGCTTTTGGAAAATGAGCACTGGGCCCCAGCAAACATGCTGATGAAGTTATGCATTTGCTGTATTGTGGGCTTCACCTTTGTTGGCAGCTGTTGAGAGTTGGTGAGGATTTGCCTGATGGGGGGTGTGAAATGAGTCTGACATCTTTCTTAAACGTCGTAATTCCGTAAATTGCTGTTCAGCTGTGCTTTAAAGTTTGCAGCAAATAGAAAATGACAATTTTTAGCAATTATTAATCATTTTTTCTCTAAACAAATGCAGTATTTTTGCAATTAAGAACCACTCCTTTTTCTTTTTTTTGGTGCAAAAATAAATAAGATGAATGCAGTGTAAACATTTGCATAACCACAGTATTTTTTGGATGGTTAAGTGAAAACCCAGCAAACAGTGCTTAAGGAGAAAAATGTAAATACATTTAATAGAATCCAGCATTCACTGCAGGAAATAATGGAAGTACCTTAGTAAAGAGGGAGAAAATCAAGTATTGCATACCTAAAACATCAGTTTGTAGTAAATGTGTTGGGCTCAAGAGCAGTGAAGTTGCTTGTGTACCAGCACCGTTTTCACATGCCGCATCACAGAAATGAAACCCAAATGGAGACCTGTAAAAACTAAATCAAGACACTACTTATGCTGAAGAGTTCTAAAGGGTATTGCAAAACGCAGTGAAGATCCTCGTGATTTTGCTTAAAAATCTATTAATCTGAAAGTGGAATTAGCCTTTATTAAACCACAGGAAAATATTCCAGTGTGGATTTTATTAACTCTTGTCTACATGGAAAGGCTTGGAAAAATAACGGCATTGTTTAGAAATCTCAAGGCTGGAAGGAGCTTTGGTGTAGACAATTACACCCCTTCCTCAAGCTGGACAGCCTTCAGAAAAAGAAGAATGCCTCAGACAGAAGCCACCCGAGTCCCAGTCCTGCTTTGGGGCTCCTTCCGTGAGGGGATGGCTGAGTCTTCAAGGAGGAGGTTTAAATGCTTCTGCTCCTGTAAAGTTCTGGAGGCATGGGAAGGTTTTGTCTCCCACACACAGACCTTTGTGCATCATTTTCTGTGTGTCACATTGGAATCCTGGCAAATCTTGTTAGCAGTAGTTACATTTAGTTTCCAACAGCTTTGATGACATGCTGTTGACTTGACTGTTGTTGAGGGTGGTGGGACCCTAATCTGAATTCTTTATCTTGCACATTCTTTGACTGCTGTTCTGTTTTACCCACTAATAACCTTCCACAAATCTTAGGAAATATATCAAAAACGAGTATATAAACTAATTATGATGCTTTTGAGAGAGCTGAAGGAGCACTTTCTATGACCTCCAAAAGTGATTCGTTTTCTGTTTAGATGCTAGCGTGGAGTGATTTCAACTTTTTATCTGCCATCTTGGTATTCAGAGCTGTCACTTAATATTAGCAAATAAATTCTACATCAGACACAGGAAAAGATGCTCTAATTCAGGTTTGGTAACTGAATGTGACAGTTTAGTTGGAGTTACCCTGGTTGAAGGCATGATGTCATTCCAGCAGAATGTCTTTCTTCTGCAGTAAATAAACCTTCATTTCCTGTGGAGCATGCACTGAGGCTATGGGAACTGAAGGTGATTTTCCCAGAATCTGAACTTTGAGAGAGTGGTAATGCCAGTGACAAAACTGTAAGCTCACCCTTTTGTCCTGGTGATCCTGTGTTTTAGATATTAAAAAGGGGAATTGTTGTTTTGTTTCCATTTAGTGCATTTTCCCATGATGTCTGGAAAGGTGTTTTGAAAAAAAATCTATATGGTGCTTTCAGAGCATCTAGACAAGATCAAAATCAGAGTAAAGTATTTACACTTTTTAAATTCTTCAAGTTAAAATTTAATTAAATAATTCTAGTTTGATTTAATGTCATAAATGTATGTTCTGGTGGAGTTTCTTAGTACAGTAAGTCATTATTATGAGGTTGTAAAAACCAGTTTTTAAAAATTGTGCCAGAGTGGGCTTGAACTGTGGTTGTCTTCACACAGCGAATAGTGTTAATTTACCTTAGAACTGTGTGATTGCATATACAGCAGCAGTATCAGAGATATGTAGGCCACACAGTCATTCACCTACATGGACTGTGTGCTTCCCCTCTCAACTTGCTGGATTAATATGATTTTTTACAACTCTTGGTGACTCTTCCATCAAATGTTTTGATGCTTGGCATGCCTTAATAGCTGGGCAAAACATCAAGAGATCCCAGCTTCTACAGTTTTATCAATGGAAAGGCTTGTGAGAAATTAAAATCTGTTTTTCTGTTTCCAATTTAAAAAATATGACTGCTGTGGTCTTAGTAGGAGAGACAGTTTTGAAAAAAGACATTTTTTCTTTGTTGTATTGTTCACTCCCCCCTCTCTCCCTCTTTTTCTCTCCTCCAAAAAATGTTCAAAATGAGCTGCCATGAATGGAGGAGGTACTGCATGGATGGCCATATCAACAGTGCTTATGTTGGCACGTCTGGCCACACTTTGGCTTCCTTTTATTTAACATATTGAAATGAATGCATGTTGTAATACAGCACCACTATGACGTTTTCTAAGCAGTGCTGTGTGCCTGGGGATAATGGGAATGAAGAGTTTGGGGAGATCTAAGATCCCCAATTTTTATGCATTCTGATATCAATACTTTAGGATGCAGTAGAACATGATGTATTTTGCTCATAGTTGTTCAGAGTTGTTTAATCACTGAGATGCACACATGGCAGAAGGATTTTTCTCCAAGCACATGCATTGAGATGTAAAATATCACGGAAAGATTAATGTTACCGTTCTTGCGTTCCTGAAAGCAAATCTCCAGAGTGTTTGTAACAACCTGACCTTGCCAGGTGTAGATAAATTTTGTAGATAAATAAACATTTTCAAATACTTAATGACATTAATACACAAATGAGAGACATGACACTGTAGTGTTTGTCAATACTGTTTTACCACAATAGAAACAAAATCACAATCTTGTCAATTGTTAGCATTTTACTTTTAATGGTGAACTTCAAAACATTTCATGTTTCCAGCCTTGCATACATGCTTGCTTTAGTTTCTCTTAAATTAAATTGTGCTGGTTCAATGTTATGCTCTAATTTTCTGGGGATGATGATGCTCATCTGTATTGGAACAATGCTTTTATTTTGGCCAAGTGCCTGTGTTTTTAGCAGTGTCATCTGATTATCTTTCAGTGTGTTTGGGTTGCTCGCCTGCAGCACACAGGTCGTGTTGGCTCAGAACGAATATTGCAGATTTAGGGCCTCAGAGTGGCTTCCTGAGAACCAGGCTAAATGGCCAGACTTCCATATGTTGCTGCTTTGTGGAAAATTCATGGTTATTGTCCTTTTGGCTGTGAGGTCCAACTGTGAGTTTTGTTTCCTTCCCAACACCATCTCACTCTCATTGTCTCTGAACTCTCAAGATACATGAAAAAATGCTTTTCGCCCCTTTGTTACTAAGAATGGTTGTGATTTTCTGCTCTGGAAAAAGATGCAATTCTTTCCCCCCCCTTGCATGATAAGATTTTCTTTACCATAAATCTTTTTGTTAGCCTTATTAATTAAGAAGCAGCCACTGCTGGGTTTGTGTTAATATTGTAAATAAAGCAGTTTACCTTTTTTCTTGAGGTCAGAACGTGGTGTTTCTCGTGAATACTATAGACTTACATTGTGTAATCAGTGTGTGATTTTGAGGTCAGTTCCTTTCTACATATAACTAAAGAGCATTGAAGTTCACTGAAACTTAAGAACTTGTGGTGCAGGAAAGTGTGTTCTACAGTTACAAATTATTTTTCATGAATCATAAAAATATCTTACTTTTCCCCATATAGACCAACACACAGAGAGGAGACGCTGCTTTTTTACCTTGTAGGAGTCATCTTAATATATATACTTTAAAAACATGTCTATATATAAAATGTGTATATAACATAAGACTTTTTTTGTACTGCACTGGTACTCAACATGATGCTGCCAATGCAGAGTGTTAAAATTTGGTACTAATGTGATTATGAATGCCCCAATTTCAAAATTTCTGTTCTAGTATACGGCAGAAATTAATTTGGTTCTGTCAACTTATATGAGACAGGTGTTTTCCTGAATGAGCAAGACAATATATCTTTAATACAGAGCAGATTTTTTTTTCACTTGAATTAGGTTTGTTAATGTTATGTAATCTTTCTGCCCTGGTTTGCCAGGGACTAGTTCAGGCAACACTTGGACATGCTAACTGACTTTTTAAATGAGACACTCACTTCTACTGACTGCAAGATGCTGAGAGCACATCCTGAGCACAGGGGACATTAATGCTGGGGGATGGAAAATACACTTCTTGGCATAAATGGGAGTATTTCGCTTAATGGGTGGCTTTCTCATGGTGATCTGTGGTGGTAGCAATGAAAATGAATTATTTGAGTTGACTCAAACATCTCTTACCACCATTTTGCTCTGAACTCTGAGGAAGATATAATGTCATACATTAAATAAGATTTAAGTTTTCTGTTTGAAGAGGAAAACAATAAAGTGTAAGAACTCATTGTGATCATGAGATAGACATTTTTCTGGGATAAGTGATCAATGTAGTTGTGGAAAGGCAGACGTGTCTAGTATGGGGGAGAGAAAGCTGAGAGATGAAAGGCTTGTGCCGTAGGTCATACTTTATAACATACAGTTTGTGTCCATCTAGTGATTTTTGTAATATGATCATTAGTGTTTCCATCTGTATTTTGTGTTTTCCCCTATTTGATAGCTTGCCAATAAAATTTCTTTCCCAGACAGCTGAACCTAGCTTGCAGACTGACAGGGCACAAAACCCCCCCCCACCTTCAAAGGAAAGCACATAAAAAAGCTTAGAAATCACCCGAAAGCGTTAACGGCTCTGTTGGCTGTTACACGATGGGATGCAGGAATTGCAATAATGTTCTCTTCCATCTGGTGCCTGCAAACTTGCTGTTTTCGGAGGCTTTCACTGCTGTACCAAACTGTTCACTTATTCATTCTTGTGTAGTTGCCCGTTATTCTTTGGAAAAGACTTGGGTTGAAAGCGGCTCGGTTCTTTGTTACAGAAGTGCTCAGTGTCAAACACATTACAAGGAGATGTCAGTCCAAATGCAAATACCATCAACTCTCAAAGCCTCTCCGCATGTTGTGTATATTTGGAATGTGCTGTGAAGGTGTAGTCCCAGGAGCAAGGATCTTGACTGACAATACTCAAAGGAAAATCATGCCATAATCTGTGCCAAAATGTCTATCTCAGGCTGAAATTTCAATTTCCGCTTTAAATTTCCTGGCTTGTGTTAGCTAACATTACAGCCTTGGTTTTCCTTCTTTTCTTAGGATCTTGGTGGTTATTTTCTTTGTTGCATCTGGACTGGTTAATTTTCGGGAAGGTGAGATAGCAACCGAGTGAAAGGTGTCACTCTGAGAGGGAGGAAGGGTTTAAGGAGCTAAAGCAAGTGAAGACACAATTTTTATTGCCAAACCATGAGATGAAGGAGATATATTATAAAGTATATAATTTTTGAGCACAAACCACTTAAAAATGTCCAACTCTTTGTCATCCCTGAACACCCCTGAACATCTCTGAACTTCAGATGTTCATACAGCAACAGATGTGTGTTCATAGTAAGACAGGTTAGCCATCACCTGTCACACATGATCCTCTCCCAGAATTTAGTCTCCTCAGTCCTGCAATATTGAGTGGGTACATTAACTTTTTAATAGTTTCCCTGAAAGTATTACAGGAATTCCCAGCATTCTGCTCGTTTTAGTTGAATGCTATGTAATAATGTACATTTATATAAATCTTGTGTTGATTTCAGAAGTTGTGAGCAGTATTGGGGTGTGTTGAGATGACCTTGGAAACATTCATTTCAGTATATGTAAATTTTCAGGTGCTGTACAATGTGCCTTTGTCTTTTTCTGCATTTTTTTCTGGAAGCATTTGGTGCTATCTGTACAAATGTGTCCATGGTAGTTGTGTGTGGCATCTGGCACTGCTGTATTTCCACATGCTGCAGGTGTAATGTCTGAAATACCAGCCACCAGGTCTGCTCTTGAGGGCCTCAGGGCTTTTAGGATGAAAGCTTAACTCTCATAGGCAGGTATGTGGGAGCCAGTGGTTGTGCCTGTTTTTGACTCAATTCCTTTGGAAATGCTCTGGAGATCACTTAAGATTCTGTTTGTCACCACAGTGTACTCTTGAGGTTGTTTGCCAGTTTTTTGTGCTTTTGAGTATTTGTAAATAAAGATCTTAACCTGCTTGAGTTCAGGCAGCAGCAGAACAGACGTGGGTAGATGGTCATGGTGACCTCCAAAACCAGTTATTTTTTCACCAATAACTTGGAACTTTATCCCTGAATATGATTTAATGAATCTGCATTGTGTCTAGCTTAAGAAAATGGAATTCCATCTTCCAACTTCAGTTAGTACTTGTGAAACTTCTGTTTTCCCTCCTATATATTCAGTGAAATCCATACTTTTGGAATGTTGGTAGGTAATACTGATCTTTTTGGAAGGGAGGTGTGTCAGAAGACTTAAATGTTGTTACCTGGGCCATACAATTTCCAGCAGTTGTGGAAGCTGAGGCAGGTGTCTGAGCTGACCTGGACCTTGGCAGCAGTGGGTCCTTTGCCTCTCTTCAGCAGCAGCTGCTGAGCACTAGATGCTTGGGAAAATCAGGCCACAGAGGCACTTAAAGGGAGCAAAGCCAATCCCAATGAGGATCTCTGAGTTTGAAGGCGTCGTCCAAGATTTAGAAGCTAAGGCAAGGTTAAGTGTCTTGAGTAGTTGCACAGGTTTGCAAGAAGTAACACAAGGGCTAGAAAAAGCTTCCTGTATGAAATCCTGAAACCAAGTAGGATGCATGGAATATATTTAAACTTCTCCTTTGTGGGATTCTTGTCTTTCAGCAGAGTCACAGCATGTGTTCTAATACATGTTTAATGTATGTTTAATTATTCTAGTCTTTAAGATGCTGAAGTGTAGTTAAAAATTGAAGAGAATATTGAATCAAAATTTTGATCCCATGGTCTGTTATAAGCTAGAAATATTTAGCATTCAGAAAAAGAAATATTACTACTGCTATTATTACTACTGTCCATTTAAATACAAATGTAAATGGAAGACTGTCTCATGGGTTTCTAATTTTTAAAATATTTCTAATTGCTGTCTGTTGCTAGATGCTTAAATTCCATGTTCTCCAGGTTTTGTCCTATATTTTAAAAGGATAGAAACACATTTGCTTTTAACATCAGATGTAGTTTTTGTGTAACTGCACAAATTTGAATTCTGAGAAAAATGTTAAACATTGGAAAGATGAGACCACAAAAGGTCTGCTGCACCACGGTTAGCAAGGTATAACACTTTCCTTTGGATTGTGTTAGAAAACCTGTTTTGATCTGTTTTTCTGTGATATGTGCTTCAGTCTCTGCCCTTGCTCCTTTCTCAGAGATTCTTCTTTCCGTGGAGTGATGCTAACTACATTTGAGTTAAGTAAAGGTTTTTAAAGATAATTAAGCTTCTGCATGTTTTATGGAGGTAAGTGGCTGAGTGCAGGACAGGCCATGAAAATTCTCTGCCTGAGGTAACTTACTGTGTGCCAGAGAATCTACACGACAAAGGCCTTTGTTAACACCCCAGCAGGGGAAAGAGCCCTCTCCTTCCTTGGGCCTAAGACTTGTTGTGGATCTGAAGGATAGTAAAATCAGCCAGACTAAACGTTTCAAAGTAATTCCAGGTAAGTCTGGGCTTACAGTATTTAGCAAGCAACTTGATAAGCTATTTCAAAATATTTTGTCATCTGAATTTGAGGCAATGCAAATAAATAAATGTGAATTGATTAAAGAACTATGCTGGCATAAAAAAACCCCTGCTTTCTTGTGATTGATTTTTTTGCCCCCATTTTCCTCAAGTGCCTTTGCTTTGGGGGGACAGAGAGTGAATGTGAGTAAAGGCACCCTTGTAGTCCTGGCACAATATGCAAAGTACATGGACATTAAAACATTGCATTCTTTGGAGAAGCCCAACTTAACATTTGTCCCTGTGAATGGCAGATTTGAATGCCTATGAACAGTGGGAATACCTTGGCAAGGTGTTTTTTACTCCTCTGTTAACCAGGTTTGTGGTATTGGACTTTATTTCCTGCACCAGGTTTTTTACCTCATCTACCAACTCTACTGATTTTCTTTGTCTCTGCATGGAAAGGGCTGCCACAGTAGGGTCTCAGTATAGAATTTTATTTGAAACCCATCTCTGGAAATACCTCTAAAAATAACTAGACTTTAATGTCCTTTTGTGAAAAAAAGTCTTTCTGAAAACTGCTGAGATAATACTGTGACAAAAATCTTGGTAAAAAAGAAGAAATAGAAAAATAACATGAATGGGGTGGTTGGCGATGTTTGTCAGTTAATGTACTTCATTACCTTTAAATGTAATCCCTGTTCTGGTACACTTAGTTTTCTGGAAGGTGTTCTCACATTATTTCAAATAACTGGTACTTTCAGATTTTGTCCATTGGTATTTTAAACTGGTTCTGAGAATTCACTTTTACCTGTTGTTTTTCAAAGGCCACTCTAAATCACAGACCTTGTTACCATGTGTAAACAGCTGTAGCAGGTGTTCCATCATCCCTTTTTTCGGTCAGGTCTGGGAATCCTACTGTGATGAGCTGTTCCTTTACATGTGTGAAACCCTTCATGAAGGACAGCCCTCCTCAAAGATGTAAATAATATCTAATTAAAAAGCTTAATCAGTTTTCTTTTGTGATTGAAGAACATTTAATGGCCATGCATGAGTAATACAACAAAGTGCTTAAGCAAATCAAATCAGAATCAAGTGCCTCAAAGTTTTTAAAATAAAATTATTAAGAATAGAACACTTGACACTTTGAGCTGAACTTATTAATAATTTGTAGTCATAAAGGGAGGGAGTGAATGGATGAATAGAAAGAAGTGTGAAGAGTAGGAGGGAAGTGAGCTGATGCAATACCTAGGTAAGGAAGGGGATGAGCCCATTCTAGTACTTTACAGCCTTTTTTTTTTTGATAATACCAGAAATGAGATTGCAAATAGTTTAATTTTCAGCAGCAGGAGAGCAGAAGAGTAGGTTTTCCCTGCTTTTTCTTTTTTTTTTCCTTTTTCCCTGTCCATTTTTTGAATTGTCTTTTACTTAAATTTTCCCCTACCAGTATAAAAAAACTCTTAGATATTAAAAAATTTCTTTTCTTGGTAGAGTAGAAACTGCTGTATTCAGTTGGTCTGAAGTAAAGTATTTGTTCTACAATAATAAGAAAAATACAGAAAGCTTCTTCAATACTTCCCTCAAAAAATAGCTTTGGGAAGATACTTGTTGAAGGACTGTAAGTCAGTTTGAGAGGATTTACAACTTTTTAGTTTAAAAGAACAGTTGGAACAAATTTTGAGTATGTCACTAATTGAATTTGAACTCAGACTTGTAGAATTATTTTCCCCCACTAGTCTGTTGCAAGTGGTTTGTTGATAACTATGGCATTATTAAATTTAATTACTATTCTGGTTATTATTTCTAGAACTGTTAAGAGGCTTTGGTTTATAACAGTGGATTTCTCTCAGTAGTTGTGTTTCTTCATGAGCAAAACCTGAAACTCCTTCAGACTTGGTTTTAGCATGTAGTAAGAATTACAGAACAGCTGGCCTGAGAAAACAGGCTTGAAAAGATATGTCATTAATTGATTCTATTTAAAATAAATAGATGGACAACTTGAGTGTTTATGCTTCTTAATTTCCAAAGGGCAAATTTTAATTTCTGGAAGAGATTTAATGGTTTTGATTGAAGCATGCTTCACCATTCTTCAAGCAAATGTGTAGGATAGTCTGAGAAGCAGCTATTGTACCAAGATCATTAGGTACCCCAACATTTAGGAATGGTACCAAAGTATACCTTAGACTTTTTAAATTCAAGAATTTTCAGAAAGAGAACCTGCTTTATATATAGAAAATAGGTCTGAAAAGATGCTGAGACAAATACCAGAAGGTTATGTAATCCTGCATATAGCAATATTAAAGAAAGAGAAACCAGCCCAGGGAAAAGATTGCAGAGAAAATATATTTTGCTCTGTTCACCAGGTAAATGGAAATAAATTCCTATTTCCAGTAAAATGTTATTTCAGACAGAGTAGGATGTCTGGTGTGGATGGGTCTGATGACTAACTACTGCAGATAGTAGATGCTTCAGTCAAGGGGAGAACAATTTTTGAGAGAAGATCATGAAGAATAAAGTAAGAGATAACTTCTCCCCTAGAATTTTTGTTAAATGTCAGAAATCTTTTTTTTTTTTTTTTTTTTTTTTTCTATTACAAAAGGCAAAAAGCTATGTATTTATTAGTCTGGCATCAGTGGTATTAAATTTTTTCAAAGAATTTCTTAAAGGAGATTTAAGTGAAGGTTGAATATGGAAATAGGATGGAATTCAAGATGATGTTACAGAAGGTAGTGGATTGAATCATTGAACCATTGAATACTGAACCATTGAATATTGAACATTATCTATGATCTGGCAAAATAACTGAGTGACTGGACAAAAACAATTCAGTGCTCCTAATCCATGTAGAGTTTAGTAAAACTTTTTATCAATGGCCCACAGGAAAGCAAAGGTGTGTGACAATACCACAAAAATTCACTCTCAGACAAATCTCATATTTTAAATTGTAATTGCAGGACAGGGAGTTGGAGAGGGTTAATGAAATTTGCTGATGGCAGAATATCTGGAGGCATTGTCAGCACAGCAGAAGGTAAGAAAATCCTGTGGAGAGAGCCAGAGGAGCTCGAGGATTGGCACAACAGAATCAAGATGAAATTTAGTGGTGCAAAGTATAAGGTCATGTACTTGGGGAATATGGGTAAGGTAATGCTGCTTCAGAAGCTTGTGTCTCATGAGTTGGAAATTACTGAGGAGGAGAAGAAATAAATGGATGTTTTAGTTGATCATAGGATTACTGTGAACTGCTCATGGGCATGAATGAAATAAAGACAGTTTTAGGTTTTGTCTGGCTATTGCTCTCTGATGGAATTGATATTAAACAAGGATGTTGAGGGCTTGTCTGTCACGTTGTATGTTTAGTTACAGCTACTCCCACTGAAACAAAAAAACAAAAAACCAAAAAAAAACCCACCAAGAAACCAAAAAAACAAAAAAAAAGAAAAAGAAGAGAATTAAAATATAACGGATTTTTTATGTTGATTGAAAAAATCAGATTGGAAATAGAGAAAAGAACAGAAGAATGCCTGTCTAGCATTTTAAAAATAAAGCCTGAAAAGAGAATGTGATTTATCTCTGTTAATACAGTGGGCAAAAAAGTTTTGAAATGCCAAGGAATGAAAAAAAACTCCTTAAACTAAACTATGATGTTGGCATGAGAATTGAGAGTTATAAACTGAACTTGGATAAACATGCACTTGAACCAGAGAAGTGAGATGCTGAAATGCTTTCCAAAAGGAGCAGCAGTATCCTGAAGTCAGTTGGTTTGCAGATAAAACCATATAAATCTAGAAGAAGGCATTCTATGATGTTTGGTACCTATGGTAGCGAGATACTGAACTTCATCACCCAGGAGGTGCCTTAGTCTCCTGTTTCACTGATCATTGTTCATTTGTGTTATCTGTAGCTGCAGTGCAGGATGCACATTTA
The DNA here is from genome assembly GCA_037834095.1 of Argya squamiceps. Lineage (NCBI taxonomy): Eukaryota > Metazoa > Chordata > Aves > Passeriformes > Leiothrichidae > Argya > Argya squamiceps. The sequence goes on along the minus strand of JBBMKD010000115.1, from coordinate 9,220,695 downwards.
CAGTTAATGCCTTTGCTTACATGTAAAATCAGATTGTGCAAGGCTGTTTGAAGAGCAATGAAATCAAAGCAGAGATTGCACAGGAATGAATATTTTGCCTGTGTGAAACAGGACCCTCATTTTTACATAGCTCCGTGAGAGGAAGTTTCACTTTTGGCCTTGATAAGGGGTCCTGAAAGCCTGGGATCTGATTTTTAGAGTGTGTGATCCTCAAAATCCCTCAGATTTTATTCTTTTAAAAAGCTGTTTCCCTAGTTCTGTTTTCATGTGAAGTTCAGCTAGAAGTTTCCTCTTTTATGCCCTGATGGATTAAAGAAGGAGAATGCTGGAAGGTTAGCCATTTATTTCACCTTTGTAGCCAAGCTTTGTTGTGAAATGGAGAAACTCTCTGGTCTTAAAAAATGCATTTTTAATGACACGCAATTTTAGATTGTTAATAGCTTTTGATTTTTACCTTTCCTTGGTAATCTTGTTTCCAGCTTTGTTACCAAGAACATAGTATTTTCCTTTCCTAGGTGGAATTTTTTTTCATTTGTCAGTCATTGGGTGTTGAAAAGGAGAACTGACAGTCTTCTCCAAGAAGAGGAGAAAGGAAACAGGAAAGCAGCAGGGATGTAGAACTGGAGATAAATTTGGGATTTTCTGGAGCTCTGCAGGAGTCCTGCCAACTGGAGGGGTCCATGAGCACCTGGAGTCTCTGAAGTGGTAGAAAAACACCCTGGCAGCATCTGTACAGAGTGCCTTAGTTGAGGTTTATACTAGAAAAAAGAAAAGCTAACCCTGATGACAGAATTATAATTTTATGTGATAAAATTTAATATTAATATGCTCTTTTTAGGTTAATTTTGTTTGAGTGACTCAGACAGTTCCCAGCTGTGATTATAGCAAGGATATGAACACTGTCATGTTTCCTCATGGAAATGACAGGGCTCGGAGCAGACAGCATAATTGTTTGCTTTTCTGCACAGGTACAGATGTGATTACACTGCTTTTATTCAAAGGAACAAGTTCATGGGACTAAAGAAGTTGTTGTGTAAAGTATCAGAGACAAAGACTTAGTGGAAGGAAACGTGAATATAAAATAGAATGAGCATTAAGTAAGTAGTGATAAACATTGGCAACTCAACAGATTCCAACCTTATACCTTAAAACCAAATTAAAACCTGCAATAGCTTTATTTCACTTTCAACATGGCATATGCTTTTTCTTGAGGCTTGTCTCTAAAACTAAGAATTCAGTATCACTATTTATTTTTATATTTTACGTTTGCAAAGTTATATATTTCTATCCAGCATTTTTTCCTTTGCCCGTTCCAATTTTGGCTTGATTCTATGTTTATTACTTAATATCTTCAGTATCAACAATTCCTTTAATGCCTATGTGGTTAAGAGATAAGCAAACAAAAAAAAGAAGTTATTTTGAGAGCACCTAATATTAAAGGGATGAAAGACACAGAAGTTCTGTTGAACCATGGCAAAATGGAGCAAAGCAAATGCATCCTAGCTGGTCAGTCAGTTTTGGAAAGCTGATTCCAGCTCTGTGTTACACAGTCATTATCCTTCATAGTTTTAAGAAAATATATGTATTTTTAGTTTTTGTTATAAAATCCGTATTTCTTTTTCTTTCCTGTGTTCATCTTCACTCCAAAGACTATATAAAGAATAGATATTTTCTTCTACAGTGGAAAATGTGGGAAAAGAATATGTTCAGATGTGTTTTAAGTATGTTTTTGGCACCTATTTCTGTGATTAATGCTCTTTTGAATAGAAGACAAAATTTTCAAAAGTGTTAACCCTCCTAGTGTTTAAATTATATTTTCAAGTTAAAGATACAAACAAATCTTGCATTTACTGTTGCTTCTCTGGCATCCTGGGTTTACACTGGAAGTTACTTACTAGCATGGCAATATTATTAATTCTTACAGACATGGTTGTGAGCTATAAAGTGACTAATTGGGGTGGTGGGGCTTTTTGTGTGTATTTTTTTGGTGTTTTCTTTTTTTTTTAATGTTTGGAAATACTCAGCATTTTGGCAGTAGGGATCAGGGTAACTAAATTATATTCTCTGTTCTGTTGTGAATTTGATACGTGCGTTTGATCAAAGCTGTTCACTTTTTTGTCTCTGTTTTCACAGAGTAGCTCTTGCTTGTAGGGGATAGAAGCAAACAGAACAAAATAACTGTAAAAGCAATCTTGATACAGAATATTCAGTGAGTTCTGTTTTGTCACTTTGTATTGGAAATCCTTCTTAAAGTATTCAATGAAACATTAAGGCAAGAACTTTACCTTAAATTAGTCCATCTCTGCATTGCAATGTTTACTTTCCTTTCAACTATTCCTGTGTTAAACAACAAAAAAGTCTATTTAGAACTTTGCCTTTCCTGTTGTATCTTGTGTTTATTGCTGTAAATTTTGCCTTAATTCTTTTAAGGGTGGAACTATAGGGTAAGCAAACATGGTGCAGCTTATTAAAAAGTCATAGCACTAAAGACTTTTTAGGATAAAAAACCTCAGGACAGAGCTGCAGATGGTCATTTTTGTGTTGCAGATGGTCAACTACCCTTGAAAGTTAGAACAAACTTTATGTCCCATCAGAACTGTGTATAATCAGTGTTTAGTGTAGTGGGCTGCACTACAGACATTCCTCTTCCATCCTAAAATTGGTTGATAATATAAAGAAGAAAAATTTCTGTCTAGCTTAATTTTACGTGTTTTAATGTATAGATATGAAATGAATGGATATTCTTTGACTATGAAGTGGCTTTATTTTTCACTTTTTTTCAGTTTTGATTGCAGTTTTGATGAATATTCACTTTTGCTTTGTGCTGTGTGGATACTGCAGTGCAAGTGAAGGCGTCAAGAGAATTTCTGAGTAGAAAATCCATTTTCTACAAACTCAGACTTTTTCAGGAACATAGTTTTCTAATTAGACAAATGAAGTAGTTAATCTAGGATCAGATTAATCCTACTGAAAATGTGACAAGGTTTTAAACCTTTCTGAAAGTTTTCTTGCAGCAAGTTTAATAATCTGCTGCATTGCCCAGCAGAGCTGTGTTTTTAAAATCTTTTCCCACTATTGCCCTAATGCACACTACCAGGATTATCAAAGTGAATGTCCAGATGGTTCCGAGTGAGCCAGTTCAGATTTATATGGTACACTTTAATTTGGCAATTCTGACATTTTATATTTTAATGTTTACCATCTCGGACCAGGTTTTTGTCCTGTGAAAAGTGCTCATATTTAACTTCTGTATTGGTTAAAGAAAAAGACAAATGTTAAAATACGGGGTTTTGTTCTGGAGTGGAAATGGCAGCGTTTGGTCGAGTCTCAGCAATTCTGGTTCTCTGCTCTCGTGTAAATCACGGCTGAGGCAATGAGATCTGTGGAGTGTGTGTGGGATCCCTGGTGGCAGCGGGGAATGAGGGGCATTCGTCTTGTGATTTGTTGGCCCTGTCAGTGCTCGTGTGACAAGGGGAGAGCAGAGCTGAGATCAGCTCGTGGGCAATCTCAGCGTGGCAGTGCTGATCTTATAAACTCCCTTTCCTGCCACAGTTTCCATCTCCTGCTCTATTGACTGTGCTGCCCAGCTTTGTATCATCAGCAGAATTTGTCAACAATCTGCTGCTTCTGTGCTCAGGTTGTGGAGGAATATTGTAACTAAGATTACTTTACAGTCCAGCTGAAGAGGTGCTTTGTTAGTTGACTGTCTCCTGGTCAATAATTCTCTTTTTAGCTTTTCACATTATTCTCTCCCCTTTTCCACTTTCTTGTGTATTACATTTTGAACATAATCCCCATCTTCTCCACTTTAAAGAACTGCTTCCCATTTGGCCTGGTATCAAATATTTTACTGCATCCAGCCAGATTGAATCTCCTGCATTTCCTTGTCCACTAATTTAGTTATCTTATCAGGGAAAGATATCAGGTTCCTTTGGCTTGCTCTGTCTTTGACAAACCAATGTTAAGTTTTAATCCAGTTTGTACATAGCTGTGTTTGATTAATTATTCTTTCCTTCAAAAATGGTTCTAATCCCTTGTGCCATTTGTAAGTACCACTTGAATTTTGGCACTTCTTACTTTCTCCTTTAAACTTAGTCTTCAAGAAATAGAGTTTTTTGCTTGCTATGTCTCTTCTTTGTTCTCTATAGGGGTTTTCTTTTCATATTCTTGGTATCATTTGTGAGGTGATTATTCACTCAGATCTGCAGTTTTATCCTATATTTTGTTTACAGTAGTTCAGGGTGTAAATTTTAGGAAGTTTTTGTATTTCTGATTTAAATAAATTTAGGCCTCTTCCAAATTCCAGTCCTTCCCCATTTAAATTTTTCTGCCTTAACTCATGATCTCCCTTATTTCTCAAACATTTAAAAAAATCTAAACATAGATTTAGAAAGATTATCATGGGCAGTTTCTGAACAGATGCTGAGTTCAGGAGGACCCATGAAATGTCTGTGGTTCTGTGGTCACCTGGACATTGCAGGCCAGAACACATTTCCTTCTCCACTCTACCATACAAAGATCTGTTAGAAAATCCTGACGACCACTTCTTGAACTTGTAAAATTCCTGTCTGATCCTTGAAAGCAGAGCACGCTCTTGATTTTCCATTCAAGACATTAAAATTTCAATAATCTCTGCCAGTCTGATGCAGAGGAGATTCCCACCTGACTTGTGTCTTGCAGTTGGTTGTTTTTGAGACATTGAGCAAGACCCAAAAGTCAAATAAACTTTATATAATGTATGCACCTTTCTAAATGTATTTTTACTTGTATGTAATTGTTATCTTTGAGTCAGATTTATTTTATGCAAGCAGTTATCCTACAATCATCTTAGAACTTTGTTAATCCACATAAAAATATTTTTGTTTATTAATTCAGGAAATTTGGGTGAAGGAATATCAATATTGCATCCAAAAGTACGAGAAACATAATTTCTTGCTGTTTTTAAAATTATTATTTTTAGTTTATATTTTGCTGTTTCCTATTTCTTCATCTGTACTTTTATTCTCTGTTTGGGTAACAGGCAAATCTCTTGCAACATTTTTCCTGGTTTAAAGCCCTAACTATATCAGGATCCTGTGAATAAGAGTGACTGTGATGTCTTTTTATTGACAGAGGTCAATTTTGTGTGGATGCCTATCAACATTTGCACTTGATGGTCTTAGAGGTCTTTGCCAGCCTAAATAATTCCATGATTCTACTAAATCCAAAGCCGAGTCCTCTGGGAAAGGAGTCTGCTGTAAAGAAGAGTTCCACATACCTGCACTCATGCTGTGCATAGGTGTGTAGATGTTTGTAAAAACAGGCAAATTGATATTAAAAGGCATCATTAGCCTTTTTTTCTGTAAATTGGATGGAGTCCTCTTGAATTCAGCTTATGAAAGACTCTGGGAGCTGGTTTTGTAGTCATTAATTCCTGATCCAGTCACGTGTTACTTCCAGACTCAGCTAAGTCAGAAACTCTTCTTTTACCTGAAACATGGTGGAATAGGGACCTCAGCAGTACTGTTTGAAATATCATATGGACAACAGGCCTTCATTCTAAAATTATTCCTTCAGGGATTGCAGTTGAGTTGCAGAAACCTATAAACTGAAGATAAGAAAAAAAATCAATTAACTTGTCTTTGATTTTGGTGAAACACTACCATTTGTAGCTTCTGCCTTATGAATGAAGCCACTGTATAGGATGTTAAAAATACTTTAACATATTTTTAGTTGCTTTTTCTTCCCCAAATTCCCTGGTTTTGCACTTGTCTGAAGTTTAATGTTTAAGGGACATGGTCTTGGTTATCTCCAGCTTGATTCCTTTACATAACTAGAGACAATTTTAGTTGTAAATATCTTGCGGGACCCTGTTTGGGGTACAAGCAGCAGCATGCAGCACAATAAAAGGTTCTTTCAGCAAATGTTTAGGAAAATACTTTCCAAGAGATCTGCACATGATTAGAATTGCTGAGTGCTCTCCTCTCTGGCTTCCTGTTTTGGAATTGAATGCCTTCAGGACACTTGGAATATCTCAGTTTTCAGAAGCAAGAGGAATTTAACCAAGTCTGTCCTTCATTGTCTTAGCTATGATTCCAGTTAGTTGCAAATAGGGATAAATATATGGAATAACCCCTGAGATACCTTAATCAAATTGAAGGAATAAATTATAGAACAGCTTTTGAGGGAAATGAGAGCAGATAAAATGTCCCAACAGCCAGAGCCACATTCTGGCTCTTTCTCTGCACATGTGCACAATTAAGTGTCTCTTTCCTTGCTTCTTGTTTCCCATCCTGTAGGATAATGAGTTTGGACATTTTTTGGAACTACTTGCTAATTGCTGAAAATATTTTATATAGGTTATTTATGAAGTTAGAAGGGAAAATTTGATACGGTTATTGAACAGTTGTATACAGAACAGTTTCTTGAGGTCCCTCCACCTAGTTCTGAGCAATTCAAGTTCAAGAATAATTCCTTGAAATGAGATTAATTTATTTAACAATTCAGCCATTATGCTGATTTTTTGGGTGTATAATATTTTTGAAAGAATCCATGAGCTTGGCCAAATGCAATTATGTACATCTGTACCGTTTCTTTGTGTGTTTAACCCTTCTGCCACAGTGGTGTTACTTGGTCATTGTGTTTGTGGGTGTTGTTGACCCATGTTTTCCACCCCATACAGCACTGGAAATATTTGGGTATTCTTAATTCTCTACCAGGCTTTCTTGTCAAATAAAACACAGTTTGAATGGAGACTGTTAGAAGAGTCATTCCAGACAAAAACATTGTCAATAATTCATGCAGATTTTCTACTTGGCTTTAAAGAATTGTAAAGCAAATTCCAAGTGGTTACATTTGCATCAAGACTTATTATGTACCACATTTCTGGAAATTGAAAATACCACGTGACATGCCATGGCAGTTTTCATTTGAAATCAGAATAATAAGGAAGTAATTCATTACTTCTCTCCAGCCACTATGAATGTCTCCAATATACATTCGGTGTGTTTGTGATCAGTGACATTTGATAACTTTGTGTTTGTTACTATTTAGAATATTCTTACAGAGTATTTTGTTTGAAAATGAACTGAAAGGCTTTTGACCTGCCCCAGTCTGAGTTCAGAGCTTTGCATTTCCTTTGTTACAGAGTTGAAGGTAAGTGTATCTGTATCATTTATGAATACAATCAACAGCTTTTCGGAGTGGGCGAAGGCTTGGGTATTTCCAAATGCAAACAATCAGTGGATCCTAACATGCTATAATTTTTTGTGTAAGTGTAGGAACAAATTCAGGTTTTCTTTTGGGGATTTGAGGAGTAAAATCAACTATTCACATCTATTTTGAGTAATTTCGTAATTATTTTTAGTGATAGCTAAAAGTTTTGAATTCAGGCTACTTTAAATGTGAAATAGATCATTGTAATTTGGTATCGTCTTCCTGTTCTCCTAATAAGAGAATAACACATGCTTTAGCCCTAACACATAGTTAATAGCATTGAATCTCTCACATCCACATAAGCCAGTTGTAATTAAGCCACATAGTTTATGATTATTGTTTCTAATGGTTGTGCTTATCTAATACAGTCAATGTCCAAGGTTAGGTTAGCATCTCAGGTAACTTTCAAGATGTATCATTTTGTCAGATATTAACTTAATCAGATGCCATTTCCTTTTTCAAGTGGGTAGCATCCAACTATTCTATCTCTTGCAGTAAGTCACTGTCCCAGTGCCACAGATGTTCCCTTGGAGTGTCCTGGGTGGGCACCAGTGCAGCCACTTCTAATTGCAACCCTTAATTTCAAATTTCTTGTTTTTACAGTGCCAGATTTTGTGATAATTTGAGCATTTCTGTCTGTAAGTTTTTCACTAGAATTACTGTTAAACACTGTCTGTCAGTCTTGGCATCGTTTTCATACAGTTTCTCATCTGAGAAATTAATGAGGATTTGAGTTTGTCTTCTAAAAAGTAAAGGTTTGTAGGCATTTGCTGTCAGTCTCCCTGTTGAATTAAGTGTGGCCAAAACTGGGTTGCTGCTGTGAATCACAAAGCAGAAATAATAATCCTTGTTCTAAAAAAATAAAGCTGACCTAAAATACAGCTGAACTGCTACTGTTGTCTACTAGTGTAGCAATTTTTTTCCTTTTTTTTGCCTGTTGTAAAGCACAGAGCCCAGTCCTGGAAGCACTTCAGTTCTAAAGAAGCAATAATCTTGTGGAATAGTACTTAACCTCAAAGTAGTAGCTTACTCCAATTTGTGCAAATGGAAGATAATGACAAAAATGATGGGAAAATCCTTCAAAAGGAGTCTCGGGGGACCCTTTTGGCTCTGCACAACCCCCTGACAGGAGGGGACAGCCGGGGGGTCGGGCTCTGCTCCCAGGGAACAGGAGGAGAGGGAACAGCCCCAGGCTGGGCCAGGGGAGGCTCAGGTTGGACATCAGCAGGAATTTCCCCATGGAAAGGGTGGTCAGGAATTGACAGGGGCTGCCCAGGGAGATTTGGAGTCCCCATCCCTGGAAGTGGCTCTCGGAGCTCTGGGCTGGGGACAGGGTGGAGCCAGGGCACAGTTTGGACTCAGTGTCTGAGAGGGATTTTCCAGCCTTAGTGGTCCTGGGATTCTGTGATTGTTACTGAAAGGCAGGTGGCAAAAATGAGTGGGTAGAGGCACCACCATCTCCAACTGCTCCTTATCCCACCATACTTGGATGGAAAGAAAACTGCTGTAAGTTCCTCAGTCTGAGGAATAACATTGGTAGGAGGCAGTGGAAGTGGTTCCAGGTGGGGCTGCTCTGACCCTCTGTAAGGTCTGTGTCTGTAGCTTCAAGGGGACTTTCCTGTCAGTAGTTATAGGTGGTTTGGGTTGCTCCATCTTCCCTCAGCATATAAGCTGTATCCCTCTATCTCCTTGTATTTCTTTGCCTTATTTCCCAGATTTCTGTCATTGCCACCAGAAGAGGTTTCCTAACACACCACGCCTCTGTTCCAGCCCTTTGCAGACATCCTTGTACTCTCTACATTAAAACAAGAAAAAATGTTTCTTCTGTGGGAGGAGAAAAGCCACCAAATTCTGCATTTTATATGTGACAACTCAGGAAGAATGAGGAATGATTTTGTAACAATTCCCCACCTTTATGTGAAGACAAAATTCACAACTGTTCTGTTTTCACGGTCCATTGCTTCTTTTGCTTGAAAAGGCTTTGCTTTCAGTTGTGATAGTGGTTTTGAAGCAATCAAAAGACAAATCTAATTTCCAGCTGTTAGAAATGATTGTTCATGCATGAGGAACTACTGCAGTTTTATGTGCCATATTTTTTTGGGATGTAAGTCTTAGTTTTGGTGTTTTGGTATGCCATGAATAACAGAAGGCTGGGGTGGGGGGGCAAACTTTTTTTGGGAAATAGTTATTTTGAAAATGACTGGATGTTTTCATAGTCTCATGGCCAGGGTGCTGAGTTCAGTCAGATTTCCCTTTGGAAAATGACATGTTTCGGGGATCCATTACCTGTTTACCTTGACTCCATTGGTGACATAGTGGCTTTAAACGGGCAGCTGTGTCTTGCAAAAGAAAGCTCTTTGCACACGGTATTTCAGGCATCACCAAATGATTTAAGAGCCACTTTCTTTCTCTGTTATTGAGTATTTAACCAGGTTCTTCACTTGGATGACTAAACTGTAAAAAGTCCAAGACAGTGGGGAGGATTTTGTAGCTGCACACAGAAAATAAATCCGTAAGATAACTTCGTTATGCTTCAGACCACTTCTGTTATCGTTGTGTTTTCCTCATCTGTCACTGGTGATGTCAGCACTAGAAAGCACCTGGTGGTGGTTGGGTTATGTGTTCTTCACATAAGAGAGCAGTTTATCAATGTACATAAAAATGGTGCAACTGGTGGTAAAAGGTTTTGTACAACATTCATATTGCACTGAAATTCTTCAGGGAGGTGTCTGCGTTTTTACAGGCTGTGGTAGAGCTACTTTTGTTGAGAGCCTGTGCATTTGAGCACAGTGTGAATATTTAGTAGTGATGAAAACCAGTGACATCCAGTAGATGCACTCAGTCTCCCCCTCCCCAGGCAGGGTCACCTCGCTGACCGCTGTGATCACACGCTGCGCGGTCAGTGGCGGAGGCAAAGGCAGCTTAAGGTCTGGAGGTGTCAGGCTGTGCCAGGCGAGGGGGTGAGTCGAGATCGTGCGTGGGAGGGACCAAAACCTCCAGGAAAACGTTCTGCAGAGACTGGACCCGCAGGGGCTGCAGCAAGAACGTGGGGCACGGTCTGAATGCTTGGGAGAACACCCGGCAGGATAACAGAGATATGATCTCACCACACGGCCACGCCCTGCTCATCAGCCTCTGCTTTAATTCTCCGTGGTGAGCGCTCTCTCACCATTCAGTTTCTGTGCTCAAATCTCTCCGTTTGCCAGAGGGAGAGTGTGGAAGGAGCTGCTCCTGAAAGTTCTTGTGTTTCAGTGATGGCTCTGCATCTCTGAAGAGAGACAAAGAGCAATACATTTTCAACTTTAGAGGCTGAAATGAAATTGGATGTAAATGCATTCCAAGCAATGAAGGCAAATTTGCTTACTAATCTGGGTTGCATCTCCTTTTCCCCCTCCTCACACTGGAAGAAGCATTATCCGTACTTGTGCCTGTGTCAACTCTTCGCAGTCCTGCCTGTGTTCCTGCAGGAGCATTTCCCAAGAGCCTGGAGAAGGCAGGAGTAAACAGGCTGGGGCAGCAAGAAAGAAGATGAAGAACATGGGAACTGGGAAAAGGCAACAGTGTCTGGACATCCAGGAGAAATGTTTGTTTGCACCACTTCTCTTACCTTTTCCTGCAAAAGGGGGCCTACTTCTTAATTTCAAAGGGAATTTGGGCTGAGCAAGAAAGTCTGGCTCATTGGGCCTCTGCAGGTGAGGTGAAGATAGGAAAATGTTTGGTGTCAGTAGGGAAACCCTTTTTTTTTTTAGGTAATTCTGTCACCTTCCCAGTTCACTCTGTCTGCCTTGCCTTTCCTTCATGGTCTCCCTCCAAAGGTACCTTAACCCACACTTCCCTGCTGCCCTGGTGCCACCAAACTAGCCAAACCCACAATTAACTCTCTCCTGCTGTCAAATTAATTTGTTACCACAGGTTTTAAACTTGCCTTCCTCATCAAGAGGGATACAAATAGTACAAATATGTTATTTTGCCTTCAGAATGACACCTGGCAGTGTTTCTTATCTATTGATTTAAATAATTTAGCATTTTAAAGGGAACAAATCAACTTAATTTGTTTTGGGGATACTTAAAGGTTGAGGACAATTTTATATCAACTAAAATCAGTGGTAATTCATTTATGATGGAACTAATGTAATTAATTAGGTAGTTGCTGCTTATCTTCTTTCTAATACATACATTGCTTTTAAACATCTGCTCAATAGTCCATTATGATAGCACAGGAGTGATTTTACCTGAGAGCAATAGAGGAGCAGATGCTTCCTGATGACAGCTTCCCAATTTGTTTAGGAAACAGCCAGTCAGTCCTGGATTCACATTTTTAACTTGAAGCATGGCAGGCATGCAAGTAAATTTGAAAATCAGAAACAAAAAATTTGAGGAACAAGTTTCTTCATATAATTTTTAATGATTGCAGTTTGGTTAAAATTTAAAAACTTTTTTGGTTAGTGTTGTATATGACATTTTTAAGGTTGATGTTTGTGTTTGGTCTTTTGTGGTGTCTGTACACATGTGGATGTTTTGCAGCAGTTACAAAGTCATCCAAATTTAAATTTGATTTCAGTGTTGTCCAATACAGTAACTAAAATTCAGCATTAGCTCAAAAAGAGTCAGAACAACAATATAATTAGGGAAAGGAAACTAGAAAAATTATTCAAAGAAAGAGTTAAAATAGGCTATCATGACATATATAAAGTGTCAGTTTTGCTTTTTTAAAATAAGTTACACCTGTGTTTTGTATTTATGGCTTTATCAGTAGCTGCTTAAAGAGTAAAGATGAAGTCTTGTGGGCTGATATAAAACTGGCTGAGGCTCCTTGGTTCTAGTCAGCCATTTGTAGTTTTTTAGTTGTTGCAAAGATCACCTAAAATGACTGTACTCGTTTTATTCATCTCATCAGCAAAGTTCATCTCATCAGCTACAGAGATACCATCAAAACTTGTAAGCTACAAAATGTACTTTCTCTGCAAAAATACTGTGGGCTGTACTTGCAGAGACTGTAAAGAGCACGATTGCACGTCAATGATGTGTCTTTTTAAATCAGAAAATGTGAAACTGCTGTTTACTGAGAGGAAGGGAGGTTAGAGTAGCCCTGAGAAGGAATCAGCTATTTGCTTTTGTGTGCAGGTCTAAAATAGTCACAAATTACTCATTTTACCATTATATACAGAATGCAGTGTATGCAGACTGTCTTTTTCCTAGAACAGTGGTATTTAACACAGGAACAGGTAGTCTTGCCATTTCCAGAAGTATCTTTTAGGGCAGGGTAAGCTGGTGACTAAGCAGGAGGCAAGGCCGTGGTATCTGATGAAACATTAATGTCTGAGAAGCACCATGTAGGCTCAGTTCTGAGCACAGACTCTTTCTCTTCCCCACCCCTGCACACACCAGTCTGTAGCTGGGTTTGGTTTTTTTGTTTTCTTTTCTTTTCTCACAGGCTGCTGGTGGTCTCTTTTGCTGTTTTTACTGAAGCATTTATCAATTTTAAGAAGGTTCAGCAACATGTAGAGAAGAAATTGACTTTTTTTCTTGATTTTTTAAATCTGTATTTTACATGTAACCACTGGGTATGGCTTGTGTTAGGAGGACAAGAACTCCCCTTCTTGGTCTGTCACTCATGTATGTGGGAACTGGGTACATCATACCTGTCTTTATCTGGCCTGTGACATCAGGAAGAGCAATCATCACAATCATCACTGTCCTGGCAGGTTGACTTTAGGATCTCTTCAAATACAGTTTTTGAAACTAGGTTAACCCATAGAGCATGTTTTCAAACATTCCCATTCAGTGCTTTAGGCCTGTAAGCCTAAATACTAATATGATACTTGTTTCCCTGTAAGCCAAAATCAACCATTTTCCTGCAGACAGCTAGGATTTACCAGGAGACCTCTGCTCTGTGGCCATCTGTGATCTTCTCACTTGATGTACAAAAATGTTTGGGCAGTTCCTTGGTCTGCAACTTCCCAAGGTCTGGACTTTCATTTGTGAACTTCTGTCCCTCTGCCTCAGCAGCATCTGGGTGTCTAATACACTAAATTTGGGGAAAGTCACATCAGGAAAAAAACCCTGAAAATATCTTCAGTGTCATTACTGTTAATCAGTTTTTATATTTCTTCATATATTGATTCATCCATTGCTGACTTGACTAAGAATGTGAGATAAAAATGCAAAGGTAGCTTTGAATTTCTGGTGCATTGTATGAACATAGTGTTCAGAGGATGCTGGTTCTTCTTTTCTGCACAGTCTTTTTCTGTTTTGCTTGGACAGATACCATAAGCCAATATTCAGGGTTGCTTGGCAATAGCCAAGTCATGAAATGCACACCCAACCTGTGGGGCATTATGGTTGCTTAGTTCATGCATGTAAATTTGGGGGTTTGAGCACTGAACAAGTCCACACCCAGAACGTCTTCTTGGAAAGTTTGTTCTTATGTTTAATCTTAATGGCATTATTAGTTTAATGCTTCCATTTTCAGAGACATTGAGTTATGACAGCTTTTAGAAAAATCCAAACAACTGGGTGCTTAGCACAGTTGGAATATTAATTTGAAATGTTGTGAAATTTGTGTTGCAGCTGGGGTGTATCTCAATGCAGTTAGTTTCATCCATTTTGATTTGTTTCAAGTCTACCATAAACTTTGGTACTTTACACCTGGAATATACACTAACAGGGAAAAAAACCCTCTCAGTTTTATTATTACATTTAATGTTATTATTATATTTACATTATATGATATATTTTATATTATCAGCAAAAGCAACTCCTGGCAAAAAGCCTTTAAAGAAAGTAGATCAGAGGATTTTTGGTAGATACATTTGATTTGTCTTTTGGCAAGCAAAACTGGATTATTTAAGGATACACTTCTAAAATGGTCTATACTGAATGTAATGAGGAGAGGTACAGCTGTAGTCCCCTTATTGTGCCAGTTACTGTGCCATGAAGATTTTAGAGAGAGCCCTGTTGCAGCTTAGAAAATCTCAGTTCTGGAAAGGCTTGCAAATAGTTCACAGTTTGTGGAAGAAAGTGTGTAAGATGTCTTTGTGGGTTTCGGACTTCTCTGATTTTCTTGCTAGTGTTGAAAAATTCCCTTGGGAGTTTGCATGAGCGGTGCTGTCAAAGGGGTGGTTGCCATTATTTCTGTTCTGCACGTTTATTGAATTCATGACAATTTCCCTGGGTACAAACGCAGAGGTTGATGTGTTGCTGTGGTCACTTGTGTCGTTTCAGGAGCCCTTGGATGACTCTCAGGCCGCTGGGGTTTGCAGCACAGAAGAAGTGGTTCGCTATGAGTACCACGTCCTGTACTCCAGCAGCTACCAAGTTCCTGTGCTGTATTTCAGAGCATGCTTTTTGGGTAAGGCCAGCATAGACCCAATATGTTAGGTGCAGCAGATGTTGCAAATTTTGTATTAAGTTGGGGAAGAGATGTATGAGGCTGCTCACCAGTGAATTTTTCAATGCTCTGGACTGAGAGCTCCAGGACCATGGAGGAGATGATATCATCTCAGCCTGAGGGAGGCTGATCTTTGCCTCCTGGCATCTTGCCTGTGGTTGACTGAAACTGCTGGTCATTTTTCTTGTTCTTTTCTTGAAATGACTACAAAAACTTAGTGCTGTGGGTTTTGACTGGGCCTGACAATCGGTGGACATAACCACAGTGCTTGAGCCACAAGGCTGCGGTCTAAATGGTGTCTTTTCAAATGTATGCTGTTTTGTGTTTAAATTTGCTGCTTAAGGGAAAATAAAATAATGCTAATATGATACTGACTTTTTTTTTGTATTGAAGCTGACTGTTGAAACAGTCTGATCCTGTCTCCTCCCTGCTATATACATCTTGTTACCCAGTGCTCTGTGGCTGTAGCCTCTGTGATTTCAGCCCCATCCTGTCGGGGGAGGAAGGAGGAACACTCAGCCTCCCACGAAGGCCACTCTTGGTGTCACTCATTTGATCAGCAGGCACGGAGTGATCACACTGCAGCACTGGCTGTGCTCTGTTCCTCACTGCCCCAAGCCTGTGTACCTGTGCTCCAGTGGCACCTGGTTTGTGCCTGCAGTGGCGTGGCCAGCAGGACCAGCTTGTGGCACTTGGGGACAACGTTTAGTGTCGAGCATGGCAGTCTTGGGTTAAGGCTTGGACTGGATCATTTCAGAGCTCTTTTCCAACCTAAACAATTTTATGATCAGCATCTTTTGTGTTTTGAATAATATCTTAACTTTATCTAGATAAAGATGTCTGAATGTTGCCAGTGATATCTTTTTCTTTTTAATTAAAAAGTAGCTTAAGCTGCTTTGAATGTGTTTGGTAGATTTAATCACTCTCTGCCTTATATTGTTTAATGGTTTCTAATTTTGCAGTGTTAGCGTTTCAAAAAGCACTTCAGATTCAAAATTGAAGAACAAATTCTTGTAGGCTCCCTGGTGGAAAGATTTTAGTCTGAGGTGCAGTTTCAGGAATGGATAATTTGGGGTAAATTTTCAGAGTGGGACGTGGGGAACTGGGGACATTGCTCTGCCTTTACCACCAAGAAAACTCATTTGCACACATCCTGTTGCAAATTTATTTCCAGCATTATTGCAGGCATTTACAAACGTGCAGCATTGTGCCTTTGAACTTCTTGTGCAGACAGGAAGATACAGGTAGTTTTGCTGTGAGAGACAGGTTAGCCTATTTGTGGTCCTGAAAAATGTCATCTTCTGGATTTTTGCTGAATTTATAGTGCAGTGTCTCTCAGAAGAGGACGGAGATGCTGCAGGTGGAGGAAGTAGGACAGTATCTCTACTCTACTGTACTTCCATATAATTAGTATTCACCATAAGCAGTTAATCACCAGAGAAGAGCTCACAGAGACAAAACAAGTTGTTTAGCTTGTCAGCACCAGGGAATCGGAGGTGTTGAAACATGACTCCTTATAGCTGGAAGTGGATATTACAGGAGCCAGTGGATGATCTAATGCACAATCATGATATTATGTGCCAACAGCTCCCCTTGCAGTACAGAACTGTAATTGTTCCTACAAGTACAATTATCTTTTTAAACACTTCTTGGGAACCTTTCACAGTGGAAAACAAGGGCTTTTTTTAGATGCTTCCGAAGGTCACCTGGGTTCTCTTCAGCATTTTACATTGTCTTTTAAATTATAACAATATCTGACTCTTGAAGGGAGCAGGATACAAAATGCTGGCAGTAAGTGTGTTTCCTACAGTGTTACCAGCTGGTATTCTCTGATTTTAATTACGGGCAGCTTTTGAAAATGAGGAATTCTGTCTTCCCTGCACATTGTTGGTCTGCCTGTGCTGTGCTGTCTGAAGGTCCCAAAGTGGGATTTTTGAAAATGTACAGCTGGCACAACCTCACAGTCACTTGAGATACCTGAGCAGAGTATCCTTTGTCTTGTCCCAAACCTGCTGTGAGGAAAACTCTGGGAAATGCTCTGAGTTTTTTTCTTTTGAGGTAATAGTCCATATGATGGGCTCCTCACTTTGTCAGACAATCAGCAATACTCACTGCATTCCTCACCTGCACTAATCAAGAAACAATCTCCCCAAGACTTACCTCAATTTCCCAGTCTAAATTCCTACCATTATTTGTAGACTTAGTAATAGGAGGGGTTCCTCACAAGTCTCCTGTGAGCTGTTCCTGGTTCCCCTGGGATCCTGCCCATACTGATCCCCGTGCTAATAAGAGCTGACTGCGGGAGGTAGAGGTGGGCTGTAATCATTCCAGTGGTTCCACAGCCCTGCCCAGTCTTGCCTTCCCCAGCACCGGGCACAGAGTTGGAATTCAGAGCTCTGCTTCCTCCTTGGCAGTGTCTGCAATGCCCATCACACCTGGGAAACAATCATTCTTCTGTTCAACCTGGCTGAGGGTGTTTGCAGTATTCATTCCTCCCTTTGTATAACAGCAGCTGATACCAGCCTGTCCAAATCTGCACTCCAACAGACACTTTACAAACTTCTCTAGAAAGATGAAATCAATGAAATCCTGCCTTTCTCCTGCTGCATGTGAGTCCAGCTGCCATTTACCTGGTCTCTCAGTCCCCCCTAGGAAAAGGGCTCCCCGCAGAGTTGCTGGAGGGATTTTCCTGTGATCTCCAGGTTGGTTGGCATTCTCAGGAGCTTGTGCCAGTGAAGATATCCAGTGTTCACTCCTCTCTGTAACGTTCAAGCATTACAGATCACTTCTTCCTGCAGAAGGAAAAAGTTGCATTGTATCCTTGTCCTTGCTGCTGTCTAAATTGGATGAAATAACTTATTTTCTCCAACTCATCTTTAGACCTTTTTTGTTGTTTGTAAGATGAAGTTTGCTACGTAAGGTGGTGTAAGGTAAGGTTTGAAATTTTGATTACAAGAGAACTAAAACCGTTTGAGGGATATCTAAACTGTTTTGTAGTCTTGGGATGGATTTACGGGGAAAATCTTGTTCTGTGCAAAGACAAAATACAACAAAATACTTCTGTTGAAAATAGTGATTAAGCTGAGAGATGATGAGACTGTCTGGAAAGGTGTTTGGGAACATTATAGGGTACAAGAAGATATTTTTAGTCTGTGTGTATATACATAAGAAACATTTTTCACTGCCTCATCATACTTTCCACGTGGCATATATTCCTAATTTCAGACCTGCTGAAGTCACAGTCAAGTGTCAGGAGCTCAGGGCAAAGGCTAATTTCTCCAAAATCAGCCCTGTGCCTGCTGTACTGAGCCCTTCTTTCTTTCTCTGGCTTCTGAGATTACCAAATAGGTAGTTGAAGAAATGCATGAACCCCTGCTGATATCTGATGTCAGCAATTAGCCCTCTTGGAGACAGATGGTATAGGCAATTATCCTTCCCCTTCAATGCTGGCATCAGCCAGATGGGCTGAGCTAGGTCCAGTAAGCTTTCTTTAATCAGCAGGGTATTTTCCTCTTTTCCTAGTCTTTAAGATGTCAAGGAGCTTCGGTCTTTTCCTGAACCATCCCTATCTGAAGCCAGGCATTCAGAACCCTCTTGCCATACATTAGAAAACCCCCAGTGAGGTATCAGCAGCGCAGGTGAGCACAGGCACCATTCAGGAATCACCCCATGTGTGGAGATGATAATGGTTTGTCTCACACTTCTGTTTCCTGCAAAGGCAGAGGAAACAGCAAGAAAGCTGGCTAAAACACTGAAGGAAAGCGCAGGACTAATGGCAGTCAACAAGGACTGCACCCTCACTCCTCTAGAGAAAAGGAATGAGGTTTTTCAGGCTGACCTGCTCAAAGTACTCTCTCAGCTCAGTGACAACTAAATCCCTGTCAATAAGAACCATGCTAATCAGTGGTTAGAAAGAGGGAGCTTCTGAGATAGGGAAACTTCCTCCACCCCTGAAGGCATGACTTTCTGTATTCACAACCACACTGGGCCTGACTGAAGTGCTTTCCAGAATACAGATTTACTTCCTGAGCTCAAAAACATGTAACCACCATGTCCTTTCTCAGAAACACAGCTGCTCTAAAGACCACATCCTGTAAGAACTGGTTTTATTGTGGCTTTGGACATAACTGAAATTGATTAATTTCTGTGATCATATATTCTTTTAAGCTGTATGAGGTTTTTTTTCTCTTTTGGCAGTGGTTTCTTAAGATTGTTTCTTTATAAGATGCATCAGAATGAAGCCTCAAAACAATTTGTGCACCATTTCACCCAAAGTGTCAAATAACCTTTAATTGAAAATCTTAGAAATGGTTAAAAGCTTTTAATTGGAAATCTCTGAAATTACTAAAAGCCCTCACAAAACATGAAGAGAATAGATTGCAGTAACTGGGGAAGCCTGAAATTTTTCTCTGAAAATAACTATGGAATTGTGTCTGCCTGAGGAATTTCTATTTCTGCTCTTTGCAGAAATTAAGGTCTAGCAGAAAACTGCAGCTTCTGTGTGGTCTGACAGCCTCACCTTGCTGCTGTGAGAGGGCACTCAGTATTCTGCCTTTTAACTATTTCTTACCTGTGGTGACATGATTGAGTTAACCACAGCTGGGCAGTCAAGAAGCTTTTCTCAGAAAAATTTGTTGTAGTCTGAGCAGTTTAAACAATAAAACTACCCCAGCTGGACTTGTGATAAGCCTTGGGACACATAGCAAGCTGTTATCTTGTGGGTGGATGGTGACTAAATGAACACATGGATGGGTGAATCTGGAGCCTTCACCTTCCTCTCCTGCCCCTTCTCTTGGCTTGGAGCTGCTCTTTCTTTCTAGTTCTGGCTGAACTTCCCAGGTCAGCTCCATCCCAGGGAAAAAAGGAGGCAAGAAGCTGCTTGGCTTAGCAGGTGCCACAGTGGGCCCTTGTTGCCAGCAGCAACAATTACTTACTGCTCTGTTAGACCAGCTGGATGTTTGAGGTCTCAGTGGGTTGCAAGAACATGTAGCAGGGCTGCTAAACATGTGAGAGTGCTGGAAAAAGGGGGTAAGAGTGCCCAAAGAATACAGATCTGTGTTTAGAGGAAGTCTGGGAACTCTCTCATGGTGAATAGAATGAATTCACCATGTGGTAAAGACAAAACTCATTTTTAACTATAAAATGGTAAATGTTTCAATAACATCTGATCATTTCTAAAAATGGGATTAACAGAGTCAGAGTAATCCATTCCACATGTACATGAATCTGCTCAGAGTTATAAAAATTCTCAGAGAAAGGTGTACAGAGCACAGTCTAGAGTGGCAAATCAGGTGTTGCACTAGAACGTGTGTTATTGTAGATTTTATACTTGGACTTCCTCTGTTGAGAACAAAATTGCAAGTATGCATGGCATTTCATATCACCTGCACACAGGTGATCTGAGTGTAAATACATCCTTCTAAAATAAATTTATGCCGCTGTAGCAAATCTCTTTGTGAGTGTTGGACTGTCTCCAGCACAGATCTGGTACCTGTCATCACAAGACAGTGGATGTGATGGTCTAACAAGTCTCACCTTCATGAGGATAGCATGGAAAAGCTGATTAATGTGCTGTTATCCCCTCAGACACTTCATTTGCCACATGATTCCGCTATATGGTGCTTACATAAGTTCAAAACTTTGTGGTTTTTTATAAATATGTTCAGAAAATAAAAGAGGCTGTAGGCAGCTGGTTTGAACTTGTGTCTAAACATGACATTCAAATGTTAATTGTGTGAATAAATCTTTTTCATTTTACAGACATACAAATGTCACTAGAATAAAACTGATTATCAGAGGATGATGGTTTCTGACACCTCATAAATGCCAAGATGAAGCTACTTACTGAAAGTCTATCAAAATACTCTGTTTGCCATAAACAAATATTCATTAAAAATAGACTTGCTTATTTTCTAAGTGGTTGACACTAATATCTTGGTGTAATTCTAGCATCACAGCTAAAAAGCTGATGCAACAAGGCTGTATAAATGCAGCTCAAGAAAACATTGTGGACACACCAAAATGCAGCAAACTTATCTGCAGAATTTTGTTCCTTAGATTTTCTCCACTCTCTCACTATGAGTTGCATATGTTTACAGTAGGTGGCTCTTCATTATGTTATTTTGTGGTTTTAAATTCACCTTATCAAAACTTTGTTTTACAAAACCAGTTACACTTCACACCACACAATCAGCATGATTTTCTTCTTCACTCTCAGGCGACAGAGAAGAAAACTGATCAGGGAACTTAGGGTAGTCAGGATTTGAACAGTTTTCAGTTTTAATTTTGGTGTTCTGTGTTAAAGATACAGCATGCTTAAGAGCTTTGGCTGAAGGTGGTTGTTTCTTCCCCCAGATGGAAGGCCTTTAACTCTGGATGAAATATGGGAAAGTGTTCATGCATCCTACCAGGACCGTCTGCAGGAGGGGCCCTGGGACACTATTACACAGCAGGTGAGAATCCTCTGGTCCTTCACGAAATTGGGGAATGCAATATATGCCTGGATCCTCAGTGGCCTTATTCCTCTCTTGGACAGAAGGAAAAAAATTAAAATAATAAAAAAAATACATATGTCTATATCCTGTTGTGCTGAACCATTTACCAGCAATAGTTTCAGTCCTGGATTTTGAAGGATATATAAGTGTTCACAATTTAAGGCTTGCTTTGACAGTATCTCACATTTAAAATACTTTTTTCCAAAGCCAGTCCTCAAAAATTCAGTCAATTTCTGAGTAATCATGAATTTGGGTAAGTACAAAAGCAGACTTATTTATGTAAATAAAACATATCAATGTAATGTTTCATGGATTGTCTGATAATCAAACTACCCAAAAAGACTGTGTGTGATTTTCAGTTTTAAATAGATATACAATCTTCAGGACTGAGCAAGGGAAAGTTGGTTTCCTGTCAAAAAATATGTTGGTGCTGTCTAATAGTGCCAACATGGCTCAGAGCTGAGCTGGTTCCACTGGTATCTTCCCTTTGCTCCAGGTCTCATGAGCAAATTTGACAAAGAATTTGTCCAGGTGTGGGTTCTTTTCCCCTCAGACCAAGATACCAATGTGTCCTCTCTCCCTCCCCTTCCCTTTCTGTTTTTTTGATTTTACTTGTTTCCAGGTGCTCAGGTCTCTTGCCACAGCAGCATGACGAGGATGTAACATCCACCGGGTCCTACAGGTGCTCCCTTAATTCAAATAACAGAGTTTAATTACAGGATGCCTGTTTGTAGATAGTGCTCAGCCATGGGAACACGAGCATCATTCTTGTGTTTTCAGCCACAGACTATTATTTATCTTATAACAGCTTCCTGAGAACCTTCCAAGCCATGGGTGTTCTGGTGGTTGCTGTGCGTGTCTGAATTCCAGTTGTGAGCTGGCAGGTTCTTATATTACACATTTTTCACATGAAGCATTAATTACCTGGCTTGTCTGTGAATGAGGATGAGGAAATTGGGTTTTAATAACATAATGTAATAATGCAACACTACTGAGAATAAAGCATGAACGGGATGTTTGGAATGTGTGAAATCAGTTGTGAAAGCCAAAAGGAAAACCAGGTCACTCTCGCATGGAGATTATTTTTGCTTCTTAAGGGACGGTAAAGTAAAAACTGCCCTGCATCTAATGACTGGAGGTGTGTGGGGGATACATACACTCAACTTCCTGGAAAAACAGGAATTTTGGGTGGCAAAAGGTGTGGAATGATGAATCTGATTCTGGGACACTCTCCAGAGGTGGTACAACCAATTGTGAGTGCAGTGACAAACACAGGAAGAACATTTTGGAGAAATCAGCAGAGTTAACAGCTGCAAAATGTAACTTTCTGTTAAATACGGAGATTAGGGAAGATAATGACAACTAGCCTGCAAGCATCAGATCAAAGTAAGAGTCAGGTCTACAAGAAAAAAGCCTGCTTTTCTCCATCAAATGAATCAGGATTCTGAACTGAAATACAGAGTTTTGTCTTGCCTTGCTGCTTTTCTGCTGACCCATTTTGTTATGTGGGTTAGGCTTTGCCTGCAGGGACACAGATCCTGTAATGCAAGTCACTGGGCAAACTCATCAAATCAGGCTTGAGCACTCAGCTACACATGAGCAGCAGAGTAAAAAGGTTTAGGTTTTTAATCCAAAAGAGATACAAATTTTAAATGCTACAAGCACTCCACCACTGGGAAGAAAAAGTGAGCTTGCCAAGGGTCCATGCGTGTTACTTAACTTTTAACTAGGGCTGTTCTGCTCTGTGATTGGCAGACCAGGAAAAGAAAGGCTTACTGACTTTTTGGGACTTTTCTCCCATGTTTTTATGAAATGAGAATGGCAGGCCTGTGCACATTTCTGATACAACTGTACACCCTCTGTGGTGGAATACATGTGTAATAAAATACATCTCAGGAACTGAGACAAGCTGCAAAGAGTGGAGATATTTGACATTTGCAAATTTAGGTAAAATTTGGACTTCTATAGTTACTTTTGATTACAGTGGAAAGTTATGCTCATTTCCAGATAAAGCATCTTGAAATATTTTTCCTGGCTAGATTACTGAAAAAAGCAGAAGTCAACTAGTTACCTTCTCATAAATAAATTAACATGATAAGGTTGCATAGTATTTTATAATGATAATTGATAAATGGTGATGATTTAATTGCACTTCCTCTAGTAATAATCTTAAAATGCTCAAATGAAGTTCCTGTGATTGGCTTTCTTGTGAGTTAAATCTCCCTGGGGTCTTCAGTCATCCCTTCTCTACATCCGGCGATAACTTGCTTTAGCTGTTTTAAATAATACAAATCAATTAGAGCACACAGCTGTTTAACAAAACTTCCAAATGTTGCTACAGGTCTCTGTGGGTATTTCCTGATGACTTATAATGACATCAATTTAGCACACCTGGTAAGATCTGTGTGAGCTGGAAGTGGCTTAATTCTGCAATGACAGGAAAATTAAGGAGTATTTATGGATTACTGTTGCCTTACAGAAATGTTGCCAACTGTGATTTTCAGCTTCTTTTTAGGAGGATTCAGAAGTGGAGTTCCAGATATTGCATCCCCATCTCCTGAATTGTAACTTGCTGGGTGCTTTTTAGTTATTTATTTATATTAATGAGTAATTTAAATACCATATAAACATATATTATATGTATTATGTATAATATTTATATTAGTTATTTCTAAAATATTAGTTATACACAAATACATAGTGGCACTGCCTTAACAGCTCAAACTTATTTGGCCTTCTGTGTGCAATAAATGTAATAAATAGCAGGTGTAATGTCCCCAGTTAAGAAGGCAGCAGCCCAAAAGTGCCATGGTCAAATGCTAAATGATGAAGCAAATTGAGAGAATAAAACCTTGCAAGAACAGGAAAAAATTAAAAAAAAAAAAAATAGGGAGTAGAGAACAGAAATGAGACAAATGGGGAGAATTCTTCCCAAAAATGAAGGTGAACATACTTTGTCACATGGTAGTGCATGATGTAAGAACCAGGAATTAAAAGAAAAAAGAATGGATAACTAATACAGAGTTAATCTGTAGAGGCTGCATTTGACCTTTTTGTCATTTTGGAAACCTCTCTTGAAGATGAGTGGGTGATGTGAAGCAGCAGAGAGTGATTCTGTGGTTATAGCCAGAACTTCAGGCTTTGTGGCCTTGGTTGGGTCCCCTCTGTGGAGCTGGAAATGAAAAACCAAAAGGCTTTTTTTGTTAGGATGGGTTTGGGTAGGCATTGTCAGGGTGTGAATTTTCATCCTGCTGTGGTTGAGGGCTCTACACCTGTTTTGAAGTGCCTTCATCAAAATCCAAGACACTGGTGTAGCCTTCACATCCAGGTATTTTCCAGGGTGTGGAATGATGCTGAATTGATGGATACAGTCACCTATTGGGAAGTAAACTGAGACCCATTGATGTCTCAGGCACCTTCTGAAATTCAATAATAGTGGAATAAGGGATAGAAAAAAAAAATGGGTAAAGACACTACTGATTCTTCATAATTTTTTTTCCCTGATGGATATTTATAAAAGTGTAGGCAAAGCAGAAGGATTTCAACAGGGGGAGAGACAACACTCTGACAAACATGTTTCTAAGACTATGATGAGGCTGAGTATTAATGTAAATAATTCTATAAACACAGGTGCCCAAGTCCATTTTTGATTCTTGTTACTTCTCCTAGTTCATGCCTTTCATTAATTTTTTTTCTCTGTGGAAGCAAAGTAGCACAAGAATTTTTTAAGCTGATGAATGAAGCTGATCACAGTCAGTAGCATCACCAACAAATTTTGGTTTTAACAGAGTGATGTTGTCATAAAACCTGACCTTCCCCTGAGGAAACAAAGTCATAAACACAATCAGGTATATGTGCTAAGGCTTAATCAATGCTTAGTGATGATGGAATGTAAAATCAAAGATCCAAGGATAGAAATCGAATTGCATTATTATGGGAGGCTCAGGGTTTGAAAAACTACCCCATAAAACAAGAACAAAACTTGGTGACTTGAAGATCCTACAGAAATAGTCTTAAAAGTTAATCTATGAGTCCAAAGGATTCTGGAAGCTGTGGAGTACATGTAGCCATACATGGCTCCCCTCCTTTTTAACCAATGCTGTTGAGATGCAATTACTTCTGCTATTAAAGTGCTCCCAGCCCTGGGAGGGGACACATTTCATATGTGACACCTTGGTTCTGGATTTGCCAGCAATAAGTGAGTATTTTCCTGGGTTAGCCATTTACTGTTGCTGCAGATAAAGTAATTCAAACCATTCTGATACTGACTGTATCCTATGTTTCTGAATAGTGAGTGATCAGGAATTTTGCATCTGGTTTTTCTCAAACATTCATTTCTCAGTTTCATCTAAACAAGGTGTTTTTCTTGTGTCATTTGATACTTAGCAGGTAGTTTTAATATGTCCTTTCTGTCATGTCAGAAGTCTTCAAGCAAACCCAAACACAGAAATCACAGCACAGAACTGCACCCATTTCTGAGTTAATCCAGAGTCTTTTCAACCAGGAGTTAGGAATCTGGAGGACACGTTCTTTATAGTACCTCAATAATCCTGTCCATTACATCACTTAATTTATAGCAGTGTTAACAGAAAAATCAATAAACATTATTTCTAAAATGTCAGGGATGTTAACAGTGTGATTTAAAAAAGGAGAAAGAGTCAAAACTCTGAACAGAACACATTGATATAGTGTTGTAGAGCCACATCTTGCTGAAAATGTGATAGGGAGGATTTAAATCATTACAGCTCAGTAATTTTGAAAAATGTGGTAAGGTAGCTATTCTTAGACACACAAATCTTTCTTGCCATATTGTGGGATTTTGCTAAGTGGGGGAGGCTGTATACAGTATTCTTAACAGAAGGTTGCTAGGATCGCTCTTAACGAATTTGAGTTGCATCAACAGTTGCTATGGATCCCCTGCTAATATTTTTGGAAAATTATTAGTACAACTTCCTGAGAAAAAGGAGTCTTACCAGTACAGACTGGAAGGAAAGCTATTTGATAGGGGAAAGATAGAGGGATGGCAAAGCTGGGTGGGTATTTATTTACCACTAAAATATTCTACAATGGTTGAACTCCTGGGGTTTAAACCAAGCTGTAGTATTGCACAAGCTACCAAGAAGGTTTTATTTTAAAACTAGCCACTGGTTAATAATGTTCTGCTGCCCTACAGTTTAGTCATGCTTTTCCCTATAAGACTTCATGGACCATAATCTAGTCCAACTAAACTCATAGAGAGAGAAGAGCAAATAATGAACTAAATGCAGAGTAAATAAAGAAGCTTAATGGATAAGCAGCTGACTGATGTGCAGCTGATGGCATCTGCCAGGACTTGTGCAAGGCATTTGACACTGACATGGCATCCTTGTCTCTGAGCTGGAGAGCCGTGGGTTTGGTGGATGAACCCCTGGGTGGGTGAGGGATGGGGCTGGGTGGTCACAATTGGGGACTTGAATCAATGTCCAAGTGGAGACCAGGGACGAGTGGTGGGACCATGGGGACCTCATGGAGCTCAACAGGGCCCTAGGTCTGGGCAGTCCCAGGCACCAGCACAGGCTGGGGCTGAGCAGATGGAGCAGCCCTGGAGGAGCCCTGGAGGTGCTGTGGGGCAGAGTTGGGACCCCAAACCCCTGTGCTGGGCTGAGCCCCAGCGTGGGCAGCAGGGCAGGGGGATTCTGCCCCTCTGCCCCCT
>JBBMKD010000115.1:9177498-9193825 GCA_037834095.1 Argya squamiceps | reverse complement strand
TGTCACTGCTCCAGGGGACCCTGCCTGGGCAGGGGCTTGGGCTGGGTGAGCTCCAGACATCCCTTCCAACACCAGGGATGCTGGGATTCTGTGATTCTGTGATTTACGCAGCTAATATGAAAAATCTAGCCAGCAAGTTGTCACCTCCAGGGTTCAGACAGCAAATTCTTAATCATAAATGGACTCCCTCAATTAAACAGGCAGCCTCACCAATTCAGTGAGATTAAATGATCTGTAATGAACCACTGTGTTTCTTCAGCAATGGGGATGCCATACAGGATACACAGGAGCTCTGAACATATTTGTTCTGCCTGGTCTGGGACAAACAACAGAAAAGTATGGGTTTTGCCATATTAAAGGAAGAATAGCTGAACCATACATACCGACCAGTGCCAGCTGAGCTATAACCATGCAAACCTGGGTGAAGACACATTAATATCCAAAGTTTGAGGGAGTGGAAGAAGGAAAAATGGTTGTCTCTTGCATCTTGTGATTATCAAAAAGGCTAACATAAATTTTGTAGCATTTCCCTATGGAGAGAAGTATTACCCATCTTTTCAACTTGAATATGCAGCTATAACATCTTAAAAAAACCCCATAAACGTAAGTGGTGAACACTAGGGAAGAGTTCACTCTGTGTGGTGGCACCTCACCTATTAAAATCAGAAACACTAGTTTGATTAGTTTTTTCCCCCATTTTACTTGGGAGGACAGGGAAAATTACATAAAAGACATCTAATAAAAATGCCTATTGTTTGTAAACTTTTTTAATGCAAGTTTCATTAATGCCATGCGTAAGTTTTGGCTTAAAAAGGCTCAGTAAAAACTGCTCACAAAGCTTTCAAAGACATTGTTTGAAACAAGAAACAATCCTTCCATGTGGACCTTTGATCTGTGGAAGTCTCTGCCACAACACGATACCATCCTGACCTCCTTCAGCAAGGTCAGTCTATCAGAAAATGTGGAAAACCCTAAGGTTTAATTTCCAATTAGCCACCAAATTCACATGTGCTCTCTGTAAAGCATTGTTGTCTTTAGCTGGTGTACATCTGATGGCTACAGATGAAAAGATGCTTTTAATTTATTTTTGGAAATTAGATTACACTATCAGTAGCCCATAGATTGGTGTGCACCCCCTGAATATCACACTTACTGTCTGACAGCATTAACAAAGATGGACATTTGTGTAAAGGAAACTGTTTTTCATCACTTGCAAGCCACCACCACGCTATTTGGATAAAGAATTCACAGAGATAGAGAGGCACAGTAGTACAGATAAATAGCACCACAACCTTTTACTGTGAAGGAAATAGCAAGGAGAGCACATAATTTTTGTCTTATGCCTTAATATATTCAACTGAGATCAGGTAGAGGCAAATACATCTAATCAGGACAAACAAATTAACGGTTTTCACTGCACAAAGAGAATACAAAATGCATAATCCTAAAACAGGTTAAAGTGAGTAGCAGCAGAATTATTCTGAAAGCCTGGTACCACTGCACAACCAAAATCATGCCGGACACAATGCAGACACTCTAAAAGCAACTGTAATTATTAAAAAAAACCAAAACCAACACTGCTACAGGGACACAGAGTATGTGCCCATTTTTGCAGGTGTTCAAGTCCAACACTGATGGTCAATCTTTGCTTTAGCCTTTAGTTTAGTCTTTATGCAAAGCAACTGACTATTGCCTATTGTTTCACAATAAAATTCACTGTTCTGCTTCTGTGTCTCAGACACTGAGACCTGTGGACCATTTCTAGGCGGCCCACAAAGATGAGCAGAGCAAGCCCATCACCAGGAGGCTTAAATTTATCATGCAGGTGCTGATAAACCAACTAAAAAAGGAAGAAAATAGTAACACTTTCTGCAAAACAAGTGTTCTTCTACATCTTCCCTCCTCCCCCAGTCATCTAATCTTAATTTAGAATAGCTGTGGGGAGCACATTATCCAGCTACCTCCAGAAAACACAGAACATTTGGATACAGCCCTAATTAAAACAAAACTAAAGTGACAGCCTGGAATAGTGGAAGGTGTCCCTGCCCGTGTAAAGGAGTGCAACGAGATGGGCTTTAAGGTACCGTCCATCCCAAAGCACACAGTAATTCCGCGATCCTGGATTGTGTGGTTGTGCTCTGCCTCCCCCATACAGCATGTTACACAAAGTGCACCAAAATTCCCTTCCCTGAGGCTGTTCCTCCAGCACGGAATTGTTTTACACCACCTATTTAACACAGAGACGTCAGCACTAACAATAGCAACGCTGCTATCTCGGCAAATTACAGCTGAGTGGTGTTTGCCCCACCAGGAGCCCGGTGCTGAGAGGCTGATAAGCCAAAAAGGCAGTCAGGTTCACTGAATTCCCAAAGCAGAACTAAAATAAGGCAAATAAAAAGGAAATCTCAAGACAATTCTGCTCTGGAGTCCTGCTGTTATCCCGAACTGGAAAGCAGACTGGTAGACAAGAAGATGACAAAATAACACAACTTTACATCCGAGGACTCTGAATTTGGGGCAGGTGTGTAAATTGCAGAGAGAATTGTGTTAACATTAAGTGTTGTGGGAAAAAAATATAACATTAAAAAGGTGATGTTAGTTTTTCCCACACACTGCTAAGATCTTCCTTGCAACCAAAGCAAGAAACAGTCCAGTTATTTGTCCTTTATCGCCAAAACCACAGTAGGGAAACTGCAAACAGTCCTAGGGAGATGCAGTGGAAGTGGTTAAAGATCAGGATACCATAACAAACAGTTAACTGGGTGGGATATCAAGATAAACAGCTCTTGCTTACTGCAGGAGTGAAAGAAAACATCATTAACACCCTACTACGCTAATTTGACAACCAACAAGTCTTTGGTTTGGATCACGTTTCCAAGGTGATTTCGTAAACTTTTAACGGTGAATTTTAATTTTTTTTGTTAGTTTTGCAAATTCCTGCACGTTGTTGCTCTCCAGATGACTTTGAATTTCTCACCATCCTTACAGCTGCTGTAGCTCTCTGGCTCTGCATCATCTGCAGATGTAACTAATGCGCTTTCTACTTCCCCTTTCAGACCATTCAAGAAAACATTATGTAAAACACTGAAGCACTAAACACTTCATTTATACAGAGAAGGAGCAGATCTGGTAGAGGTCTCAGGAGACAACAAACTGACTGTGACTGATACACTGCTACCCTTCAGTATCTGTTTTATTGTTTGCTGGGATTTTATTTTTTCAAAATTTTATTTTTTTAAAGGCACAGGAAGATGAACACAGAAGCATTTATAAAACTGTGTTCCCTTAATCAGAAATTACAGTCATCATGTATCAACCAGGCCTGTATTTTGAGCTTAAGAAATAAAAACAAGAATTAGAAGCTTATGACAAAAATGTCATTTTTCCTGACCTCTCACCCTGCCCACTGTTTGTCTTCTAGAGATGAAGTGATCTCAACCATAAGACACAAAATATTTCAGAAATAACTGAAAAGTTTCTCATTTTTTCATCTAGATGCTTATGCTTAAGGGAAGATGTGCTTCACATAAGAAAACAACAGTCACTAAAAAATGAGACAACACATTTTTCACAGAAGATTCCAAAACTGAAAGTTTCTTTATTGTATAGAGACAGTGAATTTTAGTTTTGCATTAAGTAACAGATATAATCTTTGCATTACTACAGTCCACCAAAAGTGAGAGGTGAAAGAAGACATTCACACAGCAATGACTCTCTTCTTAGTAAGAATCTGATGCTAAACACTAACAATGGAGCTTATTTCCAATAACAACAATTTTTCACTATATCTACAAGGAAAAAAAAAAGTCATGCTGGAAACTCCAATTACATCTGCTTTGCTGGTTGTGATTTCTCTCTGTATTAGTAAAATATTCTAACAACCCTTTCTAACAGTTGTGGTTTTTTACCCACCATATATTTAAGGAATTCTATACTTCCATAAGGTGGGGAAAAAAACCAACTAGATAGATTCTGTCCTTCGCTGTCCTGGCAGGGTATAGCACATACATATATATAGAGAGAGAGAGCTATATAAATACATAGATAGATAGATAGATAGATAGAGATGTTTATATATATATATATGTTGTGTGTATTTGTGAGCCTCTCTCCCCTATTATATCCTAACCCACAGTATTTCAATTTTCCCTTCTCTGTTTTGAAAACTAATTCACAAATAATTTTTGGAGAGAGCATACTTGACAGATACTTAGGTCTAATTTTAAAATGAAAATATTCCCAGCGTGTGAACTGAATGATGAGGTTTAATCATACCAGTCAATCTTGCACAGCCTGATACAGGCTCTAACTCAGCTCATTCAGCTTCCACTCCTCCAACGCCTGAGTGAGACACAGACTTTTCCTACCCCTGTGTGAGACACAGAGATCCCTGTGCTCTGCCCCTAAAACAACATTTCAGACTGAACTAGCACACCCAGGAACACCTACATTCTCGCAGACAGATGCTGCATCCTGCAAGGTATTGCCCAACCAATATCCTTTTCACCAGGGAAATATAAAAGAAGAAATTGAGGGGGAAAAAATAAATTCCAGAGCAGCCCACCAGCACGGAGCAGCTGTGCAGTCCCTGTCTGGCTTCTTGGAGACCTGCAGGCTGTGAAAGCAGCTGTGACCCCTGTGCTGGAGCAGAAAAGCCCTACAGATCCACACAACAGCAAATCCTTTTGTCACTGCCCTGTTCCGAGCACAGAATCACAGAGCCAGAGAATGTGAAGGGACCCTAAAGCCCATCCAGTGCCACCCCTGCCATGAGCAGGGACACCTTCCTCTGTCCCAGGCTGCTCCAAACCTTGTCCAGCCTGGCCTTGGACACTGCCAGGGATCCAGGGGCAGCCACAGCTTCCCTGGGCACCCTGTGCCAGGGCCTCCCCACCATCAGAAGGAAGAATTTATTCCCAGTAACTTATCTAAATTTTCCCCTGTTTTAATTTCTATCCATTCCCCCTTGTCCTGTCCCTCCAGTTCCCAATGCAGAGTCCTTTCCCTGCAGCCCCTTCATGTACTGGAAGGTGCTCTGAGGTCTCCACACAACCTGCTCCTTCACAGAGTGAACAAATCCAATTTTCTCAGCATCTTTTCACAGCAGAGGTGCCCCAGTCCTCCTTGTCAGCTCTGTGGCCACCTAGCAAACTCCTTCTAGGAGAAGGTGTTAAAAGCTGTACAGGTGAACTACCCTGAAGTCCCCTACCCATGCCCTTGTCTACTGCTGGTATTGAAAGCAAATTGTTTACTACAGAGTCTGAATGTCTTCATTAAAACTAATTAGACTTGAGTTAATTTAATTCCAAAGGAATTGTTACAAAAGAAAGTTGTGCTTTGCATGTGAGATACAGCAATTTCTTTTTCTCGGTTGAGAGCTGGAGCTCTTGCAAGACAGGCAGGCTGTAATTCCTGTTAAATATCAGCTACCTCTCCTACTCCACAGACTTTGAAATAAGGTAGAATCAACACTTGGATAAAAATAAGCTTTCACTATGAAAATACCTAAGAATTTAAAAGAGAAAAATGTTAATGAAAATTCATGTACAGGGTTAAAGAATATGACCTACAAATGAATGATACTGACACTTACACAAAGAAAGTATTGTTACAAGCTTGAATCTGGAAAGCATTATACCATTTTTATTCTTAAGTCAATCAGTGAGTGGTCTTGATTTTTTAAAGCTGTGCCACTATTATCTCCAGGGAAATCATTCAGCAGTAACTATGACATCCCTGGGTGTGGTAATAAAACGACTACACTAGACTTGCACAATACAGTGATGACAACGTGAAAGCAGAAGTTGCTTTTGTAACAGCAAAATCTAGGAAGCTAGAAAAAATTACACAGCACCATGGAAGCCAAGAAATCTGGCAGGTTACATCAGACAGTGTAAAAATATGATCACCAACTCCAAAAAACAAGTTTGACACAAAAAACCTGCCTGCAACAACCTTGCCCCTGACAAAGGCATTACATCTACTCTAGAGCAAAACAGCTGACATAAGTGATTGTTTCTCTCCAGCTTTTATCACATTGCAGAAACCTTCAGAACTGCCATCCTATTAGCTCCACATCCACTGGAAATTAAATTCCTTCTGGCTACACTATTTTGCAGGAGAGCAGGTCCCAAGTATTTTTTGAAGTGTGCTCCACTATTCCTCACACCCTCAACCCCACACATTCATGGCACTGTGGGCCCCGTAAGGATTGGGGTGCAAGGAGGAAAACTACAGAGAAACTGGGAACATCACCAGGTGGGAGAACACACTGATAACTGTCCCCATAAGGACAAGGAAGGCTCTATTACTCCTTCCACCCCTCATCCAGACTTATGCTCAGCACAGGCAGCAGGCTCTGATCCTAAAAGCTCTTCATGGAGTTACTGACTGGGAAGGAACTGTGCAGGTCTGAATATCATTTTTGTGTGACCTGCAGCTCTGTGCAATCACTTGAAACAGGGTCGAATAAACCCCCTCATACAGGAATTTCACTTTCCAAAAGATTTTCTTCATCTCATTAGTGTAGCTGGGTTATTTTTTCCTAATTTGTCTCCTTAACACATGCACATACCCCGTTTGTATCCATTTTTTCTAAGACATTCTCTGTTCCCTTGCTCACAATGCTCTTCTCCCCATCATGTTCCGACTCCATAATTTATAGATAAATAAATTTGTCAGCCAGTATTTTTTTCTGTTGGACTAAAGCTCCATGTAACTTTGGCTACATACATGTTACTTTCTCTATCCCTCATACCACAAAACCTTACTCTCAATTTCAGCTTGCATTTCTTGACTGTGAATGACCAGGACAGGAAGCTTAATTTCAAATATAAACCATGTTGAAGTACACAGTGAAAATCCACAGAAAACAGACACAAACTTTAATACTTGTAGTGTTCAAATGTCACATAAATCTATTGGCATGTTTCATTTCTTTCATTTAACCCTGTCACATGTACCCTGTGTAAGAATCACCAGGATAGAGAGATTATCTACATTTTAGGATCCCTGGTTCTTGAGGTAGTTTTGGAATTTAAAATGAAAATAGTAAGAACACCAGATAATTCTTAAATACCACCCCACCCACTTCCCCCCAAAAAGCCATGTAAATAGGTTAGAGTATCAAAAACACCTACTGAGCAAGTAATTATTGGATTTCTTTCATGAAAGGCATTACATGTCTTTCCTTAAAGCCTTTGGAAAACTTCCTTGTTTAATCTCTACGCTCCTCAGAAACACTATATTTCACCTATCTATACAATCAGCTATTTCTGTGAAGCTTAATCCCACCCAGGCTGAAAGGGTCTTTAGCTACTGAATTTTGACAGCTGTGGCATGGTCTGGTCAGGATCTACACAGGCTGTGATTCCACTGCCTCAAAGTGCTCTATAACCATTTATTCAGGTTTGCTCTAAAAAATATTGCTCAAGAGAGCACTTCCTCCTAACTAACCTTAAACCTATACATACGTTCATACATATATACATACAGACATATATATATATGCAAGATCCAAATCATATCTTTGTAAAAAGTGAGATATATTTCCATAAAAGGCATGAACGTAAAGTTGCAGAGCATTTGCACCACAGAATGCTCATCTCTCAAGGTGCTAAGCCACAGAAAGCTGCCACTAATTTCCACCCCCTTTGACCACTGTGCAACTGAATCCCTTAAAATTAAAATTAGAAATACACTAAATACTAAAATGAACGGCAGTGGTAACACTCAGCACCTCTAACATCAGGTATTTCTTCCATATTTTTCCCCCCAATAGTAATCACATAAATTGTTTCACTTCACCAAGAAAAAAAAAAAATAAAATCAAAGCAATTGGAGTAAAAAAGCCAAGGGCAAAAATCTATAAAAATCAGATGCACAAGTTACTTTTGAGAAAAATAAATATGGAACAGCCAAGTATACCTTATAGCTCCACGAACAGTGATAACATGATTAAGTGAAGAAACAACAAATCAGATATTTTGTTGGATTTGAGATGAAATTACTATTTCACAAAAGAACTGGCAGGTTTGCATTTTATGCATGCACTCCAAATGCTTTATTCCTCTTCTATGCTTTCCCTCTTTTTATCATTCCCTTCTCTATTTCAGGCAATATTGTCCATTCAACTCCCTGCTACCCCTCTGCCTCTGAAGTGAGCTTAAAAAGAGGACTGAAGCAGGACACCTTTAAAGGAACTTTATTTTTTTTCCACCTTTTCCCTCATTAATTCTGTGGCTCCAGGCAGGATCAGATGCGCTCCCACCTCGCTGAGCAGGCAGCAGGTCTGTGAGCAATGGAACTACTGAAGGCTGGTTTCCTATGGCTATGACTCTTGTGCTGGATCCCCTAATGTCTAAAAAGGTGAGAAATCCAGTCAAAGCTTTTCCCTTATTTAATGCATTCATAACTTCTCTCTCCCATGAGGATTTGCTAGTGTCTAATAATACAGTTGATCTCATTCCACAGCTTTTTCCAAAGCAGGCACATGAATAGGGTCTCTTTTTCTCCATCCAAGCACCTATTTCCATGAAACTAGTAGGAACTTGATATCTCTGAGACCTTTACTCCTGTCAAATCTGTTTGAAATTGTCCAGGAGTTTCAGAAGTTACTGGGGGGAAAGGGAGGAGGGAAGAGGCTGGCAGTCAGCAGAGGCACACAGCATGACCACATAAGCTTTGTTTCCTTAGGAAGCAGGGTAAAACACTTGCACTTTTTATTATTTTTAAAACCTGCTCTAAATGAATTAGGAAATGAGCTTTACTTTGAGATTTAAACTTGTTTTCTTCCCTTTTTTTCATGTAATTTATAGTGTGGCAATAATACAATAGACTCTAGACATTACATCTGGATTCAGGTCTCAGGGCTTAAACGCATGAACAGTTCACAACTGTGTTAATTTAGATTTCAGAAGGAAAGCCTTATCAGATAGCTTAAATCAGAATTTATTTCCTAGAGGCTAAGAACAGAACATGAGTCCATTACCATAAAACAACTGCCACACAAACTTATCACACAGCAACTTCTTTGAGTTTGAGGCTTGAGTCTCCCTGAAAGTATGAAAGGATACCTGCCAAGGATTTTTAATTTAATCTGATGGCTTTTTTTTCCCCCCAAATATTCTTCATTTATGTTCAAGTTTCCAACTCAAAAATTATTCCAGAAAAAGACCACAAGTTATTACTTATTCAAGTAAAATGTTTAAAGGAGCAGAGTGAAGCTCTCTTTCTGAACAGACACAAAGCATATGTAGCATGAACGTGAAACACTGAAAAAACCAGCATGCAAGCCTTAAAAACCTCCAGAGAGGTTTCTAGAAACATTATGAAAAGTAGGCCGTATAAATGTGCTTTCAGCCAAAAATCTCCAAAATAAAAGCAAGACTTGCAGGAGTGCTGGTGATATTACTGTCAGTGAAGGTTCCAAGGTAACAAAATATAAATGATTAATACATCCAAGATTTAAAAAAAAACTCCACCATATTATGTGCTGCATAATAGTAGTATTTTAATTCTACCTATCAACTGATCCTATTCCTACATGTGAAGCCCAGACTGCAGCTTTACTTTAAAAACAGTAATAAAGCACAACTGAGATGTCTGGAGTAATAATAACTGTCAGAAATGAAGACAACTCGTCTTGGGAGCTGCTTCCCTTCAAACACTTGACCTTTAGGCTTTGGGAAGTAATGGAAACTATAAAGTGCTGGGTGAATACACCCTTGGAGCCGACATGGCAACGTTTTGGAGTAATCTGGGTCTGATTCCCCCCCAATATGCTGGCAGTAAACAGCTCCAGGGTTGCACACGACTTTTTTTTTTCCCCTCCTCTTTGGAAAGTAAATGTATAACCACATTAATAAGCATGAGATAATGCCTAGACCAAGGCAAAATATAAAAGTGTTCCCAGCTAAGCACTACAAACAATTTTCCAGTGTGAGTAATAACACCGTACTCATTTAGAACAACCATTGACCGTTTTCAGGATGGTATTTTACCCTTTGTTTGAAAAAAAATTCCCTTCAGGATGTTGACAGCCACGTGCTGAAGATTTCAAGATCTATCTCATTCAAAACAAACAAAAAAAAAAGACAACAGATTGAAGATTGTGCACCTAATCTGAACAATCTGAACACCCATGTATGCTGTGTCCGACCCACAAATATGGAAATAACTCAATGCCTCATGAGATATATGTACTGAATATGAAAAAATTCCAGTAAAGCCAAAAGTCCAAGCAGCGCTGAGTTCACAGAAGGACATAAACACTTCTATAAATTACTAAGACATGAATAGAACATTTCTTTCCATCCAGGAGCCTAAAGAAACAAACAAAAAAAAAGCCAAAATCATATCTTCACATAGAAAAAAATCAGCGCAAGATCAGGTTCAGGAATGCAATGCAGGTGAAAAAACTTTACTGATTTCTCTCTCCCTGTGGTTACATCCCCATTCTTATTGTTCAATTTCATCAGCAGGGAAATATTTCCTCCACCCCTCAGGATATTCTTTAAGTAAGCTTTAAGAAAAATAAGATTGAAAGGAGTATTTTTAAAAATCAAGGAGTACTTCACTTTGTTTCTTTGTAAAACACTGTCAGAGAGGCAGAAATTTGACAACCAACATTTCTTCTAGACTACACACTCTAGTAATAGCAGGATGGAAATTTGTACAGCTAACAGAGATTGGTTGGAGGTGGGTTGAGTAGTGCATTTTTCCCCTTCTTTTGTCACAAGAATAATCCCTGCAACAACAGTGAAGTGTTTGTGACAATAGTGGTCCCAATGCAGAGCCCTGAGGCAAACCCAGCTCTCACATGAAATTGATGATATGGAGGGCCAGCTCAAACTTGAACCTTTTACAGGTTTAGCAGGAGCAGTAGCACATCTTAAACTCCAAACTGATTGTCCTTGGGGCCATTTTGCCCAAAAATATCTGGAGGAACCACTGTATGACTCCAGTCAGAACTATATGTTCTATCATGTAAGAATAATTAAAATATAACTTTTTCATTCCATAGGTAAAGGCCATTTCGGAGCATTCACTGATCATAGGTCATTCCTGAGTGATCAAATGTCACTTCAGCCCAACTGATAAGAGGTGATTAAGTCAGATCCATTCATGGGGACTACAAATTCAACACCAATAAGTAATTTTTCTATATGGATTATTACAATGCTAAAAGGCATCAAAATCTTTGCATTCAAAAACCTGTATTAAGTTTTAATAATAGTTCTAATAAAAATAGGTTTTCTGAAAATTCAAATCACCTGAGTCTATCTAAAGACAAAAAAAAATCCCCTACCTTAAATCCTTTACCTAATGCTTAAAATGAATGCAATTATAATATGTCTTTTCACAATGGAAGTTTTTATTCAGATCAAAAGCTGGAATGGATTCAATTAGAAAATATTTTTCCCTGAAATCTTATAAATTCTCATCTGCAAAAGAAATATAGTTCACAGATAAAAAAAGTTAGACTAAACTGGTTGCTAGCAACACAAACAAAACATTTACTTTCTTTTCCGCGCAATACTGTTTTCAAAAGCTTTTGTGACAAAGTATTTAGAGAATTAATGTTTTCTTAAGCCAAGCCAACCCTGGATGAAGGAAAACATTTTTTTCTCAGAATTAGGATCCTATAGGGCACAACTGGAGACTTCATGGGATCATGTTTTAGAACATGAGGTGCTCAGACAAGGCACCAAACAGCCACATCAGGGTATTTTATTTGCAGAACAAAAGAGAGGCAAAAATTTCCAAAGAATCAAGTGAAATGAGTGAAGTCCCCTTAATTTTGCAGTCTCCCAGCGCAGAGACAGGGACAGGCTTCCTCTGGATGGCCCCAGCAGTTTGTCAGAGGCCAAGAGCAGAACACTTATCACAGAAATGGCTCAATGAGGCAAGGATTTAGTTTTATCGTTGCAGTAATTTCAGTGGAGGGAAAACATCATTGTTCAGGTCTGCTGTATTTTATTTTCCTCATTTTTACTTGCCAGCAAACCAGCGCAAAAGAGAGAATCTGTGGATTTTCTGAAATCTCTAGCAGTAGAATTAAAGATTTCTTATGAACCAGAAAATGCTGGGATTTTGTGGTTTTATCTGGCTTTGGTTTTTGCTTTGTGCTTGTTTGATTTTTAAGTACTCATATTCTTTTATTATATTTTATATTTATATTATAATATTTTATTATATTATTTACTAATATTCTTTTAAGTACTCATATTCTATTAGAACACTAAGGCAATATCTTATTAGGATAATAAAATAATATTAAGGTAATAATATTGTTATCTTATTTACTACACAATAATAAAATACTAGGAGTGGGATCACCTTAAAGAACATTCTGGTCGAGTTACTGCTGGTCAACATGATCAATTAGAAGAAAAAAACTACCAAAAACAACAACAACAACAAAAGCCCAAAAAGCAAACAAACAACATAAAACCCAAACAAACAAAACATGCAATAACCAACAACCAGAGAACAATGCATACATTGAGGCGATAAAAAAGGCAAAACTCAACAAACACATATATTTCACTCAGCAACAAGTTAGAAAAGAAGATATACTGCAGCAAATGCAAGCTGAAGATGGAAAGGTTATTTTTTTCCTTTAAAGCACAAAATGTCTCAGTGCCACATGTCAACCATCAGTTATCAACATTAAAAAAAAAAATCACCATTCTAAAATTACGGGCAAAATAAGATCTAAAGGGATGTGTTTGTCAAAACCGCCGTCTGTCAAGAACCCATCTTCAAGGGCAGATTCTGGTTCTGGTGACTTCAGGAATCCCTTCCCAGGAAGCTCTGATGGAATACCTGACTGCAAGACTACCCTCCACACAGCCCTGCACAGAGGGAGAGTGGTAAGAAGTTTAATTTTCTATTTTTTCTTATTTTATATCAGTATTTCACTGTGAAACAGACAGTGTTTGGTGAGATAATGGCATGTCCAGAGCTAAACAGACCTGACATGCTCATGTAGTTTCTTTTTTGAAGAGGATAAAACAAGTACTTGCATGGTCTGAGCTGTCTTCAGCCAAGCAGTTATCTGCACTTTGCTAAATATAACTTCATAGAGGTTCTCAGCAGCCTCCTGCACTGCATGCTCAGCAACAAACCTGCAAAAACCTGGCCCCAATAACGTCTAAAAACTATCCCTGCCTGAGGAAACAGAAGAGACCCACCACCATTTCTGAAACCACAAAACTGATCACTAAACTTGCTTCCCACGGGAGTAACACGGGGGGGTTTTCTTAGGGACATACAAGGAAACTGCTCCTCTGAGCAAATCCCACCTTGTGCACACAAAGCACATGGAAATACACGGAGAGACTTTTGAACAGAAGCCATTCCATGCTCTGGGACAGCTGGTTTAAACATGAGATGTGATTATTTATCCTGAGATGTAAGCTGGGGGAAGTGGTGCCTTCAAGCCCCACACAGCTGAACTGGAATGACACTGGTAGCGTGAACAGCCCAGGCTGGGAAGCAGAACTGTGTTAGTGACTACACCAGCCCACACAAACACGAGCCAGAAATGAACCAGAGCAGCAGCAGAGCACACTGGAATAACTCTTTGCTGCCAAAACCCCAAAATGTAAGAATTCCTTAAAAAAGAAAAAAAAAAAAGAAAAAAAAAAAGAAAAAAAAAAAAAGAAAAAAAAAAAAAAAGAAAAGAAAAAAAAGAAAGATGGGAGATATCCCTATCCTGCGCCTGACTTGCAAAATGAAGAATATCATTTCATGTTTTGCAAGACCAGAGTCCTGTAGCCAGTAGCCAACACCACTAAGACCAACCTCAGAACTCACTGGATTTTTTTGGCTGGTTAACATTTAAACCATCACTAAATAAATAGAAGTTATGTAAGGATCCTCAACACTGCTAAATAATTTCTTTCCCCTTACTTTGAGGCATTGGAAAGTGATGATAATTACAGCAAATGTTGCTTGAAAACACCAAGGAACAAAATAAAATAGGTAACTGCTATCCGAATTTCCTTTGTTCCAAGGAACAAAAGAAAATAGGTAACTGTTATCCAAATTTCTGTAAACATTAATTATGTCAGAGCACAGTGAAACTTGCAAAAGCAGCATGTTTGTTGTCTCTACATTTTGCTTTTATCTACTGAAGTGTAGCAATACAAGTATTCTGGAAATTAAAACAAAAATGATGCCATGCTAAGTGAATGCGGGGATGAAATTTCCAAGGAGCAAAAGAGATCTGATAAAAATGTCATCGTCTTTGTGTGTTGAAATCTACCTGAAACACAGTCTTTCATAGCAAGTGAAGGAACCTCCATTACTAAGCCTTTAAAAATAAATTGCAAATACTTGGGTCTTCAGAATCCAGACGTTTAACTTCAAAAACAAGTGTAATTCGTGCATTATCTGCCCAACTCAACTTCTAGTAAGTTGGGGTTCCTCAGAGATATGGAGTGAACTAACCCAAAATACAAAATTCCTCCACCAAGAACTGTAGATCAGCTACTTTCAAAACACATGGAATGGAGAAAGGGTGTTAAAAAGGTTTCTAGAAAGTGCACAAAAGTGCAAAACGGACATTGCCTCTCCAAGTTTTCACTCTATTAACAGAAAGATTGTATCTCACGCATCTGACACTTATATTTGGATGATCATAAGGAGACAAGAGAAAGAACATCAAATGAATCAATTTCACCTCCCTCTAAATAAATTTGAGAGAATCTTATGAGACAGGAGGCATCAGATATCTCAAGAACCAACACTTGTGTGTATGGAATCATCTACTGTGTGAAGAATTAAGTAGCTACAGCTCACAGCAATCATAATTTCTCTTTCTTAAACCTGAAGTTAGAGGTAGTTTACCACAAAAGATCACAGCCATGACCACCTGTGTCATGTCTGAACAAGATTCAGAGAGCCCCTTCCAGAGAAGAAGATGCACCACCAACTGAATAAACCCTATGTGGCTCCAGAGATTACAGGGTACAATAAACATGACTAGGAAATCAGGCTTCTGTTTTCATCTAAATAAAGTCTCAGGAATTAACTGATATCTTATCTCCACACAAATATCATTGATTTATAATTTAGGGAAATATTCTATAACAAAAATTAACTGATATCTTACTTTTGTATAAATTTCACAGATTCATAATTAGGGTAGCATTCTGTACAAATAATAGGACTGTATCTAAAACTGTGCAATTGCAAAACTGTTTTTAGAGACATTCTCTCCCCCCGCCACACAGTAAGGCAGATCTTGTCAATGGAGAACAAAACACTTTTGTCATATTCCTCCCAAGAGGAAAGACAGCTCTCTGCAGAACTGCAAGATAATTCACGTCAAAATGAGGAGGAATCCTAACTACTATGAAAACAAATACCGTATTTCAAAACCAACTGGGAGGAGCCCATTGTGCAAGAGGTCAGGATAGTTAGCGCTCCTCTACTTCAGTCCATTAATTGTAGCTAAGGATGGATTTATTTATAAATATGAGATAAGTTGTCTATCATGCCATGATTATTGCCTCTCTTAAGT
Organism: Argya squamiceps; assembly: GCA_037834095.1. Lineage (NCBI taxonomy): Eukaryota > Metazoa > Chordata > Aves > Passeriformes > Leiothrichidae > Argya > Argya squamiceps. The sequence goes on along the minus strand of JBBMKD010000115.1, from coordinate 9,178,293 downwards.
CTTATACACAAGTTTCCTTTTCCTTTCCATTGGTTCTCAAGTTAAAAAATAGCAATGGAAAAGCAAAATCCAAACAGGACGACTCCTCTCACTTTTCTCCTTGATAAATGGGGAACAACATTTAAATATAACATTATATTTAAATAAGCTGTAAGTAAAACAATAACACAAATCAACTATGACGGCTGATTCGTCCAGAAAGCAGCCACTTCCTGGCAGAAAAGTTGGGAAGTAACAGTGTTGGAGGAGTAGACAAAACAATACCTCCTAGCATGGGAACTCCAGCTTGGTAAAAAAGAAAACACTTCTCAGTTCAGAGGAAGACTTTCTACCTCTGAAATTCTTAACTGGGTTCATACTATTTCAGACAGTGATTTTGCAAAGGACACTTGGACTTGGTGATGCCTGGAAAGCTGAAAGGTTAATCAGCAGCAGTTCACACTGTTCTGAACAGACAGGGCTCCTTCCACGCACCCTTCAGGGTGAAATCAGATGTTGAACGGATTGTGAAGTTCTGGAGAGCTCAGCACAAGAAAAACAGGGAGCTGCTGGAGCAGATCCAGAGGAAGCCATGGAGCTGCTCCAGGGCTGGAGCTGCTCTGCTCTGGAGTCAGGCTGGGGTTCTTCTCCAGTTCCTGGAGAAGAGAAGGCTCTAAGACACTTCAGACCCCTTCCAATGCCTGAAGGGGCTCCAGGAGAGCTGGATAGGGGCTGGGGACAAGGGCTGGAGGGACAGGACACAGGGAATGGCTTCCCAGTGCCAGAGGGCAGGGCTGGATGGGATCTTGGGAAGGA
>JBBMKD010000115.1:9138222-9177466 GCA_037834095.1 Argya squamiceps | reverse complement strand
CCAGAGAAGCTGTGGCTGCCCCTGGATCCCTGGCAGTGTCCAAGGCCAGGTTGGGCACTGGGGCTTGGAGCAGCCTGGGACAGTGGAAAGTGTCCCTGGCCATGATATGGGGTGACACTGGATGGGATTTAGGGTCCCTTCCAGCCCAAACCATTCCACAATTCCATGACTTTAAAGTGATTCAATCAAGTAGTGAAAAGCAATGATACACAAAACCCAGAGCAATTTAATCCCCCAGAGTGATGAAACATAACATATTTTGGCTCCACTCAACTTGTAAGAATGTAAGGGGGTTACAGTTTTCTAACATTTATATTTTCAGCCAAGCAAGACTGTGATTTCAGGAAAGGTATCTTATAACTCCTGTGGAATTATTCCATTATCACAAGGTTCTCTGCCACTCTCTCATCTTGTAGAATACTGAGGCAACAAGCCCCTTCCACCTCAAAACCAACAAAAATCAAACCAAAGGAAACCAAACAACAACAACAAAACCCAACAAATAAAAACCACCTCAGCAAAAAAAACAAACAAAAAACCCACAAAACATACACCCCAAAAGTCTCCCAAACAAATAGAACAAAACCACCAATAAATCCCAAACAAACTAACAAAAATTAACCAAACAAACAATGAATGCACGTTTGTTTAGGATTAATCATATTCTAGAACAAAATGGGTTTAGAGTTCCATTTTTCACAGCATCAAGCAGGCTGTAGTTTTGCTAGAATCAGCCGTCTTTCAGAACAAATGCATGTTTACAAAGACTTACAATAATATGCCAGCCATGGAAGAGTTTTTGATGTCAAGGACTCCATTATATGTTTGGGTGCAAGTTCAACAACAGCTGCTCCAGATTTAATGAAGGCAGTACTCAAGGGACCGACATTTCCTGGATTTATTTATGGGAGCTTACAGAAAATGTTCAATATGTACCAAAATATACATTGTTCAGAGACTTTCATGCTTGAGAGTGAAACTCTCAATGTTTGATTCATAATGGCTATTTCACAAGGGCTTACAGGAAATAAAACTGTTTATTTTAATTGCATACAGCAAAAATGTTAGAAAAGAAAGATTTATGTTCTCTAGTGACAGTGAATGTTTTGGGCTAATTTGTCATGGTTACCATGGACAGAAAATAAAGGAATACTATTCAAGCACTACTCCAATTCATAGACAACTTAAAGTATCAGCAAATACTCAAGTCCTGTAGGCTCTCTTTTTAATCATTCATATAAGCTTACAGCACCTTTTAAATACAGCATAACTACATGTGCAAACCCAGCATTTTACCTTTATTTTTCTTTTCTATTAGTATTTTAACAGCAATTACACAATACTCAAATGACTAGATGTAGTGATCTCTAATTGTGTCAAGGTGGTTTTCCACTCCAGCTCAGGATTTCTATTCTTGTTTGACTGTAACATGACAATTTTTTTAAAACAAACAAAAAAAAATGAAGTGTTTTCCCTTTTCACTTGCATATTGTCCAACAAAAAAGAATACAAAGAAACAGATGGAAAATGATGCATCTGCCAACATTTTTTGAAAGATGAGGGAAATTAGTAGTATGAAGAGAATTTTGATAAGATGAGCACTGGAAATGTGATTACAGTGTGTCCTCTGAAAATGGAAATCAAAATTCAAATTTAAAAAATATTGTACATTTTACCTTTTCTTTGAATATTACAGCATCTGTATTGACCAATGCTTTGAAAAGCAGAACCACTGCCTACAGTTCACACCTAGACTTTAGAAAATTTAGCTTTTCACTGTTTTGTCTTTGTTTTCATGAGTCTGGTCATACACTGCCAGTTGTTGTTGTGTTTTCTTACAATGCTTCAGCTATTAGGGTGTTAACTGGTAAAATGACTGAGAAGAAATTAATGCCAGAGCATTACAAATGCATTTTGTCTGGCCGTTGAAATGCTTCATTTTCAGCATCATAGCACCTATCCCAAAACCTTTTCCTCTTCTCAGCTGCCAACTCTGTCTTCAACAAAAAGAAAACAGAAAACGGCAAAGGACAAATTTCAGCACAATTTCAATGGATTTCATTATCTTGTAACAGATAAAACTCTCATCCTTCAGCCATTTCTTAGACCTCACAAAGCATTAGAAAACTCTAACACCTTTCTGCAAGTGTGAGCTTCATTATGCCTTTTTGCTACAAATCACTTTTACTGTGAACTGAGACACAAAAATGAGAAGTCTGCCTTCCATTTTTTTCCACTGCCACTGTTTTTCTCCATTCCTTCAAAACTCAACTGCTTTTGCCAGACTATTTCCCTCCCATCCATTTTTCATACTTGTTTATCAGTACAGATGAATGTGTCCAAAGTTGAGTGTAGCTCTTTCTCAGATTATTTGTTTGAAGTATTTTTCAAATTGAAGCCACTTCATTGTTTTTGAGAAAAATTAACAGAGAAATAGAACTTAATTATAAACCAAGTGTTGTTTTCAACTTCTGCTAGTTCTAACACCTGCATTAAAAAAGTGACAATACACAAGAACAATTCTATTTCAATCTGAAGCTAAACAGCTTTTTGCTGTGTACAGTTGAGTGACAAATCAGTAATTTACACCATTTCCTTTCCAGAGCTATAGAAATAATGATTATTTAACTTAAAAGGTACCTGAACAAGTATCTCCTGAGAGCAGATGGCCCACAATCCACGCACCTTCAAATTTTCCTCCAGTAACACAAAATTGGATTTGACAATTTCAGCCCCTGCGGAAAAGGGATATTACCAAAGCACAGCATCCACTTTTTGTTGCCTTTCGTAGTGCTAATGAGCACTTCTCTAGCTTTTACTCACATTCTCCACAGGTTGGACTCTAGAGTCCTCGACCTCTTTTCTTAGAGGATTGGTCCTTAAGATTTGTCCTTTCTCATTTAAACATTCAAATTGCTGTCATTCAGAAGGAAATGTGAAGGAAGGGGTCAGTAATGGCACTAGGAGAACAAAAACTTGTTCGCTCTTTTCACATTAAACTCCAACACTAATGACCCATCCAAAAAAAAAAATCTTAAAGATTTTTCATTGTCCCAAAATCAAAATATAGGTTTAAAATTTTAAATTTTTGAAAGTGTTAACTTTAATTAACTCTTATCTTCTTTTCTATATGGTTTTCAATATTTTTGGGCCTTTAAACTGTGCATTTTTAAGCTTTTCCCATAACATTCACAATGGACTGCCAAAACTTACGTGAAAGCTAAAATTCTTACTCAGATAAGCAATTGTGGTAGGCAGACTTCAGGCAAATAATAAAAAAATCAGAAAAATGTATCAATTTCACCTCCAAATCTTGTATATTACTGTTCAGTTTGGATGTTTCCCTTACCAATATTTCTTTTTCTTTAAGACTTGACCTAAAGGAGTCTAGATACCATTGTTATACACAGAACCTCCATGCAAAAAATGTGAAATGTAATTAAAATTATATTTGATCAACCAATACAGGAAGTAGACTATAACCTCAAGCAAGGTCAAGGTAGCTAAGCCCTAAAATTAACATTATTTTTTGCAATTTTCTCCTTCTCTCTAGCATTTAATTCCAGAATGATTTTCCCCACCAAAAATCCTATGCTAGCCCAGTAAAGCTAACATCATTTCCTCAGTCCTTAGAACAGCCTGAAACCTATTTTTCATGTATAATAATCCAGTTATCAACATCATAAAGCTCATCCTAAGTCCATTAATTGCCTTTCCATCACAATATGGTGGCAGTGAGCAGCTTTAATCCAATTTGTAAATAACATTGGCAAAAAAAAAAGAAATTAATTAATTTTTCCTCAATATTACTGCTCAGCCTGTATTATTCTCTGCATTTAGTAGGCCTGAATGAGAAGTGAGAGCTATTAACAGCTTTCTTTTTAGTAGCAATTAGCTAATTAATGGCCTTTTATGGGGCTGGCTCTGTCACCACTCGTTCCAGCTCCAGCTGCGGTGACTCAGGTCACCAGGCAGCGCCAGTGAATCACTGGATTTGTAAAAGTGGAACTTTTATGATGCAGCTGAGACCTTCCCCTCAGCTTTTTCTGCCCCTCCCAGTGGGTTTGCTCCTCCCTGATGAGGCAGAATCACTCTTCTCAGAAATTATCTCCTGCCCAATAGGGTTGTGGAAGAAGCCTCAGCAAGTCCAGACATGTAATTATTCAAAGGGCAGCTATTATTTTTATCTCACCTTTCTCTTTGCCTACAGCTACTGAGATTATTCTCCTTGCAAGGCTGAACTGGAAAACAATTGTTGACCTAAAATTCAAGGTACCTGTAAAAAAACCATCAACTTTTCAATCTCAGCCAGCACACCTGAAGTGAGCTCAGGGGATGTGCATTTCTGTTATCAAGCCATATACAACCATCACTTTGATGTTTCTCTTTACAAAAATGGTGCTCCTGTGTATGGAGTTTTTTTGGTTGCTGTTCTAAAATTGATGTAAATACACAATACTTCCATTGTTCACTCAGAACTAGCAATTGTTTTATATTGGATCTGTTATTTACAGCAGTGAGGTTTCAGCAGTTACACCCCATTTCAGCCCCACTGAGGCTCAGAGCACAGTCCTGTCTCTGTGGTTCTCCAGTCGAGCCAAGAAAGAAATAAAATGTAAGTTTATATGAGCCTTAGTACCAGAGTCAAAAGAAACTTCTTTCAAGGGAAGACTGGAACTTTTATTCACTCAGACTGCCAACCTGCAACTGAAATAGCTGCAGGGCAAAGCCTTAAAGCAATTCCAATCTGGACCAACTACGTCAAGATTTTTAACACTTGAAATAGTTGCTTTCCCACATGTTGTAAGATTGTGCACTTGTCATACAATTCAGGAGAGAGAAAACAGTCCAGATATGGAGCTGAGACCACTTTTTAATTAATTCAGTGGCCTGATACTCCTAAATTAGCTGCATGCTTACAGCAAGGGGCTCAAAACGGCTACCACATCTGGGACTTTATTAGGATCATGGAATATCCTGAGTTTGATGATCCTCATGGGCCCCTTCCAAGTCTGGGTTCTGGCCCTGCACAGGATAGCCCCAACAATCCCACCAATGTGCCTGGAAGTGCTGAGGAAACACCACATCTGACACCTACAGCACAGGGCTATCACAGATGTTCCTGTGTTTTTATTTTTAAGTAAATAAAGTTGGTGCAGATATGATCAAGGAGCACTCCACATTTTTCTCTTCATTACCCAGATCAGCAGGAACAGATCCATGCAGTTTAATGAAAGTAGCCTCGATATAACCAATTTGTAACCAGTTTTGAAAAGTTATATTTAACATCTTAACTTATGTGGCCTTTTTTGATAGAACAAAAAGAGAAGTCAATACACATGTTCACTTCTCTTTTTGAGAAGTGAACATAAAATTTTACTTCACAAAACAAGGTGCCAACAAAATTATCATGGAATAATATTGATTGAATAGACTTGATTCCATAAAATTCAGTAACTTACAAACTTAAGTGTGCTCATCTATGTAATATCTTCCTTAGTAACTAATGGACTGTCTTCATGACACACAAATATTTTTGCTTTTGAGATTCAGAGGAGGAGATGGATCAGTCTCAGCTGTGTAAAGATTTGCTAGAAGACTTATAAACACTGAGGAAATTATTTTAAAGATTGGCACAGAGTATTTCCAAAGCAGTCTGCATTAGACCACTACAGTAACTGCAACCCACCAACGCGAATTCTGAAAGACACTTCCAAAAAAAAAGATACAATAAAAGTGATGGCCTGCAACCAGGGCTGAACAGGAGCTCTTCATAACTCAGGAACTTGGTGAAAAGAGCAGTGCTGCAAGCTTTTCCAGCATATTGTCCAGTGGGTGAGTAACCAGCAGGAACCACCCTGTCCTGGACCGGTGCTGCCTCCCCGCCTGCCAGCTCAGGCTTTACAGCATCTTAAAAACCCACAGCTAAGGTACATAGGCAGGGACTATAGACTGAGCTTAACTCCTTTTGTTTGCTTGTTTGTGAACCTGGAGTGATGTCTGGAGGGAAAAAAAATGAACAAAAATGAAACAAGACACCATTTTCTGTTTGGTTTCTAAGACCATCAGAGCCAACCTCGTGCTGTGTTTTTCTTTAATTATGCAATCATCCTAAATATTCACACAATATTTCTTAGCTTTATTGAAATATAAACTTGTAGGGATAAAAAGCAGGCTGAGAAATATCAGACATGTTATACAAATACTCAGTGTTGCTACAATGTGGGGATCACACGCTGTAGAAGATAATCTTGTTAAATGAACTAACTGCTCGCACACTGTGAATTTAAGGGAGATTGTCTTTTTTTCACTTGTTTATTGTCTGGTTGCCACAGCAATATACTGCCTGTTTGTTTTGAACACGAATGGAGAGCACATTTGTTCAAGGCACTATTTTCTCAGCTTTATACTGTACGTGTGCTGATGGTCTCGGGCCAAAGGAGACACAGGACTCGGAACGCACAAAACCCGAAAGGATCCAAAATGAACTTTGGCCAATCCCAGTTTTAGAGCACCAAAATGTCAAGCTACAGCTGTTCTGCCTTAATGAAGACATGTACTGCCCAGCTTCACCCAGTCCTTCTCCCCATCTCCCCCCGGGGAGAGGCTGATGACCCCGTGTCAGGTTATCTCACCAAAAGTATGTATCTCACCCAGAGGTTTCCTGCTTTGTGTCCTTCTTTTCTCACTTCCATCTCCAACCTCCACACAGCACAAACTGCTCCACAAAAAAACTTTTCACACAATTTTACAACCCCGCAACTACTCTTGTTCATTCACATAATTTCAACCACCAAGTGTTTACAGGGAGAAAACAATAATTTGCTTTTCCCAGTCTCAAAAAGCTCCACTAAATTCAAGAACCAAGACATAAAACATACCCATTTCACTTCCAGTGTCTAAGTTTTGACTTTTGCTCAAATCTCTCCAACATGACAAAACCTACGAGCCCAAACTCCCCTCAAACCTTTCAACAGTGTTCCTCTAAAGAACCTTTAAAATATTTCTCCAATTTTGAACAACTCTTTCTGCTACATTATAAGGTTCAAAGGTTGCTCACATGTTTTGGTTTGAAGAGATCACATCTTTCAAATCGCTTTTATTATAAAAATCAAGAAATTGTCTGGTTTCCTCCTGATAACCACTTCTACCACTTCGAAAATGCGCTCAGACACTTTTTTTTGCTCTCCATCTCAAAGTGATACTACATTTCTTCACTCTGCAGATGATAAGCCTAAAACAGATATATGAGTAAAGAGTCACACCACTGCCCCAGCACTTCTGAAAATCTTTGGTTTCTGATATACCTTTGATTCCTGGATTTTATTCTGTCTTACTTAATTCACCAAAAGGGGGAATGAAATGCAGAACTTAAATGGTAGATTCTCATTTCAAAACAATGCAAGGATAAAGACAAAGAGTTATACAAGATATGAAAAACTAATGTGGGAATTCACTGACATTTTATTCTCTGTTTTATATCACAGGAGTGATACCTCAAGGACACAACCTGCAGGGATGTCCTCAGATTTCATGGAGACTTTCTATCTACAGCAGACATTAAACATATACCACATATATTTTAGGCTTGAACAACAGTACAAATGTAAGAACCACAGAGCCATTACTTATTTCACTGAGTCTGAAATCCTCAGACATTTCATGAGAAATAATTAAATCCAGCTTTCGTGTTGCATATGGAAACCTCTGAAATGCTACCTCAAAAAAATCTACTATGATTATTCTTCATCCACAGATTTCCTTAACAATTTTTTTTTTTCACTTTTAGGTCAGTCTAAGTGATCTTGACATTCTCTTCTTTGGACATGAGTAACTAAAGGGATGTAAACCTTGATCCTGTCCTGCAGAGGGATTTTTTTGTAAAGGAAATTTACCAGCCAGAATTACATTTTCATTCTGTAATCCCTTTAGTATTTTAGCAGACTTGCCTATTACTTTAATTCCAGACTGACTACAGCACAGGCAGCTTCAGATTTCAACACCAACAAGTGGGATAGGATACCCACTGCATGCTGACAGAACAGTAGCACATTTTCAAGTCTTCCATAACTTCCCATGGATTTAGCATTAAAACCAGACTTGAGCAAGCCAGAAATCAGTTCAGCCAATTCTTTTTGCTCTCTTGGACACCATTTATTTGAGGAGAATGGTAATTTAAATGTGTTCATCTATGTAATATCTTCCCTAGTAACTAATGGATTGCCTTTGTGACAGACAAATATTTTTGCTTCTCAGATTCAGAGGAGAAATTCTAATGGAACATCTTGGTCGGCTCTGAACTGATGGCAACTTTTTTCAGCATTATTCGGAAACCCAATAAGCCTAACAAAGAACATAAGAACATAAGCCTAGCACAATTCACAAAAATTTAAAAAAACCCTTCAACTTATTTTTTCATAATTCTATCAGTTGCAGGTTTTTTTCATTATATTAATCTTATTCTGACTATCTTTTGTGAATTCATTTTTTCTATCTAGTCTTTTGTACTTTTACACTCCCACTTAAGCAGGAAAAGCCTCATTTAAATGTGCTTTCTTAAGCAAGAAACAGTGAGACTTTTGATCCTTTAAATGTTTTAAATCTTGTTGATATAGATCTATGTACTTGATTCAACCATCTGTATGGTCTTTATTACCTTTTCTAAAGGCAAGGCAGCATAAATCAAATTAATCAAACAAGAATCAATCACCCTTTATATCTCTGTATAGGAAATCCACCATAATCTGCACATAGAGAATGCACAGCTAAAGCAACGAAATCAAAGATATTGGCTTTGTTATTTAAAAAAAAAATCAAACCCCAAACCTACATTACCATTATTAACTCGCAGCATTACTAATTCCATCTCATGTTTCTGTAATATTTTAATACCTCACTTCAGGGCAGCCATGAAAAATTTTCATAACTTCCAGAGTGATGGGAAGACAGATATGAGGTTAGCTCTGAACTCCAAAAACTCCCATGCAGCAGCCCAGGCTGCTGCCAAAAGACCACAGATGGATGCCATATGAGCAGCTAAGACCATGATGCTGAAGGGGAGCCATGGAAATTCTTTGCTTGTAATGTACTCGTGCAGTTCCAAGGTGTAACACGCACCAAACTCGGTGTTTTAGCAGTTTTAACCTTCAGCTTGATAATTTTATAGCTGTGCTCAGCAATAAGCTTCAGGGAAGGGACTCACAAAAGCAAGATGATAGAAAATTAAAGCAAAAACAATGCAAAAAAAGATGAATGTTACAAACAGACCATGAAAGACAGAATCAGTTTTGAGATTTTTTTTTTTAAGCTGATATTTTGTGCTAACAGAATATAGTGTAAAAATGTAATTATGTTTTTCTTTACAAATCCAGACACTGCTTTTATCACAGTGACTCTTTTTTTTCTTTTTGAATGAAAGGAACAGGCTTTCACTTCTGTTCAGAAGGAAGTCTCTAGGTTACAAGCTATACATGAATTAAGTCCTTTTGTCTTTTGATAATCAAAACTATCTGCAGAGAGAGCCCAGAAATGGCTTCTCTAATACTTCTGAATTGCAGATGACTAATCCTGGGGAGTGGGGTGGAAAAGGGGGATGGATATCTGCCTGGGCTGAGTCACTGTGAAGGCACAGTAAAGAATGACTGCTGTGCAAGTCCAAAGCTATTGAGACATAAATTGGCTGACCTAGTAGCCAGTTTTTAAGGCTTAGCACAAATACGAGAATCAAGCCCTCCCTTGACATCTCACACTTCCCCTTTCAACAAATGAAACTTCTGAGTTGTACTGCGAAATAATTTTCAACTTACCAGGATGCCACATAGCTGAAACAATCAAAATTTAGAAGCTTTAAAATGAAAAGCTGCTGCTTCAGCTGCGTTTGATTGTTTGCTCCAACAGGATCCAGCTAATGGACTGAACAATAAATAGTATTTCTGAAATCCAAACTCACTTGTAATTGTGTTTGACAAATAAGTTAAAAGTTCCAGGTTCTTTTTCTTGGCTATCTGTCCTACTGCTGACTTGAGTACTGCACATCCCTCTCTCTCATCAGTGTGAATTTCCTCATGTAACACTTGGAAAAGGTAAAACAACAAAAAAGACAGACTGAAATTCTTCAGAGAATATGTACATAAAACCTCCCTAAATATGAGAAGGCCAACAGACAGATAAATCAGCTTTTAAAAGTCACCACATAGAGAGGACTATGAAAAACTGATTTCAGGAGAAAACCCAGCATTCTCATAGTGTTAATCCCAGTGGGACAGAAGTGTCCAAACTGAAATACCTACAACAGCACTACTATATAACTATCTAATGCCTGTGCCATTGCCTGCAACTGCTGCCATCCCCACCGACTGCAATCGTGCAAACAGTAAAATAAAAGAATTCTATGACCTAAAATGCTCTGAAGCAATAATTTGAAGTGTTTATCTACAGAATGTTTTAAAATTAGCTTCCATGCCCATGGGAAAGACCTGATAGAAACTCAAGATCTTGCCTATCTTCCATAGGTGTCAAGTTGATAACGAATGGAAAATTTAGGACCTGTGAAACAGCTGGGCATCTACTGCAACTAAAAGATAATCCTTGGAAAACAAACACTGAAGGAAACCAGATCCTATCTCTCAAACAAACCCTCTTAGCCCATGGCTATGAATACTCTTCTTCACTCAGGAGAGCAGCTGGGACCTGCAAAAGGATGAGCTCCCAAATTAAATGCCCAACTTCAGGGCAAACCAGGAGTCCATTCAGACATCACTTGGAAAATCCTTAATTACTGAAAAGAAAAAAAAAAGGGGAAAAAAAAAAGAAAAAAGCCCTACGGGGCTCAAATGTGTCTTAGCTACAACTCCAGATTTCATTGGCACCTTCTTTTTCTTCAGTAAAAATACATGTTCACTTCTCAAGAGGCAAGTTCCTTCAAAAAAGGATATGTAAGTCAATTAACAGGTTAAATGTACTTGACTTGCTGTAAGTTTCCAGTGGGGTTTCTGTAGAAATATCAGAACATTTCAGCTAATAAGGTCATTGTGCAATCCAAGCTGTGTCAATGAAAGAGGCAGGGTGAGTTCCTAAACTACCAGAAGTCTGTAGCTTGGGTGTTAGCAGCAGCCAATCTATGCTATTTGTCAGCTATAAGCACTTTTTGAGCACTACCCAAAAGGTTTAAGAACAAATAGTTTCCATCTTGTCACACAGTACTCGGAAAACAATAATTACACAACACTCATGATGGATTCAAGCATCCATCACAGACTGACACCACATAAATGTTACCTCTACACTATACATTTACTTTTCTGAATTCTAAGAAACAGGAAAAAAATGCTTTCCCACTATTTCCCCTGCATTTCCCACAGCATATCCAATGTTCAACAACCAATTTCAGAATATTTTTTCCTTAGCTGCTGCTTTAGCCTTTGAGAAAAATACAAATTTCCTTCTCTAATCAATGAATACCACTCTGATCTAAGGCTATAGAGAGCTCAGTATAGCCTGGAAAACCTCGGGTTTCCATCATATACCAGTAAGTTGTAACATTTCATCTCTGTTTTTAAAAGGAGTACCTATGATAAAGACCACTTTCCCTTGATTGCCATTTTCTCTTCAAAGGCACTAAAACCATAAGGCACAAAGGGTTTATGTCACCCACCAGACTACTGAACCATTAACAGCTTTATGGAGAAACCCACACGAATTTTTCAACCAATATGACTACATTTCTTTTACCATATGGAAATATATTTCTTTCCAATGTCATGGTCTGGATCAGGTTTAAAGTTGCAGCTGAAAGGAAAACACTCCTGTGTCATGGAACCACTGTTATTTTCCTAAAGCACGTGATCTGACATCTAGGGACTTTCTTTAATTTCTTTTTTAATTAAAGTAGCTGCCATTTGTTGAATGACATCATTTTCCATGCTCAAGTACATAAAATACCCGGGTTTGTAACTGTCATTGAGCACAACCTGCAGAGTCACTCACACACCATGAAATACAAGAGTTTCTCCAGGTAAAAGTAACATCCAACTAAAAATTATTGACCAAAATCTGAGAGTGGCAGATAACTGAGAAACATTTGACTGCATCCAGTTTTGATGAATCAAAACCCAGTATGTCAGATGTGGTAAGTTTAACGAAAAGCAGTAGCAGAATTTTGTTGATCTCTGAATTAGCTGTGCAATCACACAGGAAGCCTCCACTACAAAATGATGGTGTCATGAAATTTTAACCTATGAAAGACAGAGACATATCACTGACTTGGTTTTAAGCTTCTCTTTTTTGACATGGAAACTCTAACACTCTTGAAGGAGAACTATGACAAACTCTGAATTTAGACATTTTGTCCAAATCTAGCCTAAAGCCTTAAAATTGCAATTAAGAAAGGCAATTTAAAGATTGAATTTAAACCAGAAAAATCTTTTCTAAAAGAAATTGGTTTGAAAAGGGAGAAAGGTCCAAGATGGTTGTCTCATCAGCTCTAGGGATACTGGGATTAACTAGCTCACCTTTAGCAAGTACTACAGCACAGCCAGAAAAGAGACATTTCCTCCTAATGCCCTACTGCCTTTCATAGGATAAAGAAACCACAAGCAAACCCACAACAAAACATTAAGCTGTAAACCGAAGACAGGCTATTGCTAAAGCAAAACACCTTCAATAATTGCCAATAAAAATTTACAAGAAATCAACAGAAGTTGTCTTTAAGGTCCCTACCAGTCCTAATTATTCTATTATTCTGCAAGAAATGGAAAAGATGAAATTGAATATATATCATTATACACATATGACATATATGTGAATCATTCAAATATCATGACTATCACCTCTGAACACACACATTCTCAGAACACTGCCTGGCACACTTCACCTCCAATCTCAAACACATTTGCATTATTTAAGAGGTCTTTTAGTACCCAGCAAAAAGAACCAGCAAAAAGTTAGGGGAGCTTTAACACAATGAAGAAATTGCTCAGAAAAATATGTGGAATAAAAAGCTCACGCTTTTGTAATATGAAGAAAGGAGCACAACAGATGTGAAATGGTTTAGTGGATGTTTCTGTTTAGGCAGACCTGGAAAATGGAGTCTCCTAACAAATAAAAGATAGCAGGCAATTCCTATAGGCTTAACAATTCTCCATGACAACTCTTGATTTGTTATTATTACCACAAACCTCTTTAAACAACTTGGACTCTGAGTAATATACACAGAAGTACTAATTCCAGAGAAGTGGCACCCTCTGGAAGCATATTACCCCAAGCTGACGTGGTGGGGTTAGGCAGAATGCACATGTAACTCTAATTTTGGCATCCTGCTGATTATGTATACTGCTCCTGCTAGCCTCTCCACAATAGTGGTCTTGATTAAAGAACATTGTTCAGGAAGGGGAGCACATGCATTTGCAGATGGCATAAACATGCTGCAGTGACTAAACAACGTTTGACGAGCACATGCAGCCCTGGCGGAGCCCCAAGGAGGAACCGCTGCACTCGTGTTCTGCAGGCCCTGCCTGACAAACGTGAGATAAAACACAGCTCGGCCACCAGGGGCAAAGGCAGCAGCTCCCCACTCCCAGGCTAAAACGCAGTTGGTAATAAAGCTGTATAAATAGATGTCACGCTCTCAGTTTTAGGTATTAGCCTGTCCCACAGAAGTTAAACCCAAAATGAGTTAACTATCTGGCATCTTTCATCTTGTGTTTGGGTTTTTCAGTGGGGGAATGCTCAGTTTTTACTAGACCCTGATCCAAAAATTATTACCTTTATTCTCTTAACATTTTATCTGCCCTGATTTATCTCCCACAAATCAAGACCCTTAGTGATAATGGGTAAGGTCAGTCTTATCCTGTGGCAAACACTGTAAATTTACATCTTGGCATTCAACAAGGAAAATAGTTGTTTTAGAAAAACTGATTTAAAAAACCTCTCGAGGACCACATTCAAAAAGGAAAAATTAAAGGACTGGTACCTGAATGTTCTTTTCCAGAGAAAGAATGTCCTTTTTGCAGTCATGCTGGTTTTATCCCCAGATTACATCACTGAAATAAGAACTGGTTAACTATAATTATGTCAGGTAACTAATACAAGTAGCAGCCCCCCTTCCACCGGTTAGCACAGCACTTTTGTTACCACACGTCCACATAAGGACCCTATTAAAATCCCTTTCCCAAACATCTTTAGTGATTCACCCACTGCCTGTAAGGATTTTTGGGAACAAAATATCTTAGTTATGTAGTTCACAGGCTTTTCAAGCTAGCACACACACATAAGAGCAGGCTGATTATTTCTCTGATCTCTTGAACAAGAGACAACTCATATTTAGTTATTTACAGTCAAGGAAAGCATGGGGGTTTGCCCCACATCACAACTAACAAAACCTTCAGGTGGTCTCAGAAATGTTAGTTTCCTTGCATACAAATCAGTGCATATAAAACCAAAAAATTACAATATATATACTAACACAATTCTTACTTGAATTCCTCAGTTTCGACCCATGTCTTAGGCAATGTCTCACTAGTTCTTAATGAGATGAAAACTACATTCCTCAATGTATTCCAGTACACCAAGTCAGTAACAATGGAAAAAACAAAATTGCAATAGTGAATGGCTAATTTAGAAAACCACAGCAGGTCACAACACTACAATTTTAACTCCTTTGTGAGCCCAGGGAAGTAAAAGATGACAGTAAATTTTTCTCTTTTCAATTATTAGCAAAAAAACCCTCACCAAAATTGCAAGTAAAACAGTGCTTGTAAAGACTGGGCAAGCTCACATTTTTTCTTGAAATATGCATCTTCCCCTCAGGCTTACACCTCTCACCGAAATCAGTAGCTCAAGTTAGTCTCTAAAAGCTACATTAGATAAATCCTTTTCATTTTTTTTTTATTTTTCCTGTGAGTGATTCAGCTGAAAGGAGAATAATTCAGACTCAGGACAGACTGAATGAGTAGACTAAGGTTTATTCCAACTAAATAGCAAAATTCATCCCTGTGATGCTCCTGGGATGGATTAGCTATATAGAACAACAAATTTTCATTCCAGCTGGAATTAAACAGGTATGAAACACAACTGCAGTGTGAATTAATGGAAATAAATCTCCCATTGTTTTGCAAGATGTACAGCCATCAATAAAATAAGCAAAGATCTAGTACAAAAAAAAAACCCTGACTGCTTCCAAATTCCAGATTTTTGCACCTCTGCAGCCCCTAAGAGTATTGACAGTGTTCTGTTACAAATTTGTGTTAAGCTAATAACCTACAGGTGTTATTCACAAACCGAAAAGACAATGTCCTTTTATGAATGGAACAAAAAAAATTGTACCTCAAACTCTTAAAAAACTCCAAAGCTTAAAACTTGTCTGAGAAAAACAAGTGCAGAAAGACTAGAATTTGGTTTCCAAAAATAAGAAAAAAACCCCAGTTACACTTTGTACCCAACAAAGGAGCTGACACCTAATTTTAAATGAAATGTCAGGCATTATTTGCAGAGGTACCTGAGAGGAACAAGAAGAAAAGATAATGAAACAAATAATCTTCTATGAAATAGATTTTTCCTGGAATGATATTACCCAGAAACCTACTCTTGAAATTGTGTGCTGTACCTGTCTTTCTGGGAAATGTATTTTTGCAAGAGAGCCATGTTCAAGATTTGGTTGAAGAAAACCTACCTGCCAAAGAATTTTCCAGTGAGACTAAAATATTTTGGAACAATTCTAATTAAATATTTTACTCACCAATTCCAAATACATGCCCAATTTGGCTTCAAATTGTAAAACTCAAAGACCCTTAGGCTTTGTCCTCGTGATAAAAAACACTCATTCCACATACTGACATGTAACAGGCAGTAATTAGCACTCTGTCAAATCCTATGGGCAAGCACAACACCTCACAGGGTTTTTAGGGAACCAGCAAACTCATGGTAATGGTTTTCCATCAGAAAAAGAGCTGATCTTGCCCTGCTCACCAGATACAGAAATTCGGGACTTGTCTTCACTATTCAAAGAAAATTTCATTTTTATGTGTGGACTACTAATGCAGACTGACTTCACAGTGGAAAACCAAGGATATGTGTATTTTAAATCACTGCAGTTTAAAGAAAGAGATCAAGAGGAAGTGTAACACTTTCCCCACTGCACAACCTGCAGCTCCCTTATTTCTCCATTCCATCACCCTGCGATATTTCCATACCTGTCACTTTCTAAAAAATACAGGATATCTTGAATTTGCCCTTTTCATACATTTCAAGACATTTTCTGTAACTGCAGCAGAAGCAATAGTGGTATTGAAGTTGCTCTGAAGGTTCAAACACATCCATTCAGTATTTTGTACTGGAAAAGGTGCTATTTTAGTGAACCTAAGAGTTAACATGAGTTTGAGAGCTCTCCTATGCCTTTGCAGGTAGAAAGATGAATGGTTCCTCTAGAGCTGTGAGTTTCTGAAGAGAAACCACTGGTGAGATTCTCGTTGGTTTTCAGGCTCTGGCTGCTGTTCATCCTCACAGAAAATACAGGACTGGGGTCTTGCAGTGAAGGTTTAGAGCCCACACACAGTAATCTCTTTTCCAGAGCACCTACTGTCCTCTGTAATTTGTGTTTGGGAAACTAAAGCTTGTCAATATGCCATGATAAAGATTTCTTCCCTCTAAAAGGAAAGCATTTGTACTCTGTTCTGCAAATGAAAGCAAGTCTTGATGTCCACACAGGGATTTGAAATGCACAGCAGGTATTCCAGAAAGGGAAAATCTGAAAGAATTGAGAGGAGAGGAGACAACATAATAACATCAAGGGAGAAAAAGGATAACTGACAATTTTTCTTGCACAAATCCAAATCTATTATTTTACGAACACGTTACAATACTTGAAATATATTTAGACTCTCACTGTACTCAAGAAATAAGAAGATGCCCTGTATAGTGTAATTTGCAGTAGGCCTTAGAGCAATTAAACTACCATTTTTGTCCAACTGGATAGGTCCAGTGAAATACACAGATCCCAACAGGTTGAGCAAAAAAGAAGAGAATTTATTCATAACAGTGTTTGATTAGTCCTTTTTCAACAACACCGGTTTTAAAGGCTTAAATTACCAGCATTTTAAATTAATTTCTCCAAACTACTGCTTATCAGAACAGCAATCAAATACATCATCTAATAGCTACGGAAAATAGCAGAGCTTAATTACTTAATTCACCAGGACTTTTGTCACACCTTGTATACCTACACCTTGTAGGTGTATTGTACATCTACTAATACGGTAGGGAATTATTCTTTCACAAATTATTTTTCTTACTTCAAGGCTGCAGAAGAGATGCACTGCATTTCCACTGTACCTGAAATACCTGAAGGTACACCCAAGGTGAGATGGGGAAAATCATGTGGCACTCAGAATTCTGAGATTACTTACAAGATAGCACTTAATGTTTCTACCACATAAGGCACATTAGAAGCCAGCTATTTTTAAAATGGGCTTCCAAGAAACCCATTCAAGTGTCCACTCTCAGGCCCTGAAGTACACCGACATTAAGTGATAGAAGTGATATGAGAGTCATTACTTTCACACTGACCTAAGGATTAATCATTTCATCTTCCTCTCTCCTCAGCCTGGGTGGAATTGCCTGGGAAACAACCTGAACTCTCAGTGACCTTTGCGAACCAAACAACACATCCTCAGTGGTTTGGAGCAAAGTAACTATTCAGACCTTGAACCAAGGTAGTTCAGACAGCACAAAGAGCTCTACCAGCTACAATTCTCTCATTTAGTATGCTGTGAAAAGTTTCGGTTAGCACAAGTTTCTCCAGCTTTTTTTTCAACTTTTAGTAAACTTACAATGAACTCACAGGCTGGACCAGGGAAAAGCAGCCACAGGAAATCGGGGAGACAAATAACAGCATCTCTTCCATCATCCTAATTAGCAACAGTACTGCATCTAAGGTGGAATTTGTTAAGCTCTTAACCTCCCTGTTTACAAACTTAAGCAAAAGGCAAGGGAAAAAAAAAAAAAAACAGAGCTTGTCACATTACTGTAAAAAAAGAGACTGCTAGCACTCAAATAATTGTTTATCAAAGGCTATTTAGTCTATTTAATTGCCAGCCCCAGGAAAAAAAAAAAAAAAGAAAGGAAAAAAAAAAAGAAAGAGCTTGCCGGATTTCCATTATTTATTATATGTGGAGTGACTTGCTGAAGCACTTGGAAAGATTTACTTCCCAGTGGTCACCTACTTAGATCAAGCACTAAATCACTGCCTCTGTGGCTGGTGTTTGTTTAGGTGGCAGCAGTTGAGCTGGACCAGCCTCCCCGGCCCCTCGCCGGGGTCTCCGTGTGTGTGGCCCGTCCCGGGCTGCAGCTGGATCCGCACATAATTCCCACTGTGCTCCACAGACACTGTTATTCCAGGGTCCTTCCTGACACCCCAGGCACCCCAGACACGGCTCCCAAAGGCAGAGCCACCTGTCCTGAGGGAGGTAAATCACAAACATGCCGGGATTTTCACCAAATGCGTTGGAATTCTCACAAAAACACATTAGGATTTTCACCAAGCCCATCGGGATTTTCACCAAACACATCAAGATTTTCAAAGGCACAACTTCTTAGGCTCACCTGAACGCCCTGAGGCACAGCCAGAACCAGTGTTTCTAAAGCTCACACATCATTATCTCTCCCGACCAATGTTTCAAGATAAGTAAGTAGTAAAGCCTTATGAACATGCCTTAAATTAGATTATTTTTCTTATTCTGTTACTTCTGAGCATTACAGATAATCAGGGCCCTACAAAACAAACATGTCACACTGTGCTTCCTCTAAATCAGACAGTAACTCTTCATGACTTGGGGAAGTTTTCCATCCATTCAAAATCCAAACCATCAACACCCATCCATTACATAAACCTTACATACAAATCATTGTTACACACTGACAATTATAAACACTTTTAAAATTATATGAAGATACAGGCTTGGTTTCATTCCATCAAAGCAGGAGTAGGGTAAGCACATCCTCTCAAACACCCAGACATCAGATATTCATGGAAGGAACCTATTGTTCATTAGCTGAACAACAGGTGAATCAAACACCTTGTTAAAAGGTGTCTGATCATCAAATCTACTACACTGGCAATGCAGATAATTACAATGTGTTGTTCATTCCAGTCTCTTTCAAAGCAAGGGGCACAATGGGGCTGCCACCACTTTCTCCAGAAAACACCTGGGCAGTAAAACAAATTTCTGTATCAGAAAGCATTTCCCAATAATATCCCTATGTTTTCCTTTGCTTAACATCACCCCACTATTTTCATTTGCATTCCTACAGACCACCCAACACAGTTTTGGCACATAATTAGACTTTACGGAAGCAGAGCTTTAGCAAGATGCTGCAGAGAAGGTAAAACTATTTCAAATACCACGGTTTGGTACAGCCGTGAAAACAATAAATCAGTATCTAGCTGAAAGATTTTCCAGTCACTAGTCCCACGTGGGATGGAGAATTCTGACAGAGCTCAGCTCTGGAAATTACTGGGCACAGGTGACTGCTGGTGATCAGCATCATGTTCTAGGCAGCTCCCATTAAAAATAATGAAAATAACCAAATTTGTGTATGTAAGCGTGCACATATTTCTAAAAAATAAGGCAAGGCATATTATTGATTATCTAAGACTACAAAATTTACTCTCAGGCACCCAACTACCAATTCCATGAAAAGATTTTGCAATAATTTTTACTTACATGAATTGGTAAGCATTTTAAGTGTAACAATGCATTTCAGAAGTTATTGCCTTTTTTTACTGTAAACTGTTAATTATTAAACTGATAAGAGATAAACATTGAATTTAAGTCATGTTTAAGCTGCAGAGTAGTTTCTCTAGGCTTCCTCTGCGCTAAATTTACATTTAGCTGCATTTCAGCCCTCTGGATGTATAGAGCCCAGGAAGATTAATTTCCTTAAGTGATGCTGAGAGAGATCCCAAATACTTCCACAGAGAGTTTGCAAAACATTTGAAACATATTCTGTTACACACCTGAAAGCTACTCCTAATACCTAATTCTATCATTTGATTCTACATAATAGCTTTGGCAATTTTATTTGTAGGCATTAGTTTAGTACAGAAGGAGGAAATAAAAAAAGGTGCATTTTCACCCAAGAAATCCTATCTTATCTAAAACATTCTTTCAACACCCAAAGTTCAAAGCATGCATAGAAATCAAGGTTATTTGTATTTTCAGTTTCTTTGGCCAGATTATTATTTTCCCAAATTGACTTAAAGTTGCTTTCATACAAATTAAATTTCTCATAAGCCTTAATTGATGGAAACATGTATTAGGTGACCCCACAAACACAAGGATGTTCTCACTTAATAAAAATACAGCATGTATTTAAACAGGGCCTGGCCTGTATTTATAACATGTGACACAGAGCAGAAATAATTTTAAAAAAAGGATTCTTAACCTTACTGCTCTCAATTTCTGAGTACAGTTATGGTCCTAAACTTGCTACATCTTTGTGAACAATCAAACAATTCACAAAGTTTAGGGTCAATGTGGCCTTGGGTAAATTCACAGAAATACTTATAATGCAGACTGGTAGATTTACATGCCCTAACTTTTGGCTCCTCAAGAGCCAAACTGGGCTGAAATTTCCTATACTGCACAAGGAAAAAGGCATGTAAAAGAATAATAAAAAAAAAAAGTACAAACTGAGAGATTCGCCTTAAGTTAGCTTCTTCCTCAGAAAAGTTTTAACACAGCAAAGCATAACTTGAAATATCCAGAAGTGTCTGAAGATACAGATTATACTGGTTTCTTTCCTGTTTTAAAAGGGTTTTTTCCTTTGCAGCCAAGCAAACTTTTCCATTTGCAATTTAATGCAACAATTTCAGCCTTAGATTACAAAATATCTGAAGTAGTAAAAAAGCTAATTTCAAAACTCTGTTTTACCATTTGAAAATAATCTTGCCTGAATTCAATTTTTTCCTAATTTAGGTGAGTAGTTCAGAGAGAGGATGAAGAAACAAGGAAATCAGAGGTGCACAGGAGGCTGCAATTGGAAAATGGCAGCATCCATCCCAAACCACCCACTTCTAGTTTGGCCCATGCAAGAGCTCACAACACTCACTCAATCTGGAATGAGTATCACAAGTCTGTCTGATTTTAAAGAACACAATAAAATACAAAAATGTATTTCATTCTCATCATTTAACAGTTAAATTTAAACATTTATCTACTTACAGAGCCATCTTTCAGGTTCCTTTCATAGGAAAAGTGACAGGACTTATTCTGCTCATCTCTTGAAATCACAAAGTTGTATTTACCAGCTGACTCTTGACGAGCTATCAGTGCTTTCCTCAGCTCTTCCACATATTTTTCTCTGTCCATTTCTATGTCAGCAGCCTCCCTAGAAATGTCTGCTTCAGACACTACCAGAAAGAGACATGCAAGGAATAAATATTCATGTGTGTGTGAACAAGTATACGCATTATATGCATTTGAAATAATTAATTTACAATTAAACATATTTGAATAGTCTCAAATTAAGAAGCTGTCAGGAAGCTGGGGGACAGGAAATTGCTGCACAGAAGCTGTTCCCCATGGCTCTGTTTTTAACTCACGGTCTGCTATCACCCAAAGAACAGAACATTTAACATAATTCAAAATAATCAATATTCATATAAAGCATTAATATACATTTTATATATAATAATATAGTCATATATATTTACTATATATAAACAGAATGCATATTTTGTGTATATCTTTACAGATATATCTTAATGTATAAATATTTTTAACAGATATAATTTTTTAATATATATATTTTTTACATGTATACACAGACACACACTGATTAGATGACCTTTAAGGTCCCTTCCAACCCAGGGCATTCCATAATTCTGTGATTCTATGAAATATTAGGAGATTATTCTTCCTTTGAACACACACTGGCGTATTGTTTCCACTTGTGGAAATGTAGCAGGAATACTGTTGGAAGTATTGGGTAATACTGTTTTTTTCAGAAGTTCTGTCCCCTTTATTCTCTGTCTGAAAATGGGTTGTTCCCTTATTGCTACTCATCCACAATTCTAGTTGCCTAAATTCACCCAAAACAGCACAGAGCGAAATGTAGAATCCCTTGCAGCATGAGACAAAGAGGGGTAGAAAAAAATAAGCTAAAAATACTTACAAAGTAAGTGTTTGTCTGGAACAGTGATTTCAATAATGAGAAGATAAACTTTTAATAACCGTAAGAAAGCCATAAGAAGAAAGACACTAAAATACTGCAATAGGGCACTGTGGGTTTGGGTTTTTTCACTGTACATGCTGCATGTTCCTTTATGATATAAAAAAAGCAGAACTGATCAATCTTTAGGGAAATATGATATGCATAAATCCTCATAGATGAAGTTCTTTAACCTAGTACTAAGGTAGCACACTAGATTACATTGCATATTTGTGTGCTTCTCCTCCCCTCCAACATTGACTGTTTTCCCTCTCTCCTTAAACAGGACTCCTGACACATTTCATCATCACATTAAACATACAAAACCCATAAAAGACAACTCCATCAGCAACTCTCACTCTCTTCCTGGTAGGTCTTGCCAAGGAAAATAATCCACAGCATGAGAAACCCAAAAGGGATTTCCCACAGCAAGAATATTCTGACTGTTGCTTTCCCTACCTCCAGGTTTTGAATTTAAAATGGAAGCAATCTCAAAAATGATGTAATAACTTTAGAAAGTGACCAAAAACAGTGTTTTGTAGAATGAAAACACAGATCAGTGCAGTAGGAAAACTTCATGAACAAGAATATCAATCTCCAGTTATTCAAGGGACTAGAAATTCAGTAAGATTTTCTTTGAAAGAGATCAGATTCTTCGAGAACAGAAAAGAACTCTCCTTTGGATGAGCACCCAACGCTCATGGCTTAACAGTCATGGGTTTCTTTCATTCCTTTTTAATGGAGTGAAGTCATCCTGCTTTCACTGCCCCTCTGTTTTGGGAAATCATTACCCCCAATTTTACCAGATGCAGGAACTCAACAAAATGAGAACTATCTGTACCTAATTTTTCTATACACACCCAGCTATAGGGGCACAGCCTTCACTTGGAAAAATAAGAATCATCTTTTTGTGAATTCTAAACCGGGAATTTTGAAGTTGCCTAAGAACAAGAAGATCCTTCAAACAGAAAAAACAGTATTTGTCAGTGTTAACACCCTTTTTGTTATTTTCAAAATATTTTTTTTTTACTATTGTCAAACCAAGAAAGAAAAACCTTTCACTACTAGGAATCAGGATTGGAATACGTGTATTTGCTTTGTGCTGGGATCCCTTACCGATGAAGTGTTTGAAATGTTAAAAGGAATATGGAAGAGCAGATTTAAATTATGTGTTGGTTTTAATTTATATTTATCTAATCTCAGACCTTTATGAAAGCTTGGCTTATGTAGGAACTGAAGAGAAAATACATCCACTGGGTAGAGAAAAGGAAGGAAGAAAGGAACTACATAGATATTTATAATTCAGAAAAATAGTCCAGAAAATGGTTGTGCCTACAAATTTCTGAAAATACTTAATTTTCTCCTCCCTTTGAAATATTTTTGCTACTGAGAGAAGGGCTTTTGATCAAATATTTGACATTTCTCAAGGAACACACAAATCTGACCTTTTTTCACTGGGTATGAATGAGAGAAGCATGCACATATGCAAAGACCCATCCTCTTACTAAGATTTCAGAGAGGGGAAAAACATCCCACAGGCTAAGTTTTTCCTACTGATAGTTTATTGTCCCTTCTCCTTCCCAAAAATTCACTTCAGTATAAAATACAGACACCTTTGGCTATTAAAATTTCATGAAAACACTTAAAAAACATCTGCAATTAAAGGCTTCATGGACTCCAATTTGCAAATGGAACTTGCGTACACATTTGTTCAAGAATCTGGAGAAGACACTTCTGCTGAAGTGTTACTTCAGCATCACTTCAAGAAATTATACATTCTTGAGAAAGAACAAAACATTGCATATCCATGTGCTGAACAAATTAGTTTTAGCTTTGACACACAATCTTTCCAGATTTCGAAGTCCTCTGGCCACATCCTAGATCATGAACCCCACTTCCACCATCACTGGGGACAAAAGGCCAATGAAATTTCCATACAAGTTGTAGGTCACAGTTTAGAAAATGTTTTAAAAGGAGTAATTAATAGCAGTAATAATTTAAATTAATGTATTTTTCTTTTCATTACCTGTCCCCGTCCAGGCACACTGACAGTCACTAAGAAGTAAACCAAAGCCAGTGCCTAAATCCTTTTCCCATGACACCTGTAGAAAATAGGTTGCTTCTGGATCAGAAACTGGATGAATTCTATTCAAAGTTTTCTCCATCTTCCCAACACCTGTTTAAAAAGCAAGATAATCTTGTTATAACCACTGGGGTGCTTAACAGCTTAACATAACCACCTTGGGGGTTGTATGCGTGGAGAACATACAAATACAAGCATGCTTGTAATTTTATTCTACTTTCCTCCCCAAATTCAGTCTGTCAGAGAACTGGTGATACTTCCAAACAGGAAACTGGATTATAATAAGTAAGGTTTCGGTGCCAACAATTAAACGTATTTGAATAGTCACAAATTAAGAAGCTGTCAGGAAGCTGGGGGACAGGAAATTACTACACACGAGCTCTTCCCCATGGCTCTGTTTTTAACTCACGGTCTGCTATCACCAAAGTACAGAACATTTAACATAATTCAAAATAATCAATATTCATCTGGAAGACTGCCACGTGAAAGCTGCTACTAAGCTTCACAGCAAAGCAGAGGGTGTAGCAAATGCCAGCAACCCAAAGGAAATATTTTAAGCACTGGATTCTGCAGAGAATAAAATATATGATGTTACAGTGAATATTTTTGCTCTATGGCAAAGCAACTTGGCAACCTGTGCTTGACCTAAGACATTCTTAGGAATCCCATGTATCTATACACAACCAAAGTGAAGTGACTGAGAAAAGGCTACATGTTCACTCGCAGACTAAAAATAGCATGTGAAAGGAGGAAAACCCCAAACGAGGCATTTAAACTACATGCACTGAGTACAAAGTGCTTGGGCAGGGATTAAATGCTCTCTATTGAGGTGTCCATCTAAAATAGAGCAAAAATAATCATGACCAGGACCAGTTCAGACCCTGAGGGGACTCTGTTTTCCAAGCAGGAGTAGAAGGAAGCTCTTTCTTTGCTCCTGGACATTGAGAAACAGATCTAGATACAATTGGCTTGGCTTCTTCCAAAACTGGCATTTTCAGGTTAGGAGAAGCAGCTTTAACTGCAGTTGACTGAACTGTTCCCGACCTTCGCTCAACTCTACATCCAACAACATTTCAAAATGCCTCTCCCATGCCCAGACAAGTGCATAGCATTCAAAAGCAGCAAAATATATGAATTTAAGCATTGGTTTTCAAGCATAAAGCTTTAGTATTTACATCTCTAAACCACCACCACATTTACCATTACAGATGTCATACTCCACCTTTCTATTTCCTGAAAATGCAACAGAAACTAAAAATCTACTAAAACATAAATTGAAAAATGAATCTGATTAAAAAAAAAAAAAAAAAAGAAAAAAGAAAGAAAGAAAAAAAAACCATTTCTAGTTCTATCACTAACCAGCTGGCCATTTCAGAAAATCTACAGCGTGTCTGTGCACCTGTAAGCAAGAACAAAAGAATTAAATATTTGGGGGTGGACAGCTGGAACAATGCCTTTGCAATTAGTGACTCCAGAAATAAAGCATTTTAAAGATTTGTGGCGCCCTAACTGCCTGGCCATGGGTCAGTAATGAGCACAGGGCAGGAAACACGAGCAATGCATGCTCAAGCACACACATATGCACTCTCCTTTGCCGGACAGATTCCCTTTTGCTTTTTGTAATTATGGAAAAATGCAGTCTCTTGTGAAATATTTTCATAGAAGTCCTCCTCTGAAAGACATTGTTTTCAAAAATACTTCAATTAAACACTGTAACAGTAGCAGACAACACTGACAGACAGCACACAGAGTACAGAAGCCTTATATACGTAGTTCAACAGGAAGGTTTTGCTTGGTTTATATGATTTTTATCACAAAGTAGAGCAGCATTCAGCAAAAAACACCTGCACTAGAGGTTTTCTTATCAACCCAGACTGTTTATAACAAAAAACAAAGCAAGAAAATTAGATTTTCTATTTATATTATGATAAAGCAAATGAAATGTCAGCCAGCCTTCAGTCAGAAAAAAGTGAGGTCAAGAGTAGCAGAGGAAAGAAGCCTGTTTATTTATTTAAAGATGCACTAACAAGGTCTCTGAGGCCTGAGACTAAATTCATTTGATACAGTGATACTGGTTTCCCATGCACACATCAGTATTTCATTCCAGTGATGCAGCACAGCTAAAAATGAAAGTTCTGTTTAGACAACACTCTAGGTACCCCTGTGGTAAAACACAACCTCAACAGAATGAGGAGACACAACCAAGAATAATACCCTGAACTTCAAAACAAATGCTAAATACAGTTTTCCTGCTTTTCCACATTTTATTGTGCATCTCTGAAAAAAAGGATTTTCCAAGAAAGCATAAAATGAAGATTCTTTTTCTCCCAGCTTTCATCTCTTCCACAGTCTTCACTGGCCTTTTGAAAGGAGTATTTTACTTATTACTCCATATTCAGGAGCTGTCTCTACAAGCAGAGCTCAGCCAGACTCCATCTCCAAGCACTCAACTGTTCCAACCCATCAGCAAAAGCTCAAGGATCCCTGGCTGTATACAATGCCTATTATATACTTCTCTTCAAAAGCAGGAAAAAAACCCTCCATGAAAATTAGTCTGGCCTACACAGCACATAAAAACATCACTGCAAACAGTAATATTGCACCTTACTGCTTTTTTGAAAACAAAGCAATTACAACAAAATAAAAATCCAAATCGCTTTTCCCTTTATCCCTTTTATGTCCTTTATCCCTTTACGTCCAGAAAATACAACTCTATCACAGAGTTGAGTGCAGCGATTAATAAATGAATAAACCATGCACAGCTCAAGCATGAATATAGCAAAAAAATACCAAAGGAGTTCCCTACTTATTTAACAACTAGCAGTTACTACTAAAGAAATTAAAAATACAGACAACAAATGAGGGCATATTCCTTACTCATTCACTATAAGGTGACTGCATGCCTTTCATTCACTCTAAAGGCAAATCTTAATAACAGATGTACAGCACTATTTCCAAAATAAGATGTATTGCTCTGTATTTTAAAAGGTGAAATGAAACAATCTCCTCACAACTAACCTGCCCAATGCACCCACCTGCTCACTAAATTCCTCACCCCATCAGCTTCCAAGGTGTCAAGCTTATGTGATCCTTCACAGATCAAATACTTCCGCCAGGTAAAAATTTCATTATGAAAGAAAGACACATGTAAAGGAGAGGTGAAACCTTGAGAGTTATTTTGACTTTCATCTATGGGGTGGAAAGGAAAGAACTGTGTTAATGCTCAGAAAGGTTGAAACAGCCCCCTGAATTTTTGGAGTGTCACTATTTAACAGTACAGCTGTTGGTGAAGCTTGCTAAAACAAAATAAAATAAAATCAGTGCATAAAAGCAGACTGTATTTTTATTGCCATCCAAATTACTGGAACCAGCCTCTCATTATGGCAGCCTAAAAAGACCCTTTGAGTCCATCAGACCAGAGGAGCACCCTCAAGTGCCATTCAGCATCTAGCCCCTGTGAGCTCTTCCCATTCACCACCTCCATAAAATGAGAGCAGTCGGTTCTTTCTCCCTTCCCCCGGTTATGACAAAGCAAAGCTGCAGAGAAGCTTTGGGGCTGGGGCCACAGAAAGGCAGTGATTCATCCCTGGGAGGCACAGGGGGTCACACACACCAGCACCTCTCCACACCAGGGCCCTGGGGCCAGCCTGCAGGTGGGGACAGCAGAGTCCCACCCCAAATGTGTAAATCAGAGGCTTTATTGAGGCCTTTGAACAGTCGGGGATTGAGCTGTTTATCTTTAGCACTTTGTCCCCGTGGTCTTTGGCTCCTGTGAGGACCATTAGGCAATGTTTCCCTCTGAGGAGGAATCAGCTGTTGGCTGGTGCCTCTGCCCTCGGAACAAACAGAACACACAGGCCCTTTGAATGAACAAGACACTCTTAAAATGGGCCCACAAAGAATTTTATATGTTGTTTTGGATAGCACCAGGCACAGACAAAAAGCCAAATCTTTCAGGCTGCTCCAACACAGCATCATTGATAATATTCTGAACTTTAGCACTTCATTTTTTTTTTCCCTCCATGCAGACTAATGGCTTTTTTTTTTTCTTCCGAATTGATTGGGCTGCAGGTGTTCCAAACCTCGGCAGCTATGCTTGGAAGGCTACTTACAGACCAGAAAGAGCTACTATGTCTTTGAAATGGAGCAATTACCGTAAGTGCTTTCTTGCTGAGGAAAAATGGGAGCTATCCACAGGGAGTTCAGAACAGAAGACCACACACTGCTGTAAAAGTCTACCATTTGGTTCTCTCTGACACTGCCCAAACTACAGATCATAACCTAATAATCAGAAGAAAGTTAATAGTAAATTCATAATCAGAGAAGAGGTACTATTCAGGAGATGCTACATGCACTCGTAACTGGATAATTGGAGATTTAAACTAGTCAAGAAAAGCTCAAGATTGCTTTTAAAGATTAAAACTAGCTATTACCACATTTTCTAACAGAAGGAAATAAGATAATGCCTATATTTATGCATATTTCCAGTGATATATTTCATACAAATTGATATTCTCTAGTGTTAATTTAAAATTCCATTAACTCCAATACTTCAGGAGTAAGAACATTAAAATACCTGACAAAAAAAACCTCAACTCTCACTCCATTAATCTTAGAACTACTACTGTTCCTATAGGGACTTCCTCTTTTCTCATTGCTTTTTTGGAAGACCGTGACTGGGCCAACAAACATGAAGACAAATAACACAGCATCTTTCCTGTCCCATGTCACAATAATCCTCCCACTCCTCTGGCCACAATACTTGTTTGACATTGAAGAATGATTCAATAATAACCTTCATTGTGGAACTTACAGATAAATCTGAAAGTTAAAGAAGAAAAAAAAATAGAAAGAGCTTTGATCCCTAATGCAATTTAGGGGGCTAAAACATTTTTGTACTACATGCATCCTAAACAATATTTAGTCATTCTTTTGTTTAACTTTTCTCTGTATTAAAAGCACACAGGACACAATTTTGCCAATAATGCAATTTTGCCTTGGAGAAAAAAAGAAATGAACCAAAAATTAGCACTTGGATATGAAGAAGAGATCGAATGATTTCCTAACTTTGTGCAGAGGGGCAAGTGGGCCATTTCAGAAATTCAGTGCTCCATGGCATCTCCACATCAGGAGATGGTGGGCCCAACTGCAGAGCCAAGGCTCACATGGCTAACATTTGCACTGCTGCTTTCTCACTGCTTCATGGCAGCCACAGAACGATTGGAAACATACACATGCTTTTTGTGCAATTATGTGCCCCCCCCAAAAAAAGATGAAACCCCAAACCAAAAAACCAAAAACAAATTAGTTCTGAGCTTGTCATGCTCCATGGGACAATAGGATATGAAAGATTTGCCACAGAAGATCTGGAATCCACGATAAGGAACAACCCTTGTCAGGCTTATTTACTACAGTCACCAGCTGAAAAATGAGGAGAAACAGAAGGAAGCAGACAGTCAACAACCTTTATAGTAGGAATCTTACTAACAAGCCTTGATCTTAATTGTAGCCTGCAGGCAAAGCCCACCCTGGTGTCTTTCATCCCCTTGAAGTCTCAGGCCTAACCCACTACCCACTGCAGGCATCCAGCCTTGCCAAGCTAACTTACAACCATCTACATTAAGCTATAATAAGGTTAAAAAAAAAGGCCTTCAGTGTATTAAAATAAACACCAAAGTGGGCAATTATACTAGTATATACTAGCAAGTAAGGGAGCATGCAGACAGATTTATAAAAGGAGCAGACCCTTCTTTCTCACCCTTTTTGTAACAATTCTACCCAAAACTAACAGTCACACTGTCAAAACCTCACTTTCCAAGACACACGGATAAGCCAGGTTACACTAACTGAACGTTAGAAACCTGCAAAAAAAATAAAATACAAATAAAAATAAGTCATGCAATTGTCATGTTTCCTGATGAAAAAGTGAATTTTAGTAGCGAAGTTATGAAAAAGTGCATGTGAAAAGGAGCAAAGATCAAAGACAACAACCAGCCCAGCCTCCAGAGCATAGATCTGGGATGAAAAGTCAGGAGGGTGTGTCTCAGAGACGCAGACTTCCCTTCTCTGCTGCTTCTGGAAGATGCAAGTCCCAACAAATACTTTATAACTCTTAACTTGGCAGCAGGACACCCTAGCTTTCCAAGGTCCTACCAAAGCCAGTGGTGGCACAGTGCCTTTGCTTGAAAACCACAGGATATTTATTAAGAAAAATAATTCACTTCCTCCAAAAAAAAATTTTAAAAAAGACACACCTTCTAAATATATATCGTTTTCCACATTATTTCTCTGAAAAGACAGCACTAAAACTGCTGTATGTTTTGCAGATAAAAAACAGAAAAAGGAAGTTGTGCCAGACACCACCTTTGAGCCCAATATATACAGTAAGTAAGAACAAAGATTTGGGAATTCCAACTCTCTTTGTCATATTTTTTAAAGCATCCTCTGCAGTTTTCAGTACCTTAGTATTATCCATGTGAAGATAGTAAAGTTGAGGAAATTTTTGGGGGGAGGAAAAAAAAAAAGCAGCATGTTTTAATCACCCTTCGTCCGTCCAAAAAAACCCCAATACATATGTCTTTTTGATGTATATTTGGATAACAACGTAGTCTGTCTGAGGTATCATCTGTTTTCCAAAACACTGCCTTCTTTAGGATTAAATATTATCAGGATATTCAACACAAATCTGTCACACAGATTTCCTTTGTTTTCTACTTTTTAGTCCCCACACAGACCTATTACAATTCCACTCTGATGTGTTTCTCTAAATGTCTCACTTAACATCACTAAGCAATGGATTCCACTAAAATCCTTTTTTTTTTTCTTTTTCCCCTCCTTTTTAAATTTTAAAGTCACGTAAATTCAGTAGTGTCAAATCCATAAGAGATCCGTAGGCAAGAGCACCCAGTCTGAAACAAAGATAAATGAAACAAAGAAATCAGTGTCAGGTAGATATGGATGGATGTAATTCTGTACGTAGGATTTTCTGAGGAGTTTTGAAAAATTGAGCCCAGTAACCTGGAAAAACAAGTTTCACCAAATGTTGCCTCTTCAGCGGGACAAGGGCAGGTATAAATACGAAGGCTTACATATCTTTCTCTCCTCCCACCTCTACACACAAGACTTTTCAAAGAGATGGATTATTTTAATTTCCCGTTCCTGTCAAATTAATAATAAAAAATAGTCCTAGGCTCAAAATTGCTTTATCTTACTAAACAGTTTCCTCAGGCATTTTCTTTGAAGAAAATTCCTGCATTACCCAGTCTTCACTTAACTGAAGTTTTATTATGTTTTTTCTTTCCATCTGCTATTTATCTATTAGAAAATGCAACACTAAACTCCCTGAAAACAAAGAGCTCACA
This sequence comes from Argya squamiceps, assembly GCA_037834095.1. Lineage (NCBI taxonomy): Eukaryota > Metazoa > Chordata > Aves > Passeriformes > Leiothrichidae > Argya > Argya squamiceps. The sequence continues at coordinate 9,145,819 of JBBMKD010000115.1, read as the reverse complement.
CGGCTTAAATTTATTAACTTAAAAATTGTAATTCATTTTGCTTTGCCTGACCCTCACAGAAAAATAATTCACAAGACGTTCACAAGGAACTGAGACATTCACTTTTCATGCAGCTAAATTTCAATTTTGCAGCCCTTTATCCAGCTTTATTACTTGGCATTGAACATTAATTACTCTGCTGATGGATTAAGCTGAATTTGAAGATAAGGCAAAAAGACACATATTGAGCACCAATTTCAGCTGTTTCCACACATGGGCATAGGTTCAGAATGGGTTGAGCTCAGGCTTTGTGATAATCCACATCTGAAAAACCAAAGCAAGGCAGAAGCACCAGTCCCCATCACGACATGCACCAGTATTTTAGCAAGGAGGGGACAAGGGACACAAATCCCATGACCTCACCAAGCTCTGAGCAGTCAAGCAGATTTGTTTAAAAAAAAAAAAAAAAAAAAAAAGGAGAGAAACAAAATAAACAAGGACACAGTTCCACCAGAAATTCAGAAGCCACTCACTCCACACCCTCAGCCAGCACTTACAAATCTACTTTTTGTGCTCAATCAGCACCACGTCTACAAATCACATTTGGAAAGGAAAAAGGGGACAAAGAGCTTCACAGGAGTTACTTGTACTTTTAACATCACAAGTTTTGCACATTAAAAAAAAGCCTCTCAAGACTCATGAGCTCACTGCTTTTCTAAGCAATTTTCATGACTTTCACTCTTTCCTTCATTTGGGGGTTTTTGGTTTGATTTGGGGTTTTTTTGTTGTTGGTTTTGGGTTTTTTTTCTTGGGGGGTGGGGGGGGGAGGTTTGGTTCTTACCATGGATTGGGCAAAAAAACCCCAACAAACAAAAAACCCTACTCAAAAATTTAATTCTTACCCTAGACACTTGATGCCAAGCAGGGGGTCTACTCCAGGAAAACAGCTTTTCAGTATTAGTGTTCCTTTACAGCTCCTAAAGAATGCTTGCATGGGAGTCAAAAGAAACCTGCAGGCTGAGATGAGGGCACAGCAGGGGCACACCAGTGCAAAAATGCCACTAGGACTTGAGCTGAGAGGGCAATTAAGTACTCATTAGTAAAGTACAGCACAAAACTGCTTTGGCACTGAACCAGTCAGACACAAGCCTGAGATCTTACAACGCAAATTACAACAAAGCAGAGATGTGAAACACCACAGAGGTCTCAGGCTGCTCTGTTAAGGATGTAAATTGTTGCTTTCCCAGTTAAGTTAATGATGACATAAAAAATGGGGAGTGAGGCACAGAAACAGCACAGAAGGTATAAATATTTTATAAACAAGTGTCATTTTATGTTGGGGGGCACAGCACCTTCGTGTTTCTGGCTCCCAACTACATCACTACCTGAAACACAACAGTGAGCAAACACAATGGCCCTGATATAATGCAGGTACATGAGCATAAAAAAGAACCTTTAAGCACAGGAGTCACCTCTCCACAGCTCCAACAACCTGTTCCAGTGCAGTTTTAGATAAAGAACCTACTACTGCCTTTTTCTCTCTCTCAGTGCTACAGATGCCCTTCTTTATTTTGCACTGCCAAAGTATCAAACTCAAAACGTGAACCTCAAATTAAGACTATAAAAAAATTCCTCCTCTACCTCTTTACTTAAAAGAAAAAATATCTGGTTTTACGATAGTCAGGGTTAATAAAAAAATTATTACAACTGCAACAGACAAGAATAAAAAGATATAAAACAAAAAGCACATTTTTCATATACAGACTTCTCTGACCAATGCATAGGGAAAAAAACACTTTGCTCTAATACTACCTTCAGGAGATCACAAAACATTATTCAAGTAGGTGTATTTCCAAGACACACAAGAATGCTTCAGCTAGTTCCCTGCCTCTTGCTTCCTTAAACAATTATCCTCCATGTCAGCTTCCAGAGAAATTAACTTTTCTGCCCCATCTCCTGATCTGTGGCTGCTGCATGCTGGACTCTGAAAATGAAGGTTCATTTTCTCAGCTGGAGTAATTTAACATAAGCCTCCACAACAGAGTCTTCCCTGCTTGGCTCAACCAGCACAAATCTCCCCAGGATTTTGTGAGGTTTCACCCCAAGCCTGACACAGCTGACAGCGTTTGGAAAGCCCCAGGCTCTCTCTTTCCTGTCCTCCTTCTGTGCTGAAAAGGGTGGCCTCTAAGACCCCTTTGTAGACCTGTAAACAAACAATCCCTTTCATAATCATTTGAATCATTTATTAAAAAAAAAAAGCCACCAAAAAAACAGCCAACACAAATGCAGTCTGTGATAGGATATATAGCCTCACTCTTCCTCTGGTTGCATTAATTTTTCTGTCCCAAGATAGCAAGCAATTTGGCTGATGTCTAGATCAAGGGCACAAAAGTTCTCAGTCTCTGCACTCTTAAAAGTCACATCAGATCAGTCTCCCTTTTTTCCTGTTTATTTTACAATCTGTGCTCTAGCTGTCTGCTCTGCTGGAGGACACCCCTTCCCAGAAAAGCCATCTACTAGTCTGTAGAGCAGATGAAGAAATATTCCAATGCTTTTCCAAGCTTTGAAAATTCGGACAATTTAATCAAAAAATGTTTTGTGAAATCACCAGTACACCTTAGAAAGCAGCAGCACCAAAGGCCCTTGCTCAAGGCACACACTCATTTTTTTTTCCCAACTTGGAACTTTTCCTGTAAGACATGTTCTTTGGTGTTGATCAGATTTGACTGTGTTAGATTAGCAAACAAAGTAATTTGTTGAGCAATTATCTCCTAAATTTCGCCTTAGCTTGTGTCAACATGGCACCATACATAATTGAGCGAGTCTTTTGTACCTTGACATATCTTGGACAGCAGTCCTTACCATTTACATTATCTGATACTATGTTCTATGAATAATCTTCAAATTCACAGGAGGGTTTTGCCACCTTTCCCTTTTTTCCATCTCACATATAGAGGAAAAGATGTGGGGAAGACTAAGATCCACAAGACACTGATTACAAAGAGCAGGAGATGAAGGCCATTGTTTGCTAGCCCAGAAAAGGGACACAACCCAGGTCATGGATACAATTAGAGAAAATATTCATTTTGGTGGAAAAATAAATAATGTCAAGAACCATTTAATGTTATTTTACAACAGCTCTCTAAATTGGAATCTTGGTTATTTAGTGCTGTTGGTTCAGAATTTATGCACATTATTTTATGTTTTCCCCACAGCATCAGCAAGCACTACACTACATTTCTGCCAAATATAACAGTGAAGAAATCACAGCTGCATCCCACTACCCTTGAAGAATCAGATAATGGTTTTGAGTCCTTGAAAATTTCACCCTCAGCTCTGGGTGGTTCCACTTACTCAAGGACGTGTGCTGCTTTTTCATCTGGGACTCCCGAGCTCTAACAAAACCCCTGAAAAACAATCTCCACCTCCTGTTAAACCCTAGGTGACAAGAGTTAGGGATTAAAATTTCTCATCCTCAAGTGGCACTGCAAGATAACGAGGAAATCAGAAACAGACATTGAGACAAAACAGCATGTGACCCTGCAAGGCCCCTGGCACACCCACGAGCACGTAGCACAAATATTTGCTACATTGCTTTAATGAAGCCAACATCCAGCACAGAAAACCACCTTAAATGTTCTCATCCACACTGAAATGGATGGGTTTTGGTCAAAACAGAGCATTGTAAGATATCCAGTGTTGCTGCACACCAGCAGCAGGGATTGTCTGTCAGGAGAGGCACTGAGGTCACCTGTGTCAGGCACAGCATCACTATTTCTACAGCAAGGCCATCACACCTTGGATGTTTTTACAATCTGGAGCACCTTGCTAAGTTATGGAATACCCTTTGCATCAGCCCATCAGTTGTATACATATGAAATGTGCCACAAAAAGCAGAAATTTTAAGGTGCAGGAGTTCCCACTGCTGTAGGAACACTCCCCACCACGTATCACCCTGTGCAGTAACTTTCTATTAAATGTATGGTTAAAATACCAGGCTAAAGCTTGACATGAAGAATGAGGTTCATTCCTGCTCAGAACAGCTGCAAACTCCAAGCATTTCACAGCTATTGTGATCCATCCTACTACAGTGATTATCACATGCACTTCTGGTAGGTGACAAGCAGAAGCAGAGAAATGAAGAGGCAAAGCTAAATGTAGATAGGGATTTGGTTTTTGGGTGTTTTTTTGTTTTGTTTTTTTGGGTTTTTTTTTTCCTTTGATACAGTGTTAGCAAACAAAATACCACGTTCTAATTACCACTGCCAGCACACAGAACGCCACCTACCCACCACAGGTTTACCTGCAAAATGCACACCCCTCGTGTTCCACCACCTCCTTACTCCAGGCAGAGAGCAGAGCAAATCTGTAGCAATAGCAAAAATGCAAATAAGTTTATAAGCATTCATGCCTGTGTTTGAAGATACTGGGAACAACAGATGTGGGCACCACGGGAGAAGCCAAAGAAAAGCAGTATCAGCTTTCTGGCAGTTACTCAAACCAGCATTTCTCAAAAAAAACCCCACTGCATTTAAAGTTTATTTTCAAATGTTTTTCCCACCTCATACACATGGATGTATTAAGCACAGAAACCTATACAGATGTATAACCTTCATACAGATGTACCTGTCACGTCAGTCACCCACCTGTGATATTTTTAAAACCATTTCCTCCAATTCTCCTCCTCATGAAAGGTAAAACACACAGAAGGTAAAAACCAAGGCTTCCACATGCAATTGTTATTGTTTTGTGGTAATTCCTCCTGTATCTGGAAAGAGCCTAGAAGTTGAACTTATTTTTACCTTTCATTACAGACACAAATTCCTTGGTGTGCTCTACTACTCAACAGTAGGTAAGCCTTTCACCACTAAAATATTTCTCAACACCAGGAAACACAGCCATGACATGAACCCTCCTCTTAAGAGACCTAATAGCAACAAAAAAACAGTATTCATCCTAAGTTTTTATTTAAATATCTGAATATTGCTATGTAGATCAATGTAGTTGTATAACTTAAGATTTATTTTTTGATTCTCACAAGTGTGCCTACCCAGCCCATTCCTGCAGACAATCCCAACCAAGCTGTCCCAGCTCCTCAGAGCTGCTTTTCCATGATATTAATAAGATATTAATTAGGAGGGAAAAAAAGTACAAGGGAAACTGGAACAACACCATCTGAAAGCTGGTATTTCTTCCAGTCAACATCCCACACCTATCACAGCTGTATTCCAGAAAACGCTTCCAGGCTAGGTGCACCAATCTTTTAAATTATGCCACCAAGGCTCCCACAAAATCTTTAAATGGCATTTTCCCCACCACAGCAAATTATTCACCTGAAATCATTTTAATACAGCACATGATGAGTAAAAATTCCTTTTTGAATAGCTGAGACTGTTGGAAACTTCACCTGGAAATTAAACATCTAGGGTGAAAAAAAAAAAAAAAAAAAAAAAAAAAAAAAAAAAAAAAAAAAAGAAGCATTTTTTGCAAAAATCTGCAATGGGTTTCAGGTGGGAGCTCGCCAGAAACTATCATAGTAGAAAAAAATATTAATAAATCTATCATAAAAGGGCACATTTGAAAACAAAACTACAGTAGAGGAAGCTAGGTGACCACCTAAAAGCTGGCTTGGCTATGGTGTGAACAAGGACTGACAGCTAGAGTCTCCCCAGACACTACAGAATATTTTCAATCTGAGTTTCAAATTCACACTGAGCATCCAGAAATGAGTCCAAGCAGGCAAAACAATCCAGGTTTTGCTTTCTATCTCTGACACACATTAAAAAAATGTGCAAAAGTACTACTGCCTTTAAAGTCTTCAGCCATGTTGACCATCAGAGGCTGCACTGGTCAGTGATTATACTAACAACTCAATTCTCATTACAAACATACTTTAATGTATGTTAATGTAACTTTATTCAAATAGTTCAAAGTGAAGCTATCCTAGGTCAAGGCTATCAATAAGGCCATTTTTAGAACTGTCTTTATGCACTTAATGATTTTTTTGAATCCAAAACCTTGACATGTGATGAAAAGAAATCAATCCAGTGAATGTAATCCAGTAACAGGAATAAAACGTATGAACATGTTGCGAGAAAATGAGCACACAACAAGATGCCGACTATCTGTTAGACAGATGGATAAATCTGCAATTGAACCAACCTTTATAGTCACTAAATAATCTAGAGAAAAATCAGAACAAATCCAGAATCAACACAGTGCCTGAAAGTCCACAGGACAGAAAAAAACAGCTGCATGAGAGAACCCACCTCAAACTCTACGTCTCCTGGGATGCTGGTAATATCCCAGGTACATTTGGTGATTATCAATCTGAAACCACGATTTCAGAGATCTGTCAATTATAGTGACCAAATCTACTGCTGCTAAGGAAGTTGCTCTGTAGAAGACATAAACAGCATTGCAAGTGGATTGTGTAGGTCTCAGTCAAAGTCCCCTGCTTCAGTAGATCACTGCCTCAGTTCCATGGGATAAATACATTTCATACATGTACATCAAGCCCCAGCATCCCACAGCAGCTGCACAAGTATGTCAAATATTACCTCAAAGTGTCATTTCAGAGAGAAAAAAATCTGCTTCCCCTCATCAAAGGAAAAAGCAAAATCTCTCCCACACTCAGCAGACAAGCACAAATTTGGTGCTGAAACAGTAGAGAATGACAGAGACCCCAGAACCAAACCATCACCTTGGGAAGGGGCGATGCTTTTAAAACCACGTTTGTAAGGAAGAACAAGTTCCTCCTAAAACTCCAGGTGTTTGTTATGACAGCAACACTCAGGCACCTAAACACAAAGTCATCACCCTGAAGTTCTTCCATAGAATTCACTTTACTGAGCTCTCGCAGCACCAAAGGTTATTCAGTAAAACAAACAAACAAACCAACACACAAGCAAGCCTCCTGGAGGAAAAAAAAAAAAGTTGGAATTTCTTGGGCAGGTGCAGCTACAGAAAAGACGATTAAAAGCTTTAAAAGGAGATAAAGTAGCACAGGAGCCAAAACACAGTAGACGTGGGAAACAGCCTGGATTCTCCCTACAAAACAACAGTAACAGTACGAGGGCCCGAATTAAGAAACAGCCTCATTAAGGCGTTCTTCATGTTATTAAGGCTTTAGTAACCAGCAGCTCACGCCCCCAGGGACGCGAGGGCGAGGCAACACCCCCACATCTCTGAGCCACTCGCTGGGAGCCGAGTATCAACGAACAACCGAAAAAAACAACCAAAAACACACCCAAAGAACCAAGGAGTTTTGTTTGTTTGTTTGGGTGTTTTTTGGTTTGGTTTGAGTTTGGTTTTTCTTTTTTGCCTCTCACTAAAGAAACGTGGGCCGGTGCAGGGAGAGTGAAGGGGTGATCCCGGTAATCCGGGTCATCCCGGTTGTCCCCACACCGGGACGCGGTCAGGGCCCGCCCCCGCTCCCCTCAGTCCCGGTGCGGGGCTGATCCCGGTGACCCCGGCTGTCCCCACACCGGGAGACCAGCGGGCCGCCCCATCTCCCCTCAGTCCTGGTGAGGGATCGGTGACGGGCTGACCGCGGTTATCCTGGCGATCCCGGCTGCCCCCACAGAGGGACACGGGCACCCTTCCCCGCCGCTCCCCC
>JBBMKD010000115.1:9100068-9137772 GCA_037834095.1 Argya squamiceps | reverse complement strand
CGTCCTGGAGCGCTGAGGGCGCGCGGTGCGCGCTTCCGCCCGTCGCGGCGGCCGGAAGGTGATGTGGCGGCGCGCGGCGCGATGGTAAGCGCGGGGCCTGCCCGGCGCTGCCCGCTCGGGGGCCGGATCCTTCCCTCTCCTCTGCCTCTCCGCGGCCCTGCACGGTCCCCAGCGGTGCCTCCTAGCCCGGGAGGGACCCCCAGAGATCTCTCACGCCACGGGCCGTGGCCCGCGGGAGCGGAGCCGCCCCAAGGCTTTGCTGGGAGTAGCGCGGCGCGGGTTTGCATCAGGGGTTTAGGGACAAGAAAAGGACCCGGTTTGTGTCTGTGCGGGGCATCAGCAGCCGGTGCGAGGTTGGCCAGGTGCTGTGCCTGCCCCTCACGGCCTTCTGGCGTCATTTTTGCCACGTGACGTCATGGTGGCGTTATGTGACGTCATGCTCAGAGCAGCGCGGTGAGCCACGCCATTGGCTGCTTTTTAGGGGCGTCATCAGAGGCCCAAGTCCATTTACTCACGAAAGCTGTATGGATCATATATAAAGCTATATATAGGTTTATATTTTACATGTGTGTATATATGTATGTGTGTGTATATATATATATATACATATATATACAAAAAAATTTTGCACATATATATGTGTGTGTGTATATATGACCTTTGGTTTGTATTTATAAAAAATTATATGACTACAGAATATGTAATTTTTAATGGTATGGAAGTATATATAATGTAACTTAACATATAAATACATATTATTGAATTTATTCATAGTTATCTAAATAGCTAAAAGGCGTAAATATCTAAAAAACAGGTAAGTACATGTGGAATAGATTATCTATGCTTATATAGGAGTTTATTATGTGTATAACAAATATATGTGGGTGTAAAGATGCTTATATAGGTACTTATAGGTGTATGCAAATGTATAAATGAGTATTTTAAAAATTATATATTATATATTACTTATGTACCTTTTTATATAAACCACAAACATAAAGAGTGTGGGTAAGTATATATTAACTGTATGTGTACAAATATATACACTCTTTATGGTAAGTTTGTCTAGAGGCACATTGGTATTTATTTTTTTGTTTTCTACCCATTTTTCCAGTCTCTGTGCAGGTCATATAGAAGAAGGATTTGCATTTCTGTCATAGGTAAAGGCGAACAGTGAAATACTTTTTCTTAGTCAAGGCTTATACATTAAATGTTTGTATATCAATGATGTTTATATGAGCAGAGCAAACACATGAGTTTAAAATTAAAAGGAAGACCAAAGAAATAACGGAGTTAAAGGAAGTTTTTCCTGTACAAAATACACGTTTGTTCATTACTTCAGCACTGAGTTTGTTTTAAGATGGGAATTTTTGGACATTTTTCTAATAATTAAAATACGGTTTGGGTTGAAAGATACCTTTTAAGATCACCTGATTCCCCCCTCCCATAAGCATTGACAGGTTATCCATCGTTTTATGGATGCTGTGCAGGTTAATGAATATTGCTGTATTTGCTGTGTATTTACAGAAAAGATCAGTATCAGTTGAAGTTTCTTATGGCCCAGTTCAAAAAAGGGTTCCCAGGCTCCAGATCTTGTCACCAGCAGGAAATTGCTGGGAGTTGTAATCTGAGCATTCCTTGGCAGATCTTTAGATGAACTTACTCTAGTCTGGGCCTCCAAGCAGAAAACAAAGACCTTTTTTTTAGAATGAGAGGCATAAGTTGCGTCAGGAGATCTAAAACACACGTGCAGAAAGCAAGAGAATTCTAATCAGCACCATGGAAAGGTGAATGTAGAGAATTACTGCAGCACCTCACTCTTCTGTATTGTACTTGAAAGGGTTTGAGGTGATAGAAAAAGGCAAAAAAACTTGGTGAGATGTTGGTGTTGCTCAGTGATTAAATACAACTAATTATTTAATATTACGTTATAATGCCATTTATTTATTCTATCAGTGATATATAAGAATATATAACAGTAAATTAGAAACAAAGGTTACGTTTGCATCTAAGGAGATTATGGCAAGTGCATGAGATTCTGTTAGGATTATCTTTTCCACTTGTCCCTGTTCCTTGCTAGAGGTTACTCTGTGCCTCAAGGACTCTGAAGCAAGAAACTCTTCTAAGGATGGTTTCCTTATGATTTAGTGTTGAAAATAAGGTGAAAATAAGTTTCCTCAGCGTTCTTGTGGTTTTTTAATGTCTTCAAGACAGCAGCAACTCTGCAGGACTTCAGGTCCTCCATGATGCCACCTCTGGTGTCAAGGCATTTTAGAGGGGAAAAAATATAAGTTTTGAGCTCATGTTTGACTGTGAGAGAGGAAACAGCTGCTGTCTTTGTGTCGTGAAATGGAAGAGATTAGAGCTACATCTCCAGTTTATTCTCCTTGCCCAAAGAGTAAGAGCTGCAGTTCTGGCAGACCAGCAGCACTCTGAATAGCACAGTTTTCTGAAGTGCGATTTCCAAAGGACTTTATCCCTTGGAAAAGTTTCATCCCATTGTTTTCCAAGTTTCTTTACCACGTCCTTCCTTGCTAAGAAGATGAAAACTTGTGCTGGGTGAATGGCCAGCTGCTGCCAAACAGGGAAAAAAAAATAATAATTAAAAACACATATATACATATAAATATGTATATGTGTGTAAGCTGACTTTTACCTGTCTTGTTTTTTATGTGAAAGAAGAAATTGTGGGATTTCTTTTCCTCTTCACTGCCAGTGGACAGGAAAAAAAAAACATTTTAACTTAAAACAAAACCCTCACTATTTTAACTTCAAGCAGCTGTGGAAGTCAGTAGAAGCTTCTGAGTGGATTCCAAACTTGCTGGAAATGGAAGGGATGCACCAGGGATGCACAGCTCCCTCATTTATTTAGGAGCAGAATGTGTGTTGCTTGCTGATGTCCACAAATCAGTTTGTCCTGACAGCTTTCAGCATTTTACATCTGAAAGCTCAACAGAAGTTTTCTGGTGGGCTTGAAAAGTTTGCCACGTGCATGGATGGAAAGAGGGAAGAAGCCAAAGGTAATATTAAAGTTAATGATGAGCCTCTCACCTCCCGAAGTGTGGGCTTCACTTTCCTTCACCACGGGAATGTGAAGTTACACTCAGACAAAATTTGGTGATGGAGAAAATTTCTAAAAAGTGCAGAAAACTTGACAAAAAGGAGCTTCTTCCCCGTCACCCTCTGGTTGGGACCAATCCTAGCCCCAGATTACTATCCAAAAATTGATTTGGGAACTTTCCACAAGGACAAACATTTCTGTCACAGCCTTTGTTGCTCTCTTAATGTGGTGTTTATAGAAGGAAGGGGAGTTGCTCATAGATCCAATTGTAAAAACATTCATTAGTAAATATTATTTCAAACCAAGCTGTCAGATATAAACATACCAGAACCCAAGACACTGCTCTGAGAAAAGAGCTTTCTGGAGTCTTCAGGAGTACAAAGTTTTGTGTTTCTCTTTATTTAAAATTACAAGAAGGAATCATTCCTGATTCAGATTTGCTAGCAGCAGCTTTGTTTTATCGTGACCTAAAGGTGCATACGTTCAAAAACATTTCCTAGGTCATCTTACAGTCTTAGAGTGTGTTTGTATTGTGGATTTATTTCACTTGAGGTGTTCAGTGTAGATATTTCTGTCATCTTAGAGGATGATATAATCTTTTATTCCTGTGATTATTGAACTGAGGAAATTATTCTGTTGATGTAAGGTGGTCTCTTTTCGTAAGAGTAGGATGACTCTAACAGAATGACACTGTTTGTGAGAAACTATTTCTTTCCTGAGTGCCATAAAAAAGTGAATGTCACAATTTAATTTTTTGGTTGTCTGCAGCATTAGACACCACACGCATTCATTGTAACAGATGCAGCACTGAATATGTTTTTCTGCTAATGCAGAGACCTGGGCATTCAAACTCAACAAAAGTTTTTGATTTTCAACTTTGTGATTGTGAAAACAAGGTGGGAACAGATGTGAAAAATATTACCTTTCTTCCAGATGCTAAATATTCAAACCATGCACCTGAATCTCTGCTAAACAAGAGACTTGTAGAAGTACTGTGGACCTGCCCAGGGCCATGGGGCATGACAGCCTTAGCAGAACTTGTCATTATTTCTTGACTAAGTATATTTTTTTCAGGTATTTGTTTTCCATACTTGAAAGAGATGGTTCAACTATGAATGAACAAAATAAAATTTGGTGAATAGTATACATAAAATATTTACAGTTCTGTATTGCAAGCTTTTATTGCCATATCCACCATAATTCTTTGATTGTGTAGTAAATCTGTGAACATAGGCACCTTTGTGCTACAGTGATCCTGATAAAAGACTTTAATAATCACTTTGTTTTATATAGTAAGATACTTTGGAGAAACACTGTATCTGTTAGCTGCTTGCAGCTAAATTTCAGTTTTCAAACTAGATATTGGGGCAAAGAGGAAGGAATTCAAGCAAGTGTGAAATTTCAGCATCATTGCCTTGTGGAGTCTTTTCAGTGCTGGTCTGTGGATTTGAATTACAGTAAAAATCCTAAATGTGGTAAAGTCAAGAGCTTTTTATAGGAGAGGACAATTGTGTCCATATGTTGAATTAATTGTTGAATTGTTTGAGGAGATTGGTTATGTTTTAAATAGATATATTAGTCTTCAGTTGACTGGAAAGCATATGTGTTAATTGTGCTTGCCATTTAAACTTGACAGTGTGCTTCTCCAGGGAATGACTAGGAAAAAAAATTCCCTGTTTCTCTAATCAAGCCTTACATCCTGTGAGTGCAAAAATATCTATTTTAGATAGAAATCTGAATGTATTAAATATTGTACTTAAATTCTGCAGAAACTAAATACTGAGGAGAACATGCTGTAAATCCAAAGTATAAAATCCTATTTATGCTGGAACAAGTGCCGTGGCTGGTATTTGGATGCTTAGTAACACCTCTTGCCTAGTTTTGTTGTGTACCTTTGCCAATAATTGCTTCAAAGTTAACTAAATTGCACTTTTTCTGATTTTTTATAATGCTAATTAGCATGCCTCTTTCACAAATGCTTGTTTTCCATTCATTTTGATCAGATTGTATTTGGCAGCAGTGGGAATTTCTTTTTTAATTGGTTGGAAAATAATACAATTAGATGCGCATTTTAATTAGTTTTTAGCAATTGCTCTGGCGTTCAGGTTGGGAGTAATACGTGATTTATATCCTATTATTTTTCTCAATATTATACTCCTAAAAATTGGGGGTTTACTGATGAAATAAGAATTGCAGGGCCTAATGGAAACCCTAGATAATAAGTATTTTTGCTTTCAGCTTTGTAAGGACCTCTTTATTAAAATTTCATAGCTTGATTTAACTTTCCCATGATGAAATTTTTATCAGCTCTTGCTTAACTACAGTTTAACTGCAGTATGTAAGCTCTTGTTCTTATTCCAGTTTGAGAAAGGCAGATGAATGATGGGGTATCCATATTTGGCTCCAGAAATCATTCATCAATTTTATTATATTGGGGAGGAAAAAAAAAGAAAACCAGTCTAGAAAGACTGAATATTCTGCAGTGTATTACACAGAGATTACACTTTCTTTAAAATGTTCCAATTATTTATCTGTGTTTGCCCACAGGAATTGGTTATTATAATAGTAACCACAGGGCAAAGTTTTGCAACTTGCTGGCATTACGATGGCCTCTGGTTTTATAGTGCAGATGGATGAAATCATCGTGGTCACGCTGCAGTCAGAGATAAAATAATCATTTTGTATATACTTGAAGACTAGGGAAGGTTAAGCTTTGGTTTCAGTACTAAGTCTGCTGAGATAAATTCTCTTTTACGTTAGGCTTTCTACCAACCCAGAAGGACAACAGCATAGGGTTTATGTTCTCCTCCTGCATGTTTCATTTCCCCTGGAACCATGATACTGGTGAGTTAATTTTAAACAAAAGTGTATGAGGCAAAGGGAAAATCAGCAGGTCCTTTGTGACACAGAGTTGCATCAAAACCTAGGGTGTGATTTATTACTGTGCTACCCAAGGGTTGCATCAGCAAGTGGTTTGTGAGCGTAGTGCTCTCTGCAAGGACAGAGAACTATGTCTGAAGGAAAGAATATTGGGATAATGGAGTGAATGAAGACTGCAGAGATGGATAAATTAGTGTCTAATCTATGGCTGTTGTTGTCAATGCAGAAAAGTGTTTAGAATTAGTGCGTTTATTATGGCTATTCCTGCATATTTAATTAAATACTCTTTAGAAGTGCAAGACCTGTTGATAACCACAACTCTGAGCAGCTGCTTTTTTTCGTCTGCCCAAGTGTAGTAAATATAATGCTGAGGGACAACATTGTCTATAATGAGGTTTACAGGAGCTGTGCAGTTGTTTTCATGATTCACTGTCACAGCCACATAGTTAACTTACTAATCAACACTTACTAAAGTACATTAAACATCAGTTTATACTCAGATAGGAGTACATTCAGACACCCTAGCTGTCACCTATCACCACTTGATTTCCAACTACTGTATAATCCCATGAGTATTTATTTTAATACAAGCCACTGCTGTTAAACCCAACACAATAAAACTTTCAGAAGTACTAATTCTTTATGCTTTATTTTATGGAATTTTTAGTGAGATACGTTATAATCAGGAAATAATACTGAGGCTTTTTTTAAAGGCCTGGTTTTGGGAAGGATTTAAAACCGCCTTTGGGCACATAGTTCTCAAAGCTGAGGTTCCTGGTCTTAAATTTCCAAAGACATTGGAAAAAATTTGTCTCATGCAAGTTCAGGTGAATACAATACCTCATGCGTGCTGCAGTTGATGTGGTGGTGCTCCACACAGGAGGGGAATGACACAGAATGGAGCAACTTAGGTGTTTTCACTATGTCAGAAATGCACCAAATGCAGATGTAGAAAATTTCAGCCTGTGGAATTAAAGCTTGCACTGTCTAAAACCAGAATAAAATGCCAGTGCTGGTTCTTTCTGGTGTTGCAGCATGAGTCTTAGGAAGTTGTCATTTCACCCTCATGGGGACACAGTCTAAGAGACAGCACCAGCTTCTCCAAGTGCTGGGATCGCTTTATAGTGGGAGTGAATCTCACAGGACCTACTGTAAAGCACTCAATACAAGTCAAAAATTTCAATTAATACATTTTCATCAGAGGAACCCAGTCTAAACAAATCAACAGCAACACATCTACGTTGTCCAAGTAGCTTGGTATGCGAATTAAGTGTTTTTTAAAAGCGTTCTGAGCAACATATAACTCTTGCAGCAGCTTTTAATTACATCAGTTGGAGCAGCCAGATGTAGGTCTCTGCTTTCTGTGAATTCAGCTGGGCCATGAGAATTACTTCAGATGTGAAGATTGAAGCCATCTAATTCAGGAATAAATTCTCATTTCCAGAAATCGTAAGCAAGTCTTGGAATGCTCACATCTGTCCTTTCAAAGTGGCTGTGCAGATAAACGTGTCACTCAGAGCACGCTTCAGTGGAAGGGCAGATGCAATTACAGCAACGAATATTTGGGGAAACACGTGAAGAACCCAACAAAGAACAATTCAATGCGATTATATACTGCCCCAGCTGGTTGACTGATAGCACATTTCATGAGTATACATTTACAGCCCCTGCTTAGGAGGAAGCACGTGTGCCCTTCTGCCATTTTGCAGTGTTGGAGTGCCCGGTGCCGCCTCAGGAAGCAGCTGCAGGAGTTCATGGGAACGAGTGGGTGGCAGGAGTGGGGCTGTGAGCTATCAGAGCAGCTGTCTGTCCCGCAGGACTGATCGAATTAATCAGTTGATAGGCAGTATCTGGCTGTGCTGAGAGGCAGCCGCTCCTGGATCCGGCCCCGCTGCGTTCCTAGACCCACAGGAGCCAGGGGGAATTGAGACTTCCCTGGTTTCTGGAGCTGGCAGAAACTTCTGCTGAGCACAGAGGCTCCAGAGGCTGCTGCTGGGGATGGCAGCGTGTTGTCCTTTGCTAAGAGTCTGTCCATTATTTATGACCTGATGGGGCAGAAGGGGTGGCTAGCTCAGCTAAATTGGTGAATTAAGCATGATTTAGCAATGGTGGTGGTGCAGGAGAAAAGCAAGGAGCCTCATGTTTGGGACAGGAGGACTGGTTGTGGGTGTAGGATCACTGCTCCTTCATCACAGAAAGGATGGGTTTCAGGCATGCTGAAATCTCTCCTGTACAGGGTGCAGAGTCAGAGCAGTCTCTGTAATGATGCTTAACAGAGTGGCCTGTTGGACCCCATTAAGTTAGATACTGAAGTTACTCTAGACAGGTAACCCTGCCTAAAGCATGTATTCAGACTGGCAGCTCTGTGTATGTTCTGGAGTTCATATGATTCACGGAAATTTCTAAATAAGCTAAGGTATTTTGGTTTGTTTTGTTGTTGATTTTGTGGGGTTTTGGTCACCAGGTTTTTGATCTCAGTATCAGAACACTTGTGTGTGTTCCAATGGCTTTTCTTCTACTAAAGCTTCTCATTTTTCTCTCCTAATTTCCTGCTAGTGCCGTACTGAACTAGAATATTGTGATTTTCTTCTACAATTCTTGTTAGCTAGATAGATTTGATTATCGGAGCTTCAAAACAATATAATTTTGTGACATAGGAAGAAAGCACATGCACATCAACAGAGGTATGCCTCAGGCTGTGTGGAAATGAAGTGTCTGATGTGCCCTAAAATATGCTTGGAGAAGGAAATGCCAATGTAATATCCTTTCCTAAGTGCTAAATATTTACCTTTAATTAAATACCAGTACTTGGCCAGCTGGGTTGAGCAGTGTGAAGGAGACAGCAGTTCATCAGAATTCCAGAACAAAGATTGAATTTATTGCATTTGCTTTGACTTTTTTTTTTTTTTTTTGGACCTCACACTACATCAGATTTGCAAGTGAGCATAGCAGAGTGAAGGTAAAATAAAGTTGCTTGAAGTAAGCAATCGCCTCTTATACCACCTGGTGCTGTTACACTGACCAAAATGTCAGTTAAGACACTTAGGAGAAACCCCAAAACCGTAAAAAAAATTTCATGGGATGCACTTTCTGCCTATTGCTGATACTTTGCACTTTAGTAAATTGCCAAATATTGCAGCAATTTCTCAAGAATTGTCTCACTGCCACTAGGCTGATCAGTTTTTGCTTTCAGCAGTAGAACTCTACTTCTCAGTCCTAAGGCGATTTCACCCATTTCTTCAGGACTTACAATATAACTAGCAGTTCTGAAAGTGTATTTACAATAAAGATGTTTTCAATTGAAAATCAGAATGTTAGTTAAAAATAAAAGTAATCAGTTATCGTAGTTCAGGTGGGCTTTACTGTATATATTTTTACAAATCTGTTAAATTTGGCCTGTAGCCTTTAAAATGTGGTATATTAACAAACCTCCTGTGCACATTTTGTGTTATTTTTTGTCTTGGCTACTGCTGGTTTACTTGCCAGTCAGTCCTCACCTCTACTTTCACTATCACCACCATATTCCATTGATGCAAAGGTTTGCTGGCTCATGGCCATTGCCCGTTTCATTTTTGATGTTGTCTGAGGGGTCACCCATTTTTTTGCCAGAACTTCAGGAGAAATGTAATTGTTTGTTTTCCTGATTCTCTTCCGTAGTCTGCCATCTTCAACTTCCAGAGTCTGCTGACTGTGATCCTGCTGCTCATATGTACCTGTGCCTACATCAGATCCTTGGCTCCCAGCTTACTGGACAAAAATAAAACTGGGTATGTGGCCTGATCATTTCAAGCATCCACAAGCTGTGTGGTTTCAACTGCTGCCTTTCAGCATCTCCCGATGAAGTGTGTGATAATGCAGATCCTGCTTTGAAATTTTTCTCTCTTTAAAGATAAAAATCTTAATTTTGTACCTCACAATAGAGTGCAATAAGGTATTGGCAAGCACTTAGTTGCAGTTTTGTTGAAAGAATTTATTAGCTCGCTAACCTTGCTAATACTACGTTATTAATCTTCTAGATTTGTAGCTTTGTTGTTAGATGCTTAGTAGAGATACAGAAATGAGAGACAGAAATAAAACATTCTGCTGCATGTGGCTATTGCTGCAGTGATGTATTTTTGATTCCAAGGATGGGTAAGAAACCAGCAGAAACTGGCTTTTTGTTTGTTTTCAAGATAGGTGTTTTGCGGATACAAGTTGGAGAAACAGCTTTAGCAATAATCTGTAACTGAAAGATTAAATATTTTTAAAAAATATTTTTAAAATAAGCAACATGGTCCTCTTGTGTGGTCTGTCAAATCATGGTTTTGTATTCTCTAAGGTGAAGGAGTCTCTAGAAGAGTTTTTGACAGCTTCTACAAACCTTTGTTTTTTTTAAATCATATGGATGGTCAGCAGAACTACAATTTTAAGTGTGGTGGGTTTTGAGTAACTATTGGGCAGTTGTGACACAGAATCCTCTGGGGCTGTCCATAGAACTTCAGTAATGCTGTCACCTAAGGTTAGTGAAGGGAGATGGTATTTGTAGAAGCGGGAGGTAATTCTAGGTGGGAACACAGACAGGCTTTTGGATACTGAGAGTTTGACTTCTCCACTTTTTCCATTAGGTCATTTCCTGTTAAATAAAATGTTCTTTTTTCCAAAGTGTCTTCCATCACTTTTGCATTTAAATTCAGAGGTGTCCAGTTTTAAATAGACTGTTGTTACCAAGAACCCTGAGTGTTTGTCTTCTGAAAACCTTCGTTGTAATTAACCTCAGGGATTGCTGTTTCATTATCCAGGGTTTTTTTAATTTTAGCAGTGTAAGATACCCAAAGTACGCCAGCCTTTTTTTTTCTTAATTAGGAGTTCTAACATGAAAACACTTGTGTCCTTTTATATGAGGCCATGAAATTGGCCCCTGACATGAGGGGTTTCTTTGGATGGAAGTAAAGATGGAAGAAAGGATGACTTCATGAAGGACAGGGAGTGGGGGACAAGGGGAGTTTGGGTGTCTGCTGGTGGAAGATAGCACAATAGTCAATGAGGTACACACAGTAAGAAGTAAGAATGTTTATTTTACTGATTAAAATTTTAGTGCTGTTCTTGGCAAGGAGTATTTCCTTTAATCTGGAGCTACTCTGTTTATTCTTGAGGCAAATCTGTCTGGAGTACAATAGAACTCTCTTCATAAAACGTTTCCAAAGGGTGCTGACACTGAGGAGGAGTTGGGCGTTTGATGTGTAGGTTTGTATTTATGTAGATGTAGGACATACAATTTTGTTATATATATATATATATATATTTGTAGACTACTTTGTACTGGAGAATAAAACCTTGGCCTGGAAGCAATGTAATTTGCTTCCTGTATGGTAGATGTTTACATGGAGCTCATATGGTGCTAAACCCCTGTCCCTCTCTTCTAACATACTCCATGCTCCAGTGGAAATGTCTGGACATGTGGGATAAAACAAATTCTGGTGATATTTCAGTTTACCACAGAGATGCTCTTACCTCATCATTCCTGCTCCAAATTAAAGGCATAAAAAAGTAGCAATAAAATACTAAAGTGACGGGGAGGTGGAATGTTGATGGTTATTCACTGTATTTCTGAGTGGTAACTTTGCTGAGGATTTAGGACTGTTGATAATAAGTGAAGAAACATTTCTGAGAGGTGAGAGATGCCATTGCACAGTGATGTCACCCATCCTTATAACCCTGTATTTCCTCCCCCTCATTTCTGCCAAAGCGTGTCTTTTCCTACCAAGCCAAACAGAACCTTAAACCTTCATTTTCCCTGAATGTTTCCATGTGCTCGGTCCTGAGCAACAGTGTTAAAGGCTGGGAAAGCATGTGGAGATTTACTGTTTCATGCTAACTAGAGGAAAATGTGCACCACAACATAATTCTCTCCTCCCTGCTAACCAGAAAGATGTGTTAGCTCATGTGCAGCAGAGATCCCCTTTGATTTTTCCATCAGCATTGCAGTGGGGATGTCTCACACTCCCTCCTGCAGTGGCACTGGGCTTCTCCTGGTGAACACATGGCATTTTTTCAGCACACTTAGCTTTGTCTAAGGCTCCACCAACCTCAGCTTAGGAGGTTCCATTTATTTGGGCTTTTTGTTCTCCAGATAAACACCACCACTTTTCACAATGAGTGTTTTTAGCATTTAACACTGAGAGGCAGGAATGTGCAGCAGGTCGTGCACATTTGGGCTGTGGCTGCCAGAAAGCAGCAGGGATGCCAGCCAGACCCACACCTTCACCTGCATCCAAACAAGGATGGTGCAGAACACGAAGGGCAGGGAAGGAATAGTGCAATTACACTGAGGAGTTGCTGCAGGAGGGATTGTTTTGGAGCATTTACTCAAGGTAGCATCATTTCTGTAATAAGGAAGCAGGTTTTGACTTCAAGAGGTTCTTCTTGTGGACCTGGGATGAGCACTAATGGAAAAACCAGAGGAGCAGGAGGTCTGCACAGGCTTTTTCTGCAGTTGGGAGCTCCCCACTTCTTCCAGAATATACTTCCAGAAAGTATATTACCAGAAGGTCCAGAATTGAGTCTCCTTCTCCTCAGCAGCAGGTTATGTTCACAGAGGTACTGAGCTGTTCCAGTAGCACAAAATCCTCTTGGAATGTTTTGGTGTCATCATGGGAAGGCTGGTCACTCCTCATGTCAGTGGCTTCAGGTTCATAAATTGTTAATTGTTAAGGGCAGCTGGTGAAACCCATCCTCTGTTTTATACCTGGCACATCAGGCAGGAAAATTTCTGTTTTCACCAAGGGCAGGCTTTGTAGGGCAATGTGCAGTAGTGGCTTCACATTAGTCAAGAAATCCCTAAGAAGAAGAAAAAATAACCTTGCTGAGATTGTGAGGCAAATTCAGCAGACTTCCAGGTTGCCTGAAAGGGTTAACATTCTTTTTCCCATGCAAGATTCTTGAAAAGTGTACGAACAGAAAGGTAATAGTTTATTTCTTTGAGCTTCTAGGCAAGCTTTTGAGGGATGGCAATATGAGAAGCAGGGCTGTGGAAGTTTTCCTGTTGGTTTTGCAGCATTCAGTCTGTAAATTCTAATTTTACTGAGAGTGAGGAACAGTTTTGAGAGCCTGCAGTGCTATCAATGGAGCACTTCAGGGCTGTGTATTTTGCTCTGTGAGATTTACACATGAATGCCTTTCTACCTGCATACATCTTCAAAAAGTGCATAGATGTCTTCAGGTTCCTTTATTGTATGACCTCTTAGCCTAGAAAAGTGTGGTGGTCTATATGCAGGGATCATTACTTCTACTTGTAGAGCTACATAAAAGCAGGAAAAAAAGAGTTTTGGCTGTACAGAAGTATAGTCAAACCCAAATATGTATATGTGTGTGTGTGTGTTTTGCTTGAAGTAAAACTAAAATCTAAAGCACAGATGAAAATGTCTATTTTCTAAAAATGGAAATGGAATGCTGTTCGTGATGAATTGGTCAGCAAGGGGTACATAAGTCAAAAAGCATTTCACTTTCAGTTTGAACACCTCAGTCACTTGCTGCCAGATTTGGTCTTCACCTTCCCAACACTGAATCTTTGTCTCAGACATAGAGGCTGCTAAGTGGACAGAGAGATGCTGAAGTAAACCAAGCCCATAAAAGAGGACATAAAATGGAAGCAGCAAAGAAATGAAATTTCGTAGCGTGTTGACTGCTCAAGCATGCAGGTGCAAGTGGCCCAAGCCTACCTGTTTGCATATAAATTTGTTAGAAGTAAGCAGTTCTCAGAGCCCAGAAAGGGGCAAAGACAATCAAACCTTTGTGGATGTGAGTTCAGAACATCATTTTTGGGTTGTATCTACTAGCTCCTTGATGACCATTCTCCTAGTGCTTCCCCACAGTGTTCTGTGCCATACTATGAAGGAAACCTTCCTGCAGACAAGCTTTGAAGGGCTGAAATCTGTCTTCTTCCACAGGACACCTCATTATTGTTCCCCTTTGTCTTCCTCAGATCCTAAAGCAGTCCCTGCTCCTCTGGAGTAGTCAATATGAGATTATTTTAGTTACACAGAGAAATTGTAGGTTTGTGACATCTCTTTGGATGTTCCCTGCGTTGAATTCTGCTCTTCTCCATTGCTGTTTCACTTGTGAGAGGTAACATCCTGGACAAGCAGCACAGGAGAGGCATGAGCAAGGTGAACATTGGTAAAGGAATAAAAAAGAATCAGAAGAATTGGGAAGATTTTTTTCTTCACAAAATTTTCTGTCTGGGGTACTTTATTGTAGATAAATACAGGGTTCTGGTGAAATCTTTAGATCTGGAAAACAGAATGAGTTAAATGCATATTTGCATGCAGAAAGACCCCTGCTAGACTTAGAACTTTGCCACTTCTGTAATTCATAGTCTCTACCCTTATGTGCAGGTATCTGCTATTTTGTGGTGTTCAGAGGAGAGTCAAGTTGACAAATTACTGCCAATTCAGATTGTTTTAACATAAAAGAAAATCAGTTGACTTGGATGTATTAAATCAAGAGCCTAATGAATTTATTTTATCTTTACAGACTGTTGGGGGTATTCTGGAAATGCGCCAGGATTGGTAATTCTTTTTTTTTTCTTTCAAAATCCTTAAGATCAGTCCTATTTCTAGCATAATTTATACTGTTGCCATGTAGCAATGAAAACCATACACATCCTTTGTCTTCAAAAATGCAGGTTTTAACCTCCATGAAACAAGGGGGCAGGATATTGCTTTCTTAGATTAGCATCATGGAGATCCTGTATCTTTTCATGTCGGTTCATGTATCTGATGTTATATTTTTAAAAGTCTTTTGCACTTTCTGCCACATAAAATAACCAAGGGTGTATTTCTTACATGCAAAGAAATCAGTGATTTGTTATAAACTGCAGTCCATTTGAAATTGCAATGGACTGTTGAAAAAAAGCCAGATATTTACCATATAGTAATAAAATAACATGAAGTTCATAATGCATCAAGGTTCTGTTTAAGCATAAATGTGGTTTTCTTCCTCTCCCTTCTTTACTTAGCTTCTGTGCACTTTTGAATTACACAAAGCTGTTCGTGTCAAGTGACATCTGCACGCAGGCTGATCAGCTCTATCTGATTCTTGACATTTTCCCATAACATTGGTTTTATATTTATTTTAATCCTTATCCTGAATTTGTTTTGAGAAGGAAATTGGAATATGCAACAGAAGTTTAGTCTTAACATTAAGGTATGTCCACGATATAGGAAAAAAAAACTACAAACCCATCACCAGTGTTCAAATTGCTCTGTTAATTTAGAGCAGAAACTTTGAACTTGTAATTCTAGATCTTCCTACTTGTCATTGAACCTGAAGAAAGCCTGTGTGATTCCCTTCCTGCATTCCCAGGCAGAACATTTTACAGGATGTCAAAAAAGCGTTGACACAAAAAATGGGGTTTTGGTGAAGACCTGTTGTTAAAATGATTGCAGATATTGTCCTATTTAAATAGACATAGCAGAACCAATTTTAGCACTGTAATTGAAAGATACTGGGAAGGTGGCAGCTGTGAGAAATGAATTTTGAGCTATACCAGTGAAAACAAATGTAAAAATTAAGCTACTTTAGGGGTTTGTTCGAGGCTGAAGAGAATGCCTCACCTTACCTTGCCCTTGCCATGTTCTTAGAAGTCAATTAAGTGCAAGGATATTTTTTTTTTCAATTTGCTATGTTTCTTTTGCAACTTGCATCTGGAGTGGACCACTTTGACTTTCTTTTAGACTAGGAAGTGAAAATGGGCTTTGGAGATGATTCCTATCATTTTTTATGTGTGTTGATCAAAAGGCAAGTAGAAAGTGTAGGTTTTAAAAATGAAAATGTCTACTGGCTTCCTTTACATTTCACATCCCTGCTATATTTAAACAACCTTTTCACATGTACATAAGATCTTAATCACAGGCAAGTGGTTACATATTTACAAAGTTGTGCAAAATAATGTTTAATCCTGCCACATGGTGATTTCTCTTTTAAGAAAATTAAGAGCAGAAAAGCATAACCCATATGAAAATTGTAATACCCTGAACCGTAGGAGTTGGACTTCCTCAAAATTTATTTTAAACAGATGTGAAACTACAGACATTAATTCGTTCAGTTATTTGAAGTTTAATTAAATATATGCCAGATCATGACAGCATCTTGTAATGTCACGGGGCAGTCAATCCTGTGTATGGGAGGTGTCACTGCAAGTATTTTATTTTTCTTTTACTGTGGAAAGTTTGTTGCCTCTGTGTTTAAAGGTCCTGCTGGTAAAAGAAAAGTAGGGTTTTTTTCATAAAAATTGCACCATGCTAGACTTGGGAGCCTTGGTGGGTTTTTTCTCTAATGTTTCTCTGAAAACCATGTCTCTGATAAGGTAGTTTGTAAAGACAAAAGTCCTCACACAGTAAAAGGAAATTGAACTTTGCTCAAAGCAAACAGGCCCAGCTCTCTCTTTATACTCCTGAATGTGTAAAAACAGGGATCTTCTCACTTCAAAGACACTTCAGTTTCAGTATTAACACTCCCTGGTGGTTCTGTAGGCTGGGGCTACCATCCACTGTTGGTCTTTGCAAGGAAAATTCAGTGGAACCATGAAGAATAAAGTTTAAGTGTAAAAACATCTTGCAAATTAATGGAGAAGGTGCTCATATAAGTAGGTACCAGTCTGATTGACATTACTGATGTTTCCCTGGTTGTGTTACAGTTCCCCACATAAGAATCTTCTTTTATTTTTTGTGAAAAAGAGACCTCTGTAATGTTCTGTCCTGGACCAAACGGGTGGAAATAGATCTCTCATGATTGTTTTTGCCACCAGATAAAAGTCTATTAATGGAGTAAACTTAACTTTCATCCACAGTTTGCCGTGGGAAAGTGTGACACCAATTTGAAAGAGTCAGAAAATAGAGATGTCTGTGCAGCTTCTGTGATCTGCTGACCATTTTTATCACGGAAATCTGTGGACCAGACCCTCTCCACACACTAGCAATGTTATGTCTTCTTAGCAAAGCAAAAAAAGACAGGGATCTGGCCCTGTCTGGGCAGCTCTGGCTGCTGTATGACACCTCGCACAGAAGATTCACACTGCAGGTGACAGGTACCAGGCCCAGACAGCAGCTGCTGCACCTCAGCTGACACAGAACAGCTCCTGAGCAGCCACAGAGGAGCAGAGCCAGCAAAAAATGGGGTGTCCTAGGCAACTTTCCACTACCTGGCCCCTTACTCTGGCACCAGGAGGTAGCGGCAACTGCACCTCAGAAAAGGTGGTTTGTAGTGAGATGGAAGCCCTTACATGGGCCTTTCACAGAGACCCAGAATCACCCAGTGCCACTCCCTGCCATGGACAGGGACACCTTCCACTATCCCAGGTTGCTCCAAACCCTATCCAGCCTGGCCTGGAACACTTCCAGGGATCCAGGGGTGGCCACAGTTTTTCTGGGCACCCTGTGCCAGGGCCTCCCCACCCTCACAGCCAGGAATTCCCAATATCCCATCTGTCCCTGCCCTCCTTCAGCCTGAGGCCATTCCCCTTATCCTATCACTCCATGCCATTGTCTAAAAGTCCCTCTCTTAAAGCAAAAAGCTTGCCTTTTTTTTTTCTTTTTTAGCTGTTTTTATGTAGCAAAATAACCTGTCCTACATCTGAGTTTCCCCACTGCCCGTGCATATTTGTGAATACACAGCTGTACCTCTGTCTGCCTTTCTCCAGCTAGAAATGTTGAATACCAGTTTGCACTTGCTGTGTCACAGTTACAGCATTAGACTAGGAGCAGGTGGGTCTGCTTAGCCATGCCTGAACTTTTGTTTGTTCTGGGTTCTCTCCCCTCCTTCCAGGTGAGCGGAAGAGCCCCTACGTGGCCGTGTGCTGTGTGGTGATGGCCTTCAGCATCCTGTTCATGCAGTAGCAGCTGGAGAGTGTCCTCAAGTACCCAACAGTAGATCTCATGTCAGGAAAGGATTGGAAGCCTCACCAAGTCTCCTCTCACACAATGGATAACCTGTCACCTGGTGGACACCCCTGCAGATGGACCAGCATTAGTGATCATAACCCTGATGAGATGTGCTTGTTAATGCCAGGTCAGCACTGACACTCCTGCTGTAACTCATGGAAGGGTGTCTGGTGCGTGTCTTGAGTTTCCGGGGATCTCTTTTTTTTTTTTTTTTTCTTTTTTTCTTTTTTTTTACACCACACAGTTGGAAAGGCTTGCTGTTTTTAGTTCTTTAAAATTTCTTTTCCAGTAGACCTATTGAATGAAACCTTAAAATGGTAAATCAGCCAGAGCAATAAGACCCCCCCTTTGAAGAATAAAGAGTATTTTGACTCTAGGGGATGTTTATCAAAGTATTTTTAGTTCTTGCTGCCTGAAAAATTCCTCTTGATTTGTAAGTGATGGCTCCACTCTCATCCTAAAAATATGACCTCTGACCTAAATTACACTCACCTATTTGTTTCTAAACTTGTAATTTCTCAAATAATCTGTCAATATTTCTGTTGTTAAGATAAGATGTGAAATAAAGGCAGGGACCATCATTGTAGTGATGTCTGATTAGCTGCTGAAAAGGCACAGATGGGGGTCTGAGACACCTGGACTGCTCTCTGTAAAATACCACATGTACTTGTTTTTAGAGGTTTAGGTCTCTCAGGTATGTAATTTCCCAGGTTCTTCCAGAATGTTGGGAACAGGATTCAAAAGGTTCTGCTGCTGCTGTTGCATCTATGAAAAGGTTTCTAAATTAGCAGAATGAACAGTTAGCCGCAGATAAGGAAATGTCATAATATAAAGGTTGAAGCAACTAAATTACACTCACCAGTAGTAAAGATTAGATTACTTTTAATGATCCCTGCCATTACACTTACTTCTTAATTTTGCCCACTTTCAGTAATTTAGTGACTTCTTCAATAATGCCTGATAGGTGTGTATATCAGTGTGACTCCATACTGTCTGCATTTGGGAGAGTTGTCTGTTTGCAGTATTTGTTGTTCTGGAAGGGCTTGTGATCAGAAGGAACAAGGCTAAAAAGTAAAACACATTTAAAGGTATATTAACTTCTGTCATTCTTGTTTGAAAACCTTACTTTCATCAATCCAAATTATCATGCAATTAGGAAAAAAAGTGATTGAGTGAGACCTTTGTGTTGTCTCACATGTTCCTGCATATCTAAATCACCATCAGAAGTAGCCATCCAAAACTTTCCTAATCTGTGCTCAGGAAAAATAGATTTCTCCGATTTGTGCCAGATAAATACCCCTGGCTGTGAACCAGAGCAGTGCAGAGGGACTGTAACCATGCTGTGCACAGACAGAAGAAGCCTGGGACTGGGCAGGGGACGTGGGGAGTGCAAAATCTGCTCCTGTAATTTTAAATGTGGATGCTGCTCCAAACAGGGCATCAAAGCAGCTCAGGTTTGGATTTCAAAGGAGCTGTTCCTCAGCAGGGGGAAGGGAGATTCCTAAAGAGTCTTGGGTTTTGACTGTCAGGTGTATACATGTTTAAAATATGCAGAGAATCATCTGGTAACTTTTTATGTTGAGCAGTTATATTCTAGTTCTTCTTTTAATAAATAATGGCATTTTTATAATATTCACACATTTCCTAGTCATCCAAGCTGTTCTAATTACCAGATGAATTCTTAATAATATCTGGGGTTTAGCTGCAAGTAGGAATACCAGTGAAATTTTTTGTTCTGAGTGTCTGAAAACTACTAACATGGAGGAACTGTGTTGCAAAAACTTTTTCTGCTAAGGTTTTATCTAAAAAGCTCAGACAGTCCTCTTCCTGTTTGTTATGTGTTGTTCAGCCTTTATTAGTTACATGGCAGCTCATGCTTTTGGCCTAAATGTGGGTGATGGGTACTTCCTAGTTGGGATTTTTTTTCCCCCCTTAAATGACATTTTCAGGTGATTCGTTTTGTGCTAACTGCATGGCTGTTCAACAAAACTGTCTGGGAACAAGATCTTTAAACTGACAAACTGCAGTTGTTTTGAAATTGCTGCTTCAGGCAGGTGTTTGCCTCAGGAGTAGTTCTTTGGTTTTCAAGATTTTGGCATTGAAGAGATTGATACCTCATGTCTTTTACTGAGATATAGCAAAAAAACTGGTTTCCCAGGTTAGAGTATTAGAACCATTTTGCTTTCTTGGCTTTCTGTCATGCAAAAGAGTTTTCACGCACAGCAGGTCTGTACACCTTTCCCTCTGCAAAAGGGACAGTGATTACACATGACTGAAGTTGTAGTTGTGCCTGGTACTGTGGGAAGGTATTTCCACACTGGGCCTTCATCCTTTTTTCCTCCACTGCATCATGGACGTTGATGCCCAAACATCTGAAACACAACATGTTGCTCTTGGAACACACAGAATATTTTATACCCTTGCATGTACTTGGTATGTATTAATATTATATTAATTTCCATCCACATCTGCACTTTAAATGATCTCAAAATCAAAGCAGGGATTTAGGAAGGCTGAATTTAACAGCAGTAATTGCCATGTTGGGAAAAGAATAAAGCATGAGTAAGAGATGGGATCACTGTGAAGGTCTGATGTTCTGGAAGGACTGATAAGCAGCTGGGCAGACGTGGCTGGTGGAGGAGGAAAGGCAAAGCAGAGTCCAAGGATGACAGGAAGATTTCCTGTTCTTGGAACTGTGTCCCTGTTCTGTGAATGCCCTTTCTACCCCCATAACCACAGCACTGAGCAGTGGAAATACGCTGTCACCAAGAGGTGAAGCTGCACTGTGATGGAGGGAATAAATGCTCTCTTAGTGCTCTGGGGCTTTTATTATTTCATTTTGTCTCCAGTTCTGTCTCACTGGCATCAGGGGCAGAGCCCACTCTCTAATGCCTAGGAAGGCTCACCATGGTTGAGTGATTCCTTCCCCCCTTCTCCTTTTCATAACCATCTTCTAGTGAAAAAAAAGAAAACCATCTTCCTAATGATTTAAAATGCTGAGCTTGGTGAAACCTGCCAGAAGCATCTAAAGTGATCTAAACCTGCATCTCAGACAGCAGCTTTACATAATCTAGTCCAAACATTCCCAGCTAAGAAAAGTTTTCCTAGGTTTCTTTTCCCTCTCTTTTCTCTTGTTTTACCTGAGCATTATTACTCATTCCAGACACGTTTGGGGAGTGCACCCAGCATCCATTACAAGGCCCATGTAGGTTGCACATGCATGTGATGTCCCTTGGCTGCCTAGAGAAGCAGTTTTCCCTTAGTTCTGTACTGCAGCGTAATCAGCATGCTGGGCATGGGAGATTCATCTACACGCTGAAAAACAGGTTTTGAGCATGAGGCCTGAATTGTTTACCTGTCTGTTTTACAAATAGCACCTCTTTTCATTATAGCCCTAGGCCATAAGGCAAAAGGTGTGGAGGAATAGTCATTTTGCAGCATCTAATAGCTGGGGAAAATCCTCCCCAGGTGCAACATGACCAGTGTGACACAGCTAACCTCTACTCAGTGTTAAATTTTTCGACTCCCATTTCAAACCTGAAGGGCTTGTGTGGCCAAAGGCACAGTTGTGTTTTTCAGTCAGTCAGTCAGTAAGTATCTGACAGGATATAATCCATCTCCAGAGGTTTCACCTAAATTCCATGAGCTGTTCCTTGTCTCACAAAGCACAGGTACTCAAGCATGACCTGTCTCTTCACAGGTTACCCTTCCCTTTGGCTGTGTGACAGATGGAGCCCAGGCTCCTCTGATGGAACATCAGCCAAGCTCAAGCTTCAGAGACCTCAGAAATAAAATCACCTTTGGCAGTGCAGCTGCCTCATCTCTTCCTGCTTCACCAGTAGCTGCAGGAAGGTTGTCTAACACTTCCTTAATCTGAATGAAAGAAAAAGACCTTGAAAAGAGTATGTTACTAACTCATGTAATCCCCACTAGTGTGGGAGGAAGATGACAGTATGTCCTCAAGGACCTAGGTATAAACATTTCCAGGGACACAACTGCTGCTGCCAGCTCCTGGGACATCAGTAGGGGAGATAATTAAAGGACTGAGGAAGTTCCTTGCTGGTTTGTCACGTTCAGAACTTATTCTGTGAGAGCATCTCGTCATCATTTATGTTGTTTGAAAGGGCTCTTTGGAAGCTGTGCCACAGGAAAAGAGGTTTTCCCTCCAGCCCAGCTCTCAGTGAGTGGAAAGCAGGCAGTGCCCATCCCCAGCTGCTACAACTACTCAGTAAATGGCCATGTTTGTGCAGACTGGTTCAGCTAAGGACCAACCTCCTATTTGTGCAGGCCCAATTAACCTCTATCATCTCCTTTTCAAACTAACCTAAAGACATAATCTAGACACACTACACTGGGCTCCCTGACACCCTCTGCATCACCTGTCACATCACCCCACATAATACATACCTTGGACAAACTCAGTGGTTAAAATACTGTATTTTCCCCCAAAGGAAGACAAGGAGGTTTTAAAAGGATAAAATTATATATGGCTTCATTTATTCTGGGGGGAAAAAAAAGGGCGGGGGGGGGCTTGTTTTAAAACACAAAAGATTTGTTTTAGAGTGAAGAAGTCAAGTCAGGTCAAAATATAAAGGGTCCAATTCTAAAATCCAGTTCCACAGCTGGTCATTCCCACATGCAGAAAACTGAAATAACCTTTCAGAACTGTAGTAGGGCTAACGAAAACTCCAACCAAATGATAAATGTATTTGGACATTTGGATGTATAAATGTCCCACCCAGTGGAATTAAGAGGAAATAAATAGTAATTTGACAGCATTTGGCAAGCTGTGTTTTTGACTATGTAGCACCACCAGCATATTTTACATGTGTATC
Organism: Argya squamiceps; assembly: GCA_037834095.1. Lineage (NCBI taxonomy): Eukaryota > Metazoa > Chordata > Aves > Passeriformes > Leiothrichidae > Argya > Argya squamiceps. Next base: position 9,115,078 of record JBBMKD010000115.1, on the reverse strand, counting down.
ACAGTCATGAATAAGCCAGTCCAGACACACATTCACAGACCATTTTGATTTCCTATTAAGCTGCATGCTCATTTTCTTTCCCCCACCCTTTCCAGCTAATAAAGAGACAAGGGAACGCACTGATCCTTGTCTCTTTGGAACAAATTACCTCTGAATTCTCACCATTGATTCACACAGGCTGGTGAGACTCCAGGAGACAGGGAAAAAAAAATCCCTTCCCAGTGATAAGGCATTCTTGACATTTGAATTGTTTGTCATTTACGAAGGATATAAAACTCTGATACCAAAGATGGCACTTGAAATTATCATCATCACTGGAGACCTGCCTGAGGCTGGGGCTCCCTGTTCCAGGGTTTCTGAGCACACTCAAAGAGTCAGTGAGTTCTCCCCCCACCTCTGCTGTGCACAGAATGTGCTTCTGCCTGCCCAGAGACATGTTCTAACATCAATCTGATCACTTAATGATACCCCTCCTGCACAGACTGGAGGCATGGAAAAGATTTTCATCTCTGAATTCACGGTGGCTTCTGGAAGTAATAAAAATTGTTTCCTCCTCACAAGGAAGACCAAATTCTTTGAAATCCAGCTGCTTTCAGGTCATAGCTTGGCTGGTTGGTTTGACCATCTTCATATTCATATCATCACAGACTGGTTTGGGTTGGAATGGACCTTAAAGCCCAGGACCTTAATCCAGTGCCATGGGCAGGGACAACTTCACTATCCCAGGCTTCTCCAAGCTCCATCCAACCTGGCCTTGGACACTGCCAGGGATCCAGGGGCAGCCACAGCTTCTCTGGGCACCCTGTGCCAGGGCCTCCTCACTCTCACAGGAAAAAATTCCTTTCTAATATCCCATCCATACCTGCCCTCTGGAGCCATTTGCTGTGTCCTGTCACCCTAGGCCCGTGTCAGTTGTCTCTCTCCATTCTTCTTGTGGGCTCCCTTCAGGCACTGGAAGTAAAATACTGATAATACACCTCCCAGTCTCCTCAGGGAAAGCAGCAGGGTGCCATCCCTATTCCACTCAAATTCACCCCTGGAAGAGTTTCACCCTAACACTGGATGAGGCGCCAGACACATGAGGAAATACCTGTATCAGCACTGTGCCTGTGCCAGGCAGCAGCACAGGGCTGGAGAGGCTGCCCAGGCCACGAGTTTGGGCCAGGGAGGGTGAAATACGCTCAGACAATGTTGAACGAGCATAGACACACAGCAGCAAGCTCCAGAGCTTAGCAGCAGTCGTACTTCAACTTTCCTTTAATCCCTCTAAATCCAGCTCCAGAAGCTTCATTACAGCATCGGATCCTTGGAAGTGTCCAAGCAATTTCTGTTGCAGTCCCTCCTGCACTTAAACAGATTGCAGGTTTTTACTTTTTTATGAAAAATTCAGTCTCGAGCATTTTGAAGATAGAATAATTCAGTCTAAAAACACTCCTGGTTTGAGCATACCATACTGTTGATGAGGAAACTGGCAGAGACACAGAGGCCTCATCAATGCAAGTGGAGTTTTCAACAGATGGGTTTGCTGTTAAGCAATTCTGCAGCCCCATTAGGAATCTTGAGGTGTCTTTACTTGAAGCTTTTAGGAATCTGAGAAAAAACTGCACCGAGTTATGTGTGACTTTATTTAATTTTAGGAGGTTGCCTGAGTTCTTTAGCAGCACTGAATTTGTGCAGTTAAACATCAGACCATGTCTGTTTCTGGGGAATCTGCTGGGCTTCCAGCCAGAGCATCCCCCTCACCTATGCCCTGGTGCCTCTCTCTCTATATTTGGGCAGCTCAGCTGTTCATTAATGGAGCTGTGGACATGTCCTAGATGAGGACACAGACCTTTTCTCATTCCACCATGTCAAAACACCCAGCAGCTTTATGGGGAGCAGCACTCAGCACATGAAAAAGAGTTCAGAGCAGGAAAGGAAAACCTTACCCGGTTTGTGTTCTGAGAGAGCCAAGACTATTGATGAACTCTTAATTATCACTAAATAAGGTGAAGGATGTTCCCTAAATCCAGAAAAAGTGGGACCTACTCAGATTTTAAATTAGCCAAGTGATTTAAACTGTAATCCAGATCTCAGTCATTTAAACAACTATAACGTCTCTAAGAAGATGTTTTATCAATTTATCACTAATTACTACTGAAATTCTCAGGCCTGTGCTATCCTGCTATGCTGCTGCTACAGATTTTGGCCATTTCCACCTTTCAAATTCTTATTTCTCTATTGCATGTCCACCTGGAACAAGCTCTCTTGGGATGACTAAATAAGCTTTACTTCCAAAATCCTCTGTTCCAACAGACTGCTGTTTTATACTCTTGAAAGCTTTATTCTTAGAAATAAGACCCTTATCAAAACTTTCTATCTCAGAAAAGACATTATTAGCCCCATTTCAACATAAAATGTTCTTGTTCTGGAGGGAAAAGGAATATTTCAATGTAAATGTAAAGAACAATGCCTCAAAATGTCTACAAAATTTACAATTCACTATTGTGTATGATGCTACCAGATGATACTCATAGGGAATGACAATAGAAGCGTGTCCAACTGGATATTATCCCTGTTCTGAAAGTGCAAACTAATCTTAGCTGTCCTTATGATTTACAGCATCGCTAATGGAAGCAGTTTAGCAACATTTTCTGGCAAGAAAGAGCATGTGCACCAGGGAGAGGGAGAAATATCCTACACTGGAGGGCGAGGATTTGTTTGCTGAATGGGAGAAGTCAACGTAATACACACAAATAGAATTAAAACATTCTGGGTTTTCCTCTGTGTTTCTGTATATCCATTAGTGAGTATATAAATTAGACTCACTGGCACTGAGAACTAATGTAAGTAATGTTGGTACTATATCCAGACCCAAACAGGGCCAAAATGATTTTAACTCATATCTTGGTTGTTTTCAACTGGTCCAAAATTGTCCCAATGTCATTCATGTGAGGCAAAGATGCCTCCAGAACCCATTTACCCCCATTTCTGCTGTTTTGTAACAACAATGCTATATTTTGTGATAGTAATTCTCCATTGTGTTTATGCTTGGAACCCTCTCTTCCCTCACAATTTCTTTTTCATTTACAATTCCTTTTTCCTCAGACACTGGATTATCACCTATCTGTTCCTGCAGGATAGCTCACATGATACTATTTCTGCTAAGTCTAACAGAAATAGCAGCTCACCTGGAATTGTCACACCTGCCAGGTGATTTGCCCAGTATTTTCCTCCCTTTCTGAGGAAAAAAAACAGTCAGCTATTGAAATGTGCAAAGTAGATAGATATTCAACCTCTTTGGCTCTTTGGCTATATCGCTGAAGAAAGAATACTTGTTCTGTTTCCCCAAGGATTAGTTTTTCTTGACCATTGTCTCTTGTTCTTTTGGCTCCTGCTTGGTGGCTCCTTTCCACAAGCAGCCTGGAAGAAAGAGTCAAAGGAAAGCTATGGAGCCACCAGGGAAATCAAATGGCATCATTACAACTGACACAAAACAGTAAATGAAAGTCTTCCCTTCCTCAGGCTGTTTATATTTTTATATACTTGGGTGACAGAAATGGTAGTATTAACTAAATCTAGCACCAGTCAATTCTGCAGAAGTAGATCTATTTCATAATGGTAAGAAAAATGAAGAGACGAGAAACAGGAGGCTATTTCTCTTTTTTACCACATCTGGTTGAAAAAGAGTATGTTTTTCTAGGCAAGCATGAAAATGGAGATGAAAGAGGAGTTTTCCACTAAAAAGAAAAAAAAAGCTGGTTGATTATGATTATGGAAGTGGTAGGGAATGAATCAAAGCCGGGAAAAGCTGCTGCCAACCTGCACAAATGTTATGGCTGGTTGCCAAAATTGAATCACATAGAAGAACAAACACCAGGCTGTTTGTCTCTAATCAGAGTCTGCGGTGCTGGGCAGATGACAGGGCTACACTCATCTGGCTGGAGTGAGCAGCTCTTCCTTCACTGGGGATGAACCTGTGATCTACAGAACCATGGAATCATCAGGATTGGAAAAGACCTCCAAGGTCATCAAGCTCAAACATGAGCATAGCACCACCAAGTTCAGCACTAAACTATGTCCCCAAGTGCCACCTCTGCATGTCTTCCTCACCCATGCACAGGACACAAAACATCCCTGATGCTGCACAACAGCAGGGATCAGTTAAGACAGCATAGCTTTAAAGGCAGAGCATTTTTCCAGGAAAAACATCTAATTTCTGCTGCTCTCTGCTTTCTAACATCACTTGAGAGAGAGAATGCAGCTGCCCCTGGTTCTCCAGCCCCAGGCTCTTCTCAAAGAGCAAATTGGCTGCCACATCATGCATAACCAGGACAAAAATTTGCTCTCCATACAAAAGCCACCTCACCTTTGTTTTCTTCAAGTCCTTTTGTTACTAGAAGCTTTCATCACCTGCACCTGGAATAACAAAGGACATGTAAATGGTGGTGTAGCCTCACCAGCCTATTCTCATGGAGGGCTCAAAAGGCAAGTCCCCAATTGTCCCTCGGGGCAAGACATGAATTGTCATTTTAGAGATGCCTTTAACCTCACATTTTTAAGTTAAAACATTCCTTGACATTTTCCAGGCCAAGTTGGACATGGCTTGGAACAACCTGGGACAGTGGAAAGTGTCCCTGCCCATGGCAGGGAGTGGCACTGGATGGTCTTCAAGGTCCCTTCCAACCCAAACCGTCCTGTGATTCTATGATTCATATCACATTTACTTATAATAGGCATTTTTCTGGATGTCTGGGCACTAAAACAATTTCAGAGATAAGAATTCATACAGATTTCCAAAGAACACAGTTCTTAAACCATTAAGTCTTTATTGGCTACAATTATACCCAAACTTTGGATTAAGTGTCTTTGTGGACTATGAACCATAAAACCTGGCGTCTTCACCAAACTACCATGGACCTCAGCAAAAGCAAGACTGCCCTTTTTAGGGTTTCTCAGAAATGCAAAACTGGCATAAACCCTCCATAAATTTTGCATCTAGGAAATATTTTAAACCTGAAATATTCCACCAGAATTGCTAATGCTGGATTCTACAGAGAAACATTCCCATCCCTTCAAATGCCCAAGGCCATGTTGGACAGGGCATGGAGCAACCTGGAGAGTGGAAATGTTAAAAAATGTTTAGAAAATGCTAATTAGATGAGCTAGAAAATGCAGATCAATATAAACTGCAAAAGGTATAGAGAAATTCTCCAGCAGAAGAGGTTGCCATGGAAGGGGAGCAATTAATCTCACTGCCAATTAATAAACCTGGGGCAAGATATGGAATTTGGGTAACACAAACAACACAAGGCGTGTCAAACCAGGGCAGGTGTTGATAAAACACTATCTGTGGTTAAGGTGACTACAACTACATTTCTTCCTTTTTCTGGAAAAAGTTGCATCCTAAAGTGTATTTTGTTCTGAAGTAGAACAACAGTCTGGGAAAAAGTAATATAAGTTTAAAAATACCTTTTCATAATAGAATTATTAATTTATTGGAATAATATGAAAAAATCTGAGCAGCTGAAGAGACAGACAAAGCCAGAGACCTGGCAATCTTCAGTGGAGAAGGGGATAAGCGTGGGGAAGTCTCACAGGGTCAATGTTTCATGAAGGAAACGGAATTTTAGTGGAAAAGCCACTTACATTTTGGTGAGGTAGCAGTCAGGAAAAATAATCCCACTGAAATTAAACCTTAGTTTCATTTTGATTAACCAAGGCAGGGTGTCTTGATGGAGAATGTGGTGAGGAGCAAGGTTCAAGTCCTCAGCAGGAGAGGAACAGCAGGAAGGCATATCTGTGCTTTATCTTGGTGCAATGATGATGCCTAAAAGAACTTACAGAAAATTTATGAGGAACTCTCGGATACCTTTCACACATTTGAGAATAATTTTTCATAAACACTATTGCCCCAAGTCTAGGGACTGCAGGAAAATCAAGGTCAGACTTTTTGCCTCAGCTGCAAACTAAAGACCTGTGCCTGGGGAAGGAAAGCAATAGGAATGAAAGTGACAGCTAAAATGCCAGGCTTTCTTGGGACAGCAAATCCATACAGGAGCAAAAAACAAAGCTGCTGTAATGTGTGTTGCTGACTCTCTCCCATAAAGGCTCTTGACACCGAAGAGTCCCCACCTAAGAGTGCCTAACAGCCCCTTTCCTCCTTGCAGCACAGAGCTGGCAGGAAATTCCAGATATCCATGGAGCTGAGCTCCTGAAATGAAAGCTGCCATTCAGAACCAGCATGAGGAAGGCAGCAGCACTGAAATTTAGCATTTGAGCCATATCTGCATCCTAAAAGCTTTCAGTTTTGCTGTGGTGGGATTTTGGCACAGGACAACCAAAGTTCAGCCCTGAGTTGCTGACATATTAAATCTAAACATATCAGCAATTGTGATGTGAAACCACAGTTTTTATTCCGATTCCAATTTCAATTCTGTTGTGTCTAGCAGAGGCATTTCTGATGCAAAGAAATAAGGTAGGATTGGGATCACACTGTATTTGAAGAAAAAAGAAAATTCCAGAATATTTCATGCTTTTTTCTTTTCTTTCCTTATTTCTTTAAAGCCAGACTTGCCATGATAAGATGCCTGTTGTAATGATTTATGGACATCTACACAGCAAGACTGGAAAAAAACGCCTTGTGCAACAAACCTTCAGATAATCCCAAATTGTAGAATTTAAGATTGTTCTATTGCCAGTATTTTCATGGCCGTTTTTATAGCAGTGGGTTGTTTTCTCAATTATTTTCCTACAGTAAATCCTATTCCAAACAATAGGCAAGGAAAAGCATTCTGGAGTGTAAATCACTATAGCAATCTTCAGGATATGGAGCTTTAGGGTGAACCCACCACAGAACTGCTGGCTGGGGAAAAGTCTGAGGGGATGTTTTCAGCCTCATATGAGTTCAAATGAAAAATTGTGTGAAGCCACCATTAGAACACATTACCAAATGTGTTTATGTGTCCAAAAAAAATTTTTTTAAGCTTTTCCAAAAGAATTAAAGTTCATGCCAATGGTAATGTCAGATGACAAAGGTGTCAGTCTCATATACCAACACTGAAAGTCCATTTACAGTGTAGATGAACATTTATTTACATGCTCAACTTCACTATTTAGTTGTTCCTAACTATCAGGAAAACCACATGTACCTACTCTTTTTTATTCTTGTCAAGTTCACCAGCCCCTTCAGCTTTAAAACCACAAAAGATGGCTTTTGTTCTTATTCCAGGCTCTTACTAAACCTGCAACCTATCTCTACTTTCTTGCTGCCTCTATCTGTCTCATTAAAGTGTTTGCCAAGCTGCCCCAAAAAATAAAGTGGCAAAAATATACAGAGCTATGAATCAGATGTAAACAAAGGTATCTGCAGCTTGAAGCTGATGTTCTTGAGCTGTCTATTATGAGGCATATTTCCTGGTGAAGGAAAAAGATAACCCCTCTATCTAAAAGACAATTTGGGAGCAGGGACAGGGAGTTTAATCACGATATCTGCAGCCTGCTTTCAAGGCAAGTTCTTAAGATGTGCACAGTGATCCTCTGAGTCAGTGAACAAACTGATTTTTAATATATTTTTAGACGGTATGAGATGGTAAAAATACTTTGGAGAATTTAATGTATAGAATATTTAAATTTTCTGACCTAAATTACTATGGTCTACAGTCAAATATTTATGGCATGAGTTAATTTATGGCATGAGTTAAGACTTTGGCTCATCAGCTAATTCTTGGCTTTCTCAGCGGTGATGCAGCTTTCTCAGTCATGTATTGAGCATTTATTAATTAATGACAAGGTGTTAGTGGAAACAATTAGCTCCAAACTCCTTTCCAAGTGTTTTCCAAGCAACATATATAATATATATATATATTTAGCATCTCATCAGACAAGGGTGTCTCAGCAACATGCCTTATTGTTGTGGCCACCGTGTTAACTGGACTGCTCTCATGAGAGAGTTTGAGAAAAGACCATGCCAGGCCTAAATCAGAGTCTAATCTAAGTCCAGACCTAACCCTTTTCTAAGCAAGACCTAATACATACCCTTAAATCAAACTGTTAAGGGAAAAAAATGATATTTTATGAAGACTTGTTCTCTTAATCCTGACACCCATGATGTCACACTAGCACAGGGAATTGCATGGCTTTCCTCACATAAAAAACATGACTCTGCTTTAGATTTTCTTTAAAAATATCTGAAATTAAATAATATTGTGTCAGGATTTACCTTATTGCTGCAAGCAAATTGAAACAGCCCATAAAAATGCCAATATTCCAAACAATATTCCAAACAAAACATGATAGCAAGCAAAAATCCACCATCTTTAAACGGGAAACTCATTTCCTTGTGTACAGGAAAAGTCCTAAAGGAGTTTTAGCTGGGAAATTGTTGGTTTGTTTTTTTTTTTTTTTTTTGGAGTGTCAGAAGCTCTTTCACAGGACCTCTCATAAGAGGCTGCTGATAAGAACCCTGTGGGCACGAGGGGAAGGGCACAGCAGGGCCACGGGTCAGGGACGGAGACGCGCGAGCATCCGCAGGCACGAGCGATAAGATTGACAGGGTCAGCTCCCCTGGTGCTGCAAGTCAGGCAGAAGATAAAATACACTGATTTACCCTAGTTAAAATTACTGATGCCTGCAGAAGAGTTCAGGAGGACCAAGTGCACGAGCAGTAAAAGGTGTGCTGGGAGGCGTGACCCGAGCTGCTCGCAGACTTTGCCAGAAAGTTCAGAGATAGAGTAGAGTGAGCCCCTCCAGAGCTTTCTTTACCACAGGAAATACACACAGCACCAGTCCTTCCTTCACTGCTGTTCACCTACAGGTGAACACTGGCATACACGTGGTAAAAGATGTTAAATTTTGGCTGTCAATTCTTGGTACACTTGGGTAATACGAGGCAATCTGACAATTCTCACCCAGCAATAAACGGTATTTACATCTTCCTTTTCTCAGTCTAAATAACTTGCTCATTTGGGCCAGTTACTTCTCCTATTCTTGGCTCCAACCCTCCCATTAGTGAGTATTATAATGTTCAGGAAAGGAAATCCAGCTGGTGGAGTGAAGGCTCTACACAAATTAAATGGCAAGCTTGCAGCATGCCTATTTTTCATCTAAACAGCATGTGCATTTAAGTCAGGGTTGCAAAAGCTCCTATGTCTTCAAGATTTTATTTATAGGCACATCTCACAGAAGACAGTGAAAAAATTTTAGTGTATCTTCATCTATTTTGTCTCAAAGTAGCCTAAGGAAATGTAAGCTTAAAACTATCACCGTGTCTTCAGGATCAGCCATACTTTACAGTAGAGGTCAAGCTTCTTGTGTTTAGGAAATTTCTTTCCTCTAAACAAGTCCCAGAAGTCCTCTTTGGGTCTTCAAACAGTTTATGGTCATGAAAGAATCACAGAATCAGAGACTGGTTTGGGTTTGAAGGGACCTTGAAGCCCGTCCAGTGCCACCCCAAAGCCATGGGCAGGGACACCTTCCACTATCCCAGGCTGCTCCAAGCCCCATCCAACCCGGCCTTGGACACTGCCAGGGATCCAGGGGCAGCCACAGCTTCTCTGGGCACCCTGTGCCAGGGCCTCCCCACCCTCCCAGGGAACAATTCCTTCCTGATATCCCATCCATTCCTGCCCTCTGTCAGTTTAAACTTGTCCTAACCCAAAAAAAGTGACCATTTTGCCCATTTTAACCAACTTTGCTCAAGAAAGTTCCTCTAAGTGGGCCAAAACAGGGAAGAAATATTTTACCTGTGTGCTTCTTAATATTTTTGTGCAATATGTAATACCCAAGTGGTAATTTCTAAAAATTATTCCCTGAACAGAAACTTAATTTCATCTTTTATCAAGGTTTTAAATTACATATAAAAGCCGTTTCTTGAGGGTTTTTTTATTCTTTCTTTGTCTTCTTTTTCTTCCTTAACATAATAATGCTTCACAAGAAATCTAGAGACAAAACTAAAATTACATCTTCTTTGTCTTCATTTTGTATTGTACTGGAATAGAGCAGAGCACTACAAAGTGTCTTCAAATCAGGTTTCAGAAAGTTAAAAATAAAGGATCGTGATGGAATTAGAAGACTCACACAGAAGTTTTGCAGGAGGTAGTGCCAGTCACATAGACATTGTGTGCTTGGAAAATCCCTGCCTCCTCATCAAATTCCACTGTACAATTTTTTGTCAGTAAAATGCAGTAGAAAAATGAAGAGGTGAGCTATCAGTACAACTGTTGCTGATGTGCAGGAAGCCAGCTTTGATCCCAATTGTTTCTTAAGATTAATTGCTTTCTATAAAACCCCCTTGAGTTTGGAGTTCCAACTGTGGATTGTGGAGATTCATTCCAGTGCCACAATCCAAAATCCAGATTCTGCTCTGTACCATTCCAAATGGTGCCCTTATTGGTAGATGGTCACCATGAGTCAAGATAAATTAAATTTATTTCTATTTTATATATATTTTATATACGGTATTTATATTTTATATACGGTTATCCTCCACAGCACCCCTTTTCTTCCCCATTTTACCTGATCCTGGAGAGAAATTGATTTGAACATTCAAAAATTAAGTCAGCTTTATTCCTAAAGTCTAAAATCCTGGGCTGTGAGAAGGAGGGGCATTTTCATGGAAATAATCAGGGTTTCACCAAAATGTGTGATACTTTTCAGAAGGTATGCATTGTTTGGAATTTTTCATGACATTCCTTCCTCCCTTCCAGCTGCCCAAAATGATTCCCATCAGCTCACTGTCCTTGGTGGTAGATACCCCGCTGTGAGTTAATTGTGATCAGTGAGTTCACATATGAGGAATTTTGTTCTGATTCAGTCAGCACGAAAACACTTTTGGCACAAGTTCTACTGACAGTGAGAGAGGGAATTTTATTTTCTGTTAATCCTCTCTCTTAATGTTCAACTGGGCAACACAAGAATAAATGGGATAGTAGCACAATTGGAACAAAACAAATTAAAACTGAGCAAAAATGAGTCAGCTTTCATCTGACTCTTCTCCTATAAGGGCTGAGGTTTTCATGTTGTATATATTGTATTGTTTTATTCATGTTTATGCATATAAATAGGCTCAGCTTGGCCACAGAGCATTTCACTGCTTCCATTAAACCTTCATGGCATGACAGGCGTTTCCTCCACAAGTATCAGCCACACACTGGTGTCTCCTACAGGCTTCTAGACAAATCCCAGTAATGTAATTCAGGGAGAATTTTTTAATTTCTCACAGATACAAATGATCACTAAAAAGGGAGACGCCTCATTTCAGGTCTCAGTGCAGCTCCTGAACTCCTCAGCACCAGTGTATTTCCCAGTTCTGGGAATATCTAACACATGTTATGTGACAAGAAGTTACCTTGGCAACTCACTCCTGTTTCCCAAAACCATCCCTCCTGGAGCCCTGGGATTCTGGGAAGAGCTAGGAGTAGGAAAGGTTCTCTGGGCAAGGGAGGCAGTCAAGAAAGGAGGTGGAAGAAATGGGAAAGTTTGAGGTAGATGACATAATCAGCAGGCAGAGGCAGAAAATATTCCAGCATAAATATCACGTCCTTTGTTCCAAAGAAAACTTCTTGTTCACAGTCAGACAATCTTTCCCAACATCAGATAAGATCTTGGCAGGAGGAAGCACAGCACCTAAAGGATATCAATTCTGAACAGTTTAGAGATCCAGTATTTGTGCAGAGCATGACTGATGATGTCTGAAAAAAAAAATGCTCCCCCCACAAATAAAATTCCCCAATACTCAGAAATCTCACTGACTTAAAAAAAAAAAAAAAAAGTCCAAATTCATTTTAGGAAGAGCACATCTGTATTACGTAGCTTTTCTATTTATCCTATTTATTTGAGAAGTTGTAGCACACAGAAGAGGAATCAGTACTTTTCCCTCTTACAACGAGTGTTGATACTCACTAGAGTAATTGTTCTCATTAGAGATTCACTCATGAAGCAGAATAGAGGAAAGCCGTGTGTGTCATCTTTCCCATTCCCAGCTGTTGCTGTGTAAAGAGAGACAGCCCTGGAAGGAGGGAGAACTGGAAATGTTAACTGCTGCACTGACATTCATAGCCATGTAATTTCTGCAGGATATAGGAAATCATAATTTATTTTTATTCCAGGCTTATCACAGAAAATTGATTCTTTCCTCAGTTTATCCAGAATGACATACGGACAAAGGCACACATTCGCTGAGAAAATAAAGAAGTAAGTTAATGTGCTTTTTGTTTTGTTTTTGGAGGAACTAAAACAAGGATTTCCCTGTTGCAGGCAGTGGTGTCATGTGCAATAATCTGGTCATTGTAAAGCCATATCTGGTCCTAATTCCCAGCCCAGCACCAGATGTTCCCAAGGCGTGTTCCCTTGCAAGGCTGCCTCACTGGAGAACAATAACGTGGGGATTTCGGCTCCCGTGTTTTGGCACCTCATCATGGCTGTTAAGGGATGGGGAGAAGGATTTCAGGGCTGTCACCCTGCCAGGGAGGCTGTGCTGGCCAAGGGGGGGATTTACTGGAGGGTTGGGGTCGTGGCTGCAAACTCAGCCTGACCCAGGGTCAGCGTGTCCCTCTCCCAGAGCATCCCAGGAAGGGCCTGGCACCCCTCCAGCCAGTGGCCGGCCACTCTCACACGGATCAGGTTGTGCGAGACTCGTGCCTGCAGCCAGGCCCTGCTAATTTGGAGAGGCTGGATGCTCAGTGGGGCTGAGGGTGTGAGGGTTACAAGGGATGCTCTGTGCTGGGGATCAGCCCCTGCCCCACAGGGCTCTTGGCAGTTGTCAACGTGGCTCCTTTCCCTGCCATGTCCAACAGGTGCCCCCAGGCCGCTGGTGGGACACAGCCCCCAGGATTGCCTTAGGATTTTAGCTGTTACATTTTGCAAGTCTTGTACTCCTTTACTTTATAACTCTAAACTCCATACAGAAGGTTAGTTACTGTCTTCACAATTTGGTCAGACAAAACAATCCCTCTAGGCCTGGGAATCAAGGACACCTTACAGCAACAGGCCCCAAAAAGTATAAGAAAAGTGAGTTTAGAGGGGGAGCAAACTGGAGGTAAATGACTGCATTACCTGAAGCTGTAATTGGAGGATTATCCCCTGATATATAAATGGACCAGACTTATAATTGTCTGAAAAACTCGTGACCGCCGTCCATTTTTGAGTGTAACCCCTGTGGAGGCTTTGTCTGCCCTTAATGTACCTGGAAAGCTCTTCATTAAATATATCCATTTTTATTCTCTTAATTCTGTCTGGTCCCTGTTTTTAAGCCTGAAAAAGGCATCACCCAGGAGAACTCCAGGGTCACTGCAAGCCAGAGGGTGCCCAGACCTTGCTTCTGGCTGGGCCAGTGTGTCCCAAATCACACCAGGGGTGCCACTCTCCTCCCCAGTCACAACTTTTCTCCTTTCTTTCATGCCCAGCCTTACTGATCGCTCTGTCTTCCAGCACCCGCTCTGCATTTGGAGCTGTACTGCCCCAAAAGTGACACCCCCTCCCTGCCCCCCACAGAAATGAGAGTGAGGGCCTTCTTCCTGCCACAAAACCTTTGGACATTGGGATGGTCCTGTCAAGCCCCTGAAGAGGGGTACAGAAAGATATCTTCTGTTGCTTTTGTTTCCCATATACCTGTGTGGTGCATTGTGAATTAGGATGGATACTCCTGAGCATATTTTCCTCTATAAGCAAAGGGTAGTGATTCCCACCAAATAAGTTGTAGCTTTGTGACATCTTCCCCTGCAACTCCTGGGGTGTATGGTTTGGTTTGATGACGTTAAATGTCTTTTCCAACCTTAATTCTATGAAGGTAGAATGCTGCTCTTTAGTCTACATGTTATATTTAAGTTCCTGTACTGCTTCAGGAAAACAAATGATTTTCAAACCTTATGTAAAATTGTGATGTAAGTAAAGGAAGACTGGCATAAAAATTAATCACCTCATCACATTTTACTCAAGAAGGAACCCAACTGTTGATGAGTTATTTGCACTATGAAGGCTCCAGAATAAAACCAGCAATGCTGAAATACATATGGATCCTTTTTTTTCTTTAGCGATAGAAGCAATTTATAAATATCTCAGGAGATCTGAATTGCAGGGCTGTAAAGCAGGTGAAGAAAGCTGCAAAAATGGGCAATACGTTTGCTGGTGGTACATACCATGAAGATGTGTATCCTTTGCACAAATACTTACATTTTGAAAGATCTAGGTTGTGACATAAAGTCTCAGGTATGAAAAGTGGGAGACTAACCTGAGATTTAGCAGTTTGCAAGAGGTCAGGTTTGCTCTACCTTGTTTGCAGAATAAAATGAGCTTGTTTGCTCTGCAGAATTTCTGGGTATAATGGAAGTACTTGCTCCACATGCAGTCATAAGGTTTTCTATCACAACAGGATGGATGTAGCCAAGCCCCACCTTGAGGCAGAGACATTTCTACAATGATATTGGCGTTCAAAACCAAGAACACAGGGAAAGCATGGAGAGTTTCCCTGAAGTTTGTCAGCCTCTGATCAAAATCTTTATAGCTTCTAGAAAGACAGTAAGTGTACTAATTTTCATCTGTGGTTAAAGCTAAATGCTAAAACTTGTCCCTTTTTGTTTGGTTGGTTGGTTGTTGTTGCTTGTTTTGTTGTTGTGGGGTTTTGTTGTTTTTGTTGTTGTTGGTTTTGTTTGTTGTGGTGGTGGTGGGTTTTTGGTTGGTTGGTTGGTTGGTTGATGGGGTTTTTTGGGTTTTGGGGGTTTGGTGTTTTTTTTTGTAAAAAAACCTTGAAGTCCCACCTGGGTCAGACTGGATTTTACTAAGGATAGTAAAAGCATTAGGACACCATCCTACTGAGCAGTTACAGAGAACATTATCAAGGACCTGAAGGAGCTAATAATGACAATCTAATGGAATTGAAGAATCATGGAACATATTGGGCTAGAAGGGACCTTAAAAATCAGCTCTTTCAAACCCTCCCCTGCCATGAGCAGGGACAGCTTCCACTGTCCCAGGCTGCTCCAAGCCCCAGCATCCAGCCTGGCCTTGGACACTGCCAGGGATCCAGGGGCAGCCA
>JBBMKD010000115.1:9066501-9091250 GCA_037834095.1 Argya squamiceps | reverse complement strand
CCCTTTTTTTCTTTTTCTTATTAAATTGTATTTCTGACTTGGAGCCTCTCACTTGTTTTGCTTTCAAACCACTACAAACTTCTAATGGAAGGAAAAGCTGGAAAGCAAGACAAAATGTTTCTAAGCTACAGAATGAATTCTGGGATGCTCAAAATTAATTCTTTCAAAGTGTGTTCTTAAGTCCTCAAAGTGTTACTTAAATTGACAACTACATGGAAGGCCCCTTGCAGAAACAATTACCATGCAAATAGCTTTATTAAAACTAGAAATCACCTAGGTGAACTGCTAATCTAGCAATTAATGCTAATTTCATAATATTGTATAACTGTTAAGATTGGAAAAGGCCTCTAAGATCTTTGAGTCCACAACTGTTAACCCACCACTGCCATGTTCACCAGCAAACTGACATTCAGTGATGAGTATCTGATGATTTGCTGTAATTTTTTAACTTTAAACTCCCTGGGAAAGAAGTGTTTGCTGAGGGACATGTCACAAATGTAAGTCATAAAAGAGGTCGCCTAGTGAATTTATCAGCGAAAAAATGTAAAACTTCTCAGAAGAGCTAAAAAATTCACCCCAAACACATGGACAATTTTTATTTCTGTTCTGGTTTTGTCACAATGAATGTTATATTTGTGGTACTGACTGTCATGGGATGTCATGGAGACCAAGAGCAGGAGCAGTTTTAGGAGGGATTAGAGGGATTGATGGGGCTAAGCCCATCAGTGGTAATTAGGGTATCTGCTTGAAATAACATTTTCACTGCAAATCCGTGTCTTGTCTGCAGTAGCCTTTTCACAGAGATATTCCCTAATGTGGGAATGGGAATGGCTGGGACCTCCAGGCAGCTCCTCCTACAAAAGGACTTTTTAAAAGAACTTTTGGATCCAAAGTGGATCCTCAGATTCCACGACAATCCCATGAATCCCATGGATCCTCCAGCTCCATAGACAATCATTCCTTTTTTTTTTAGTAAAAAACCACACAACCATCAAAAGTTCCAATCTGCAGCAGGAGCATCCCAAGCCTTTCAGGGCTCAGGAATTCTTCTATGCCCAACCCCAATAAGCCCCCTCTGGGCTCAGCTACCACCACAATAAATCAGGTGCTCCCAAAGTCCATGCTGCTTCCAGCTGAGCATTTTTCCCACTGGGATGAGCTGAGGAGGGTGCCATCAGAAATATTGCACACTACCTCTGCATCAGTCTTTATAATCAGATGAAAATTACCTTAAAAATAAACACAGAATTATGCAAACAGTATGGATACCAGGATGTCACAGCACTGCGCCTGTTTAACCCAAATACAGCACAGCAGAGTGAATAATTCCTTAGAGGAGGGCTAGAATATAGCCCTCTTCCTTTCCAGGTTAAGCATCAAATTCTGTTTAGATATAAAATGTTTGGAAAATTTCTCAGGTTCTTTTCACTTCAAGCACAGCTTGTGCCAAGCTACCAAACCAAATTAAAGCTGGGGAGCTGTTGGGTGGTACTCAGCTGAGATAAAAGAGGCATTCCCATGAACAAGCTAGGGACCACAAACATTAGCAATATAAGTTGACTACACAATTCCTCATTACTGTCAGAGTGACTAAAATTTTCACTATCATGCTCCTGAGGCCCAGGGCATACCTTTGAACTAAATACATGAAATAGGACTTGAGATGTAGCATTTAAGAGCCACAAGAAAAAGCTCTAAGCCCCAGACAAAGCCTTAAACGAGATAAATATCACCCAGACCTAAGCCCAAACAGTTCACAGTATCAGAACAGGAAGCTCTTAAAGTTTATTGGGACTAACATGGGAGGGAGTGAAAATAACTCCTCTCTGCATGTGATTCAAGCAAAAATAAAGCCAGATATTTCCAGAGTTACAGTTCTACCAGTAGGCTCTGTAACTCATTTCACTACTGCTCAGAAGAATTTAAAACATATAAAATTCATTGTTATCACTAGACTTTGAGTACTGTTCTATGTGAAAAGTGAATTAATTTCAAATTCTCTCTGTAGACAGCACCAGTTTTACGGAATAATGTAGCGCATAAAAATGATTCTTTTATTTCCTTTTTTTAAAAGAGAAAATTCAAAATTAAAATATTTAAAATATTTTAATTTAGTTATTCATGCATTGCTTGCAGTGTTTTTCTACAGAAAGTTGCCTGAAGGCCAAACCTTTGTCCTTATGCTTTTCAGGTAATGTACATTAAGACCAGTGGTGAGTACCAAAGATACCCTGAGCAAGGCCTCTTTTATTATGCATTGTTTGGATTTATTATTGTAGGATTTTGATGCTGCAAAGTTGCTTTAAGACCACTACTGTTCCCCCTAGTATTTTGTATATTATTGTAGAGCCTCCAAAATGCAACTTAAGCTGGTTTTACGGTTAAGGAATATGTGAAACCATAATCTTGCTGCAGATAATCAGAACTGTGAGATTTCTAAACAAACTATTTATCTGATGGAAAACTGTAGCAAACAGAGAGGTTTTATCAGACAGGAAAGAAAAAATAAAATGTTCACATTTATACATTAGTATGTTATAGTAAAGGCTTACATGTCATAGAGAGATTGTTACCACTTTAAATGCTGAAAAAATTAACTTGTCTGACTGAAAAAAAAAAGTTACAAAGGAATTCAAAGGAAACTAGCCAGAGGCGATTATTGTATTAGCAGTAATATCCTCCTTTGAAAAATAGAATACCTGCTTTTAAATGTCCTGTGGGTTATGGATTTTCTTCTGATGTCAACAGAGGGAAGGCAACTTTCCTCCTGGCTCTTTGAAGAGCTGCAGTTCATCACTGTCTGATCTGACACATAGTTATTTTATGCCTTTTCTGGAGTAAGCTCCATGGGAGGTGTTCAACACAGCTCCTGCTATGAGATAATAGTACCTTTTCTAGAAAGGTAGAAAAGTGGAGTTTGCTGTTCCCTAGAGACATCTCATCCTGGGAATTACCTGGGGAATCCAATCCCAGTGCTTGCCCTGCTGAAGCCAAATCTATTTGCACAACAAATGCCTACAGCTTCCCCTGGTCAGGTTCTGACATCTCACTCCTGCCACCCACCAAGCTGACTCTGGCTGCTGGATTTCCACCAGCATTCACCCCAGTGCCAGTTCTACAGCCCCAGAACAAGATTTTTAAACTGGAATACCAAAGAAAACAGCACCGTTGTTCAGTCGTTCAACAAAACTCATCCCATAATTCTTATTGTGATTTTCTCTTTTCTTCTTAAATATGAAGAGATTGTTTTTGTAGATTACTCAGACAAAAGTTGATAAAGCTCACATGTACAAGCAGAAAATGTCATGTATTGCCATGGAGATGGGTCTCATCTGGCCACTTCACCTACTCCTGCCCCTGCATATTTCTTGTGCTATTGACAGATATCTTTCTCTGGGAATTTTTCATCACCCATGTCACCAAGGCATATATCCTCCTTATCTGAAAAACTGGCCTGAAAAATCACTCGTAGCTGCGCCTTTGATCTGGTGCTCAGCAGACGAAAAGATATTAAATGAAGCCCTACACCCATTTCTTCCACATTCAAAACATGTGAAAAGGGAAGCGAGAGAGGGGACAGAAAATATTCCTGATCCCAAAGACAAAACTGAGGAAAAAATGGGTAATTCTCAGCAGCTGGATTGTTGAATAAGTAGTCCCGTGTGCCTGAGCAAACTTTGCACCATCCCAGTTTGTTTGTGCTTCCTCCTACCTTGCTCCCAGTCCTCTCATTCCTCCCCAGCTGTTGCCTGTGCTCAGTACTCAAAACGCAGGCAAGAATTTGGGATAGACTGTCAGATGACAGGATTATTAGTCTAGACATAAGGGATTAAATCAAACTGTTAAATGTTCTTGATGGGCGAGAATGAGTGTAACAACCTTATTCTCAAAATTAAAGGGAAAAAACAAACAAAAAACCCCCTCCAAACCAAAGCAAAACAACTTAAAGTCACAACGAATTAATCTCATGGTGGGCCACAAATCAAATATGCAAATTTAATTTGTGGAAAAAAGGCCAAATGACACAATTTTACTTGCTTATGCCTTCCATGGCCCCTGCCTTTCTCTGCCTAACTAACAATGCCCCATGGAACCATTCCCTTTTTCCAGGGACCACCAGAACAGAGCACTGGTTTCCTCATCAAGTTTGTGCTGTGAATCTGACTCCCTGAGTGGCTCCTGAGAGTCACTAGCAGTTGTCTGCTTCAATAAATCTCTGAAAAAGGAAAACAAAGATGCATTGTTTGAATGTGCACTGTCACTGTAGGAGTAAATAAGCGCGATTAATGTTCTGCTTTAGAAAAAGTCTGGTTTCTGTACCCAGAAAAAACCTGGAGTGTATCTGTTGTTCAGCTGAAATGTAATAATACAAATTGGTTATAAGGAAAGTTGTTTATACAAGCCTCTCTCCACCATTACTCCTTTCCTCTCTTCTCTGCTATTATTTATTTTAAATTCTAGTTTAAGTGAATTGGATTTCATCCATAACCAGTATGTGACTGTGTGTTGCCACAATGCCAGCTTCTGCTAGGACCTCACTGAAACCAGAAGTTCCCCACTCCTTTCTTGATATACGACAGACTTCCCAACGTTTTCCTTTCTAAAATGATTAAGAAGGCATTCTGGTTTTATTACACTGAATTTCTTAAGGGGTATTTCACAACCAGAGCTTGGGTAGTATCAAATCACCTGTGTATTGCACAAACACAAACACAAACCTGCTGTAAAAGAACATTAGCCAGGTTGTGTGCTTAAAAATGGGCCAAGATGGAGTTTAAAACTGTCTGAGCCTCTGATTAAAGCAGGAGCATAATTAATAACATCAGTCTATCCCCACTCTCCAACAAGAAGTTCTGATATGGTTCAGACCTGGGGGGAAAAATCAAGTTTGAAACATGACATCCCATCTCCATGTGATGTGAGTCACCATCCTGAGGCCTTTTGAATCACTGAACAGCCTGCCTTGCCCTGAAGTTCATCCTCTCCCTTTCTACCCTCTTTGCCACCACAATTTTCCACTTTTGGCAGCATCTCTGCCAAGTGCCCATATTCCCTTTCCACATGTAGCTGCTCCTTGCTTCCATTTTGCCTGTCAGTTCTTGATTCAGCACAATCTCCTTTCCTCTTTTCTCTTGCTGACCTTCACTCATCACAGGTGGCTCTCATTTACCCTCTTCACATCTCCATCCCCAGTGGTCTGATTTTTTTGTTCCGTTTTTTTCCATTTACCTTTGACCCTCATCATCCACATTTCTCCTCTTCCATATCATGGCAGGTTCAGCCTTTTTGTTATCCAATCTAAAGTTGAGTCACCTTTCCCACTCCTTCTCTGCTAATCCCTTCTTACCCACTGACTTCCAGATCTATTTCCCCTTCACTATTTCATGTTTCCACCTCCATGGCCTCCTTCCTGGGCTCCTTATCATAATTTTTTTGCACTTTGACATCAACATCCACATCCAGCAGTCCCTACCATGGTGCTGAAGCACATCAAGGAAGCACAGGAGAGAGCACAGTCTCCCCTTCATTTTCTCATCTGTTTAACCAAAATCCAAATGTATAGGAGATTACAGGTGAAATTCCAATGGAAGTCCTGCTGAGTTCTTGGCTTTGGCAACTTCAGCATGGACAAGTATCTTCATCACTTCCAGAGTAATACTGATAATCTCTTTAAAATGCTTATATTTAATAAAGGCTTTTCAAAAAACATGCATCATAAAAGGAGCTTTTCTGCCAGCACTCAAATTGCTGTAACTTCTCAGAGAAAATTTGCCAGGACTCCTTCCAACAAGAACAAAATAAAATGGTTTTATTCATTCTTGGTTTTGGAAAAAGAAAGCCCAAACAGGTATTTTCTTCATAATTACAGTCAGCCTGAGGCACACATCTCACCTGGGAAGCTGAAGTTCAAATGATTAATGTTGAGCAGAGTTTAAAGCAGCAGGGAACTGCAAGCAGTGAAAATAAAGACACCCTTTAATTGTGCTGCAGCCAGTCTCTCCCTCAATATTAATTAGGTATTTTGCTTTTTACTTTTAGATCAAGGTTCTGGGTGTTGGAAATGAAACACAAGAATTACCAAGAACTGGGTCTGTTGTAAAAGCCATGCAGGAATGTCATCTGCTCTCTCCCGAGAGTGCTGGAACTTGGGTTTCCAGAACGTATTTTGCTTTGTCTGAAAATAGAGTTTTCCTCAGAGAGCATCTAGAGCTGGTGAACTCTGTGTCTTCGATGCTGCATCCTCTCTTGTTCAGCTGAGTGGAAGTTTTTAGTGAACTCTCCAGGCCAAATGGTTTTTAAGTTAGATTCACTGAGGCCCTGTCATGCTCTTACAAAAATCAAACAAAGGGAACACCATTTTTTTTTTTAAACAGTACAGGGAGAAAAAAAATAGCCTCATATCCAGAGCCTTGTCCCCTCTTATCTCTGACAACACGTGCTAGAGGATGCACCACAGCAGTGGAGGAACGGGGTGGGATTATTGTATTAAGGCTCTATTTATACCAGCGAGTTCAGAAAGAGCTGTCAGAGCAGAGATGTTGTAACATGTCCTTTGCATTAGCAGGGTTTGGAAGCTCAGCTTAAAACCCCTGCCATCACGTTTGCCTCTTGGCAAGCCTAACACACCGTGTCTCTTTCCTGTGAGAAAGGCTTGTCAAGCAAAAGGCTCTTGCTGCTGCACCCCTATATTCCTATTCCTAAATATAGCACGTTACCAAAGTGCCTCTGAAGCAAAGAATTGTAACAGAGTTGTAAGAAGTGGAAAAAAAAAATTAGCTATTTTTGTCTTTCTTTCATTTTGTGTCACCCAACTCCCTGACTTTACAAGGTTTTGATCCAGGAAGGTACAACATGCTTTGGTCCCAAACAAGGAAATCACTTTCCCTGTTAAATCCAAATGTGAACAAATGTTCCAAATCCATGTAAAATCAGAATTCTCAGTTTTAGGCAAAAATCAAAGTCCAAATAAGAATTTCCCCCTGAGATTGGAAGTAGTTTGCTGTCTATAATACAACTGCCTGATGTCAAGAAAAGACCAAACAGGAGTTCATAGGCAACTTCAGTCTCCTTTGGTGATGTGGAAAATTAGAGCAAGCAAAAGAATTCAAGGCCAGACAAGGTGAAAGCAACACATAAGGAATAAAAGACAAGTGATCTCTACTTAAAAAATCGCTTCTAGATGGGTTAAATTTTATAGATTGCCAGAGTATTCTGGAAAAATAGGTTAATTTGCAATATAGATATTATTATTTGCAATAGTTTCAAGAAGTTTCCCATATAAAACTTTCTTCAGTTTCTCAAATTGAACTTATTTCTTGTTGCTGATTCAGACTCTGTCTTTCTGTGGAGTCTCAGTGTGAACCCCTCAGAGCAGTTCTCTGAACAGAAACAGATTTTTTGTAGCATGGAAAACGCAAGGGACTATTTTGTTGCATCTCAATTTATTCTGATTGGAAGCAATAGTTATTAAACATACAAAACTCCCATGGACTTAAATGTCTTGAATTTTTGAACACCATAAATCTCCAGGAAGGAAAGCACTGTCTCCCTCCAGGCAATGTGGCAATTGCAGACAGTTTAGAAGTCAGGATCTTTTTTTCAGCCAACTAAAATTATGAGCACTTCTATATCAATTTGAAATCTGGTGTCTATTGACTACCAGTGCACAAAACCACTGAAATTGGAAACATTCTTTTGAATTTATGTTTATGGGATTGTTTTGCTTATTGAACTTCCCCTACACTTTAGAAATAATAAGTGAAGGTTGATCAAAACAATTTGATGCTCAGAAATCAAGCTGAGTTTCCAAGTGCACAAAGAGGAATTTTTCGCCTTTTTTTTTTCTCCCCATTCACTTGCAAATTCAGCAATAAAATTTATAAACAACATTGAAATATGATAAAGAATAAAACCCACAATTTCATTCCCATTTCCAGCTTCACAGAGCAGAATTGCAAGAATTTATGAAGCTGGCAGTCTTCTACACAGATTTCTCTCTATTTGCTTTATATTCTGAAATAAAATTACTAGAATTAAGCTTTTCCCTTTGCTGTTTGTTACCATTATGACTCCCTTCATGAGGGAGACTCTGGCATATATTGGATGCTCAGAAACTTCTCTCTACAAACACAGATTTATCCAAATGACTGCAGCCCTGGAGAGGGATCAAAGCACATGGAATCAAGTAGCAAAAGAACTTCTTGGCATTTAAAATCACTGGTTCAATAAGAACAGCTAATTCAAAACTGCAAGAGGCACCTCCCACCAGCTAAATTCTGGAGTTTCATTCCATTACAACCAGATTAAAAACTTATTGTAAATGTATTCAAAGAAATTAACTGCAATCACATCACAGCAAAGTATTTTGTTGGGTCACCCTGGTTCAGCCTGTCTTGATTTCAACACCAAATTCCTTGGTTTAGTTTAATCAACTAAAACCATACTTCCTCCTACCTTTAAAAAAAAAATCACTTAAAAGCAATCTTCATGTGAAAACATCTTTGGGGAGGAATCCCGGTAAAGCTTTTAAGTTGACTTTTCATACTGATTCAGTCTGAAATATTTCCCCAGACTGCAAGCTAACTCCCTGCTTCTATTGAATTAAGCATTTCAATTTCAGGGTTTCAGGGGTGGAATGAATCAGAGTACAAACAAACTCACAAAGAATTTTAAAAGCCTAATTTTAAAAATATTATCTTTTAAACTCTTTTTTCTTTTAGTGACTCAGAGAAAATTCCACTCTTCTTTATGTAATCTGTGACTCCCATTGAAGTCATGAGCACGAGTTCCCAAGAACACATTAACCAAAATTTTGATGAAAGACATTGTTTGCAGAATTTGTAACAATATTGCATTTTTTCTTTCAGCAAAGCTCAAAAAAACCTGAAGAATCCTTTGCCATTTTCTCTAAATCACTTCTTCTGGTAGTACCACATGCATACTCCAGGGAAAAAAAAACACTTCAAACAGTCACAGGTGGGAAATACAGCCAGGTTTCCTATGCATTTTAAGATATATATTAACTTAAATCCTAATTTGTCATATCCTAGCTAGAAGTAAAGTATGGGAACATAAAACAGAGACCCATTCCTTCTTTCCTGCAGCCTGACCCTGACTTGGCCACATTTTCTGATCTCTGACTCTTGTTTTACCCCAGCAAGCGGGGACATCTCTGCAGGCAACTGAGTCTGGCTTATACCTGTAAAAGACCTAAAATCTGGAGACTTTGAAGGGACATGATGTTTACCCAGACATTCAGGACTCTCATAACATATATGTACTTTCATTTTTTTTATAAAGCAAAGCAGAAACTACCATCTAAACACAACAGAAGAAGTAGACTGGGGTTCTACAACTTCTTTAAAATGAATGAAATTTAATAGTTCATTACCCAGCTTCTAAAAAGGACTTTTAATCGTTAAGTTACAGCCGACATAGAGGAAGGAATAGGGATTAGAACCAAGAATGTGTTTCCAGGAGTGTCTCAGCCATTGGGCTGCAACGTTGTGGATCCAGACCATCAGGGAAAGTGCTGGCCTTGCATTTTCCCCTGCAGAGTGAGGGAACATCAGTAAGGGTGTGGAAATGAGGGGACTCCTGTGGCTGAGGAAAACCTGGCTTGACAGCTTAGCTTCTTGGAGAAATTCAAGGTCTCTCCTCCTCCTTTCCAATCCATTATTTTTGGCTCTTCAGTCACTTAAGAGGAAATGGCAGAAGCATAAAACCACAGGGGAACAGACCACAGCAACTTCATGGCAAGGTGATATCTCGTGATCATTTTGATTTTCTGTGTCACACTTGGGCTGGAGATTCACTGGAGCAAAGTGGTCTGTAAAGCTTTGGCAGTTCTGAGTCCAGGTTAACTCGAGATCAAAGGAATTGGGCCACTCTGAGAACGCAGGATCAAACCACTGTGGTTAAGAATGACGTTCGGCTTTATTCGGCTAAAATGGCTGCTTATATACATTTCTATATAGTTTACAATTACAGTAGCTTGTTCACTGGCACACAGTGGAGAGAAGTATGGAAACACACTTTATTTGACTTATTTTTAAGGTGGCTAACACGTGATTACTAACCATCCTACTCAGTGACCTTCACCACTATGTTATCTTTCCCTGACACCTTAACTGCTAATTTCTAACTGTGCCACACTCAGCTAAGTAATTTCTAACTGCGCCACAGGCTTTAAGGCCTCAATCAGGCCTTGTTAAAGGCCTCAGCTAGGGTTCAAGGCCTAGGTATACATCATGTCCACCTTCCCTGTGGAATTCTGTAACAGGTCTGGGCAGAAATGACAGTGAGAAGTGCTGCAGATGGAGATTTCAGGATTCATCACTTCTGGTGAGAACTGGACAGGGCTACCACAGGAAGTAGCACGTTCCCTACAACTAATCCTCACCAGCCTCATTTGCTTTCGGCTACATCATTTAAAAAAATCTACTTCCAGGAAACATAAAGCAAATATTAATTCCATATTTAGTTAAAAGGACCAAAGGCATCACACAGGCCCTGTTCACACCCACCAAGCCCCAGTGCTGTCTTTGTGGGTTCTGAGGTGGCATATGGTACCTCAGCTCACAGAAAACAAAAAAAAATCCAGATATTCTCACTGTGTATTTCTGGTTAAAGAAGAACACTGTCAAATACATCATGTCCTAGGAGAAATATGTCTAAGGACTATAATACCAGCATCTTAAAGAAATAACGTGTTCTGCTGTGTACATAGGCAGACACAGAACTTGATGAATCTGTTTAATTGCTCACATCCCAATTGTTTTTGTATTAACCATCTGCAACATACAACTCCAAGCTACCACAGAAAAATAAAGCACTAATAATGAATGTCTAAGAGCCAGTTTGGAAATGCATCAAAAGCAGAAATATGTCCTAATAAGCCACCTGTCTAAAGTTCAGCAAATTAAAGAACACAGAAGCCAGCACAGTTTTAATGGAGATCAGATATTTGTTTAACTATTTGGTGATGTCTTTGTGTGTCACCAGCTTGTGCATGTGTCTGTTGTGCAAAGAGAATGTGATAATGGGTGAAAAGAAGCTCTCACTGACACCTCTGCAGTTCCACTGACCTCATGTGCTGGTCATTGCATGGGTGTAGCTCAAACCAGGATATGACCCATTATACTCTGGGCTCAGGGATGGAATTCAGTCCCCAGAGAGGCCAAAATCTACCTGGGGATTATGGAAACAAGCAAACCTGAATCAGAATCAAGGGAGTTTTTTCTCTTTTATTAAACATATATTTGTAAATTATTTTTTAAAAAAAACCCTTCCAAATGGATGTATGTTGATCTTTTTTTTGCCGAGTCCACACAACAATTTCTGAAGATTCCCACTTGTTTCTCTTTTTCATGGTAGTCATGTTCATAACTAGCCCATTTGCAGTGCTCAAACTGAGAACTGGGAATGTCAGAAGGTAAAGAAAGAAAAAGGAAGTTGAAAAATAATTCTGCGTTTACTGATAATGTCACACTAATACACTAATATGTTTCATGATGTAATTGGCTACCTACAAAGTAGAATTTTTCACTGCTGTTCCTGATACACTCCCATTCAGTGACCCTGGGTCAGCTGCATACTGAGGCAGGGTAGAAAAATTGTGTCCACAGATGTTTGAAAGGGTAAATTTTATACTTTAATGTGGCTTGATTTTAATTTAAAGAAACAATAGAAGCCCCTATTGAAACAATTTGATGCTATGATTTCCAGTTAGAGCAGCGAACTGAGGATCCCTTTCACTCTTTTTTATTTTTTTTTAAATTGCTGAAAAAGGCTGTGGAACAGGAGGAGGAGCTGCAAAGGCTGAACCAGTCATCACATCTATGTTCTGAACACTAATGCACCACAAAAAAAAGCAAACAAAACCCAAAACCCCTTGAGTTGCTGAGTTTTCCTTGGAGAAAACTCTGTATTTGAAGGGGAGGAGTGTTATAAGCCAGTCTTGGACTGCCCATGACAATGTGATGTCTCCACAGCTCATGTGAAGCACAGTGCAGCAGCCCTAAAATCTGGCCCAGGGACCTGGTGATGCCATGATGATTTTTTGCCCTTTATTTTTATATACCTTTATGTCTCCTCAGTATTCTTAACATACATACTTGCAATTCTTTAAACCTGGTATCTTAATGCATCCTAATATCCTGCTAAACCAAAAGACCAAGCATCCTAAAAGCCTCACAGTTAAAAACCAAAAAACCTTATGTTATTTTAAAAAAACAGGACCCTCTCTAGAGCATATTCAGTAAACTAAGATTAAACCCATCTAGAAGAGAATACTTTAGAATAAAGGAGTGTCCTGCCACTCATTTAAACCTCTCATTCGAGAATCTTCATCAGATATGCTAATTTGCAAAGTCTATAAAATTATATATGTGATATACCATGGGTGTGTATTTTGGCATATTCCACCTTGACAAATTATTGCACCATAAAAATTCCTATTAAATACTGAAATAAAAATGCTTTTATCCCTTAACTATGCCTAACTCTTAATTCTAAAACAAGAAAAAAACCCCCATCAATTTCCTTTGTTGTGACACTGGCATGCCAAGGATGAAGCATTTCCTTGGGAACTCCCTTTTTCATCTGTGGTTGAACAAAAGTGCTGCTCCACCATGCCAGGGAGTTCCTGACAGGATACCTCGGGCAGACAGGGTGTACCTGGCTTCCCTCACCAGCTTAATGTGTGTTCTCTAGCCTGGGAGTAGAAGCCAAGAGTTACAACACAAAAAACTAATTCACAAAATCCTTCCAATTAAAAGTTGCATTGACATTAGGAAAAAAAATTAGGAAATTATAGAAAACAGCAATTCCAGAATCAAGCCAAAACTTAATTGAAGTTTTAACTGGTATGTTGGAGACCAGCTACATCTTGGAAATTGGACCTTATTATCACAGAATCTCAGAATAAAAGTTGGAAAAGACATCCAAGATCCTCAAGTCTGACACTCTCCCATGCACCCCCCTGCCCAATAACCCTAATCACAAGTGCTGCACCTTCTTGGTTTTGGCTTTCAACACTTCCAGGGATGATGACTCCACCACTTCCCCTGGCAGCCCTTTCCAAAGCTTCACGAAAGCTTCATTTCAATGAAGAGATTGTTCCTAATTTCCCACTGTAACCCATCCTGGTGCAACTTGGGTCCATTTCCTCTCTTCCTAAAACAACAAAAGGGAAGTTTGACTCTGCTCGAAGCCTGGACAGTTAGACAAGTTGTTTTTTCTTCAAATGTCCCATGAAGTAATGAAAATTCAGGAAAACTAAGTGTTATCTGTCCTTTGTCCAAAGCTACAAGTGCAGTTGTCTGTCTGTGCTTCATGATGGCAAATGGAGAGTATCAAGTGCTGAAAGGATCCTGCCTTTAAAATATGAATATTATGCACTACCAAGGATACAGGGCTGAACTTACTCCTCCTGGCAGCTTTTCACCATCTCTAATCACTCCTGGGGAAAAAGCCTTGACCAACAGATAATAAATTTCACCACAAGCATTTCTTCTTTCTCATGGTGGCACAGGCACCACAGAGGGGTGTCTTTGATAAGCATTTGCACCAACTATTTATTAATAAAAAGAGTAATTTATGCAGGTTTTATTTCAACACCAAAAGCATATTCTAGGCACATGTATTTAAAGTCACTAAACGTTTAAATACTCACAGGCGTTTTCATTGCCCTGAAATTCCCAGTATTAATCTCAGATGGAGGGCTGTGGAAACAGAGTAGAAGTGATGTGTTTAATTTCTGCTTAAGTGGTTAAAAAGAAATTAAACCCTTTTGCTACATAAAGATCCCAGATATTAGGTTTCATCTTAGCTTTAGAACTATGAAAATGTCTCCACTGCCTTAATCGTAGCACCATGAAAGCAGCCCAGGGATAACTAAATGCTATGTCTGATTTTGAAATTTTTCCTCTGGACAAATGATTGCAAAAGCTTAATTAAATATGCAACATTAAACACAAGGTTTGCCTCTATGAAACCCATTTTAATCTAGATAATTTGCTGCAGTGCTTCAGTGTCAGAGACATGCCTTCCCTGACTAAGATGTGACCATTAGAAAAGCAAATCTTAATAATAACAATACTCAACCTGTAGAAAAAAATGCTGTAAGAGAGGTACCTGCAAGGCTTTTCACACAGTAAAAATTACAGGGAAGTAAAGTTGGAGAAGTCAAACCCTTATTCTGACACTGTATAAATCTACATTCTTTTCCAGCTTGAAACTCCAAGTACTTTTAGTCCTGTCTTCAATAATAGCAGAAAAGGAAAAATTTGAAAAAAGGAAAAATATTGCTGCAGAAAGCAGCAATAAGGCAAATCAGATGTTGGCAAGACAAGTAACTAAACACTGCAATTCTTGAAACTGGAAGAAAGTATCATAAGGCAAAAGGAAGCTGACAGGACAGATATCCATTTTACCATGCCTGATGTGGAATAATCATGTTTCTGAGAAAAACATGAGGGGGCATCAAATGAACCTAGCTGCCTCTCAGGTTCAAGAAACTCTTATCAAACATGCAGATAAGCTGTGGAACCACAAGATATATCATAACATGACAGTGTTCACAGACACAAGAAAACAATATGTTCCTGCAATTAAAAAAAATTATATAGAGAGAGAAAACTGGCACTACACTTGCTCCAGGAACTGTCTGAAATGCAGGTGGCTGGAATAGTGTTCTGGAGCAGGACACTGTGTATTTTTCAGTGTTCCTTCTCTAAAATCCTGTGATGTGAGATTACCAAATGTCCCTGGCCTGTGCCCAGCACTAATACAAGTAGATCGTATTAACTTGACCTCTTTGGGTGAAATGCTAGTTAACTGCAGTGGATTTGTGCTCCATTCTTCCCTGTTACAAAAAGAAACCACATTAAAACTTCCTCAATGCCAGATTTATCTCATGCACATTATTCTGTTTTTACTGAGCAAATAAAGACATCAAGCTTCCACTTTTGGATATTCCCTGAAATTCTTTTAAGAACTAGAACAGAATTAGCCACTTTTCTGTTCCTCTGGCTCTACCAACAATGCAATCCCTGAGTTTACTAGAACACAGACACTTCTTGTGAGCACCACTTTACCAGTTCATGCTGTACCAGTCCTACCAGTATTTCATATTTGACACAAGTCTTTTAATTAATCTTCTGTAAAGAGCGGCTTGGTGTCAAAATCCCCTCTCCCTCTTTTTTGCATCTGAGCACAACTCTTGAACTTCTAGTGGCTCTATAAGTTTTCATCCCACAAACTCCCGACTAGTCTGATGCACTGACCCTAATGTATTCAAAAAAGGAATCTTTTTCACATGTGTTTATTTGAAATTGTTCAGACTCTTGTTCAGCTGTACCACTGCTCCTTGACAGATATGTTTCCCAACTTCCCCTCCCCAGACTTGTGTCTAAATTTGTCCTTTTCTGGAAAGTTGTGTTGATAGAGGAATCTACAATTCCTTCAAAGTGGTGTGCATTTACAGAAGTCTATTAAAAGGCACAGAAAGAAAAATAATTCCAGGTGCAGATGGTCCCTGATAATTCCTTATTCCTTAATGAAGAATGTGACTATTTTAAGATCTAAGCTTAGTACCATTTCCATAGGAGACCACCTACATTTTTTAAGTGCATTTCAGAGGAGAGCAGAACAAATCTGAGTCACTAACAGAGATCAGCACACCTGCACAACCTTGGGCCAGAGAGACAGACAGGCCCAAGGTCTTTAATTTAATACATGCTGATATCTTCTCTTTGAATCCCTGACCTGAGCTTTCAGAAAAAACATTTTTCCCCACCCACTTAATTTGCCGCTAACTACTTTCTGAGAGTTAGGATTTTACTTCTGCTGACCCTGAACTTCATTAGAGAAAAGGAAACAAAGCAAAGGCCTTTTTCTTTTTTTTTAAGAGATAAATAGCAGGACACAGACTTGAAGGAATACAGTTTACTATTTTGCAGACAACAGCCCTTTTCTTACAGGCTGAATTAAAAAAAAAAGCACCTGCATCCAACATCTCCAGACTCTCCTTCCAATCTTAACAGGGAAAAGGAACTTGCCATGACAGAGTAACAACAGAACCATCCAAATATTTGCCACCAAGCAATGAAGACCCTGCCTGGGCTCCACAGTCCATGTTTTTCCATGTAAAGGATGCCAAGACAATGCCAAACAGTGCCAAAGGATGCCAGGGGATGTTCAGGGCCAAGAAGGATGGGCCTAGAGGGTGACTTCCCTGCCTGACAGGGAGTTGGAACAAGGTGGTCCTTAAGGTCCTTTCCAACACAAACCTTTCTCTGATTCTGTAACTCTGTGAGTGATGGCAACCTGACCAAAAGTGCCCTACCCATCTTCTTGAGGACAAAGGTGTGAGCAGCAGCCTGGGATAAGGGGAGAGAAAATCAGGGAAGACCCAAGGTGCACAAGGCCAGACTCTCTCCTACTTCCCCCCACTAATTAGCTCGTTGCCAGAACCCCTCAGAAAAGACACCTTCTGATGTCCACAACGATCTGGTCTGCTCACAGCCTCAGAAACCCCCAGCAGATCATCCCTAGCAGCCCCTTTCTGATTTTATCACCTCCAAAGGATGACTGCAGGCTGTGGAGTGAAAATAATGACACACAGCTCAATTAGGAACCCACTCCCTGTTTCAGTGGCTGCCCCATGACTGCAGGCAGTCACTACCATATTCTAAAGGGGCAGCCTAAAATGTTTGCATTTATTTGATTTAGTCCCTCTTGCAGTCACACATTTATTGACTTTACTGCCCCTTTCAAACACAGGCCCGGCAGCAGGGCCTACAAAGTGAGCTCACAGCCCCTGATGTCTGATTAAATAAGTATTATCATTCCTATTAATTTAAATGCATCTCCTCACATCCAGTTTCAGACGCGTTCCTTGCTGCAGTCAGTGCTGCCAGTACCTTCTGAAGAAGAGGTGAAGAGAGGAAGGTATGTATCAGTGTTTCTAGGCTGTCAGACCATTTTGTCTCAGTTGTCACCACTCAGTCATTATTCCCTCCACCACAGTGACTTCTTGGCTAATTATTCAGACCTGTCACATGTGCTGTGTCACCTGGCCCACAGGAAAAATTCATAGCCAAGATTTTAAGGACAATAAGTCAAGACTTCTGGGATTACTTCCCTGTATAGCAGACAATAAGGGACAAAACTCCAGTGAAAACAAAGTATTAAAGTGGCAGTGAATACAAACGTATTTGTCACTTATTTCTCTTTATTTTTCTTTTTACTTGAAGGTTTTCTTTATAGTTTGGTGTTTTAGCATGTCCAGGTTCACAAGAAGAAGGATTCACACCTGAAGATAGGTGTGAAGAATGATTCCTTCCTAATTCCTCATGGCTGCTGCATTTTTTGTAAACTGCAAAGCACTATCAACCTGCAAGCACAACAGATAGAATTTATGTCTGCACCATGACGTGTCAGGGCACATTTAGCCCCCAGCTCTTTCACACTTCTCCATTAGCTCATTAAGCATCATCTGTAGAGGTACTGAATCATTTTCTGGAGATTAAAAATTGTGTCAAATCATCATAACACTTTTCTAGGAATTTCAGTGTTCTCAAGCAATGCTCTGTCAAATAAATTTAGTAGATGCCAGATTAAAACTACGCTTCAGCATGTTTAACCACATTATTACTACAGGACCTGGAATTTGAATTTAGTGTTCTTGCAATCATGACAGATTTACTGTAGTTTTCATGTAATAAACTAGGTGGGTATGATAACATCTATATAGCTGCTAGAGCTATACTGCATTAACTGTGCCTTTACCACGGCTTTATAATCTTAAAAAATATGGGTTTGGGCCAGTGTTCTGTTGAGTGGCCTCGCTCAAACATGCTCTTCATGGCAAAAGAGTATATTTTTTTTCCTGTTCCAGCTCCTGGAACTGTAACATGAACAGGAAACACAACGTTCATGTACAACCACTCAGGGAAACTTGCCAGGAGTTTGTGCTCCCTCTCCAGAGTCCAGTCGAGGAAAAAGTGAATCTTCTGATCCTACATGTGGTGAGGCAAAACCAAGTGATGCTGAAAGAGTGATGAGCTCTGCTTCCAAGGAACAGGGCAAGGTTAGGAGCCTGGAACTGGATGGTTTTCAGGTCTCTCCCAGGGTGTTGTGTCATCCTGAAGAAACCCTGCAGCAAAGCTGGGATTGGAGAGCTCCCATCTACCAAAGCAATGCAAGACATTTACAAACTTGGGGAAAACATTTTAACCTATTGAAACCAGATGTTCCCATTCACCCTTCAGGCCAGTGCCTTGTTCTACTTGTATCTCAAGGTGAGGGAGGTGTTTCTGGACACCTGGATTTACGTGGATCCATAAATAATACATGTAAATGTATCCATGTATTTACATGGATATTTTCTTTTCATTTACATCTATATCTCCTTTCCAACCTGAAGAACTTATCCAGGCCTTCCTTCAGTTCTCTGTTCGTGTCTTTAATATTGGGACAGAACTGAAATTGGGGTGAGAAAAAGGATCTGGTAATGAAATCCTCCAAAGATTTTGAAAATCGAGGCTCAGTTTCCTGCTCTCTCCCAGGCCATATTTCTTGGCTCAGATCAAGAGGCAACATTTGGATCCATTTTTCTGAATTTCAGTGCCTATATTTATCTATTAATTTTATTACCAGTGAAAGCATAGCAGTGAAAGGAAGAGGTTTAAAATCAGAACTGAATTCTGCAGAAAGTCTGGCCCTAAAATTCATGTTCACAAACAACAAATACAGAATTGACTCCTTCAAAGTGACCCAAGTGGTGGGAAAGATGCTCTGCTTATCATCCAAACCAGCTCTGGGAATGCTTGGGACCCACGGACAACTAAGATACTTATATATTATAAAAATACTCTTCATTCTTTCTTAGCCAGGAGATATTTAAGTAAAAATATAATTAGATTAAAAAAAAATACAACGATAAAGATTATAAAGATTATAAAGATTATAAAGGTTATAAAGGTAAAGATGGAGATGAAGATTATAAAGATAAAGATGGAGATGAAGATGAAGATGAAGAAGAAAACATAAAGAAAAAGATAAGACAGTAAAGGTAAAGATAAAATTACTTGTCTAATATGTGTTACCTTTAAATAAGTGTCATTTTGTTGGATTACAAAAATTGTGTTTTACTCAATGCACTTCTAATTGACACCTGTAGTACTGGGTACCATTAAGGATGTGTGAATGATGTACAATGGCTTTTTTTTCCTTATGTCTGCCACTCAGAATTTCCCTCCCAAAACCTTCCTGGGAGATGTGACACAACTAACCTGGCCACTGCTTCCTCAGTACTGCCTGAAAATAATGATTTATCATTTGGAGACTTTCGTTTATTAGACAATTTGTTGGATAATTTGTTATTATTTGTAAGGTGTCTTTTTGCTTGTCAGGATGTCTTGGAGAATAGATGTGAGCTGCAATTAAGCACACCCCTGATCTGGACAGGTCAGGAGCTCACAGTTCAAGCAGGCCAGAACCAATGCTTGACATGTGTGCTTTATGTGTGTACTTCATGTGTTTCTTCACTGAGATAACCTCTGTACGTTGCTGGATGGTCTGGACAGGTGCTTGAAGGGATATTTTGTGTGCACACCGAAAGGTAACCCAACCCCTGCTGAGCCTGAAGTTCCTACAAGGAAAGAGCTGTGGGTGATTTGTCTGGAAATGGTAGACATCAGGAAATTTCCTCCAGAAACACGTTCAGAAGGAGCAAGAGGCAGGTAGAAGAAGGAGGTGGGATGAGGCATAAAACTGTGGTTACATCAGTCCTCTGATGGCACCCTACTGATGGACCCCCCTATCTCTTCAGCATGGCCCTGAGTCTTCTGCTCCCCCATGCTCCAAAACCCTCCAAATCTTGTAAATCTTGTCAAGTATGGCATTTGATGCCTGGCCTAAAGGAACTCTTTGAGACCATTTCATGAGCTATTCATTGCCAGTTAAGCACTGGATGATATTTTGCACCATTTAGGGTCTGTAGGAACAAGATTCTGAAATTGGATCTCCGCCCTCTCTCTGTCTTAGTGAACCAACAATTTGCACTTCAACAAACAGAAATTCCATCATTTGCTGTGTTTGATGTGTTAATGCTGCTGAGAAAAATTCACCCTTGAGGGAAGACTCTTATGGTTACTTTCTAGTGGGTTTCGATACCATCTTGTGGACTTTGTCTGAGCAATCAAAGCAGAACGTAAAAATGTACAAAAATAAAACACTGAAAAGGAGAGGAATCCATTTCAGAGTCTGAGAGAAGAACTCAGCCTTGAGAAAGAAAAAAACCCAAACAAACAGGTTGAAATACTGGCCTCTGTGAAACTGGTGACAAATCTCCCTCTGCTACACTGCCCCCACTTGTGTTCTAATATTTCAAAGGAAAATTGATTTTTCTAGGTTTGCTATTGGCATGGTGCTGATAGGGCAATAAGGAACTATTTACATCTAGCATACATACTCATACTGTGACAACCCCACTCAACCCTTCACAACCAGAGGGAGGGAGAAAGTGGCAATTGTTAATAAATTTCCTGCACAGATTTATTTTACCTGCTGACATTTTGAGAGGCAACTCAATCCTCATACTCTCAAATCAACTGCGCCTGTGGGACACAACCAGTTTGCATTAAATCATGAAGCCCAATTCTGGCTCAAAGAGGATAATCACAATTTGTGTTTAGGAAAATGGGTGAAGTCATTTGGGTTATTAGGAACAAATGTTTAACAATTCAAGCTTTTCAAAGACCCCTCTGTGTTCCCTCCAGGAGGGTTTCAGTTTGTGCTGCCACTGTGCCCTCAGGAAAAGCTGTGTGTACGACATACAGTACACACTGTTCTGACCTGGGTCCTGTCTGAAAACCTGAGTGCTTTCTCCTTCTCTGTGTTCTTACACTCAAACTGTCTCCTTTCTAGGTGGAGCTTGTCACATTTGTGAGTTTAAATCAGCTCAGAATAAAGGCAGCATGTTCTGTCGAAGAAGAGATCACTAATGAAGCGTGGTCTCCTTATGAATACAACATTTCCACACAGAAATGCTGGTTGTACAGGAGTTATCTCCTACATCACACAGGAGGGGAAACGTGCTGGCTGTCTCAAGCCACACTGTGAAATACAAATTATTGTCAGTTTTAATTTCTTAATATCAGTCATGGTGTATATTGAACAAGAGTGCCATGTCAGTGTTTTTTTGGGACATTTTAACAATTTTGTGAAACCTTAGTTATCAACAAAAATAAGCCAGGAGAGTGGAATGAAAAAACTGCCTTGCCCCCAGTTCTGAAAAAACACCATGTCATACAGCATCCCGAGGATGTGAACTGCAGAATTGCCACCCAGGTGTCACTTGATCCAAGGGACCAAGACCAGCCACTCAGTGGAAGGGTTGGTTTGTGCCTAAAGGCTGGGAGCTCCTGAACAGCAATTTCAACAAGAAAGCAGGTAAATGTGTATGTTCTCCCTCCTATAACCCCAAAACAGGAACATAATGGACCTTTTTGATAGGTTTCACATCCTGGATTATTTTTCTTCTTCAATCCAACTGAAAAAAGCTTGGGTTTGATTTTATAGTTTTGTTTCACCCCTCTGGCCAACCCCCAGTTAGTAAAACTCTCACCAATGAAGCTGTAAATGATAGTTTGTATTTCACTGATGAATCTTTCTGCTGCCTGTAGCCTGTTGTGGTAACAAGAGAGTGGCAGGAGATGTAGGCAGCTGCTCTTTTGGAGTGGAAGTGCACCAGGAGATGTAAGAGGCCAGTAAACATTTCCTTTGAAGTTATTTTCAATGTTTTTACAACCTATTTTGGGAAAAGAGAGGGGAAAAAAAATCTTTATATATTTGAGTAACAAAATGAATTGACAGCGTCTTTTCAAGTGCTGCTTCTGCCCTGGACTGATGGGGGCAGGGAGAAACATTCTGGCACCTTGTTCTAATAAATCTTCTTCAGTTTTCTCATGGACACAGCACATTGTAATTTAGAAACTTGGCAGGGAGGAAGTCCAAGTGCAACATCTTCAAAAGGCTGTGGCTTTAGTGAAAATATAAGTGAATGAACTTGGCTCAAGTACAAATAAGAAACGTATTCCTGGACTGTAAGAGCTACAGCATTAGCTTAACCTTAGCACTAGTTCTGCCTGTCCAGAAGCCTGGAAAGTTTTGTTTTGTTTTAATGTATAAGATCAAAAAACACAAACAGATTACACCCCCTGCCAGTGGGTAGAAATTAAATCTCAAGCAGCTTTGTTTTCCACTGTGTAAAAGAATTGCAGCACTGTTGTGCATGTCTCAGTTAGGAGAGTTAAAATTCATGTGCTGGGGTGGGCCTTTTATCTACACGTATGCAGCACGATGCTGTAGCTTTTTTTGCTCATTTTCCCTATGTGATTGCATGTTTGTTTGTTTGTTTGTTTGTTTGTTACTCTTGTGGTTATTTTTCACAACTGTGCCAGTGGATGGACACTTCAGGCCAAACCGCCACCAAAGATTTTTGGTTATAAAGAATGCTGCCTTTCTGCAGAAGACATGAGAAAAACACACTCCATAAAGTGCTTTTTCCACAGGGTTTTTCTTACCTTCTCCACCCCCTTACACCAGAGGGGGACAGTGTGTGACTGAGGGGTGCCAGCTTTAAAAGCAGGATGTTGGAGTCAGATTTACTTTCCCTTTCTCTTTCAGTGGTATTTTCTTTGTCCAAAAATTCAAGCTCTGCGTGAGATGGATGTTGCTGTGAAGGAGCAGTAACTGATCTGTCAAGTTTGTCGAGTGTTTCTGTGCCACCCAATTTATTATGCCACAAAACAGAGAATGCTTTATTTCAAAATCCACAACATAAATGTTTTTGGTAAGAATTTGGATCCATGCACATGAGGCCTGTGAATTAGCTCATTGTGTCCCTCTCTCCTTACCCCTGCCACTGAGTCAGACTTTGCTCTTCATGCCCTTTTTCAGTGTCTAATGATTTAATGGATTTTGCTGTAGCTTCCAAGGACTAGTTCGAGACAAAAACACTGCCAGTTTTGACCTGGATCTGAGGGAAATCCACAACTCAATAGCTACAAGGTCAATTTCTCGATAATATGCCAGAATTAATAATCATTTTAAAAGAGTCTTTGGAAGATTCCAGATGTGTGTTCCCTCCACACCATGTCAAATCTGGGTGTGGAAAACCTTTTGTGAAGCTGCAAACACATTCAGAATCTGATTTCACCACAAGTCTTGCCTGTGCCAAGTCAAGTTACAGATTTTAATCTTTGCATCCTGCCTCATGCTGGGTGAGGTATCATTTAAAGGCCGGTGGAAGTACTTACATGAAATGACTTAACAGGTATTTGAATGTTATTTCATACCAACAGATCCACATGTCACTCTTAGTTCTCACTCTTTAAAGTATAAAAACTGTCTGAAAATTCTGTAGAGCATCTATTCCATGAAGGACTAAGTGTGGTTGGGTTATGCCATCACCTAAAGAAAACTCCCAGAGGCTTTGTGCTTGATGTGGTTAAGAGAACCACAGTTCTTCTACCATCAGAAGTGAAAATATGAACTTGCCCATCTTGTATCTGAAAGAAAGAGGCAGCATTTTAATTTTTTTTTTTTTTACTGTAATTCCTTGTTCCCTCCCTGCAGGAGGACCTGATAACATCCTGTGCTCTATGTTACACCAAATTTCTGGACAGTACGCTATGGGGTAAAATTCCCATGTGGTTTGGTGGAGTTAAGATTTTGCATTTAGAATGGGTTTGGGTTGCTTTGGGGTTTTTTCCCATGCTCTCCAAGACTGGACTCTCTAATGGCACCAAACATGAAAAGACTGTTTCCCACCCAACAGAATAAAAATCAGCTATGCTGGTGGAGTCATCTCAGAGGGCCATGTGCTGTTCTCAGCAGCACGGGTCACAACCATGCTGCACTTGTTGGTTCTATTTCTTTTGACTAATTTATTTTTATTGAAATGTCTCTGTTGGTCGATGACCCTCAAGTTCCTGCTGCAGCTGCAACCACTGAGCTCAAAACTGGGGTTTTTGGGGTGTGTGGAGTCTTGCCTATCAGCTTAAGACCAGACACATCTCACAGTAATTTTGGGACACCATTCTCACAGTAAATGTCAGTGGATCACTTATTTTCACTGCAGCCTTGATCATGCCAGAAATGTGTAGACAGTTGCCTATGTGTGTTTTGCTTTCCACTGTTGTGGTTTTTCTCTTTCTTTTTGCTTTTAGAGCTTTATCTCAGGAAGACCCAAACAGAAATAAAACACAAGGCCCTGCAGGATCAGACTGGGTAACTTTTAGCTTGATGAGTTAGAATGCTTGGAGGAGGTTGTTTTTACCAGGGCTCAAACTGACATCTGCCAGGTCTCTCCTCCCCCTCCTTGGATCAGCTTCAAACAGCAGTTCTTCCTGTGTCTAAGAAATCAAGCATTTTAAGATTAAAAAGCTTTAAAATTGCCTCCAGCACAGGCTTACCTTGCTAAATCAGCACAGACTGAAATGGACAGACCAACTGTTGAACTCTGTGCAGGACTTCCCTCCCTGTGCAGGGCTGCTGAGCACTGCTGGCTGTTGGCTGGCACTTTGTGGGATTGGATCAAAAATGATACAGAGATGAAGGAAAGATGTTGATTGTAAAGAAACTCTTAGGAGGAACTAGTCGGAGAAAATAAAATAAAATAAAATAAAATAAAATAAAAGAAAATAAAATAAAATAAAATAAAATAAAATAAAATAAAA